>CM068827.1:49582208-50782208 GCA_028554795.2 Sinohyriopsis cumingii | reverse complement strand
CGTACGTTTGTATGTATGTATGTATGTATGTATGTATGTATGTATGTATGTATGTATGAGAGAGAGAGAGAGAGAGAGAGAGAGAGAGAGAGAGAGAGAAAGAGAGAGAGAGAGAGAGAGGTGTCTCAAACGGGTAACGATTTAATATTGAATGTATAAGACGAGTTGAATAATGTCCAGCTTTCGCGAGCCTTGAAATAATAAACGATTGTTATATATTTTTTATAACTATATATAAAGAAATAAGCGTCCAGTCAAATAAGCATAACATTTTACAAATGACTAAACATTTGTCAACACAAAATATTCAATGCATGTGATTATATATTGTTTGATACGGTGCACACTACCGGTTGGAGTTGGCATACATCACATCACAACTAAACATTCCATTGTTGCGATATTTTTGTGAAAAGAAGATTACTGGATGCAGAAATACTCATATTTCCTCTAATATATTTGTGACCGGATATTTGCAGTATTTGATTTGTAATATTAGATTGTACAAAAGACGCAAACAAATCTCTTTTCGAGTCAGACTTGCATCACATATATACCGCGTAAATATGCTGTGGTTGGATAAAGTTCTGTCAATTCGGGCGACCGATTTATGTCTACATTCTTCTGTGAACGAAGGTGAGTTTATTTACTTCAGTAAGTTTACATTTAAACCAAGCTTGTATATAGGCTGGATTCCATGCTACAGATATACTGCCCCTCCATCCACATCCCCACCCTCGTTATCATCTAAGCAATACCGGAAGTTTTACTTGCTGTTATTGTTCTTGTCTTGGCGGTTTTGCCATTTTTCATGTAATGATATGTTATACGTGACATAACAAACCCCTGTCGGGCAAAATTGGCAATATTGAAACAGACGAGACCATTTTTTCCTAATTCCCTTTCGCGAGTCGAATCAAAATATGGCGGCCAAAAATGTTCACTGAAAACAAAAAATTCCAAAAAGGCGGGGTTAAAAAGTTTTCCCACGATCGCAGCCAGTCAGTACAGAGAATACTGCACAATAATTTCATGGGCTTATTTAGACCAATCAGAATCACATAAAGTGATATGTTCACATGTTATAACATTAAAAATATTAAGCTGCACACACTACAGGTAAAATGTACCGACTATGTGATATATATATATATATATATATATATATATATATATATATATATATATATATATATATATATATATATATATATATATATATATATATATATATATATATATTGCTTCAGCGATAGTTCATTCACTCGTAAAGTCACTAACTCATGACAGTATAAGTTATATGTTCCTATCTTATTCCATGAATATCGGTCAGGTTTCAACCATTTATAATTGTCAAAAAATTATAATCAAGAATAACTACATTAATAAAGTCCGGGGTGTGACGAAAACAAGGGTTCGGCCTAAGTAACAACTTGTATGATTTTGTGACCTTGCTTTAGTTAAAATCTAATGCACATATCTTTTTTGTCAACACAGCAAAGAATACAAGATAAATAAATAATTTTCTGGTTTAACCACCATTGTTTTCTTCAATCATAAACTTAAAGAACATGTATTTTTTAAACCGTCTAACGGATTCAGTCTCAGAGTGAGAGAAGATTATATCAGTTTTTGCACAAATGCTTCTTGCTTTTAAAGTAAAGTGACTGACTGAGCTAAATAAATGAAATAATGACCACTGAAATAAATATTGACACCATGCAGAAAAAAAAGCAAGAATTCAAACATTAAATATATGACAGAAACTTATTTTTATTCCAGTTATCTCTTTTGCAAGACGAACAACAAAAACAGACACAAAAGAGCAAAAATAAAAACATAGAACAAATTAAAAGAGCAAACTACCAAACAAAACACCAACAAACGTATAACAACCGTTTCCATTTAATTGACTCTACTAAACCCCAACCCCACCACATCCTCAAATGTTACTCAATTTTCAATCAAAGCTAACTAGATTGACCAGGTGCGGGATGATGAACGTTCAAACGGAGTTTTGTTGCTTTTGTCCAGAAGACAAAAATGTGATTTTTAAGAAATACGTTTACAAAAATAGTGTCTTCTGGTTGCTTGAGCTTGTTCTTAGTTACTCCTTGTTCGAAATTTAGAAGACGGACGGCTGCCTGATCTAATGATCTCTCAAGAAAAGGCCACTTCGAGTGCTACAGCGCGGCAACGTCTAAAGTCTTGTTGCAGATGATTTGATTAAAATTGCTAACAACATTGCCCGAAACTTTGTCGGATTTAGAATGCAAACAAATGTTTGAGACTTTAATTTACTTCAGTTTACTCTACCTGACCGTAACTCTATCAGAATGCAATTCAAACTCAAAGGAATCCTTAAGTCGAAGTGCGAAGGTGGTTGATTAGCCAACCATAGAACAGACTGGTTTGAAGTGTCATCCATAATTTGAAATACTGTTAATTTCTTGTATTTAAGAACGGCTCGCAAAATGTTCGACTAAAATATCGCATGTTCTACGTCAAATCCATGACAATATTGAACAGTTAATTACAACAAAGTATGGACTTGATTTAAAATATTTAATCAAATTTTTTTCTGTTTTAATTTTTTGTCGCATATACCCTAAAACGATATGTGTGATTTTGTTTTGAAAAAGTGTATCAAAACTTTCAGCCTCTATAGTTTTATACATATCATATCCATAAGTATTTTAAAAAGACAGCATCTCATTAATGTGAATGTTTTCGTATTTTTCCATGTAGAAATTTAGCCTACTAATCGAAGAACTATTAATATAACTATTTTTGGACGATCAGAACAAAAAACAAAAAACAAAACAAAACTGTTCCACGAGAGACACAAAGGCTTAAATACATAAAACCGCGGTTTAGGTTTCATCCCACCATCTCTTGATGCCGTTAATTTTTCTCGATAAACAATTCTTTTGCCTTTGAAACTGTTATTATTTGGTAACTAATATATAAACTCGTGGCTAAAATGTGTATTATAATGACATGAAAGCGAATAACAAGAATACACCAACCTCTCCGAACACACCACATTCAAGGTCTGTATACAAATAATTTTCTTGCCAACACCTGGTACTGTTTTCGGTCGCACATGTTTCTAGTTGCAGTAATATCTCTATTTTTTATAACAATGTCAATCTTGTATTAGAACCAATCAATGCTTCAATAGAAGTTACCGTAAATGTTCTTCTAACAGTCAGTCCATGGGCAATAAAATAAAATGGCTCACATTTATTCATCTTTGTCAGGCAATTCCTGCGGGAGTGGCAGAAATAAAGACTAGTAGTATGAGCGTGATTGCTATGTTTGACTTGATCTCTTTAGATGTAGACAAACACGTCTTTGAAAGCGTATTTATCAAGATATTACGTGCTCTTAGTACACACACACACACACATGTGTGTATATATATATATATATATATATATATATATATATATATATATATATATATATATATATATATATATATATATATATATATATATATATATATATATATATATATATATATGTATTCCATGTATTCCATCCTATGTTTTCATTCACTACTTGGCCTATCCATGTTTTTTCTGTTACCGTACATGGTGAGTCTTTTTTGTCAAACTGCTTCGTGTCTAGAGTAGATAAATCAAAGTTCTTGCACGATTATTTAACAATGCTCTATACTAAATAATATCTAATTTCAGACTGTTGCAAAATAACAGATATCAGTAACCTTTCGATCCAGAGCATTACTTATTGAACGATCATCTCTTCACAAAGGTTTAAATTATTATATGTCACCCAATCTTCCTTCAACTTGATCTAATTGTAATTTAAAATATGAAAACGAGTTAGTCAATGTTCTAATGATGCAATTATTGAGACGGTAATAATTTCTCATTTTGACGTAATCTAAACATCATAAGGCCGCAACATATTAAAATAAATTTCATCTAGAGATGATTACAGTAGTTTGTCGCATCAGATTAAATACAGGCAGTTGACGTAGATATTCTGCCTTTTGAGAAGGAGTATGAAATGAATGAAGATATTGTCGACAAAATTATTCAAGCAAGAGGCGTTAAATCAATTAACATAATTCATGCAACTGTCAGCCGTTTTTTATCCAAAAACCACTTATGTGTCGATCTCCTGGCTGTGAGTGGGGAAACAAAGAAAATGTATTTAGACATGCAGGACATCATAAGCAGAAAAACACAGAACATTTCGTTTCTCATATATTTGCAGTATAATTGCTGCATTTTCAATGTATTAGAGTTAACAACAAACTATTTTTAAAGTTATAAATTACGCTGTTGATAAAAGAAAGTACATTTACAATCATAATGGAATTTATCTCCCTTGTGCGTAAAATGAGTCAAATCTATTACTATTTTACCATTTTCCCTTTTCTATTTGCAAAATGTGTGAATTCATATTCTTGTACTCGGCAACTCTAAATTTAAAGGATCAATTAATCAATTAATAATCCAATCTAATGTCATTTAAAGGAATACGATGCAATTTCCTCATTCAGGTGTTTGTGGCATTGTTTTATTCTAATTTTGTATGAACGGAAACAGCAATGACAAAGAAAACGAAAACGAAAGCAATTGCACCACTTCATCATGTCATCGCACTTACAGCTGTCATAAACATTCCTCTGTCGTGAACATTGATTATAGAATGCCGAAGAAAAATGCATTATAATGTATTTTAAAAAATGCTAAATGTCTTGACCTACATTTTAAAAGAGAATAGTTAAGTACAGTCAATCAGACATTAAGGAGGAATTGGGATATATGTAGGATAAATGCTGTCCCATGAATTAACTGTCTGGTAATACAAGGATACTCATGAACTAACTGCCCGGTAATGCAAGGATACTCATGAATTAACTGTCCGGTAATACAAGGATACTCATGAACTAACTGGCCGATAATACAAGGATACTCATAAACTAAATGGCCGATAATACAGGGATACTCATGAACTAACTGGCCGGTAATACAAGGATACTCATGAACTAAATGTCCGGTAATACAAGGATACTCATGGATTAACTGTCCGGTAATACAAGGATACTCATTAACTAACTGTCCGGTAATACAAGGATACTCATGAACTAAATGTCCGGTAATACAAGGATACTCGTGGACTAACTGTCCGATAATACAAGGATACTCAGCATTCAGCTATCATATACAAAGTATGTATGCTCTGTAGATTTTGAGACTTGAGACTAACATCAACGCGATATTTTTTGGGCGATTGGTGACCTTGTCAATAATTTAACAATATCGAACAAGTTTCTTTTTAGGAAATTGTTTTTTTTTTCTTCTCTCCATTTCTTAATGTATTATTATCATTATTATTATTATTATTATTATTATTATTATTATTATTATTATTATTATTATTATTATTATTAGTATTATTATTATTATTGTTGTTGTTATTATTATTATTATTATTATTATTATTATTATTATTATTATTATAAAAAAATTCACTTCTTAATTTTTTATGCTAGATTGAAGTTACATCCCACTTTGTCCATATTTAATCATTTAGTTTTTTCGTAAAATAGGTTTAATATACAAAGTAGCCAACGTTTCTAAAACTCATGAATATTGCTTTCTAGTATTCTTTTAATTAAATTGAAACTGGACGAAAACGTAAGGTTAGCTTGCCGAGAATGACCATGGAAAAGATATGTAAACACAATAGACAACAATCTCTCTCTCTCTCTCTCTCTCTCTCTCTCTCTCTCTCTCTCTCTCTCTCTCTTCAAAGCTAAATACATATCACTTATTTTCTTTTAATATCCCAAATGCATTACTGTGTCGTGACTTGAAAACCATTTTAAGGAAAAGCGCTTCCTAAAAGTCACAAGGTGGCGATCTTAATAGAGAGAACGTGATATGATCTCCCCTTACTGGTTGAAGGTTAAGTGTCTAATTCGGGATTCTATTAAGAAATCAAACATATTTGAAAGTCGGCACATTCTCTTTTCAACCAAGAATTTACCTAATAAAATTGCAATTAGTATAAATAAGTAACCAATGGCAACAGGGTCTGATAATGAAATAAGGAATTGAAATTCATTGTCGCAATCAGTCAGGTGTAATCCATATCGTTCTACTCTTGATACAGGTGATTTTCATCACATGAATCAAGATTAAATTGGCCGTAAATAAAATTAGATTAAGTTCTACATATTTGCGATGGAAGAAATTCAGAAGTGGCCGATGTGGTTTTGTACATCACGAGGATGTGTGTGTGTGTGTGTGTGATTTGGATTTTTAACGTAGCTTTAACAATATGTCAGTCATATCGCTACGATGTCTGCAGTGATGTCGAGCACTAGGGCATCATGCCATAGACATGTAGCATCGTGTCCCACCTAGTCACATTATCCTGACACCAGGCCGACCTGTCCTAACACTTAGTCGAGGAAATGAAATACGAAATATTCATATGCTGAACATATTTCAAAATTACTCTACAGAAAACTGTCCTTATTTATTTGTCGATGGAAAATCCTAATTAAAAATGTTCCACAAAGTACCATAAAAATTCTAATATAAATGAGGAATAATCTACCTTCTAGTTTACATATGCAGGACTTAGAACTTACCTTTATAAGAACTTGCAGCTGGTCTTTCGGCCAACCATTTCGAAAAAATATTTCAATACTGTCTCAAACCATGTTTACCAAATGACGTCATGGCACGTCCCAAACCATCATAGCGTACATTAAGGCTTGTTTTTGACCCAATTTACTTATTCCTGGCCTAAATATTTACTTATTCCTGGCCTAAATATTCTCAAGTTTCTTTCCAAGCTTGAGCTTATTAGAGAGCTTTCTTTTCATGAACTTGTACAGATAATTCCAAACACGTGTTGCAATCCTTTTGACATGGTTGTATTTTGTCTAGCTTATTTCAGTGTGTTACTTAGTCTTCAGACATTATTTAAGCTCCGCCCCACACCCCACCCCCACCCCCCGCTTAATACGCTTTATCCCTGCAACCAACTGTTTCCGATGTGGATTTTGCCCAGGTACTAGTCAGATAACGTAATCAACAACGTCAGTGCCTGCACAAACCGTTTGATCCTATGGCGATAAATGTAAACGAAAATATGGAGAGTTAGAGATTCTCGTTTGAAAATTGAAATTTGTATTTTAATTGTTAATTTGGCAATTTGTTCGAAGCAATAAAAAGCTTTTCGTCAGGATTTCAACTTGTGATTGTAGTGGTGTTATGAGATAATTGAGTATTGCTAATCCACTGGGATTTGCAAGAAATGTAACGAGGTGTTCCAAATGAACAGCATGCACCATATATAGATCATGTCATAATTTATGAACGCAGTGGCGTCGCTGGGGTGGGGGGGGGCGGTGTGTGCGGACCGCACCGGGTGACACCATCTCAGAGGGGTGACACCAAAATGAAAAATTGCAAATTTACAGAGCACACACTGCTCGGTCTAGTCGGATTTCATAAGCGGATAACCGATCATAGTTAAATACATGACTAGCAGGCACAGCAGTGGCGTCGCCTAGGGGGATGGGGGGGGGGGGGGGGGGGGGGCGGACTGCACCGGGTGACACCATCAGAGGGGGTGACACCAAAATGACATTACTAAGGATTCTGTATGGTCTGTTAAGGGAAGGAGGACCATGGGGGTGACACCATGAGCTACCGCACTGGGTGACACCACCCGAGTGACGCCACTGTATGAACGTGTGGGTTTGATTGATTGATTGCTTGGATTTACGTCGCGTGTGCCCAAAAGGGCGTGTGCGACGGGTGGTGATGATATTAATAATATTTGTGAGAGTTGATTACTTTGAAAGGATGCATGAATGTTTTGCTTCCATGACACACATTTTTTTAGTAATATACTTACTGCATATGGTAAGATGTCTTTTACCTTTAAAAAGTTAATGTCTCACATTTACTTTCATCAGCATTGTTATTATTCCTGGGGACTTTTGCATTTATCTATTTTGAATAAAAATTTATGAACGAGAATTTCGACTGTTAAACGTCGAGTTTTCTCACAAGGACACAATAGATGATTTGTTTGGAAAAGAAACGTTTGCAGTTAAAATTACAAGCGATTCCGTTTAATAATAGGCAAAAGGTAAATGTCTTGGTTGGCACTATCAGTTAATGAGTTTGTCCTGGATACAATAGCATGTACTAGGGAGAAACGTCACTGTGTTATCTTCATTAGTGATTTTGTTATGTTAATGGGTGCTGCTTTTTACAGAAACCTGTACCGATTTTATTACATTAAAATGTCAGATTTACAGCTATATCAAGTTTTAGAATAGATCTCTAAATTTTCAGATGGTTCTGTTTGGTATTCCTGATGTGGTACAAATTTAAGGTAAGTGCAGAAACCTAAGCCATAATATTCAAGTCAAACTGGTATCCTACGAGACCATGATATTTAAGTCAAACTGGTATCTTACGAGACCATGATATTTATGTCAAACTGGTATCCTACGAGACCATGATATTTAAGTCAAACTGGTATCCTACGAGACCATGATATTTAAGTCAAACTGGTATCCTACGAGACCATGATATTTATGGCAGAACGGTTTCCTGTCATCAATCTCTATATAGGGCTAGTGCATAACAATTTTCAGTACACGATAGTTCTTGAAGTAGATTTCTCGTAATGAGTTTTTTTTATGAGAAGGTCATTGTGCTATCCACATACCTATCTGGCATTTTGTAACGTAAATCTATACTTACTTTAACACTATGTCCTGTATTTCTACCAAGCTAATTTGCATATGGCAATACAAACATCTGTATTTCTACTAAGCTAAGTTGTATTAGACAGTACATACCTCTGTAGTTCTACTAAGCTAAAATTGTATTAGGCGAAAAAAACCTCTGTATTTCTACTAAGTTAAGTTGTATTAGACAATACATACCTCTGTATTTCTACTAAGCTAAGTTATATTAGGCAATACAAACCTTCAATGGTTGCTTGACTAAACAAAGATCGATACAATTTTGACAATATCACACACCAATGAATAAGAAACTATCGTTTAATCGGCTCTGTGCCCTAAGTAGAATCAACGGTGTATAATCTCATTTTTGAATTGAAATACTTTCCTTTTCAAAAGAACATAAAGAACTGTATCTCAGAGGAAGAACACATATGATCTCAAATCTCATTAATTAAGACATTGTCACGAAATGCATAGAGAATAAAATATTTGATCGCTTTGAAACATTCAACGTATTCACACAGGTGTTCGTATATAATATGAAAGCATACATTTACGGTGGGTATTTATTTCTTAAAGGCAATGCCTGTTTTAAATTGTAGTAAAATCTATGCCTGCATTTTGATAACCCTCTAAATATGTATATTTGCGATGATATAAATCAGAAGACGTCTATAAATGTGCAAAATAGTTTTACATTTAAGGAATGACTATTTCTAGATGAAGAAGCTAAATTCTCGCAAAACAATATTTAATACAGACTTAATTAATCTGCACTCCTTACATATTAGGAAATATAATCATTAGCCTCTCTAATTAGTAACTAATGAGACTCAAATGTATATATTGATCTTTTAATCTCTGTTCTGGAGATGGAATTTCACAGATTACTTACGTGTACTTAAACGAAGAGTTAACCAGCAAACGCATCCACGTTTCGGATTGATGGTAAAGTTAGCAGCAATTCAAAGAGACAAAATAAGCTACTTTAACAAAAGTGAGATCAGACATATTGAGGGAAAATAAACGCAATTTCCAGGAAAGTGCAAATTTAGCATTAACGAAACAAAATGTTCATTGAAGCCACAGTACGACCCTTGAGGATACTCAAACCCCCATCCCCCAAAGGAAAGGACACATACCTTACAGTCACGCTCCAAGGCAAGGATAGGCGCAACATGCAGACCAACGCTACCATTAGACTAATTGAATGGACTCATTTTTGGGGATGATGAATTTGGAACAGTTGAAGTGTTAGTCACATACTGACATAAAGTTCTTACATCATTTCTATCCTATATATGTCTGAAGGTCGCGTAACCAAAAAATAGTAACAACCCTCATAGTGTGAAGATAAATGTGATCAATACTTATCTACTCAAACTTTATACATGAAAAAGGCGTCACATTATTGATATTAGTTGAATATTGATGAAACCCAATAGGATCATGGATGGTTATTTGTCGATGTGTAAATTTTACCTAATCACCCACAAGCAATACCGAAGGATTTTATGTCAACTTTTTGAGTGATTAGGTACAATTTCACATCGATAAATACCCAACCATGATCATTGAAACCTTATAATTCCAAATTACTTCCCTTCTGTCATCAGATCAGCAGCATTCATCAACAAAAAGCATTCATTTTATGTAGATAGAGTTTTTCTTTCATTATCATCTTAACTGCGACAAAATACATAACCCGACCTTCGTTAGCCAAGAATCGTTGATTCTTTATACAGTAATGTAGGGTAAAGTCTCGTAGCATGTCGTGCCAGTAATGTATTCTTATGATCATTGTTTTAATATATAGCAAATAGTTGATGCTGTTGAAACCAGACTATTCCGTTTTTTAGAATTAAGTTTGTGTATGGCACGTGTTGTTATAGCAACCGTTGTTACTTTGTACGCATTTCGATCTTTCAAAAGCTAAATCGTGTCTATTTCTAGTGAAATCCCTTGCTTCACATATGACCCTGACCTTTAATGACAGCGCTTGAACATGATGTCGATGCGAAATGCAATAATTTCCTACCATTGGCATGTACAGCCTGCCAAATGTCTTCTTTGACACAAGGGGCGAGTGTTGGTGTGCATGATGCTCTGTGCAATTACATTGTTTTAACATCTACTGGTCGATTTTAATCTGGGCTTGTAAATTTTGACCGGAAATCACAGTAATGGGTGGGTTAGGGCTTGTTGTTGTGAATATTATTATGTAAGGCGCTGATATAAATAAAATTTCACATCAAATGAGATGGAAACAAGAACATAAAGTAGTCCACAGACTCTATCGATGTGTAAATAATTCCAGACCAGTATCACGTGACTGTTTACATCCAATCAGCTTGTAGAAATTGGAATTATATACTTTTATAAGGAAAGAATGTCAAGATTTAAGCATGTTTCTCGATATAGCCGTTTTTGGATCTCCGCCCTTCTCTTGACTATCATCCTTTAATTTTTCACAATTTATCTTAAGATTAATGTAATCCATAAAATTATGGCCCTCAAAAGTCTGGGTATGAAATCTCCCTGTAAACAGAAGTGAGGGTCATTCAGAAACAGATTATGAGTTGTAACGATAATATGGGTATAGTGGCGGGACCATAAATGTTGATTCTTCGTATCAATGCTTGGATAAAATCAATGCTTGGATAAAATCAATACTTGGATAAAATCTCAAAGCCTATTTCTCTATGAGAAATATAATTTCCCAGGTGAATAATGCATGTGCCCCGGTAGTTTTAAGCATTATCCCCATATTCATTTATACAGTCGCTGGATTCATGTAACTTTCAGTACTTTTTAATCACTTTGAATGACTTTTCAAAACTATATAATTTCAATTGCTATGAATTGACTGAGGTTTCTGCAATATGATTGGATATAAATGGTCACGTGATACTGCTCTAGAATCTTTAACATATCGGTTAATTTTGTGGAAAATGTTTGGTTTTCCAATCATTTACCAATGCACCTTAGGTGAAGCTTTGCCCATAAATACTCTTCATGCGACAATAATAATAAGCCACCCCGACTCATGGATCGCTCCAGTGGCCATGTGGTTAGAGCATCCATCTCGATTACGGGAGGTCGTGGGTTCGATCCCTGGCCGAATCATACCAAAGACTTACAAAAATGGTTTTAACAGTTGCATCGCTTGGCGCTCAGCATTAAGAGGTTAGTGTTAGGACTGGTCGGCCTAGTGTCAGGATAATTTGACTGGGTGGGACATCATGCTACATGTCTGCGGCATGATGCCCCAGTGCTAGATATCACAATTTAACTGTCACACTGCAGACATAGAAGCGATATGACTGAAAAATTGTTAAAGCTACGTTAAAAATCCAAATCACACACATATACACACAAATACACACACACACACACACACACACACACACACACACACCACCCATGACTTCAGATCAAAATGTACAACTGCCACAGCTCACCAGACAGATAACGCATTTGTAGCATGAACAGTTGCGTGCCAATAAGTCTCTCTTTCAGGGAAATATTGAAGAAGAAATAAAAAAGATCCCTGATTATATTAATAGAAAAATCTCAAAGCCTATTTCTCTATTTGCAAATGCCCAGCCTCATAAAAACAAAACTGAATCTCATTTATACTTGATACTTCAAAGACTTTAGCAGACAACAAACATAAGTTAAATAGTGATGTAATTGTTTTTGTTGGGGTTTAACGCCATTTTTCAGCACACGATATGCTATGCATGGCGGCCAGTATTAATGGTGGAGGAAGAACCCGGGAAACCCCGAGAAGAATCACCGACCCACGAGAAGCTACTGGCAAGCTTTCTCACATACCCACATTGGCCGAATCCTAGACTCGAACCCACGCAGACAGAGGTGAGATGGCAGTGATCCGTAAAAACAGTGATGTAAGATTTGAATAAATCTCCACTGTTCTTATAGTCTGGAAATAATAATAACCTTTTTCTATTCACAGATATAAAAAAGCAATTTGTGTAATATACCCCAAGAATACACTGTAAGCATTCAGGGAAATTCCTACCCATGTCCCATTATAAGATGTATACCCGCTGTAAAAGGTCGACATCAATGGAAATAGAGAAATTTATGGCATTACGGTAAGTATCTATAAAAAAAAAATTGTTTTCTCACCCATCTATAACAAACAATTGGGATAAAGCAATGTTTTCAAGAGGAAATGTTTTTAGAGTACGCTAGAGAATAATCTCGACGTGGGAGAGTAAGTCAATGCCATTTTTGTGCTTGCGTTTTCCATTTCATTAAATTTTATATCCACGCCAAGATCAGCTTGATGGCATTTAAATGAATAAAGCTATTTATTTATTCTCTTTTTTTTCTTCCTTTATGAATGTTATTGTTACCAGCCGGCCAGTCGCTCACCCGTCAATATGCTAGACGGACAAATCGAATTTAAAGTCAAACTGCTTATGCATCGTATGTGACCATGAGAAGACAAATCTTTGCGTTATGTGTTTCTCTATTAGATCGTTATTTCTTGGAAATGCAGTCCAAACAGTTAATATGTTGTATCATTGGTTTTAAAGCGTGTTATATAAACATCTATACGGTTGTTTTCAGTACTTTTAACATTTCATGATCCTCTTGTAATATACTCAGACTCTTGACACGCTGTCTCTGTTGCGCTTTTTCAGTTATGGACATTTTTTACCCTTGTATTTGTGTTTATTTAACAAAATATCTGTCTGTCTGTCTGTCTGTCTGCATTCATGTATGTATGTATGTATGTTTTACGAAAAAAGATTCTTCATCAGCTAAGAAATGTCTTTGCCCAAGGTGAGAGAGAGAGAGAGAGAGAGAGATGTTACTCATAACGCTGTAGATACGGTTACATCTGGAAAATATAGCGTGCGAAGGTACGGGATGCTGTAACGATACAAGCCTCTTTGAGATTCCGACGAATGAACTGACTTTATTGAAATACTCAACATATAAAATTACATTCCATTATCAATCTACATTAATTTAAATTACTGATATAAGAGATACATATAAAACTACGATATTCCTTCACTTACCAACATCATACATTTCTATAATTTCTGTCTTAGAATATAATACAGGTAATTAAATATTGAACAAATTCACGATAGCTAAAGAATCTAAAATTCAATATTTCAGACTAATACCGTAATTGAAATATATTTTACTGAATTTAATCTAAAATGTCAACATATTAAAACTCTATTATTTAAAGAGTATTTTATTTCTAAATTAACTATTACTCAGTATGAAGTTGGTAGCGAACGTTTTTATATATACTATTATCAATAATATAATTACAAGTAAATATAATTTCTTAAAAGAATTAAACTTTCTAATACATTATATTAAAGAATAGTAAAGAAATATTAAAATAATACAATGTTGCAACGTCCTGATGTTAGATTAACATCTTATCGCTAAAAATCCTTATACTATATACAAAAAAAGTGTACATAGACGATAATCTTACCTGTAACGACACAAGCTTCTTTAAGATCCTGACAAATGGACTGATTGTCAAACAGATCTCCTGCTTTAATGCACTTTCTTAGGAAGTAGCCAAATATGGACATACGTATGGTTCTTGAGTTTCGCCAGAATCTCAAAGTGAGGCTTCATTGTTTCTTACAGACTATCATCTGGGTCTATGTACGTCATTAGACAGACAATTCTGCCACGTCAGCTCAATTACCAATTTAGAAAGAATCTTTGGAATTTGTCTAGTTCATCTATTTACACAACTTTAGTGTAGTTTTTTTGCTGACTTATAATACAAGGGAAATGTATGGAGAGTTTTGCCCTTTGCTCATAAGGGCGCAATCTTTGTTAAATAGTATATAATTGTAATAACGAAATAAATGGATTTAATCTCAATATTTTTTAATAGAAAATCACTTTCAATATTATTTAATCAAAAATTACTTTTTTTACCATTTAGAGAAAATTTCAATCTTATTACTTTTACTAAAAAAATTATGTCCTAATATATGTATGTATGTTTAAATACACCTCAGCACAGTAGTCTATACATGGTGCTAAAGCTAAAGTTTCAAAAATGTAAAAACATAATAAGAATTTGCCCAAACATTTGATGAAGACACGAGCATTGACTTCTAATAACACGAATTAATGATTAATGTCTTTATATTTATGGTTCACAACAAATAGTTTGACACTTTAAGCAACAAAGCAATTGTCATTTCAATAGTAGTATCTTGCATACTTTTTCCCTACCATTCATCGTACCTTCAGATAATTTTAAAGATATGAAATCATTTTCAATTTCTTGTATTGTTTTTAGTATGGTCATAAGTCTCAAACTTATGATCGAAGGGTATCATAATTCAAAATTAGTGTCAGGAAGACCTGTCCGTTAGTATGCAAGTACCCACACTATCCGAGTGGTCTTCAGGAAGGTTTAGGTCGGGTGATATACGATGCCGTGGGGGTCCGAACACCAACATATCTAGCATCAACTTGCCCTTGCAATTGCTTCCTGCTAGAAGCAAAAGATAAGGTTGTTGCCATCGCGAGTATTTGCTTTAATTGGGCTTTTGGGATTTATCTCACAACTGAAGTTCAAAATCCTCAGTTTTGATAGAGTGTCCTGTATTAGATTATTCAGATGTAGACTCCGTTACGTGGTATTATCAGCAGAAACTTTTTAAAAAGTCGTTACTCATTGGAAGACGGTATAGTAAAAGGGAAATTCAAACACGAAATTGGCCAAAGAACAGCCTTTGATAACAATAGACTGTTGGATGAGAAAACTATCAAAAATCTGAAAATGTTCAAATTTTACATTCCATCATCAGACTGATTCTCAAATTTATGTCTAAGTTACACATAATCAGTAAAGAAATACAAATATTAGAGCTAGATGGCACAGTAAAAACATAAACACCGTTATTAGATATTGCATGTCGGGTAGGAGTGGATGAGAAAGCTTTCGAAATCTAAAAAAGCTCAAATATGACAAACTGAATCAGACAAGCTTCATTTGTCAGCAATTTCCTCACCAAACATTAGTTTCCACACAAAGATAACGATATTGTAGATGAACAAGGCTGTGCATATATAGGGGTGTATGGGGTATCCGGGGAGGGGTAGCACCTCTGGTTGGGGGAAGCAGTCGTACGTCTTCGATGGTAGTTCGCCCACATTTGGTCCCCACTTGTCACTCAGCTTTCACCTATGGCATGTCCAGCGGCTACATCCCGGAAAACGGCATCGACTTGCCGGCTAAACCAGGCTAAGGGTAGCTGACGGGTCTTAAACCCTCGGTGAGTTAGGCTTTGTCTACCTAGCATGTGAAGACTGGATTCGGCAGCCTGCGCGAAAGAAGTACCAGATGGTCAACGGGCAGACAGGAGATTCCCAGCAAAGCGCCGTGGAGCGCTAAGAGCTCGACGAGACACGTAGGACCTCATTGGCATCCACTGCATGCTATTCCCTCTCCAGCCGTCTCGACTTTGTCATGCTGATAGACACAGATAGTCGACGAACTTCATAACTTAAAACAAAGTCACCGGGCAAGTCACTCTTGTCATCCACCCATCCCATTTCATCACCCACTAAAGTCCTGTGGCGACAGGCAAGCGACGAAGCGTCAGGTTTAATTACACTGGCAGCCATAGCGACAAACCAGGACGCAGGCTGCGACGAGATCAAGCAGTTGCTGGGTGAGAAACACCGCCTCCACCAAACCTACCTCAACAACCCCAAGTCCACCTCCACCAAACCTACCTCAACAATCCCAAGTCCACCTCCAGGAAAGATGTGTATAGCAATATACGCAGAACTGTACAGCAGAAAATCTGTCAGATGCGAGACACAAGTCTGAGCAACAAAGCTGACGATATCCAGTGCTACGCAGACAGGCATGACGTGAAGAACGTTTACAACACCCTGAAAGAAGTGTATGGACCTACCTCCTCCGGAGCATCCCCCATACTCAGCGCAGACAGAAACACATTAATTACGGACAAACAGAAGATTCTTCGACGTTGGACTGAACGTTTCGACAGCGTCCTGAATTGTCCGTCATCAATTAACAATAAAGTCATCAATCTTTTCCTCCAATTACCCATCAACGAAGCACTGGATGACCCCCAACCTTGCTCGAGACACAGAAAGCGATATGTCTGCTCTTCATTGGTCCATCCCAGCGTAAGTCTACAAGGAAGGGGGCACATCCCTGATGGAAAGGCTCCACCGACTGTTTTCACTGATGTGGCAGCAAGAGCCGATCCCCTACAAATTCAAAGACGTTTCCATAATCCAGCTGGATAAGCGCAAAGGGAACTGTCAGGCATGCGACAGCCACCGGGGTATATACTTGCTCTCAATCGAAGGAAATAGACTCGCCAGAATCCTATTGAACCCCATCACTACACACCTTGACCAGAGATGCCTGCCAGAAAGCCAATGTTGATTCTGGAAAGAACATTGGACCATCTACATGGTGTTTGCTGCTAGGCAGCTAGAAGAGAAATGTCATGAGCAAAACTCCGACCTCTTCACCATCTACGTCGACTTGACAAAGGCCTTTAATACTGTCTGCAGAGAAGGCTTGTGGAAGATAATGGCCACGTACGGATGCCTGAGAAATTTATATCCATGGTACAGCATTTACACGACGGCATGCAGGCACGAGTCCAGGACAATGGAGAGACATCTGAGCCATTCCCAGTAACCAGTGGCGTCAAGCAGGGTTGTGTTCAGGCACCGACACTGTTCAGTCTATTGTTCTCCGCCATGTTGAATAATGCTTTCAGAGACGGAAATGTTGGAGTCGGCATCAGGTACAGTACAGATAGATAACTTTAACCCCAGGAGGCTTCAAGCGAAAACCAAGGTTATGACAGACACCATCAGGGAATTCTTATTTGCTGATGATTGTTCCCTCAGCGCTGGCTCAGAAGCCGACCTACGGCGCAGCGTTGACAAGTTCTCCAGCTCATGCACATACTTCGGTCTAACCATCAGTACCAAGAAGACTGAAGTCCTGCATCAGGCAGCCCCTGGAAGCCATATGTTGAGCCCAACATCACCATCAACGGCACAAAACTGAACGTAATGAACCGCTTCACCTACCTTGGCAGCATACTATCACAGAGCGTCACTACTGACGACTAAGTGAATCTTCGTAATGCCAGGCCCAACTTAGCTATCGGCAGGCTATATGCCAAAGTTTGGAATAGAAGAGGCATCAGCATCCAAACCAAACTAAAGGTCTACAAGGCAGTTGTGCTCCCCACACTTCTTTACGCATGCGAAACTTGGACGGTGTATCAACGCCACGCCAGGAAGCTGAACCACTTTCACACCACAAGACACAGGAAACCCTCAACATCAAAAGGCAGGACAAGGTTCCATACACTGAGGTACTAGCCGAAGCAGGTCTACTCAGCATCCACGCACTTGTTGCAGTCTCAGCTATGCTGGACGGGACATGTTGTACGCATGCCAGACCACCGGCTGCCTAAGATACTCTTCTATGGCGTGCTTCAGAAAGGACAACGATCCCACGGAGGTCAGAAGAAACGCTTCAAAGACAATCTGAACGCTGCATTGAAAGAGTTCGACATAAATAATTAAATTACTGGGAGCAAACAGCAAGCGATCGAGTCACCGTGAGCAAATGCTCCAAGTTGTCCGAATCTAGCAGTACAGCAGCTGAAGAGCTGAAGAGACAAGCCAGAAAAGCGCTAGCCATCAACCCTCCTGGAGATGTCCCACTCATCCCTTGTCCATCATGCAAACGAACATTGCGTGCAAGGAGTGACGTCATCAGCCGCATGCGCACGCACAGAGCAGAACCTGCCTCTCCAACCCTCGTGTGACTAGAGGGGTCCTAGTCGACTCTACAAACGAATAACAATGTAAAAAGATAACCGGGTGGAATTTTGGATTTACAACAGAACACCTTTGATGTTGACACAAATACGAATGACCAAAATGACAAAAGAATTATGACTAATACGTGCGTATAATATCCAAATATTGGATCAATTAACATAATCCGCACGAACTAAATAATGAAAATACAAATAAATGACTTTACACAGTACAAGGACAAAGGGTGACTGATTCACGGTGATTTCACAGCGAAAGAATCATGTTTTACTCAAATAGTAAAAACTGACATTTTACTCATATAGTAAAAATGTATGCACTCACATAATGCAAAATGATGAAAAAAAAGGGACAGATGTACAAAATATATTAACAGTCCCAAAAACACAATGGGTATTACAAACCCCACAGATTTGCCCACGGGTAGAAGATTACATGTTTCGAGTTACACACTCCGTCACCAGCACACTTGGCTACCAATCACACTGGTCAATCTTGCAGTCAGGATTCTAGATTGGTCAATCGAGCAATCAGCGCCCAACAATCTTTGTTATTAACGCCCGATCATCTGCTACTCGACCAGCAACACCTTACTCAGCTCTACTGAGCTATGGCTCAGCTTCACAGCTGCTACGGTCAATTCCTATGGTTAGCTCTACAGCTTGCACTACGACGGCTCCGATCACTCCGATATCTCTGATCACTTTAGTCAGTCAGACCACTGCGATCACTCTGGTCAGAATAGAAAATATTTGCATGATATTACATAAGACGAAGCTGCATAGAAAATATACAAAAATAAAACGTGGTAGTACAATAGTTATAACATATACACAAGAAATTAATAAATAACTCACATACCTCTACAGCTGAAGATGTGCAAGTCCTTAAAGTAGACCGCTCACGGACAAGAAGTTCCGTAATTTAAAGAGTGTGTGTTACGGTGAGGCATTTATACACTGACGATTCTGCAATACATGTCTATGCGCTGGAAGTATTCGGTTCTTCCCATCAAAAGCACTTCGCACGTGCGGCATGGGATGAACCGAACTCACTATTTCGAAATCTTTGTAGAATATACATAAATCATCCTCGGGTATCATTGTACACAAAAAAATAACAAATTAAAAAAAAAAACGAAACCCGAGTACATGTATTTAATAAATAAAATTAATTATACAATTGTGACAAGCAACATATATCTCCAAAGAATTGTTAAATTGTATATTCTTGAATTGTAAAGAAATAAGAGAGCCATTGCGTACAAGAAAATAGCAGTTGGTTGTCGGTTTTAATGTCATTTTACAGCGCATGATATACTATAAATACGGCCAATATAACTAGTGGAGGTAGAATCATGGGGGAAACCCCAACAAGCACAACCGATCCACGGGAAGGTACTGGTAAGCTTTTTTCACATACCCACCAAGTCTGAGCCTGAGACTCGGACATACGAGGACAGAGGTGAGATTTAGGTAACCGGTAAAGGCAAGCGCCACTCGTCACCCTTGAACAGCTGGTTACCAAGATCTCGAAATGCTCTGAGATGACAGACTTTCATGAGAAAGCTTCTTCAATTATTTACACTAGTAGAATCAGCAATTAAACATTGTATACGCACCATAGCAAAAATTCATTGGACTGGCTGCCGGTCTATCTTAACTAACATAATATATGCATATTTTGCTGTCTTTACGATAACCAGTCGGCTGAACAATAAACAGTTTGGATACATTTTCTGAAATAAAGTTATATCATAAATATTTGTTGACATCATTATCAGACTACATATGAAGAGAAAAACAAAATACAATAATCATTTAGCTCCAAATTTGCAAATCGCAATAATCAGAAGGCATATGACGATATTTAATCTATATGGGTAACAATACTAATTTGTACATCTTTGTATTTCCTTCCTGATTTTTGATTTTTTTTTCTTCTTTTGGCCGACATGTCAAGGAATTACTGCTAATGTACTTCTTTGCCTTCTTTTACTAATTTAATATTTCACTTATCATTAAAAATTTGACCACATGGCATGACCTTGGCAAAAAGTGCATTACCTCGAGGAGGAGTGCACGACCTTGGTAAAGAGTTCAGCAGTGTGAACAAGACATTCATTACAGAAAATCGCATAATTCTCTTCGAGCGTTTTGCAGGTTTATATAACCATACAATTCACATTTGAACGAATTCCGCTGATATCATAATCACTTAAGGCTATATCAAAATAAATTTTTTTAAAATTTAACAACAAAAAGAAAGAAAGGTGCACTCAATAAGATAAAATGAGAGGCTGAAAACAAAGGAGAGATGCGGTAGGGATGAACCACTCCCTCCAGTGATTGTGAGATGTCATTGTATTGATAACTGCCCAGGTACATATGTGTATAGGTAACTACGTATACACATAGGTACATAAATACATACATAAGTTTATCTATATACATAAATGCACAGAAAAAAGCGTAGTCATGTTTGCATTGAAGAAAGAAATATTATACATTTTTGGAGAACTTCTAACATAGTCAACCTCTTGTATGGCAAATGTGATTTTAAGACAAAAAGAATTTGAAAAGCGTTCTTGCAAATAGTATGTGCTCGATGGCATTTTGTTATTTGCTGAGATGTAACTCATTGAAATTCAGCTTGCATTACAGTAGATCTGACTTATAAACGCTACTATGTACTTTTGCCTCGGCAGAGAAAGTACAATGTTTAGGGAATTTCACAAGCACGGAAGCTGGAAACTCAAAATAGTTTACTAGCACGCCTAAGGAGGATTTGTATTTTTCCAGACTCGGACTTCTGTGAAGTTGCTACAGCTTCGCATTAAATGACCTGTAAACAGGGAACCAGAAGTAGCCTTCAAAATTTTCCGATGTGTTAAGAATTCCAGTTCAGTATCACGTGACCGTTTAGATACAATCAGATTGCAGGAAACTAGGTCAATTCATCAAATTTGGAATTATATCGTTATGATGGACGATGAAAATCAATTAAACATATTAACAGAGGTAATTTGATTGGAATAATCTATAACAATATAGTACTTTATTCAAATTTTAAAAAATCTAATTCTTCATCTTGATTTAGGCTTTAACATTTGTAATTTTTAAATGTATATATTTTGCAACTCAATGTTTATTTTGTCCTAACACAATATCAGTGTGGTAAAAACCAATATATCCTAATTTCATATACACAATATTATTGTGCCAGAAACCGATACATCCTTATTTTGTATACAAATCATTGGTGTGCTAAAAAGCAATACATCCTAATTTTATATACACAATAGCAATGTGCTAAAAACCAATACATCCTAAATTTATAAACACAATATCAGTGCGGTAAAAACCAATACATCCTAATTTTATATATACAATGTCAGTGTGCTAAAAACCAATACATCCTAATTTTATATACACAATATCAATGTGCTAAAAAGCAATACATACTAATTTTATATACACTATATCAATGTGCTAAAAACCAATACATCCTAATTTTATATACACAGTGTCAGTGTGCTAAAAACCAATACATCCTAATTTTATATACACGATATCGGTGTGCTAAAAAGCAATACATACTAATTTTATATACACAATATCAATGTGCTAAAAAGCAATACATCCTAATTTTATATATACAATATCAGTGTGCTAAAAAGCAATACATCCTAATTTTATATACACAATATCAGTGTGCTAAAAAGAAATACATCCTAAATTTATAAACACAACGTGTCAGTTTATAGTGATGTCTAACACTGAAGTTATCGATTCGGTTTTGCAAGAGCAGCGAAACGAAAATAATATACTTAATAGATTGTAAAATATCACAACACCCCTCCACCATCACCACCCTTCTTAGATTTAAAAATTTCGCCCCACCCCACCACCATCACCACCCTTCTTGCTGAAGCTTTCAGCTTCTTAAATTATTGTACTGTATGATGAAACCAATATCGTAAAAAATAAATAAAATTATAGGAAAACTTAAAAGTGTCTCTTTAATTATTTTTTACATTTGTTTTCAGATATCTTTTATATCATTCACATCATTTATGACTTGCTACATTTATACATTATGAATATTAATTAACCATGTCACAAACGTATTAAGAAGGTATGTATGAGTTGAGGAAAGGCATATTACAACGTTAATTCTTTATTTCCAAAACAAATCATGGTTGTTTATATTCAAACTTTCTGGACTTCGAAGATGCAAAATTACTTTCGTGAGCATCCTATAATATCCTATTCAATGTATGGACAAAACACATAATTTTCGTTTTAGTTTGACAAATATTCATATAAATGTTCCTTTATGATTTGATTGCCTCATTATTATGAATATTTAATGATTTTCGATCGTTTCATGACCGATTTTATATGCTGTAGCAGATGTTTACCTGATAAAACTCAATTTAATTATCAAGTAAAAACCAATGAGGGTACGATGCGTGTGGTCAGGGAAATAAGAAACGCACGATTCATGAAATAATGATTAATGAACATATTAATAATTCATTCATATGTTTCCTACTTTTCTTAATTTGGTCTATCTTTCTTCCTTCTTTTACAACCTTGGTAATCAATTAACGAACATATATCTCTGTCAGTATGTCTTTTACGATTGTCACATTAAAAAGAACAATACAAAAACAAAAACAACAACAAATAAAAAACAAAGCAAAACAATAATCAAGCAAAACAAAATAAACAACAACAAAAAAAAAACAAGAAAATACAAAACAACAGCTTTGATTTAGGTTTAGGAAATTAATGTATTCTTATTGAATAAAAGTTATACAAATAAAGATAGAAAAAAAAATGTTATCTTGAAATTAGTTTGCTTGCTTTTCGAATTGAGCTCCACGGCTAGCTGTCCGCGCCACGACTGTTAGGGATGAGATATAAAAACCTTTAATCTTTCGAGTGGTCATGAAAATTGTAAAGTTCAGATATCTCTTAAAATTACCTATTCATAAATTCACTCGCAGGTTAATAGTCCGAGTCCCATCAATTTCACAAACAAGTGGTGTTAGCCATTAGGATTTTCGCCCATCGAATGGGCAATTTTCCGTATGTAATGTGAATTACCTTCCATAAATGTGCTTTATAGACGAATGAAAATTAACCCTTTTATGCCTGATTTAGTACGAGTTGTTCGTCTAGTTGCCAAACGTAGGTTTCTTTGGAAAAGCATTCAAATGAGTTTGTCTAAAAGCTGCATTATTGCCCCTATATAGTGGTGCAGATTCATTGGATTTCTTGAAGAGATAGATCCCATAAACATTTTTATTCTAAATGACTTTGTTCCTTCTCCTACATGCATTTAAACCTCATCGCAGTGTCATCCGGAAAAGTACAAACAAAAAGGGATAGACACAGAGAAAGATATATCAAGCGAAATACGTGTCCTCTTACAGTCATTTAATTAATTGCAGATGGTTAATTGGACTGTTTCCTTTCTTCATACAGCTCAGTTAAAACATACGCACATCACAACATTTGAAGGAATATGCGAATTTATAGAATAAAGAAATAACCAACACTAATTTGTGTAGTACAAACAGCTGAATTTGTAATCACATCAGTACACATATTTCATGATTATTTCTCGGAATATAAAATACATGTACCTGATACGGATACATTCATATCAAATAACATTGGTATAGCTTTGACACAATTTAATTTTATATGCAACTTTTTAAAAATTGAACCTCAGCATTACTGAGGATATGATGAGAAACTTAAAACCTTTACACTTGACTGGTAATGGGCCTGATTAATATCAAGGTTTTTGGTGAGGCCTGTAAACGTAACTTAAACCATGAACCAGGCATTGTTGAATATAGGAGGATATTGTAAACACTTAAATGAATTATAAGGCGGATACGGATAAACCTACTGACTTCTTGCAAGACAGCAACGGGTTAACAATAAGGAAATATCTAGACAGGATGAAAGTATAAGGTCTTATGTAATCTGCATGATAGGTATACAGGTACAAGACAGAACTTCTATTAGGCAGTCGGTTTTGGCACTATAAGAGACCGTTAAAAAGTTCAATAGAGCTATCAAGTTTAGGACAGAAAGGTTACGACACATACATAAAGGAGGATCCAGACGGTCTAGTGGTCTAAAGCGTTCGCCTTTAGCGATCTCTGCCATCTCACCTCTGTCCACGTAAGTTCGAGTCTTGGGTTATGGGTATATGAGAAAGTTTGCCAGTATCTTCCCGTAGGTCGATGGTTCTTTCTCGGGTTCTTTCTCAACCAGTTATACAGTTATGTATAGCCTATAACGCGAACGGCTGTAACCCATAACAACAGCAACATCATGTTTAAATCATTATGGTATAATTTCAAAACTTCATAACCATTTCGATAGTGAAATTAACGTTTGGTGGTGGTGGTGGAATATGTTTGTGTCGAGTGACATGGGTTTGAAAATGGGCAGTATCGTTGGATACAGTAACAATTTACATAAATCGAATCACTCTCTTAGCGTGGTGTCAAACCTGTCATTAATACAAGTGTAGAAAAGAACGGTATTCCAAAGATATATAAACAATCTGCAACGAAACGAAACCGAAGAAGAAGACAAAGTAATTAAGAATTATATAAAGAGGAATGATTATGATCACGATAGTGATCAGATCAGGATGGTGACATCTCTCTAGGCACACTGACCAGCGCAAAGTGTGGAGAAAGTCCAATGTGGCAACAAAATCTATTTATCAAGAAATAAACTAGAGACAGAAAATAGTAATACTAATGTTGGACGGAGCTGCTTTGGTCTATTTTTAAATATCATATGAATTCATCATATCTAGTTAGCTTCGTTACAGCGTTGCTTTGTTTCCACCGTTAAATATTAATGTTATCACGACTATTTGGTCTTGTAAAATCTAACAGAAAAGAGTGAGAAGCAACATGCTTTGTAAAATTCAACAAATAACTTATTTCCTTAGAATACAAAAGTGAAAATGTAAAATGGACTTAGGGTATTGAGATTTTAATCCTAAATAATCCTAAATAACTAAGTAAAGTCCTAATGAATAAACTGCAGTGGTATTCCAAATAGTTTTTCTTCGCTCAAGGTGTTGATGTGCCTGTAGGCTCTAATGTACTAATGTACCTGATGTCCAGAATTGTAATGATTTGTCTACAGCCTTTTGTTGAATCACAGTAATATTATCCAAAGTTGCCTTGTTGAATGCATTATATACTTCCAAGTTAATGTCTCTTTCCAAGAATATTACTGAGCCCTTTGTATTTCAAGTGAATAAATAATTTGATAAATAAACTCCAACTCAAATCAAGCATTGAACACAACAAATGATTCTGCCTCAAGATCTTATAGCACGAATGAATAATTTTCAAGAAAGATCCAAGACACAAAGCCAGCATATAAGACAAAAGTTAACAAGGTCTGTTACAAAAATCAAAATGGTAAATATAATGTCCTTGACTCATACCAAGATAATGATCCTAACATTTAACCTACATTTACAGGGAAATATAAACTGTGTATTAGTTGTTTGCTGAATAAACAAAATCAATGATTCTGGTCAGGTAGACAATGAACTCGAATTTTGACAAGGTCAGCTGAACAATACAGTGTTATATAATCCACTGCATATAATGAATTAAAAAAACATAACAAACAATGTAAATTAAATATACATAACAATGTAAATAACAAATACACTAATAAGAAAACAATTAGCATAACATGCTCAGCAAAACAACTAACAAATTGGTAAGTGCCCATAACCCAACTAAAAATTAACGTAGCAACAACGTTACACTAAGGTTGTGGCAGCGTTGCCATATGACGAAGTGGCAACGTGATTTGTTGAACTTGCTGGAATGATACTACAACATTAATGTTTAACGTCACAAAGTAACACACCTACAACATTCTGACAATATTCAAATCCTATACTGAAAGTGAAGAATGAAAGCTGCTTGTTTCTGAAACCAATATGATCCTCTGATGGAAAGAAAGTCAAATACAAAATTTACACATTACGGAAATGTCAACATTACCATCCATCTAGGAAGCGCAGAGAAAGCAGGATTTTCAAGAACGCTGCCATTGTCACCATATTAGATGCTAGATCTGCACAATTTTCATTTTGAACAAGCTAATCACCAGCCATTCGATCGTAATATAATGAGTAATGATAAGATGCCGGGGAATACGAGTGCACAAAACACACAACCATGTAAAACTTTGCACACTTTGAAATGCACTAATACGTAATAATTCCTGCAAACTACTTAAAAGTCGCACATATAAAAATGCACTCTGCACTGTGTAGAAATCTTATTTAACTGTTACGACAAACTGAACAAAGATGTTAAAGAAAAGGATAATTAATTAAAGAGAGACAAGTGGGTATGAAAAAGAAAACAACAACAATTCAACATATATTTCATCACCACTTTATTTTTATGTTGATTTTTTATGGATTTTACTCAGATTAAAATTCAGAATCGGTGTCCTCCAGAGAAAAGCCAATCTGTTTCTTCTGCTCAGGCTCATTCAAATTGAATAAAACAATTTATTGCTTGAACAAAGTCATATCTCAGCCCTGCCTAGGTATATAGGTATCAGGTAAATTAGTGTAATGAAATAAAAACATGTTTGTAAAGAGGTTAATGTTATGTCTACTTCAATATCTATCGTTAAACATATTGCTTATCATTATTATCATTCTCAAGTTCCAACTTGTTTTATTTTTTAATGAAAAAGTCCATGCATAAAATAATCAATTCAAAATATAAAAGAAATTTAACAAAGAAGTCACTATAGGCCTTGCACAAATAATGAGTAAATATTTGCACATTTGGTTGAATATTCCACGTATTTCTATAGAAATGTGTGTGTGTGTGTGTGTGTGTGTGTGTGTGTGTGTGTGTGTGTGTATCCCAAAATCACATATTTTGACCCTCATCCATCGCCACCTCAAAATAAAGAGGTTATTCCATGCCTAGATTAACCATGTTATTACTTAGACTGTATGGCGGATAACATGTTATGTATGCATGCAGTGTTTATGTACATAATTATCATTGACCATAAGGATACAAGGGACAATTTTATGAAACCATCTGATACTCATGTGTCATTCTGAACTGGTTTGCTATATGGTGTAAACTTTATACCTCTGTACGTGTATTTGTCACTGCAGATTCAAGGCAGTGAAACAAAAATATTTCGAGTTACGAGACTGCTCTTGGGAACGCAACTATCCTGTACGTCGGGGGTCAGCTGTACAGTGTTTTGTGCATTACTTTGTTCAGGAAAATAACTTTCTTAGGTTTTGATTCAAGTTACTTTGTTCAGTCAAATTCTACCAATGAATTGTAAGCATATAGTGTTACCGTCAAATAAAACCACAGAGAAATCTTGGAACAATCAGTACATATGAACTTAACTTTCGAACTGCTGTTTGTAAAGTTTGTACCGGTTTACTGTTGTACGAGGTGTACCTGATACAAGGATGTATTGGATTTAGATGTATGACTCCTCTACTGCTTATATTGTTAGAGGCTCTGTATTTACGGTACATTGAATACGATGTTTATAAGTTACAGAAGCTCTTGTAAGCAACAAAGAGTTAGCCAACATCATGAGTGCAATGAACATCTTCTAGTCCTTGACCTTTTCGTCTGGACATTGCTAGAAATGATTTAGTTGTGCTCATGCAGTTGATTTAAAGTAGTATCATGTATTCAGCAAAACACATCATAGAGATTAATCAAGTATTGGGTAACCCAAACTTGTTTTCTCAATCATTCGTTCACACAAGGCAGTGTCTTAGCTCTGTTTTCATTCAAATCTGCAGCACGTGCCTGATATTATTCTAAGTGTTGATCGTGTTCTTATCTTTTATCCCACACATCCTTGTATTACGTACACCCCGAGCAAACTTAAACATGTACAAACTTTCAAAAGTTAAGTTCTTAACTTTCTTCTAAGATTCTGCAATGTTTAGATTTTTCCTGATTGTATCGATTATTTTGTTCGATTATTAAAATAAGCTCATTCTAGTTAGCTTCATTATTACTTATTGTTTTATCCGTCATATCGTCGGTATTGTTCAACTTACTAAATGCCAATTTTCGTATTTAATCATGTTTTAAAACTTAACTTAAAAATGAACAAATGTTCATGTGGCTATTCTCGCAAATCCCACACAAGCTGTCGTGTCAATCCTACCACCTGAAATGTTATCATGCTTATTTCTACCCAATTCAAACCCCTTTATTCTACACTGTATTTTATTATAACTAATCAAATCGACACCAGTATTGTAAATCGACAAGTGTTGTCTCTTTATCACTATTTGTGCTATTAATGCATAGAATAGAGACCGTTTATATTTTGAGTTGAACTAGGATTTGTAGTCTCCATAGAGAAAAAACGTTTCACTACTGTATTTTTGGCATTTTAGTTCTAAAATTTCATCTTATAAATAATGATGCTGAGTATATCTACCGAAGAAAGTGCAGCCCTTTTGACCAGAAGCACTAAATTGTTAGGTAACAGTTTTATCTTCAAAAATCCATTTGCCGTTAGGTAGTAAATTGTAGAATTGGCTAAGAGAAACCGAAATAATCAGTGATGCAACTTTCATATTCATGTTCTTTGGAGGAGCAATTGCAAACTGTAATATCTTTTTCTGAATCTTGCTGTAGGCAGCACTAAAAGCAGTTTAATGTCGCATGGTAAACTGAGTTGAACTTGTATTTATTTCTGTCGACATTTTTGCGTGGGTAAAATATATGCTATTTATTTGATAAAAATAAAATAAAGCTTTTAAGGGATAAAGTTAAACAAAAAAGTCCAAGTTGTGTCTTGTCAAGTTCGTAAAGGTCGTGATCTCTGCGTTTTCTTTAGTCACAACTTTGTTCTTTAGTGTTGTTGATTTTGTATAGTCTTTTTACATTATATTTTGTACACGATTTTGCCATTTTATCAGCTTTCAAAACAAATAAAAACTTAATTTGTTTCACCAAATTAGCAACATACGTGAGACAGCTATAAAACCTCCTATTAGATCATGTATATTTTTAACGTCAGTGTGCAAACAAAATAGAACTTTTTATGAACGTATATAACTTATTTCATTACCTTCAGCTCTTTGAACAGTTTGATAATGTTTAACAAGATATGTTCCTTACACAGAGAGAGAGAGAGAGAGAGAGAGAGAGAGAGAGAGAGAGAGAGAGAGATAGATAGATAGATAGATAGATAGATAGATAGATAGATAGATACTGATTTTGTGAAGCAGCCGTGTATGGCTGTTTACTAACCTTGTATTCATTTACACTGTTGTCTTCTTCGACGTCCATTTTTTGGAAATGAAAATAGGCGAGTTAAATCACCTTAATTTGCTGTGATGTTAAGGTTATTCCAAGGCACTATTTATTGAAGATAGAAGTTTTCAAATTAGTGTTGTGTATTCCGAAGTATCTGATTGCTTGAATAGAATAATCGAATTTCATGACTTGTTTACAATATCAAGGAGAGAAAGGTACATCTTATTTCCTCCAAAAGCGAGTGGTTGTAAATCCTGTTAAAAGAATACAAAAATTAACCAGGAAAATAGAGATGACATAAATAAACCAAACAGACAAAAATACCAAACTAATTACATTTTCAGACTAATTGTCGATGTTCAATGTACAGTTTTACATACTTTAATGCAAAATAAATTTAATCAAATACAGCATTGAAAATGTTAGGTGTTCCGTATAGTAACTTCATGACTTGTTTACAATATCAAGGAGAGAAAGGTACATCTTATTTCCTCCAAAAGCGAGTGGTTGTAATTCCTGTTAAAAGAATACAAAAAGTAACTAGGAAAATAGAGATGACATAAATAAACCGAACAGACAAAAATACCAAACTAATTACATTTTCAGGCTAATTATCGATGCTCAATGTACAGTTTTACATACTTTAATGCAAAATAAATTTAATCAAATACAGCATTGAAAATGTTAGGTGTTCCGTATAGTAACTTCTGTGGAAGGTGGCTAAACTGTGTCATTGTATCAGTGAATATGACCTTGGTAGTGTTCATTTTACTTCGTGATATTCATCTCATAAATGATGAAAGTCTAGTAAAATATCAAAAAGCGTTTGATACAAACCTTTTAATTCATAACAATAAATGTCAAAATAATTTACCGGAGGAGAATTGCTAATTAATGATCTCGCCACGTAGATTGTAACAACAATCAGTGATTTCAATTTGTTAGCAGTTCTGGCCTTAATAAAGATGTTATATGACTTATTATTTGTTTCGTGTACATTGTCTCTAGCACGTTTTCAGTTAAATTTACACAGATTGTCTCTTGGTATGTTTTATTTGCAATAGCTATGCATAATTCCATTCTGTATCCGTCAAATCTGGAGAAACTGAGTTACTGATATTTTACTGATAAATCCCAATTCTTTCATCCAGTTGAACTGGCTAAGCTCTGTCCTTGTTCATTACTAACGATGAAATGATACTAAATACACAATATCTGCTATTTAAATAAATCAATAGCGAAAAGTAGTGATGATGACTTTGATCATACAATTAAAAACATTTTGCAAATACTCAAGAACAACAACAATAAAACCGATGATACTGCAAATCTTGCTAATGGTTTCACGGACCAGAGTCTATGACATTTGGTGAAATAATGGGTATACTATTTGTTCAGGAACGCAAGGAAATTCAATTAGATGAACCATTTACAGATTCTTAATATAAAGTTGAATTGGACGTTGCTAGTAAATACGCAAGACGCATGTATAACGATAGTTAGGTAAATGCTCATTAATCAACCAGACATCGCCAGCAATGACTTGAAGTATTGTCCCTGAATAAACCCCATGTGGTTTTCAAGTTGAACTGATTACGTGTTTCTATCACCTCTCTAAAACTGCTAAAATTTTCAAAGAGTTTTTGTGTGGCTTTATTTATAGGGGAAAAATTAATGTTTGTTCCGTTTGCTAATTGTTTTCACAGTTTGACCTGTCTAATAATACTTCGCTTAAATCAATCATATTATGGTTACTTTGCTTGGTTAGCTTGGTTAACGTCACGAAGTATTTCAATCTACGTTCTCCGTTTATTCTTTCTATTCTGTTTCAGATTTATTTTGCATTTAGCTTTTCGAAAGTTTGTGTAACTTTGTATTCTAACACGTTCTTGGAATTGTCTGCATTTAATGGTTTCAATGACATATAATGCCCACTGGCATCTGAATTATTCATTAAGGCATCGTTAGCCTCGATTGACCGAGTGGTCTAAAGAGCATGCCTTTACCGATCACTCACTCCCATGCCACATCTTTCTACGTGGGTTTGAGTCTAGAGTTTGTCAATGTTGGTATCTGAGAAAGATTGTTAGTAACTCTATGTAGGTCGGTCGTTCTTTTCGAGGGTTTGTGGGTTCTTTCTCCACCAGTCATATTGGCCGCCATTTGAACCACAAAACCACAACAACAACAATAAAACATTGATACATCTGTTTGGTACAGTATTCGTATTTTTATTTTTCGGACGTTTGTAACATATTAATCTTTCTTTCTTTCTTTCTTTCTTTCTTTCTCTCTTCTTTCTTTCCTTTTCTTTCTTTCTTTCTTTCTTTCTTTCTTTCTTTCTTTCACCCTCTCTCTGTGTCTCTCTCTGTATATCTCTGTCTATGTCTCTGTCTATCTCTCTCTCTCTCTCGATCGATTGATCGATCGAATCTACCACAGCAGCTGTTGATACACTGGGAAAGTTGTCAGCATGTCGGCTTGGTAGTGTATTCAGAATATGGACCAAAATATTAGTATCGTTCATCCCAACTATTCAAAGCACTTTTCTTGTTGCCCAACTATTCAAAGCACTTTTCTTGCTGCCCAACTATTCAAAGCACTTTCTTGTTGCCCAACTATTCAAAGCACTTTTCTTGTTGCCGAGCTATTCAAAGCACTTTTCTTGCTGCCCAACTATTCAAAACACTTTTCTTGCTGCCCAACTATTCAAAGCACTTTTCTTGTTGCCGAGCTATTCAAAACACTTTTCTTGCTGCCCAACTATTCAAAGCACTTTTCTTGTTGCCGAGCTATTCAAAACACTTTTCTTGCTGCCCAACTATTCAAAACACTTTTCTTGCTGCCCAAAGAGTGCACAAGATCAGCATAATATTAATGAATATTTCATATAAATTTTCCTGGTTTGTTGAACGTAATCAGCCTTCGTCTTCAGCTCAGATGTGTCGCGTCAGTCCTAACTAAACAATAAAAAGTGTCTGTGTTTTATGTTCTATTTGTACTCTTTCGAGTAAAAGTAGTTACAGGTGATAAGTTTGATGGAAAGATGGCTTGTTGCCCGACCTCCACATTTGTGTCAAATCATCCAGTAAATAAATTTAATTGAAAGCTGTCATCGTGTTATATAACAGTATAATGAGTACCATGGGAAAGTATTATTTTGTGAACTATTGCTTTGTATTTGTACGCAGATCAAATACCTGAATCGAGAACCTCTTCATACACAATTCGACCAAATCAGATGTCAAGGGTTAATATGATTTACACTTGAGACAGTGTTCAATCCTGTGTGTCTTTGTATATGCCCAGTGAAGTCATTTAATACGTCGAATAAGGGTCTACAGACGAGCCATATGGTTTGTTTCTGTCCCTACATACATAACATAATTTTTAGTGATTCGCGTATCGACAACAGAGTGTACAATATTTCAAGGGAGCATCCAGCAAGGGACTATGAAAAAAGCTACGTATCCAATCAGATGCGCATACATTCTTTCAAAGGGTTCATGTGAAAACTTTAAATTCGATCGCTTCTTTTAAAAGATGATATTTATGGCGTTACGGTAAGTCTCTATAAAATTTGATTTACTGCTGCAACATTTCCATTGATCTATTAAATTTATATGTGCGGGGAAGGCATTCGTTAAAAAATCCAGAGAGTAATAAAGACGGTTTAAATCGTGGGAGAATCAGTCTTGTTTTAATTCTGCACATAATTTCACACTTCATTAAATTTTATTTCAGTAATAGCCACGACCAGCCTGTTGAAATCTGTTTAAAGATTTCACACATATTTTTCTATTCGTTCAGTACAGACCGACTAGCCATACACAACTTATGTGCCATTGGACACAAATTGGAAAGTCTGACAGTTTAATTGTACAGAGTAATGCATTCATTCCTTTAACAGCTAAGTTTTGAGATAAGCAAAACGTCCAATTAGTCTTGAAATCGTACATCTTTCTGACTCTAGCCAAAAACCCATCTCAAGATATTTGATGAATTAAAGCTTTTAAAAACGGCCAAATTGTTTTGAGACGAATTTTCTGGAAGTTAGCCATAGTCGGCTTCATCTTTAAAAACAAATAAATTTAAATTTAATAGACTTAACTTGGACCAGAGAAAGAATATGAAGCTGGTGCTGCTTTTAGCAACACAAAATGAGGAAGCGGGAGGAGCAGACGAAAATGGTCTTTAATGTGACAATACGCCCTTAATTCTGACAAATTTCTGTGGTATATATTCTATGCGAATTTCATATAAGTTTTCCAACCTAGGTTCATCACTTTTGGAAAGAGGCTTTTACGGCCTTACACCGGAAGCTAAACTCTTGTTACGGAGGTCGTTCCTGGACATAGCTTAGATACGGTAAGATTCTTAGGAAGTTTGATCAAACTTGACCCAGCCGTTCGCAATGAAAAAACCGCAGTATCCTTTTAAACCTAGTTTATTTGGGAGTACCATAGTTTCTTGAGTAACCGCATCAAACTCTACGTTGGTGCAGCAGTGCATTAGTAACCACTTCAAACACGACTTTGATAAAGTGATGCGTGATTAACTACAGCAGATACGACTTTGGTAACACAATGTATGAGTAGCCACATCAGATACGAATTTAGTAGTACATTGTATGATTAGCCACATCGGATACGACTTTGGTAATACAATGTATGAGTAGCCACATCAGATACGACTTTAGTAGTACAATGTATGAGTAGCCACATCTGATACGACGTTGGTAATACAATGCATGAGTAAGCACATCCGATACGACTTTGGTAATACAGTGTATGAGTAGCCACATCAGATACGACTTTGGTAATACAGTGTATGAGTATTCACATCAGATACGACTTTGGTAATACAATGTATGAGTAGCCACATCAGATAAGACTTTGGTAATGCAATGCATTAACAACAATTCAGACAACAAGACGTTGGTAACGCAATGTAAGTGTAACTACTTCAGTTAGGGTTTGATAGAGCAATTCATGAGTAATTACTTCAGATGGGACCTTGACAGAGCAATGCACGAGTAATTATGTGAGATAGGACTTTGATAAAGCAATGCATGAGTAATTACTTCAGATAGGTTTTTGATAAAGCAATGCATGAGTAATTACTTCAAATAGGACTTTGATAAAGCAATGCATGAGTAATTACTTCAGAAAGATCGTTGATATATCAATGCATGAAATCGAAATTGACTTTACAACTGGGTGCTACCCTGCGTGGTTGGCCAAGAAAGAAGTCGAAAATGACTTTACAACCGGGTGCTAAGCTTAGCAGAGAAGCCACTCCAATGTCAGTCTTGTAAAATCAATACATGTCCCTAACAATATTCCGCAAAACTGGTTAGTAGTGTAGTGGGGCACTTTCGCCTCTATGGGAATTTAACACAGAGCAGTTTGGGTTTGTTTAGCCTTAAAGGGAATGGAACATACGGAATGTAGACTGGGCCTGTTTAGACTCAATAGGACTTGAACGCATACAAACACAAACTCTACTATCCACACAGAAGGGAAGGGGAAAAAACATAATCTACTATCCACACAAACGTACATAGAAAGACAAACAAACACACACACACACACACACACACACACACACACACACACACAAACACACACTTCAATCGTTAGGTATTCGCGTAGAATGTAAGAGAAGAAGATGAAATATCACAAAATATGTATCCATTATACCACAAAATACTATCCATTGCATCCGCTATACAATGCATTATATCATACTCACTATCCAAACGCGCTGTGCACTACCAAAATACTAAGTGAAACAAACGCTAGTATCTATTTATAATCACCACTGGTAGGAAATTCCTTTGGAAAAACCTAGTATTTGTTTTAGCTACAACTTGTGTGAATTTCCTATGGAAAAACCACTATCTATTTATAGTCACAACTTGTGTGACGTTCCTGTTTAAAAATTCTAGTAGCTATTTATATCTACACCCTGTGAAGAAAAAAAAAAGTCTATATCTACAGTTTTAAATTTTACAGCTTCAATGACGTCACAGTACTGGACACCAGGGGAATAATGACAACAGTGTTCCAAGTGGTTGACCTGAATACGTGCTATCTAACACAGAGGGCATAGCATAGGCCTTTTTCTCTTCCTCAAACTTCTTCTGACTTCTTTACCGTAGATGAGGACTTGTTTCAGACAGCCTTGTCTCTCCACATCAATTCTTCTTTTCCCTACGCTCGTATCGGTGATCCGGATGATTACCCATGACGATTTCACATAGATGGGTATGTCCATTCGGAACAGCATCGACGATGCGAGGGTAGATTATGCAACGTTAGTCCACATCTTGTGACGAGAACAGGTGAAAGGAATGAAATGAACCGCGGTTATTTATGTGGATTGAACCGGGTTAAGTTTTTCACCAATCCGAACACGCGTTACAAAATTCAGTCACAGTGTGGAGTCTGTCTTCCAATCCGAAGAGAGGTGCCTGTGACGTCACTTTATCTATGTAGATGCGTTAGCGTCTGCTTGCAGTGAAGCAATGCGATAGAGTTTTCAAACATGACGGATGCTAAGAAGAAGATGAATTGGGGTACACCGGCCGTGGAGATGAGAAACGATGGAATAGCAACGGATACCAAATTCAACACAGTCCTAATTCCAGAAGAGACCGATTTTAATTGGGATTTAGTGGATTTTCTCTCGTCTTCACAAGCAATTGTTCCTGTACCAGAACCTTTGACGACTTCTCCTTCTTTACCACACGTCGAGGATTTTGAACAGAGAATTGGAGAAAAATTTTACAGCAGCAGAAAGGAGCAGAACAACTTTTTCTCCTTCAACAGCAACATCAAGAAGAAGAGGCAAGAAGAAGGAAACGGCAGTAAGAAGAAGCAGCAGCAGAGAAGAAACAAGGTCTAAGAGAGAAGGAGGACAGTGAAAGTCAAACAGTGACGGTACTCTTAGACATTTTAGCAGAGTTAAGAAGTCTGAAACAAATGTATCAAGCTTCTTTAATACAACCCAGGAGAAAAAGACCCTCCCGAACCAAAACATCCCCACCCTGTTACTACGCCAGAGATAGAAATAATCATCGACAGGAGCAAGTCCAGAAGTAAACTTTGGCCATGGAAAAGCCTTATGGCCACCCACCTTCCTCAAAAAGAGATAGAATTCATTTTGCCAACATCAATTAAAACTCAAAATCCCTTTTTTGCCCCATGATATACGTGCGTGTGAGTGAGTGCGCGAGTGCAGGTTCTTATTATGATTATAAAAATCAAGACCAAGAGACATCTACGTTTTCTGTCTGGTCTTTTCTGGTACAAATAGTACAATCCAATTCACAACACAACATTTTAAAAAGTTCATAAACTTTTTCTGTGTCTTTGTTCACTCTCTCTCTCTCTCTCTCTCTCTCTCTCTCTCTCTCTCTCTCTCTCTCTCTTGTTTTTGAATTTCTTCACTTTCACGGGTTCTTCCTCCTTTTCTCCTCGTTTTCTTTTCTTCTCTTTTTTTTCTTTCTGGACGTGTCGGGGGGTGGGGGGGTGTCTTTTGGAATGAAACCTTTTCTTCTTCCTGTTCGGAACCCCCCTCTTCATTTTGCTTCTGTTGTTTCTTAGGGCAGACTGAATACCAATGTCCTTTTTCTTGACAATGAAAGCAATGATCTTGAATTTTGTCTCTTCTGACAGCTGTCTTGCTTTTTTGACGATCTGGACACTCTGTAGCCCAATACCCTTTCTTCTTACAGATATAGCAAGTATCTTGACCTTTATCCCGAAAAGCGGGCAAGTCGTCTGTCGGCTTGTCTGAAGAAACCTTTCGTATGACACCTCGCAAAGCCCCTCCATGTTCAATGTCCCCTTGTCCCAAGACAGTCCCAATCTATTGTCACTATACATTACCTATATTCTATTCCCCTTGTCCCTATACATTCTGGGTATATAAACTTTCCGTTGTTCCGCTATTGTCCCACCCACGTTAAATTCGCCTTGTCCCTATACGTTCCCAGTCTTTTTGTTCGTATATGTCCTCATTTGCCCTACGGTATCAATCCATGTCTATGTATTGCGTGTGCTGTATATGTCTATGTCTCTACTGTATTTATCTCTACCTAGGGTAGGGCGTATTCAGGTCAGCCACTTGCAACATTGTTGTCAGTGTTCCGCCCAATTTAGGTCATTGCCAGTGTTCAGTACCGTAACGTCAATTCCTATTGAGTCTAAACAGGCCCACTCTACATTACATATGTTCCATTCCCTTTGAGGCTAAACAAACCCAATCTGTTCCATGTTAAATTCCCGTTTGAGGCTAAAGTGCCTGGACCCTTTTTGAACATAGAAGTAACATTGAGTCGAAAGTGCCCCAAAACACTTCTCTGGTTCATAAAATACATATTGGAGAAGAAGGTGACAAACATGATGTGTACACAATCGATGACTCTTGTAAAGTCAAAAATGCTTATCCGTACAGCGGCACCAATTAAGACAATCCTAAGTTCTATAGCGGGATTTCAGCACTTTATGGAATATTATCAACTTCGAGCTAGTCTTGTGTGATCTTTCACTTAAGTTATGACTTATTTAATTAGCAGTCAAGCAAACAAATACATAGTTTCAGTATATCACACATCATGATGAAACAAATCAGAAGATCTTTCTTTTGCAAAGTCTGTCCTATTGGTGAACGACGAACTCTGCTCATCATATATATCCCTTTGTTTCTGTTGCTATCACATCCGGGTAATACTATCACCACCTATCCAGGGTCGACGGATACTGTAGCACGGCGAACACTGCTTGTGTGATGATTATAATGCTAAAAAATTATTTTGTAGAGATTCTTTCCGCGCTTGTTTTATATAAAAAGTGTATGCAAGGTTGGTTATAATATAGAATTCACGAACTAAAAATACTGCTTCCACCTACAGGTTGAGTAATCGAGATTTGTATTCCTTTCTGTTTATATAAATCAATATTTTATCATTTCAGATAAATGCTGTTGGCAGGTGACGTACGTGAGATACGATTAAACATCGAGCCTTTCTATAATTTATACCTGTTGTAAATTTTATAATCCGATAAATATGTCTCAATCCACATCTCTACAAACGCTGCTGTCAGCCAATTTACAGTTCGAGATTGGCTTAATTATCCAATAAACATCCTAAATATATGTCTCATCTGCAAGTAGGAGGCTAGATAAATACAAGAATTTACGATGATGCTATAAACAATGGAAAATTTACAGCAGTATATAATCCACTTCTGTCGCTATTATCACCTTACTGAAGACCTCACACTGCCATTATTATTATTATGTAAAACGCAAAGTGCGAAAATATTTGTACGGAATGCACTATTCATTGGGGGAGGGTGTGGTTCATGCATCATTTATATTCATTTTCATTCTTTTAAACTGATATCATAGAGTTTGGGGGTATTCCAAAACCAGTGCGCTCATTAAAAAATAAATTTTCAGCCTACAAGTTTTCTCCAAAATCATTTACCTGGCTCATGTCGTATCTCACTAAGAGACACCGTGTTGTTTGCACGGGTAAAAATACTTCCGAACCAAGTCATATCTTAAGCGGTGTTCCTCAAGGATCTATATTAGGGCCTCTTTTTCTACTATTTATCAATGACTTAGCCTTGTATCCAGCACACTCTAACACGGATCATATTGATGACGACTATGCATTGCATTTATCTGGTAAATCTCTAGATCCATTAAAAATAAACTTCAAATCGACAATATGTCAGTTGGGTGTCAGCAAAACAAAGTGCATATTAATATCTCTACGACGAAATGTATGACAGTCGGAACAAGGCAGCGTCTAACTACTAACATAGATTTACCTCTAACTCAAAATGGCTTAAACGTATATATTGTTAAAAAAAAAAAGTTAAAAAAAAACTGCTTGGTATCTACATTGATAAACATCTCAGCTGGAATGCAAATATCGATCACTTAAGTGCAATGGTAGTCAAAAGAATAACTCTGTTAAAATTGCTTTCGAAATTTCTACCTCCCCAATCACTTGAACTTTATGTTTCGGGTTATATACTACCACTGATAGATTACCATATGGGGAAACACGTACAATTTTAACCCGTCCAGAACTGATAAACTCCAGAAAAGGGCAGCCCGAATAATACTGAAACTTCCTGTTATGACTCTCTCGATGTTTGTTTGTTTTTTTGTGGTTTTTTTTGTTTTTTTTCTTTTCACGTCTGCAATGGCTACCTATACAAGAATGTGCTCATTGACTTAAAGGAATCATGACATATACGTCTTTAAACGGACTTTCTCCAGATATAACTCATACATAATTGAACTAAGATTATCAAATACTGAAAGTAATCTCCGATCGACGACTAACAACGATCTCCAGATTCCTTGGTCGAAAACCAATCATTACGAAAGCTCATTTACTCTATCAGCACCTACTGTATGGAATTCCTTACCAATGACAATACGTAATTCAACTTCCCTTTCTTTTTCTTTTAAAATATCATTAAAGAAATTCTTTCTTGACTAGCTGGAATGACATTAAAGCCTCTGAATAGAAAACTTTATCATTATATCCATAAATAACATGACCAGGTCTTATTATTATTATTATTATTATTATTATTATTATTATTATTATATAATATGTACGACTTATGCTGAAATACATGTACCTGTGTATAAAATATTATTCATATCTGTATATGTTTTCCAGTATAGTCTCACATAGTCATTCATGTTAAACATGTATAAATGAGTGTGCAACGATGCCTCATTAAGTGCATGGTATTGTATTTACTTTTTTATTTTTATTTTTAACAAAGCCAATTACAGAAACTGAGGACAAAATGGCAGATGGGTCCGTCATGACCATATGTGTTATCCTCGTTAAAGAAAGTTTATTATTATCATTATTATTAGTAGTAGTAGTAGTAGTAGTAGTAGTAGTAGCAGTGGTAGTAGTAGTAGTAGTAGCAGTAGTAGTTTTAGTAATAGTAGTATATGATATGCAGATACAAAAATAAAAAAACTACCTAAATAAAAAGCCAATAACCTCTTTATTTCATTAATTTAAATCCGACTAAACTGAGAGATCAATTATGGAAAAAATCTTAAAATTGTACATATTTGACTTATTTTGTAGTACATTATTTGCAGATTACGGATCAGTTTGCCCTGTAAAATTTTCTTACACCGAATCCCCAAATTTGCTGCTGATATTATTTAAGAGTTAATCTGTAAGGACAAATTACTGTAAAACATATCTTGACTTACGCTCGATTTCCTGTCACTTGTGATGTAATAAAACGGTGAGCCGGCCACATCCGGCACCGTAGCCACTAAGTAAACCGCCTCTGTTGTCTGGCAATCTACAATAAAAGTGTTTATACGTAAGCAGACTGAGCGGATGCGCATCATAAGTGTCCAACAAAATAGTTCGACACACTCGACCCCTTGCATTGATGTGATTGTAGCAATTCAGTAATGCTTTATATAATCTCAAGGTTCGACAATACCTCGAAATTAACGATATAAATAAGCTTCTTCTCTCGATGATCGTTTTATTTTCTTTCGTTGTTTTAATTTCTTAAGCTTTTTCAAGATGATTCCTCATTTCATATCCAGACTGAAATTCCTACATTATAGATTACGCTAATAATATTTCATAGAATTCCTTTCCTCATGTGTATTTTTCTGCATAACGTTATATTAGTGTGCTGAAAATTGCATATTACTGGAACTTGTTTCATCTGTTAATGTTCACAATTTGATTTATCTGTCTAGCTGGTGGTTTTATTGCATGTTAGGTCAGATGTATTCCACACTCGTATAAATCCAGCATGTGAACTAGAAAAAATGCCTAAAACGTAGCCACAATACTGTATTTACTTTTGCCCTGTCCTTCAATCGACAAACGAATTTTCCAGCAATCGTGTTTTATAGATCCTGGTACCTTTATTTGTCTTTCTCTCGATAAAAACTGAAGAAACCTTTATAGTTTCATCTAAAATACTGTAAGCATAGTTTTGTTTTATAAAACCAGACGCATATTTCGCACTTGAAACGTGTGATAATCGTACTAGCCTAAATAACAGCATCTCATGTACGTACTGGATGTTTAAATAAAACTGATTATACCTACATAAGCTTTACTCGACTGTGCCTTAAATGATACATTACCCTATTTGTCAAATGTTGGGGATTCACTCTTTGTCTAGAAATTCAACCCAATGCAAAATAACAAAACGTGGAGTGCGACCATAATCGCTATGTTAACGAGTTCATTGTTCAAGTAATAAATCACGTATATCAGTTTCATGAAATGCATGCACGGCCTTTTCTATTAGCGATTATTTCAAACAAAGAAATTTAAAAATAAAAGAAATATGGGATTTTCAGGTATTCGATATTACAAAAATGAGTTTGAACAGAAAGCTACCTATTTGTCTTTTAACGACAGGAGTTTTAACCGTTGGGGTATACTTTTATAGGTGTGAGGCCAAGTTAGACGATTAAAACATTCACTCTCGTTGCTGTGGACTAATCAGGGGCCTAATTCAGATGCATTTTCATTGCTACGGCATAGGGAGAAAGACACTGCTACATTATAGTGAAAACGACACTGCTACAGCAATAGGGAAAACGGCATTGCTACAACCATGAAGAAAATGACACTGCTACAGCCATAGGGAAAACGGTATTCATACTGTTTTGATTAAGGATTATATTTATACGGTTATTGATAATGTTCTATTTTATGGCGTGTCTATATGGTTACAGTATTAATATTACTTTTTATTAAGGAGTATTTATATGGTCAAGATATTGATATTCATCATCTATCGCACATAATGACAAGATAAATATGAACTATATAGTATGCATGTATGTATGTATGTATGTATGTATGTATGCATGCATGCATGCATGTATGTATGTATGTATCTATGTATCTATGTATCTATGTATGCATGTATGTATCTATGTATCTATGTATGTATGTATGTATGGATGTATGTATGGATGTATGTATGTATGTATGTATGTATGTATGTATGTATGTATGCATGCATGCATGCATGTATGTATGGATGTATGTATGTATGTATGTATGTATGTATGGATGTATGGATGTATGTATGTATGTATGTATGCATGCATGCATGCATGCATGTATGTATGTATGTATCTATGTATCTATGTATCTATGTATGCATGTATGTATCTATGTATCTATGTATGTATGTATGTATGGATGTATGTATGGATGTATGCATGTATGTATGTATGTATGTATGTATGTATGTATGCATGCATGCATGCATGTATGTATGGATGTATGTATGTATGTATGGATGTATGGATGTATGTATGTATGTATGTATGTATGTATGCATGTATGTATGTATGCATGTATGTATGTATGTATCTATGTATGTATGTATGGATGTATGTATGTATGCATTATGTATGTATGTATGTATGTATGTATGTATGTATGTATGTATGTATGTATCTATGTATGTATGTATGGATGTATGTATGTATGTATGTATGTATGGATGTATGAATCTATGTATGTATGTATGTATGTATGTATGTATGTATGGATGGATGGATGTATGTATCTATGTATGTATGTATGTATGTATGGATGGATGTATGTATGTATAGATGGATGGATGTATGTATGTATGTATCTATGTATGTATGTATGTATGGATGTATGGATGTATGTATGTATGGATGGATGTATGTATGTATGTATGTATGCATGTATGTATGTATGTATGTATGTATGCAGTATGTATGTATGCATGTATGTATGTATGTATGTATGTATGAATGTATGTATGTATGTATGTATGTATGTATGTATATATGTATGTACGTATGTATATATGTATGTATGGATGTATGTATGTATCTATGTATGTATGTATGTATGGATGTATGGATGTATGTATGTATAGATGTATGTATGTATGTATGTATGTATGTATGTATGGATGGATGGATGGATGGATGTATGTATGTATGTATGTATGTATGGATGGATGTATGGATGTATGTATGGATGTATGGATGTATGGATGTATGTATGGATGTATGTATGTATGTATGTATGTATGTATGTATGTATGTATGTATGGATGGATGGATGGATGGATGTATGTATGTATGTATGGATGGATGGATGTACGTATGTATGTATCTATGGATGTATGTATGTATGTATGTATGTATGGATGTATGTATGTATGTATGTATGTATGGATGGATGGATGGATGGATGGATGGATGGATGGATGTATGTATGTATGTATGTATGGACGTATGTATGTATGTATGTATGTATGTATGTATGTATGTATGTATGCATTTTGTATGTATGTATGTATGTATGAAATGTATGCATGCATGTATGTATGTATGTATGGATGTATGTATGTATGGATGTATGTATGTATGTATGTATGTATGTATGTATGTATGTATGGATGGATGTATGTATGTATGTATGTATGTATGTATGTATGTATGTATGCATTATGTATGTATGTATGTATGTATGTATGTATGTATGCATGCATGCATGCATGCATGTATGTATGTATGTATGTACGTATGTATGTATGTATGTATGTATGTATGTATGTATGTATGCTGTTTATGTATGTATGTATGCATGTAACCGTGTGAACTGCCTGCACACATTTTTATTGCAGTCGACTTTTACAAAAGTTCGCATATAACAATAAATCATTGTATAAATCTTACTGTCACCCTGCTTCTTAACAAATTGAACATTTAATTTAAAAGGTAGGTATATGTTCCCGATACATGTGATTTAGATTAGCTCTCTCTCTCTCTCTCTCTCTCTCTCTCTCTCTCTCTCTCTCTCTCGCACGCACGCACACATATATTTGGGAACAAATATTTTTAAAAAATTATAAGTTGTAAGCGGCTGCAACATGAAAGGTAATTAATTACATGAAATAGATCTTTAGGCGTGCATATTTGGTTGTGGCTGTGCTAAAACATTGTTAACATTTGACAGTGAAAATTGCGTCTGATACTTAAATGACATTATGTAAAAAACTACAGAGTATTAAATCTCATTAACATTTCTATTCCCCATTTAAAAGTTTGAAGTGATAGGTACATTTTAATCACCAAAGGCAACAAGGGCTCCAGACTTAACTTTAAAAAGATATCAAAATAGATAGCATTTTCTTTAGCTTGACCTACGTGCAACTAAACTTCTTAGTTTTTGAGAACCCGATTCTAAGCTCCGCAGGTGTGTATAACGTAAAAGTTGGAAAACAGTAAACATTGTTTAATTGATTGATGACGATTTTCTTTATGATACTGCTAAAATTCGTAAAATGTTACAAAGTATCCCCTGTAAGCGAATTGGTCCGTACTTGATAAAAACAAGCACGCCATAAATACCACTACCTACAAGACCATGGCACGTGAATGGGCCCGTACTTGATAATACAAACACGACAATAAATGCCTGTACCTGTAATACAACGGCACGTGAATGGCGCCAACATGGCATAACTACTCTATTTCGTAATCCGCCCATTTATTCGTCTTCATTTGTAAGTACTTATTTCGGTCAAACATTCGAATCGCCGATAAATGCTTTCTGAAAATCAGTATTGTTCTCTGAAGAAACCTGTTGAGTAAAGCCATCACACCCTGGAACGATAAGAGTGGTGACACTATTGAAATGCCATTAGTAACTGAATGGTTTGGTCAGGAACTATTACGAACTGACACGAACGTTATGGTTTTGGAGATATAAATAGGGACACATTCATGTCGTACGAGACAACAATTAGAGGCTACCTGCTTGCTGAGACGACTTCTGGATTCTACCTATTTGTTGTTCGATGCATTCGGTGATAGCGGCCATCCGAAAACGCTCCTGGATCATTTTAAAACGTGCTGTTTATATTTATTGAACACAGTTCCTTGTGCTTTTTAATGATTTATCATATTCTTTTCTATTTGTTTTGCTTTTGTCTTTATTGTTTGTTTATTTTTGGAGTCTTTGCAACATCTTCGCTTTTATTTAGGGGTTGGACGGGTACTCGGCCTTCACCCCGCCGACGCCCACCCGCAGAGTCTTTTTCAGTAATAAAATTAAAAAAAGAAAGGAAAAAAATCCTAAAACGAAACAACCCAGAAAAACAGGTCGTTTTATGATTGACGAGAATAAGAATAAGAGAAGGGGATGAAGATATCGCAGAAAATGGGAGTGGATAAACCCGACCGGTGAAAACCGATCTGGTACCCGGCAAAATTTCAATATGTATCTATCACTAGTTTGATTCTATTGTACGGTCGTGCATCTTTAGTTTTTGTTCGGTGTGGGGTAAGGATTGGAGCGTCTTTGTGCGATTTTTGGCAAGGAGTTACCATTATCGTTTTTTAAATACTTTTCTTCTGATCTAGAGAGCCATCTTTGTGCTGACGTTGATCAATAGCAACCGCATTCTTATTTTGTCTTTAAAACAATTTCTGTCACACATTTCTTTTTTCCCTTATTTAATTTTTTCAAAGATAACTTTTTGTATTCCTCTACATCTGCTTTTATCGAATGCATATTAGACTGGTTTCCAGCTTTTATCGAATGCATATTAGACTGGTTTCCCCACTAGCAACACCGGCAAATTATGTTAAATCTGAAAACTGTGTAATATGATTCTGCACCCCGTTTCGCATAAGGTTTGGGGTTAATCGGCATAGTAAAGCTGTCTGGATTTGAAAACTTAATAGCTCTTGTTGTAATGCAATATTAAACGTCCCGATTAGTCCAAATAAGGTATTTATTGATGCGTAAAGTTTATCTAAGCACTCACAAAGTAAATACAGTCGGAAGAACGTTATGCTAACTTTGTGAGTGATGATACATTATTAACACATCGATAAATACCCAACCGTGATTATTTAATCTTTATAATTCTAATTAATTTACTTTCTTTCTGACATCAGATCAACAGATTTAATCAACAAAACATTATATTTTAAGTAGATCGAAGTTTTCTGCGACAGAATACGTAGCCCGAGCTTGGCAAGCCAAGAGTCGTCGATTCGTAATATAGTATAATAGGGTGGAGTGTCCTAGTGGATGCTAGTGGTATTTTGTTATGATCATATTTTTAATATATGAAAAACTGGTTGATTCTGTTTAAATCAGGCTAATCCTTTTTTTTTCTTCTCTAAAATCAAGTATGCATATGGGACTTGTTATAGGATTCGTTGTTGTCACTTTCTATGCATTTAACTGATTAGTGTGCATCTTACCATTTTGAAAAGTAATATATTTCAAAATAGCGACAGGTTTCTTGATGCAGTATGCATTCTTTATGACCCTTAAATTAACTGCCATGCTTTGAAACACAACGTTACAAATATTTATCTTACTACAGCATTCTTTATGACCCTTAAATTAACTGCCATGCTTTGAAACACAACGTTACAAATATTTATCTTACTACAGCATTCTTTTATGACCCTTAAATTAACTGCCATGCCTTGAAACACAACGTTACAACTATTTATCTTACTACAGCATTCTTTATGACCCTCAAATTAACTACCATGCTTTGAAACACAATGTTACAAGTATTTATCTTACGACAGCATTCTTTTATGACCCTTAAATTAACTGCCATGCTTTGAAAAACAATGTTACAAATATTTATCTTACTACAGCATTCTTTATGACCCTTAAATTAACTGCCATGCTTTGAAACACAACGTTACAAATATTTATCTTACTACAGCATTCTTTTATGACCCTTAAATTAACTGCCATGCTTTGAAACACAACGTTACAACTATTTATCTTACTACTGCATTCTTTATGACCCTTAAATTAACTGCCATGCTTTGAAACACTATGTTACAAATATTTATCTTACTACAGCATTATTTATGACCCTAAAATTAACTGCCATGCTTTGAAACACAATGCTACAAGTATTTATCTTACTACAGCATTCTTTTATGACCCTTAAATTAACTGCCATGCTTTGAAACACAACGTTACAACTATTTATCTTATTAATGCATTCTTTATGACCCTTAAATTAACTGCCATGCTTTGAAACACTATGTTACAAATATTTATCTTACTACAGCATTCTTTATGACCCTTAAATTAACTGCCATGCTTTGAAACACAATGTTACAAGCATTCATCTTACTACAGCATTCTTTTATGACCCTTAAATTAACTGCCATGCTTTGAAACACAATGTTACAAATATTTATCTTACTACAGCATTCTTTTATGACCCTTAAATTAACTGCCATGCTTTGAAACACAACGTTACAAATATTTATAGTACTACAGCATTCTTTATGACCCATAAATTAACTGCCATGCCTTGAAACACAACGTTACAAATATTTATCTTACTAGGGCATTCTCTATGACCCTTAAATTAACTGCCATGCTTTGAAACACAATGTTACAAATGTTTATCTTACTACAGCATTCCTTTATGACCCTTAAATTAACTGCCTTGCTTTGAACCACAATGTTACAAATATTTATCTTGCTGCAGCATTCTTTATGACCCTTAAATTAACTGCCATGCTTTGAAACAAAATGTTACAAATATCTATCCTACTACAGCATTCTTTATGACCCTTAAATTAACTGCCATGCTTTGAAACACAAGGTTACAAATATTTATCTTACTACAGCATTCTCTATGACCCTTAAATTAACTGCCATGCTTTGAAACACAATGTTACAAATATGTATCTTACTACAGCATTCTGTATGACCCTTAAATTAACTGCCATGCTTTGAAACACAATGTTACAAATATTTATCTTACTACAGCATTCCTTTATGACCCTTAAATTAACTGCCATGCTTTGAAACACAATGTTACAAATATTTATCTTACTACAGCATTCATTTATGACCCTTAAATTAACTGCCATGCTTTGAAACACTATGTTACAAATATTTATCCTACTACAGCATTCTTTTATGACCCTTAAATTAACTGCCATGCTTTGAAACACAATGTTACAAATATTTATCTTACTACAGCATTCTTTATGACCCTTAAATTAACTGCCATGCTTTGAAACACAATGTTACAAGTCTTTATCTTACTACAGCATTCTTTTATGACCCTTAAATTAACTGCCATGCTTTGAAACACAATGTAACAAATATTTATCTTACTACAGCATTCTTTATGACCCTTAAATTAACTGCCATGCTTTGAAACACAACGTTACAAATATTTATCTTACTACAGCATTCTTTATGACCCTTAAATTAACTGCCATGCTTTGAAACACAACGTTACAAACATTTATCTTACTACAGCATTCTTTTATGACCCTTAAACTAACTGCCATGCTTTGAAACACAATGTTACAAATATTTATCTTACTACAGCATTCTTTATGACCCTTAAATTAACTGCCATGCTTTGAAACACAAGGTCACAAATATTTATCTTACTACAGCATTCTCTATGACCCTTAAATTAACTGCCATGCTTTCAAACACAATGTTACAAATATGTATCTTGCTACAGCATTCTGTATGACCCTTAAATTAACTGCCATGCTTTGAAACACAGTGTTACAAATGTTTATCTTACTAAAGCATTCCTTTATGACCCTTAAATTAACTGCCATGCTTTGAAACACAATGTTACAAATATTTATCTTACTACAGCATTCTTTTACGACCCTTAAATTAACTGCCATGCTTTGAAACACAACGTTACAAATATTTATAGTACTACAGCATTCTTTATGACCCTTAAATTAACTGTCATGCTTTGAAACATTATGTTACAAATATTTATCTTACTACAGCATTCTTTATGACCCTTAAATTAACTGCCATGCTTTGAAACACAATGTTACAAGTATTTATCTTACTACAGCACTCTTTTATGACCCTTAAATTAACTGCCATGCTTTGAAACACAATGTAACAAATATTTATCTTACTACAGCATTCTTTATGACCCTTAAATTAACTGCCATGCTTTAAAACACAACGTTACAAATATTTATCTTACGACAGCATTCTTTATGACCCTTAAATTAACTGCCATGCTTTGAAATACAACGTTACAAATATTTATCTTACTACAGCATTCTTTTATGTCCCTTAAACTAACTGCCATGCTTTGAAACACAATGTTACAAATATTTATCTTACTACAGCATTCTTTATGACCCTTAAATTAACTGCCATGCTTTGAAACACAACGTTACAAATATTTATCTTACTACAGCATTCTTTATGACCCTTAAATTGACTGCCATGCTTTGAAACACAATGTTACATATATTTATCTTACTACAGCATTCTTTAATGACCCTTAAATTAACTGCCATGCTTTGAAACACAATGTTACAAATATTTATCTTACTACAGCATTCTTTATGACCCTTAAATTAACTGCCATGCTTTGAAACACAACGTTACAAATATTTATCTTACTACAGCATTCTTTATGACCCCTAAATTAACTGCCATGCTTTGAAACACACTGTTACAAATGTTTATCTTGCTACAGCATTCCTTTATGACCCTTAAATTAACTGCTATGCTTTGAAACACAATTTTACAAATATGTATCTTACTACAGCATTCTTTAATGACCCTTAAATTAACTGCCATGTTTTGAAACACAATGTTACAAATATTTATCTTACTACAGCAGTCTTTATGACCCTTAAATTAACTGCCATGCTTTGAAACACAACGTTACAAATATTTATCTTACTACAGCATTCTTTATGACCCTTAAATTAACTGCCATGTTTTGAAACACTATCTTACAAATATTTATCTTACTACAGCATTCTTTATGACCCTTAAATTAACTGCCATGCTTTGAAACACAATGTAACAAATATTTATCTTACTACAGCATTCTTTATGACCCTTAAATTAACTGCCATGCTTTGAAACACAACGTTACAAATATTCATCTTACTACAGCATTCTTTATGACCCTTAAATTAACTGATATGCTTTGAAACACAACCTTACAAATATTTATCTTGCTACAGCATTCTTTTATGACCCTTAAACTAACTGCCATGCTTTGAAACACAATGTTACAAATATTTATCTTACTACAGCATTCTTTATGACCCTTAAATTAACTGCCATGATTTGAAACAAAATGTTACAAATATCTATCCTACTACAGCATTCTTTATGACCCTTAAATTAACTGCCATGCTTTGAAACACAATGTTACAAATATTTATCTTACTACAGGATTCCTTTATGACCCTTAAATTAACTGCCATGCTTTGAAACACAATGTACATATATTTATCTTACTACAGCATTCTTTAATGACCCTTAAATTAACTGCCATGCTTTGAAACACAATCTTACAAATATTTATCTTACTACAGCATTCTTTATGACCCTTAAATTAACTGCCATGCTTTGAAACACAACGTTACAAATATTTATCTAACCACAGCATTCTCTGTGACCCTTAAATTAACTGCCATGCTTTGAAACACACTGTTACAAATGTTTATCTTACTACAGCATTCCTTTATGACCCTTAAATTAACTGCCATGCTTTGAAACACAACGTTACAAATATGTATCTTACTACAGCATTCTTTATGACCCTTAAATTAACTGCCATGCTTTGAAACACAATGTTACAAATATTTATCTTACTACAGGATTCCTTTATGACCCTTAAATTAACTGACATGCTTTGAAACACAATGTACATATATTTATCTTACTACAGCATTCTTTAATGACCCTTAAATTAACTGCCATGCTTTGAAACACAATCTTACAAATATTTATCTTACTACAGCATTCTTTATGACCCTTAAATTAACTGCCATGCTTTGAAACACAACGTTACAAATATTTATCTAACTACAGCATTCTCTGTGACCCTTAAATTAACTGCCATGCTTTGAAACACAATGTTACAAATATTTATCTTACTACAGGATTCCTTTATGACCCTTAAATTAACTGCCATGCATTGAAACACAATGTACATATATTTATCTTACTACAGCATTCTTTAATGACCCTTAAATTAACTGCCATGCTTTGAAACACAATCTTACAAATATTTATCTTACTACAGCATTCTTTATAACCCTTAAATTAACTGCTATGCTTTGAAACACAATGCTACAAATATGTATCTTACTACAGCATTCTTTAATGACCCTTAAATTAACTGCCATGCTTTGAAACACAATGTTACAGATATTTATCTTACTACAGGATTCCTTTATGACCCTTAAATTAACTGCCATGCTTTGAAACACAATGTACATATATTTATCTCACTACAGCATTCTTTAATGACCCTTAAATTAACTGCCATGCTTTGAAACACAATCTTACAAATATTTATCTTACTACAGCATTCTTTATGACCCTTAAATTAACTGCCATGCTTTGAAACACAACGTTACAAATATTTATCTAACCACAGCATTCTCTCTGACCCTAAAATTAACTGCCATGCTTTGAAACACACTGTTACAAATGTTTATCTTACTACAGCATTCCTTTATGACCCTTAAATTAACTGCCATGCTTTGAAACACAACGTTACAAATATGTATCTTACTACAGCATTCTTTATGACCCTTAAATTAACTGCCATGCTTTGAAACACAATGTTACAAATATTTATCTTACTACAGGATTCCTTTATGACCCTTAAATTAACTGCCATGCTTTGAAACACAATGTACATATATTTATCTTACTACAGCATTCTTTAATGACCCTTAAATTAACTGCCATGCTTTGAAACACAATCTTACAAATATTTATCTTACTACAGCATTCTTTATGACCCTTAAATTAACTGCCATGCTTTGAAACACAACGTTACAAATATTTATCTAACTACAGCATTCTCTGTGACCCTTAAATTAACTGCCATGCTTTGAAACACAATGTTACAAATATTTATCTTAGTACAGGATTCCTTTATGACCCTTAAATTAACTGCCATGCTTTGAAACACAATGTACATATATTTATCTTACTACAGCATTCTTTAATGACCCTTAAATTAACTGCCATGCTTTGAAACACAATCTTACAAATATTTATCTTACTACAGCATTCTTTATAACCCTTAAATTAACTGCTATGCTTTGAAACACAATGCTACAAATATGTATCTTACTACAGCATTCTTTAATGACCCTTAAATTAACTGCCATGCTTTGAAACACAATGTTACAGATATTTATCTTACTACAGCATTCTTTATGACCCTTAAATTAACTGTCATGCCTTGAAACACAACGTTACAAATATTTATCTTACTAGGGCATTCTCTATGACCCTTAAATTAACTGCCATGCTTTGAAACACAATGTTACAAATGTTTATCTTACTACAGCATTCCTTTATGACCCTTAAATTAACTGCCTTGCTTTGAAACACAATGTTACAAATATTTATCTTGCTGCAGCATTCTTTATGACCCTTAAATTAACTGCCTTGCTTTGAAACACAATGTTACAAATATCTATCTTACTACAGCATTCTTTATGACCCTTAAATTAACTGCCATGCTTTGAAACACAAGGTTACAAATATTTATCTTACTACAGCATTCTCTATGACCCTTAAATTAACTGCCATGCTTTAAAACACAATGTTACAAATATTTATCTTACTACAGCATTCTTTATGACCCTTAAATTAACTGCCATGCTTTGAAACACAATGTAACAAATATTTATCTTACTACAGCATTCTTTATGACCCTTAAATTAACTGCCATGCTTTGAAACACAATGTTACAAGTATTTATCTTACTACAGCATTCTTTTATGACCCTTAAATTAACTGCCATGCTTTGAAACACAATGTAACAAATATTTATCTTACTACAGCATTCTTTATGACCCTTAAATTAACTGCCATGCTTTGAAACACAATGTAACAAATATTTATCTTACTACAGCATTCTTTATGACCCTTAAATTAACTGCCATGCTTTGAAACACAACGTTACAAATATTTATCTTACTACAGCATTCTTTATGACCCTTAAATTAACTGCCATGCTTTGAAACACAACGTTACAAATATTGATCTTGCTACAGCATTCTTTTATGACCCTTAAACTAACTGCCATGCTTTGAAACACAATGTTACAAATATTTATCTTACTACAGCATTCTTTATGACCCTTAAATTAACTGCCATGCTTTGAAACACAACGTTACAAATATTTATCTTACTACCTCACTCTCTATGACCCTTAAATTAACTGCCATGCTTTGAAACACAATGTTACAAATATGTATCTTGCCACAGCATTCTGTATGACCCTTAAATTAACTGCCATGCCTTGAAACACAATGTTACAAATGTTTATCTTACTACAGCATTCCTTTATGACCCTTAAATTAACTGCCATGCTTTGAAACACAATGTTACAAATATTTATCTTACTACAGCATTCTTTATGACCCTTAAATTAACTGCCATGCTTTGAAACACAACGTTACAAATATTTATCTTACTACAGCATTCTTTTAGGTCCCTTAAACTAACTGCCATTCTTTGAAACACAATGTTACAAATATTTATCTTACTACAGCATTCTTTATGACCCTTAAATTAACTGCCATGCTTTGAAACACAACGGTACAAATATTTATCTTACTACAGCATTCTTTATGACCCTTAAATTAACTGCCATGCTTTGAAACACAATGTCACATATATTTATCTTACTACAGCATTCTTTAATGACCCTTAAATTAACTGCCATGCTTTGAAACACAATGTTACAAATATTTATCTTACTACAGCATTCTTTTATGACCCTTAAATTAACTGCCATGCCTTGAAACACTATGTTACAAATATTTATCTTACTACAGCATTCTTTATGACCCTTAAATTAACTGCCATGCCTTGAAACACTATGTTACAAATATTTATCTTACTACAGCATTCTTTTGACCCTTAAATTAACTGCCATGCTTTGAAACACTATGTTACAAATATTTATCTTACTACAGCATTCTTTTATGGCCCTTAAATTAACTGCCATGCTTTGAAACACAATGTAACAAATATTTATCTTACTACAGCATTCTTTATGACCCTTAAATTAACTGCCATGCTTTGAAACACAACGTTACAAATATTTATCTTACTCCAGCATTCTTTATGACCCTTAAATTAACTGCCATGCTTTGAAACACAACGTTACAAATATTTATCTTACTACAGCATTCTTTTATGACCCTTAAACTAACTGCCATGCTTTGAAACACAACGTTACAAATATTTATCTTACTACAGCATTCTTTATGACCCTTAAATTAACTGCCATGCTTTGAAACACAACGTTACAAATATTTATCTTACTACAGCATTCTCTATGACCCTTAAATTAACTGCCATGCTTTGAAACACAATGTTACAAATATGTATCTTGCTACAGCATTCTGTATGACCCTTAAATTAACTGCCATGCTTTGAAACACAACGTTACAAATATTTATCTTACTACAGCATTCTTTTATGTCCCTTAAACTAACTGCCATTCTTTGAAACACAATGTTACAAATATTTATCTTACTACTGCATTCTTTATGACCCTTAAATTAACTGCCATGCTTTGAAACACAACGTTACAAATATTTATCTTACTACAGCATTCTTTATGACCCTTAAATTAATTGCCATGCTTTGAAACACAATGTTACATATATTTATCTTACTACAGCATTCTTTAATGACCCTTAAATTAACTGCCATGCTTTGAAACACAACGTTACAAATATTTATCTTACTACAGCATTCTTTATGACCCTTAAATTAACTCCCATGCTTTGAAACACACTGTTACAAATGTTTATCTTACTAAAGCATTCCTTTATGACCCTTAAATTAACTGCTATGCTTTGAAACACAATTTTACAAATATATATCTTACTACAGCATTCTTTAATGACCCTTAAATTAACTGTCATGCTTTGAAACACAATGTTACAAATATTTATCTTACTACAGCAGTCTTTATGACCCTTAAATTAACTGCCATGCTTTGAAACACAACGTTACAAATATTTATCTTACTACGGCATTCTCTATGACCCTTAAATTAACTGCCATGCTTTGAAACACAATGTTACAAATGTTTATCTTACTACAGCATTTCTTTATGACCCTTAAATTAACGGCCATGCTTTGAAACACAATGTTGCAAATATTTATCTTACTGCAGCATTCTTTATGACCCTTAAATTAACTGCCTTGCTTTGAAACACAATGTTACAAATATTTATCTTACTACAGCATTCTTTATGACCCTTAAATTAACTTCCATGCTTTGAAACACAATGTTACAAATATTTATCTTACTACAGCATTCTTTTACGACCCTTAATTTAACTTCCATGCTTTGAAACACAACGTTACAAATATTTATCTTACTACAGCATTCTCTATGACCCTTAAATTAACTGCCATTCTTTGAAACACAATGTTGCAAATGTTTATCTTACTACAGCATTCTTTATGACCCTTAATTTAACTGCCATGCTTTGAAACACAACGTTACAAATATTTATCTTACTACAGCATTCTTTATGACCCTCAATTTAACTGCCATGCTTTGAAGCACAATGTTACAAATGTTTATATTACTACAGCAGTCTTTTATGACCCTTAAATTAACTGCCATGCTTTGAAACACAATGTTACAAATATTTATCTTACTACAGCATTCTTTTATGACCCTTAAATTAACTGCCATGCTTTGAAACACAACGTTACAAATATTTATCTTACTACACCATTCTTTTATGACCCTTAAGTTTACTGCCATGCTTTGAAACACAACGTTACAAATATTTATCTTACTGCAGCATTCTTTTATGACCCTTAAATTAACTGCCATGCTTTGAAACACAATGTTACAAATATTCATCTTACTACAGCATTCTTTATGACCCTTAAATTAACTGTCATGCTTTGAAACACAATGTTACAAATATTTATCTTACTACAGCATTCTTTATGACCCTTAAATTAACTGCCATGCTTTGAAACACAACGTTACAAATATTTATCTTACTACAGCATTCTTTATGACCCTTAAATTAACTGCCATGCTTTGAAAAACAATGTTACAAATATTTATCTTACTACAGGATTCCTTTATGGCCCTTAAATTAACTGCCATGCTTTGAAACACAATGTACATATATTTATCTTACTACAGCATTCTTTAATGACCCTTAAATTAACTGCTATGCTTTGAAACACAATCTTACAAATATTTATCTTACTACAGCATTCTTTATGACCCTTAAATTAACTGCCATGCTTTGAAACACAACGTTACAAATATTTATCTAACTACAGCATTCTCTGTGACCCTTAAATTAACTGCCATGCTTTGAAACACACTGTTACAAATGTTTATCTTACTACAGCATTCCTTTATGACCCTTAAATTAACTGCCATGCTTTGAAACACAACGTTACAAACATGTATCTTACTACAGCATTCTTTATGACCCTTAAATTAACTGCCATGCTTTGAAACACAATGTTACAAATATTTATCTTACTACAGCATTCTTTATGACCCTTAAATTAACTGCCATGCTTTGAAACACAACGTTACAAATATTTATCTAACTACAGCATTCTCTGTGACCCTTAAATTAACTGCCATGCTTTGAAAAACAATGTTACAAATATTTATCTTACTACAGGATTCCTTTATGACCCTTGAATTAACTGGCATGCTTTGAAACACAATGTACATATATTTATCTTACTACCGCATTCTTTAATGACCCTTAAATTAACTGCCATGCTTTGAAACACAATCTTACAAATATTTATCTTACTACAGCATTCTTTATGACCCTTAAATTAACTGCTATGCTTTGAAACACAATGCCACAAATATGTATCTTGCTACAGCATTCTTTAATGACCCTTAAATTAACTGCCATGCTTTGAAACACAATGTTACAAATATTTATCTTACTACAGCATTCTTTATGACCCTTAAATTAACTGCCATGCCTTGAAACACAACGTTACAAATATTTATCTTACTAGGGCATTCTTTATGACCCTTAAATTAACTGCCATGCTTTGAAACACAATGTTACAAATGTTTATCTTACTACAGCATTCTTTATGACCCTTAAATTAACTGCCTTGCTTTGAAACACAATGTTACAAATATCTATCTTACTACAGCATTCTTTATGACCCTTAAATTAACTGCCATGCTTTGAAACACAAGGTTACAAATATTTATCTTACTACAGCATTCTCTATGACCCTTAAATTAACTGCCATGCTTTGAAACACAATGTTACAAATATTTATCTTACTACAGCATTCTTTTATGACCCTTAAATTAACTGCCATGCTTTGAAACACTATGTTACAAATATTTATCTTACTACAGCATTCTTTATGACCCTTAAATTAACTGCCATGCTTTGAAGCACTATGTTACAAATATTTATCTTACTACAGCATTCTTTATGACCCTTAAATTAACTGCCATGCTTTGAAACACAATGTTACAAGTATTTATCTTACTACAGCATTCTTTTATGACCCTTAAATTAACTGCCATGCTTTGAAACACAATGTAACAAATATTTATCTTACTACAGCATTCTTTATGACCCTTAAATTGACTGCCATGCTTTGAAACACAACGTTACAAATATTTATCTTACTACAGCATTCTTTTATGACCCTTAAACTAACTGCCATGCTTTGAAACACAATGTTACAAATATTTATCTTACTACAGCATTCTTTATGACCCTTAAATTAACTGCCATGCTTTGAAACACAACGTTACAAATATTTATCTTACTACAGCATTCTTTATGACCCTTAAATTAACTGCCATGCTTTGAAACACAATGTTACATATATTTATCTTACTACAGCATTCTTTAATGACCCTTAAATTAACTGCCATGCTTTGAAACACAATGTTACAAATATTTATCTTACTACAGCATTCTTTATGACCCTTAAATTAACTGCCATGCTTTGAAACACAACGTTACAAATATTTATCTTACTACAGCATTCTTTATGACCCTTAAATTAACTGCCATGCTTTGAAACACACTGTTACAAATGTTTATCTTACTACAGCATTCCTTTATGACCCTTAAATTAACTGCTATGCTTTGAAACACAATTTTACAAATATGTATCTTACTACAGCATTCTTTAATGACCCTTAAATTAACTGCCATGCTTTGAAACACAATGTTACAAATATTTATCTTACTACAGCAGTCTTTATGACCCTTAAATTAACTGCCATGCTTTGAAACACAACGTTACAAATATTTATCTTACTACGGCATTCTCTATGACCCTTAAATTAACTGCCATGCTTTGAAACACAATGTTACAAATGTTTATCTTACTACAGCATTTCTTTATGACCCTTAAATTAACTGCCATGCTTTGAAACACAATGTTGCAAATATTTATCTTACTGCAGCATTCTTTATGACCCTTAAATTAACTGCCTTGCTTTGAAACACAATGTTACAAATATTTATCTTACTACAGCATTCTTTATGACCCTTAAATTAACTTCCATGCTTTGAAACACAATGTTACAAATATTTATCTTACTACAGCATTCTTTTATGACCCTTAATTTAACTTCCATGCTTTGAAACACAACGTTACAAATATTTATCTTACTACAGCATTCTCTATGACCCTTAAATTAACTGCCATTCTTTGAAACACAATGTTACAAATGTTTATCTTACTACAGCATTCTTTATGACCCTTAATTTAACTGCCATGCTTTGAAACACAACGTTACAAATATTTATCTTACTACAGCATTCTTTATAACCCTTAATTTAACTGCCATGCTTTGAAGCACAATGTTACAAATGTTTATATTACTACAGCATTCTTTTATGACCCTTAAATTAACTTCCATGCTTTGAAACACAATGTTACAAATATTTATCTTACTACAGCATTCTTTTATGACCCTTAAATTAACTGCCATGCTTTGAAACACAACGTTACAAATATTTATCTTGCTACAGCATTCTTTTATGACCCTTAAATTTACTGCCATGCTTTGAAACACAACGTTACAAGTATTTATCTTACTGCAGCATTCTTTTATGACCCTTAAATTAACAGCCATGCTTTGAAACACAATGTTACAAATATTCATCTTACTACAGCATTCTTTATGACCCTTAAATTAACTGTCATGCTTTGAAACACAATGTTACAAATATTTATCTTACTGCAGCATTCTTTATGACCCTTAAATTAACTGCCATGCTTTGAAACACAATGTTACAAATATTTATCTTACTACAGCATTCTTTATGACCCTTAAATTAACTGCCATGCTTTGAAACACAATGTTACAAATATTTATATTACTACGGCATTCTTTTTTGACCCTTAAATTAACTGCCATGCTTTGAAACACACTGTTACAGATATTTATCTTACTACAGCATTCTTTATGACCCTTAGATTAACTACCATGCTTTGAAACACAATGTTACAAATATTTATCTTACTACAACATTCTTTATGACCCTTAATTTAACTGCCATGCTTTGAAACACAATGTTACAAATATTTATCTTACTACAGCATTCTTTATGACCCTTAAATTAACTGCCATGCTTTGAAACACAACGTTACAAATATTTATCTTACTACAGCATTCTTTTATGACCCTTAAATTAACTTCCATGCTTTGAAACACAAAGTTACAAATATTTACCTTGCTACAGCAAAAACGTTTGCATGCATTTATACCATTTCTATTCCGCAATAGAAGCTGATGATCTCGTTCTGCAGTCTGTTGATATCTATGACAAAATACGTAGAGAATATCCAATACTACAACACTTTGTTGGGAAAAAAAAATTGCCCGGTGAAAGAAAATGCACTGCAGAATATGTAAGGTACAACGAGGTGTGTGTGGCTAACGGATTTTGTAGTAGCAACTAACCATTCACTTATCTCAGTCACGAAAAAAACTATACATGTAGTAACCATTCACTTATCTCAGTCACGAACAAAAACTCGACATGTATCACATTCAAATATGCACATTTTTGGTATTACCCTTTAAGGACTTAAGAAAGTTAGTTGGACCTTTTTTCCTCGTGATGTTTTTGACATTTTTAGAGATTTTAAGTATACAGTGAAGAAACAAAAAAAACGAACATTGACGCAGGAATTTGTATTTAATTTTAATTTCTATCTGTAATGTTGAAACAATCTTAAAATGGTAAATATACCAATTTAGAGATAACTACTAAAATACACTGTAAGCATGCAAATGATTTATAAGTCATACAAACTCACCAAGATCGTAAGTCTTCGCTCTGAAATGGTACAACTATGCAATGAAGAGAGCGGTTTGGTGCTTTTACTTTGCGTGGTCTTGCACTGAATATATCTGGTGCATTGGATTAAATGACCATGGTTGGGTATTTATTGTTGTGTGTAAGGTTTACCTAATCACTCACAAAGTTAATAAAGTCCGTTCGTTGTTCATGCTTTCTGTGCATTTCGATCTTTCAAAAGCAAATTCGTGTCCAGTTTTAGTGAGATCCCTGACCTTTACTAACAGCTGCTGGACTATGTTATCAAAGCGAAATGCAATAGTTTCTTAAGACTGTCTTGTGAGTCTGTCATAAACCTTCTTTTGAAAATGGAGTTAGTGCTGGTGTGCAGGAAGGTCTATGTAGTTGCGTTGTTAACTTATAATGGACGATTTCAATCTGGGGAATTTTTTTTTATCGGAAATCACGGTTGTTATTATTATTATTATTATTATTATTATTCTGGTCTATAGCGTTGATATAGATAAAACTTCACATAAAATGACCTGGAAACAGGAAACCAAAAGTAGTCCCACGCAACCGTTTACATCCAATCAAATTGTAGAAAACGCAGTCAATTCATAAAAAATTTGAAATTATTATAACTTAAAAGAAAATAATAAATAAACACCACAGCTTTAAGTATGATGTATATAAGTTACTGACCCTAAATTATATATATGTTTGCAAGATGGTAAATATAGTTAAGGTCATAAATACAGTCAGGATCAATTAGCTTATGTAATAGAAATGTATCATTGATTTATATTCATGACTGGAATAACATATTCGAACACACATACATATTGTGTTAAAAGCTAAGTGGAAACCCTGTTTGAAGGGTAACTAGGAGACACTGTCAAGTGGTTAGCAAAAGTATGGTCATAAATTATTTTTATAATAGGTAAAGAAGATTCTATAACTTATGATTGAAAAGAAGGAAGATCCCGATGAGAATCCATCTATATATTATCTGAAATCAGCAAGAAAAATCATGAGCATCAATGTCTTTGCTCTTTAATGCAGCATCACTTGCAACAGCAACATAAAAAAGACAAAAAGGACAGGAATCACAACAACAATAGCATCGATTACAGCTACATCATATGCCGCTACAACTACTACAATTACAACTGCTGCTACTACTACTACAAGAAAGACTATTACTGCTACTACTGCTTGCCGCTATACCTACTACTACTACTACTACTAAAAATATTACTGCTACGACTACAACAACTAGAACTACTACTCATTCTGCTACAGTCTCACGGGGGCGGAGGATTGTGGGGTGGGGTGGAGTGGAGGAGTGGTTGTGCGCCTCACCCAAAATATGAGTGCGAAACATCCGGAGCATTTCCTAGAGTAAGTTTTTTATGTAGCTGTTAAGTTCAAGGTAAAATAACCTTCTAAGTGTTGGAAACGGAGAGTGGTGGGCCTCTGTGCTCTGATGAGAGCAATAGAGTGGCTGTGCTGTGGTGACAGAAACCCCCTGCGCATTCCACAATAATGCGAAGATGGTTGTTAGTTGTACGGTCTTGTTTCATGGCAAATGACATTCTCATTCACGAATTATCATTCAAGCAAGTAAACAATTTTTCATTCTTGTTATTTTTCGCATAAAACTGTTTTGCTAAAGATTAAAATTGATAGTTCAATAAAGCGTCCTGTGCATTAACCCGTATTGATTTGAGGTTACAAGACACGTTCGGGCAATACATTGTTCTTTTCTACACAACGTGCGTATACAAGGTGTTACATGATGTCCCGTGGAGACACGCGAGTTGGTTTATTATTTGAAGACCGCAAGCTGTAATTTAAGTTCATATCTAAGCCATGCACCGTGAATTGTAACAATATGTTAGAATAGAATTTTCATTTTCGGTCTATGGAACAGCTGTGAAATAGGAGACTGGATAAAATATTATTGTTTGAGAGAATTTAAGGTTATTGACAGAAAGAATCTTCAATAATTCACTCTTTTCAGACAACGAAACAACTATATTTGTCAGTGATTCTACGTCAATTTTAAGGTATTCAATAATTTCTTTTCTACGTCAATTTTAAAGTATTCAGTGATTTCTTTTCTACATCAATTTTAAAGTATTAAATTATTTTTTTCTACGTCAATTTTAAAGTATTCAATGATTTCTTTTTTTTTTTTACGTCAAATGTTAAGGTATTCAATATTTCTTTTCTACATCAGTTTAAAGTATTCAATGATTTCAGTTTTTACGTCAATGTTAAGGTTGTTCAATATTTCTTTTCTACATCAGTTTAAAGTATTCAATGATTTATTTTCTACATCAGTTTAAAGTATTCAATGACTTATTTTCTTCATCAGTTTAAAGTATTCAATGATTTATTTTCTACATCAGTTTAAAGTATTCAATATTTATTTTCTACATCAGTTTAAAGTATTCAATGATTTCTTTTTTACGTCAATGTTAAGGTATTCAATATTTCTTTTCTACATCAGTTTAAAGTATTCAATGATTTCTTTTCTACATCAGTTTATAGTATTCAATATTTCTTTTCTACATCGGTTTAAAATATTCAATGATTTCTTTTTTACGTCAGTGTTAAGGTATTCAATATTTCTTTTCTACATCAGTTTAGAGTATTCAATGATTTATTTTCCATTCTCATCATCCCAAAGGCTCATAAACATTTTATTCTTTAACTTATCTCTAAGGCCCTTACAATGATGATAGTAACATTAGGGATCCCCAAGGCCCCTACATTGACGATAGTAACATCAGGGATTCCCAAGGCCCCTACAATGATGATAGTAACATTAGGGATCCCCAAGGCCCCTACAATGATGATAGTAACATTAGGGATGGTAATGCCTGTGAAATATTACGAGTTTACAAATATAAATAAATTTACAAGAAATAAATAAATAAAATAACATACATTAAGTCCAGATATATCCAGATTTGCTATTACGTGTTAAATACAGAGGCGTAGCTATGATATTTTGAGCCCGGGGACGAACTATAAAATTGGCGCCCCAGCCCCCTCCCCGTTTAATCACATTTTTGAATATTACCCTTGTTTACTTATTATAATGTAACGTTGTAAGCCTCATTTTGGCGCCCCTGTACCTTGGCGCCCGGGGACATATGTACCCCCCTGCCCCCCCCCCCCCCCCCAGCTACGCCTCTGGTTAAATAACCTAAATGACTGGGTCAGTGCTAAGCTATTCAATTTAGTAAGTATACGGGGAAATGACTGGACCAGTGCCAAGTAAGTATACAGAGCAATGAGTGGGTCAGTGCTAAGCTATTCAATTTAGTAAGTATACGGGGAAATGACTGGGAACAGTGCAAAGTAACTATACGGGGAAATGACTGGGAGAGTGCTAAGTAATTATATGGGGAAATGACTGGGATAGTGCTAAACTATTCAATTTAGTAAGTATACGGGGGAAAATGTATTTGTTTTTCTTCGTTATCAATGAGCTCGGTGGAAAATGTTTTTATTTATATGAGACATTAAACATATGAATTAAAAAAATCAACTTTTAGAAGTGAATTAATTTCGCTCACTTTTTTGTGCTGATATTTCATAATGAAACAGCTTTACTGAAAGATATATTTTAATAAAGTGACAAATTTTATTTACACTTTGACGGTCTGGCATCACTCATATAATCGTTGCTCTAAAAAGTACCGCTCCGGTGGCCTAGTGGTTAGAGCGTCCGCCTCAATTGCGGGAGGTCCTAGGTTCCATGCCCGGCCGAATCATACCAAAGACTTACAAAAATGTTACTAACAGCTGCCTCGCTTGGCACTCAGCAGCAATAGGTTAGTGTTAGGACTGGTCGGCCTGGTGTCAGGATAATGTGACTGGGTGTTAGACATCACTATAAACTGCCACACTGCATACATCGTAGCGATATGACTGAAAAATTGTTAAAGTACGTTAAAAATCCAAATCATACACACACACACACACACACACACACGAAACTCGAATGAGTTTGTACAGAGCACGAGTCATCGTTGGTATCACGTGACTGCCGCGCTAACGTGCTCTCTGCTTCATGAAGCTGGCTTTTTGCAGGTTGCTGCGACGGGTTTTCTGTTCGTTGTTCTCAGAATAAATATGTTAACAATGTTATGCCTTTTTGTCTTTGTACAAACATATCGTGACATTCATTTAAGAGTTTCTAAGTTTAGTACAACAACATTGGAAAGGGGTTTTGTTGTTGATATCACGTGACGATTGGTCTTCTGATGTCATGCAGTTAATAGGTTGAGAAATTTTGGTAGTCATGTGACTAGCAATGCAAATGACGAGTATCAAGCGAAATTTAAATTACGCTGTAGTTGCGTCTCGTCTGTCAGCAGTTTAAAGACATCGCAATTTATGAGTCAAGTGCTAATTTCAGAAATGAGGGATCCAAGCTCTAGACTGTTAAAAGACTGAAATTCCACCAAGAATTTTTTTTCTTCATTTGCAACTAGGATAAGTTCTCAAACTATTCGTTTTCCTACCAAATAATTTTCATTATCAACCAATCCTGGCCACCAAAACCCGTATACTCTATTTTATGTTCAACCATTTCCAGGCTGGTTCCCATTTTTCCATACCGTGTGTCCTTAAGTTTGCTAGGTCCGCTGCTAAGCGGCCACCTATGCCAACTTTTTCGATAGGCAATTGGTTCTTGCGAATCCCAACTTTTTCGATAGGCATCTCGCTCTGATCCTAAAGCTCGATTTAAATGTCAAAATATTTAAAATGTGGTCGGCAGGGTCAGATGAAACTCGTTCTTCTATCGCATGTACAAATTATTCAATCAGTGCTAAAAATATGTACTTACGTATATATCTTAACATTCCCATGTACACTCATACATGTATATATACACTTACACATTATATATGTATACATACATACATACATACATACATACATACATACATACATACATACATAAACCGCTCCGGTGGCCTAGTGGTTAGAGCGTCCGCCTCGGATGCGAGAGGGCGTAGGTTCGATCCCCAGCCGAGTCGCGCCAAAGACTTACAAAAATGGTACATTTTACATGTGCTGTAAAATTGCTGTAGCCTATATACGAAAATTAACAAGCCCGTCACCCCCCCCCCCGGTCAAGTTTTGCTCCACCCCCACCCCCCAAGGTTGAAATGACGTCCCTGGCTGCCTCGCTTGGCGCTCAGCATTAAGAGGTTAGTGTTAGGACTGGTCGGCCTGGTGTCAGGATAATGTGACTAGGTGGGACATCATGTTACATGTCTGCGGCATGATGCCCCAGTGCTAGACATCACTATAAACTGCCACACTTCAGACATCGTAACGATATGACTGAAAAAATTTTAAAGCTACGTTAAAAATCCAAATCACACACACAGACACACACACACACGCACACGCACACGCACACACACACACACACACATACATACATACATACACACACACACACATAGATACATACATACATACATACATACATAGACAGTCAGTCATAGATAAATGCATGCACGCACGCATACGCGCAAACAAGTATATATATGCATAAATACATGCGTCATATGAAGAAAAAAAAACTACATATAGAATTACACTGTTATAAGTTTTTCATTTCATTTTCGTTGCTATTTAAAGATCAGTGCCATGCTCCGCCAAATGATTGCAGATTTGCATAATTGCAGGTATTGAGATATTTCGTTTTGTCAATTGTATTTTTGTCAATTTTCTGTTCTATTTTATGATTATGTATTATCATGAATTTGTTTAATCTGATGTAATCTCTTTTTAAGATGAAATAAAGTCAGTCAGTCAGTCAGTCAGTCAGTCATACATACATACATACATACATACATACATACATACATACATACATACATGAAGTATGACGTAAATTGCAATCAATTAACGTTCTCGTATGGCAACATTTAATTTGATGATGAATAAAAAGACAACATAAATGTAACGATCTTGCACCTCCGCCACTCCTCAATTTTTTCCCAGTATGATCTCCAGTTCACTTATTCAAGGGGGGGGGGGCTTTTATATTATAAATTGACGATAAAATTGCAAATTAGTCTATTAGAATTTAAAAGTAAAGAAGACTTTTAAAAGTTCGACCCCTTCACCTAATCCTCCAAGTGATAAATATGTCCGACTTTTACCATTTCTATCTGTCACTGTCTCTGTCTCTGTGTGTCTGTCTGTGTGTCTGTCTGTCTGTATCTCTACATGTTTATATACATTAGCATTTGAATATACATACATATCGTTAGGTCAAAAACGTGCCATTTTATTTATATAATCTTGCACTAGCCTTGCGACACAGACAATTAACTGTATTTAATAATACACATTGTAAATTGTTCCTTTCAAACCAAACAATCCATGGAATTCTCGTGGGACTGATTACTTGAATAACTTCACAACAGATCATCATGTTACAGTTTTTATTTTAAAAAAAAACATTCGGAAAACATTTCTATGTTTATTCAGTTTATGAGAATAAATGATCAACTGGCATTGTTCACATATTTCTCATTCTGTTCTCACAGTTATAAAAAATAAAACAAAACTAATTTGTTATACTCATTGATACCAATACCATATGGAATTAATTGCTATTATATTTTAATGTACGTTTTATATATTTAGCAAGATAGTCTCTCTCTCTCCCTCTCTCTCTCTCTCTCTCTCTCTCTCTCTCTCTCTCACACACACACACACACACACACACTGGCTGAAAAATATATCCTACAACTTTCCGGATTTCATTGAGAGAAAGCGAAATACATTGTATCTTTTTATGATCAGCATGTCAACAATTTAACGAAATAAGTTTGGCCAGTGATTTAGGATAACCTTTACGAACAGACATGATTGAAGGACGGAATGAGCTTTATGTACAGACATGATAGAAGGACGGAATGAGCTTTATGTACAGACATGATAGAAGACGGATTGTACTTTATGTACAGACATGATTGAAGGACGGATTGAGCTTTATGTACAGACATGATAGAAGGACGGATGAGGTTTATGTACAGACATGATAGAAGGACGGACTGAGCTTTATGTACAGACATGATAGAAGGACGGAATGAGCTTTATGTACAGACATGATAGAAGGACGGAATGAGCTTTATGTACAGACATGATAGAAGGACGGAATGAGCTTTATGTACAGACATGATAGAAGGACGGAATGAGCTTTATGTACAGACATAATAGAAGGACGGATTGTACTTTATGTACAGACATGATAGAAGGACGGATTGAGCTTTATGTACAGACATGATAGAAGGACGGATGAGGTTTATGTACAGGCATGATAGAAGGATGGACTGAGCTTTATGTACAGACATGATAGAAGGACGGAATGAGCTTTATGTACAGACATGATAGAAGGACGGAATGAGCTTTATGTACAGACATGATAGAAGGACAGACTGAGCTTTATGTACAGACATAATAGAAAGACGGAATGAGCTTTATGTACAGACATGATAGAAGGAAGGACGGACTGAGCTTTATGTACAGACATGATAAAAGGACGGACTGAGCTTTATGTACAGACATGACAGAAGGACGGAAGGAGCTTCATGTACATACATGATAGAAGGACAGACTGAGCTTTTTGTACATACATGATAGAAGGACGGACTGAGCTTTCCGTAGAGGCATGACAGAAGGAAGGAATGATCTTTATGTACAGACATGATAGAAGGGCGGAATGGCAGATATTCATCATTTATTCTCATGAAATGTGTTCTACCTTTGTATATTGATGGGTGTATATATTGGTGAGATTGTCAAGAACAATCGTCAAATCCTGATCAACGAAGAATAAGTTCTTGTTTTTACAGGGTTTACCGCCATTTCTCAGTACAAGATATGCTGGCTGTACATGGCGACCAGTATAAGTGATGGAGAAAGAACCTGGGAAAACCTGGGAAAGAACCAACGACCCACGAGAAGCTACTGGCAAGTTTTCTCACATACCCACATTGGCCGAATCCGAGACTAGAACCCACGCATACATAGGTGATATGGCAATGATCCGTAACGGTGAGCGCTTTAGACCATCGGCCACTCGGGGACACTAAGAAGGATAAATAAATAAATAAATAAATAAATAGGTCTTAAAAAGTATTTTTTCTTGTGAGATACAGCAAGTTAACCAGTTCAGGTGAAATCGGGAATCCGTGGATATGTCTTCAATGTTTCGAATCTATCATATATACACAACCTGGCATAGTGAGTTTTATTTACTTAGAGATATCACAGATGACGTTGGTTACACTATTCAAAATTGTATTATGACGAGGTCTTACTTGTACCTTTCACTGTGATATATTGTATCTTCCTGAATGTTAAGTATGGTCATTAACATATGTCATCAAACGAATTGTCAAAGGCAGATAGGATATTTAGAAATGAAATGATGCAATGTTCAATGTTGACGTAAGTAATAGTACAAAAAATATGTACATATATTAACTCATATAATTTGAAAATATGAAATTGCAGCATTCCAATATTACTGATATAAAATTTAGAAAGAATCATTGGCAGTTACATATACACATAGAAAGTACAAAATACATTGTACGTCATATACCCATAGAAAATAAAAAATAGATTGTACATGATATACACATAGAAAATACAAAATACATTGTACGTCATATACCCATAGAAAATAAAAAATACATTGTACATGATATACACATAGAAAATACAAAATACATTGTACGTCGTATACACATAGAAAATACAAAATGCATTGTACATGATATACACAGAAAACACAAAATACATTGTACATGATATACACATAGAAAATACAAAATACATTGTACGTCGTATACACATAGAAAATACAAAATGCATTGTACATGATATACACAGAAAACACAAAATACATTGTACATGATATACACATAGAAAATACAAAATACATTGTACGTCGTATACACATAGAAAATACAAAATACATTGTACATGATATACACAGAAAACACAAAATACATTGTACATGATATACACATAGAAAATACAAAATACATTGTACGTCGTATACACATAGAAAATACAAAATACATTGTACATGATATACACATAGAAAATACAAAATACATTGTACGTCGTATACACATAGAAAATACAAAATGCATTGTACATGATATACACAGAAAACACAAAATACATTGTACATGATATACACATAGAAAATACAAAATACATTGTACGTCGTATACACAGAAAACACAAAATACATTGTACATCACATACACATAAAAAATACAAAATACATTGTACATCACATACACACAGAAAATACAAAATGCATTGTACATGATATACACATAGAAAATACAAAATGCATTGTACATGATATACACAGAAAACACAAAATACATTGTACATGATATACACACAGAAAATACAAAATACATTATACGTCGTATACACATAGAAAATACAAAATGCATTGTACATGATATACACAGAAAACACAAAATACATTGTACATGATATACACACAGAAAATACAAAATACATTGTACGTCATATACACAGAAAATACAAAATACATTGTATGTCGTATACACAGAAAACACAAAATACATTGTACATCACATACACATAGAAAATACAAAATACATTGTATGTCGTATACACTTAGAAAATACAAAATACATTGTACATCACATACACATGGAAAATACAAAATACATTGTACATCACATACACATAAAAAATACAAAATACATTGTACATCACATACACACAGAAAATACAAAATACATTGTACATCACATACACATAAAAAATACAAAATACATTGTACATCACATACACACAGAAAATACAAAATACATTGTACATCACATACACAGAAAATACAAAATACAATATATATGGAGACATCCTCCTATATCATGAAGGGCGAGTAACTGAGACATCCTCCTGCATGTCGTTAAGGGCAACCAATGGAGACATCCCTCTGCATGTCGTGAAGGGCGACTAATGGAGACATCCCTCTGCATGTCGAGATGGGCGAATAATGGGGGACATCCCCTGCATGTCGTGAATGACAACAAATGTAGGCAGTAGCCACAGAGACTTAGTGGTTAGAGTACAACAATCACGACTGCACGGGTGAGGGTTCGAATCCTACCATCACTTCAGTCTAGGCTGGCTACAGTGATGTATCCTTGGGCTAGGCGCTTTAAGCCAGTTGCATCAATACTAAATAACCTATTTGTGTTGCTGTGCTTTACATTTATACCAGAGCAAGCAAGGTATTCTTATTGTGTTCAGATTTGTACGTTTTATGATTGTAATCGCCATATAGATATTTATTTTCTTACGTTAACTGATCCTATAGTTGTTTCGCGAGATCACGTCATGCCCCATTGGTATAGTGTTTATGTATAAGAACAACAATATCCCAGGGGGGCCCCGAGTGGCCGAGTGGTCTAAAGCGCTCTCCGTCACGGATCACTGCCATCTCACCGCTGTCTGCGTAGGTTCGAGTCTCGGGCTCGGCCAATGTGGATATGTGAGAAAGCTTGCCGGTCGCTTCTCGTGGGTCGGTGGTTCTTTCCGGGGGTTTCCCGGATTCTTCCTCCACCATTAATACTGGCCGCCATGTATAGCCTGTCTTGTGCTGAAATATGGCGTTAAACCCTAAAACAACAACAACAATATCCCAGGGATTCGGGACATTCTTTATCTTCTTACCATAATAAATATTGTCAGTAATGTTATGCAAGTACTGCGGTAATGTATACCTAATCCTATTCTGTCATTTTCAGGGAAATATTTTTATTTTTATCTAATACTAAATCCCTTCCTTCAAATGCAAACTAGTGATTTCTGGATCAGTAGATGATTTCTGGATCAGTAGGTGATTTCTGGATCAGTAGGTTCTCCGTGTGAGGGTTCAATCTCAGTGAGACAAATAAAATATATGCCAAGAATGTGTGATGTTATCTTAGCTTTATATTGATGCTTTTCTTTGAAGAAGGTTTTACAACTGAAGAAATTTATTATATATTGATTAATCATTCCAAAGTTTAAGCCATCTCTAACGACATTTTCTAAAAACAGACAAATGATATATAAATATCGTAAAGAAAAAAGTTTAAACATTACAAACAAGTGTTTCATTTTAAATGTGCCCCTCTTAAGTACTTAAAATAAAATCAACAAACGTAATCCAAATAAATCGAGCAATCCAGATCAATCGACGTAATCCAAATCAATCTTCGTAATCCAAATCAATCGACGTAATCCAAATCAATTGACGTAATCCAAATCAATTGACGTAATCCAAATCAATCGACGTAATCCAAATCAATCGACGTAATCAAAATCAATTGACGTAATCCAAATCAATTGACGTAATCCAAATCAATCGACGTAATCCAAATAAATCAACGTAATCCAAATAAATCGACGTAATCCAAATCAATTGACGTAATCCAAATCAATTGACGTAATCCAAATCAATCGACGTAATCCAAATAAATCGACGTAATCCAAATCAATCGACGTAATCCATCGACTTAATCCAAATAAATCGACGTAATCCAAATCAATCGACGTAATCCAAATCAATCGACGTAATCCAAATAAATCGACGTAATCCAAATAAATCGACGTAATCCAAATCAATCGACGTAATCCATCGACTTAATCCAAATAAATCGACGTAATCCAAATCAATCGACGTAATCCAAATAAATCGACGTAATCCAAATCAATTGACGTAATCCAAATCAATTAACGTAATCCAAATCAATCGACGTAATCCAAATAAATCGACGTAATCCAAATCAATCGACGTAATCCATCGACTTAATCCAAATAAATCGACGTAATCCAAATCAATCGACGTAATCCAAATCAATCGACGTAATCCAAATCAGTCATAAAGAAAATCAAAGTCGCATTTCAGGTCTTTGTCAATATATCTTTCTTTCCTACTCATATGTGTCCTCTTTCTCATTCTTTTTTCTTTGTACGTATCTTTTTAGTATTTACCATTGTCAGACAAAACTTGATTATATTGAGTGACTTAATTTGAATATTATTGATTACGATTTTCTTAAATTCATAATCCTGTTTTCGCCAGTCTGGTGAAGTAAACAGATGTTATCATTTTCAGAACAATTCTCCTATTCCATAACAGGTCAATTTTATTTACTTTTTTAAAATTTGTATTCATTACAGAGATTAGAGGCACTAAGTAATGGACAGTCGGGTTTACTAATCAAGTTATTATAATACATGACACGGCTCTGATAAACGTGATATAGACAGATATGCTAGATTCGCGGAATACATAAGACGGTATATTTTCGTTTGTAAACGGGTCCGGCTGCAAACAAATAAACCCTGTTGTCGCTTAATGTGCCGGCCAGACCAGACAAGGAAAAAAAGAAAAAAGTTTAAACATTAGAAACAAGTGTTTCATTTTAAATGTACCCCTCTTAAGTACTCAAAATAAAATCAACAGACGTACTGATTGCTACTGATTGGTCCTAAAAACTGCAACCATATGTCTGGATCTGTGCAGTTTTGCAGCTGGAATTGACTTCATACAGGTATATACGGAAAACAAATCTATTTGCATGTCCTTGTTTTCTGCTGGGTTTTTCTTGGGTGTGTGTGTCTCGAATAGAAATAAAAATAGTGGTTACCGTGTCATCATTTTTCAGGGATTTTTATGATACATTTCATTTTTTATCATTGACTATAATAGCGAACTTAGTTTTGGATATATATAAACTTGACTAACTTTATTGAAAGTGCTGTAGGTTAACCGCTATATTGTTATCTTTTCTAATGCAAGTTTCATTTTAAACGTGTTGAAACCTGTTCTTTGCATTGCGAAGTCTTGACATTTGCTGACCTGATCAACTATGAAATGCACTTCCTAATTACTTAAGTGTCTTCTAAAGTATTTCTAACCGACATTCCAAATCCATGGCCTCTGCGATCTCTTGACAATACCGATATTTTAAATCCATGGCCTGCGCGATTTCTTGATAATACCGACATTACAAATCCATGGCCTGTGAGATCTCTTGACAATCCCGATATTTTAAATCCATGGCATGCATGATCTCTTGATGATAACAAGATTACAAATCCATTCCCTGTATGTTCTCTTGATAATACTGACGTTACAAATCCATGGCCTGTGTGTTCTCTTGACAATACCGACATTACAAATCCATGGCCTGTACGATCTCTTGATAATACAGACAGTACTAATGCATGGCCTGTGCGATCTCTTAAAAATACCGACATTAATAATACATGACCAGTGTGATCTCTTGATAATACCGATAATACTAATGCATGGCCTATGCGATCTCTTGATAATACCGACATTACTATTACATGGCCTGTGCGATCTCTTGATTTGATAATACCGACATTGCTAATATATGGCCTGTACGATCTCTTGATAATACCGACATTACTAATACATGGCCTGTGCAATCTCTTGATAATACCGACATTACTAATGCACGGCCTGTGCGATCTCTTGATCTCTTGATAATACCGACATTACTAATGCATGGCATGTACGATCTCTTGATAATACCGACATGAAAATGCATGACCTGTGACACTTCTTGATAATACTGGCATTACTAATACAAGGCCTGTGCGATCTCGTGATAATACCGACATTACAAATCCATGGCGTGACCGATCTCTTGATAATACCGGCATTACTAATGCATGGCCTGTGTGATCTCTTGATAATACCGACATTACAAATCCATGGCGTGACCGATCTCTTGATAATACTGGCATTACTAATGCATGGCCAGTGTGGTCTCTTGATAATATCGACATTACTAATGCATGGCCTGTGTGATCTCTTGATAATATCGACATTACTAATGCATGGCCTGTGCGATCTCTTGATAATACCGACATTACTAATACATGGCCTGTGCAATCTCTTGATAATACCGACATTACTAATGCACGGCCTGTGCAATCTCTTGATAATGCCGACATTACTAATGCATTGCCTGTACGATCTCTTGATAATACCGACATTAAAATGCATGACCTGTGACATCTCTTGATAATACTGGCATTACTAATACAAGGCCTGTGCGATCTCGTGATAATACCGACATTACAAATCCATGGCGTGACCGATCTCTTGATAATACCGGCATTACTAATGCATGGCCTGTGTGATTTCTTGATAATACCGACATTACTAATACATGGCCTGTGCAATCTCTTGATTATTCCGACATGATATATCCATAACTTGTACGATCTCTTAATAATACCGACATTACTAATACATGGCCTGTGTGATCTCTTGATAATACCGGCATTACTAATCCATGGCCTGTGCGATCTCTTGATAATACCGACATTACTAATGCATGGCCTGTGCGATCTCTTGATAATTACAACATTACAAATACATGGCCTGTGCGATCTCTTGATAATACCCACATTACTAATACATGGCCTGTGCGATCGCTTGATAGTACCGACATTACTAATACATGACCTGTACGATCTCTTGATAATACCGACATTGCTAATACATGGCCTGTGCGATTTCTTGATAATACCGACATTACAAATCCATGGTCTGTGCGATCTCTTGATAATACCGACATTACTAATACATGGCCTGTGCGATCTCTTAATAATACCGTCATTACTAATGCATGGCCTGTTGCCATCTCTTGATAATGCCGACATTACAAATCTATGGCCTGTGCGATCTCTTGATAATAACGACATCACTAATTCCTGGCCTGTGCGATCTCTTAATAATACCGACATTACTAATCCATGGCTTGTAGGATCTTTTGATGTTAATGAGGTCTTGGGCAAGGAAAAGAGGAGTTAAGCACTTAATGTCTGACGATGGCCGGTATCACCTGTAGTGCGTAGTAGTCATTTCTGGTACACAAAAGCCCTTATTAAGTCCTTTGGATGATTAAGTAACTGTTTAGTGCTCTTGTTTATAGGATAACTAACACCTTATACTAGAATGGTTTTATGTGAAACATCTGTGTTGAAATGAGTTATAAAAGTCTAAGTGACGGGCTGAGGGCTGACGATAGATATTTCACAAGTATTCTACTCAATAAACCCCGGATAACAAACTGTAATACTTGACCTTTGTCTAAAATAAACTCCTTCGCACGAAGAATAATCTATTATACGTACTACAAGTGTTAAAAAATATAAATCTATTATCTATAACAGGCAGAATGAACCCTTTTGCTAAAGTAATTTTTGATTATATATGTATGCACTTATTGTATTATTTATAACAGTCTGTGTGCACCTTTTAAAAGACAGCAAAATAAAAAACGCAACTAGTTGTTAGGATATACGTAAAACAACATCAATAAAAAAGTGCAAATAAGCGAGACAAAATTTGTCGAAAGCACGAGTGCATTCAATATCTCATATGTCCAAGTGGTCAGAAAAGGACAGTACATAAAGCATGTGAAACAAAAAGGAAATACATAAAGCATGCGAGACAAAAAAGAAATACATAAAGTATGTGAGACAAAAAGGAAATACATAAAGCAGATATTTTTGTAGATGCAAACATTAACTACACAATATAAACTGACATGGATTCCATTAATATTTTTACTCCATACATAACAAATAGAGTTTAAGTCCTGTAAAAACTATTAGTTGCGTTCAACACGGTAGAGTGTAAATAAAGCTAAAGATAAGCATGAAAAAAAGAATCAAACATTTTTCATGTAACGTGGTAGAAAAAATCAATCGAATGTGGAGGGTCTAGAGTGAATCAAGTAGTCATATCTCTGTTTTCTTCAACGTTGTAGATTTTAAAAATAATTGCTGTGTTGAGACATGATTTATTATTATGACGTATTACTGTCCCTGACAAAGGTAAAAGTATTAGTGTTTCATCAAAAGGACCGTTACTGACGTGTTATTGATACGATGCAGTTACCTCCCCATTAAAACTGAATGGTACATACTGCAATGTATTTAATAGAATTGCTAGTGTGCATATTAACTCAGTACGTATGGCGCCAGTTAGGTCGTTCTTATGTTCCAATTTTTTCTATGATTATTCTATATCCATTTGCAGCCATAGACGTTAAACCATTTGTTCACTTACAACGAGTACATAACATTTGATTGACCATGTTGACAGATGACTTACGATTACGCAAAATAACCATAACGTGAAGGGTTCCAATAATGTACATCTATTGACAAATGAAAGGTGAAATAAACAGGCGACAAACTAATTTACCCTATGTCTACAATCGTTTCTGCCTCCAATTTATCGGTAAAATGACATGAACTTATCCAATTACCACTTCAACCGTACGTCCCATATCTGTAAACGGAGGTTACGTATCCAGTAATGGAGGCATTTACGATAGTACCATAAACAATGGTATATTTACAATACAATAAAATTCACTTAGAGTCCTTGTCGGCTTGCGGGAAACCTGCCACCGTAAGTTACACGTTGTGCAGAGCGAATCAGTGACACTTGATTTCTATTGCGCAACTTACACCACACCACCCGCTTTTGAACGGTGGAGAGACGAGGATGTTACTTATGTATCTCCAGCCCTTTTGAAGTTTTAGATGTTGATATAGAACCTGACATCATACTGTTCATTGTTTACCATCTGTAAAGATATACTGCAGAGAGAAACACAGTTAATGTTACAGTAGGGCTAAAGCTGGAATGACGTCTTTCGTCGTGAACATCTCTTTTTTTTTATCTTAACAATCGGAATAAGTAATATGTGACGGGTTAATACGAAAATGTTGTGAGGGCAAACATGACGTGTAGTTTTCATTAAAATTTGCAGACAATCGATGTACCTCTCCGGTGGCTTAGTGGTTAGAGCGTCCGCATCGGATGCGGAAGGTCGTTGGTTAGATCCTCGGCCGAGTCATACCAAAGACTTACGAAAATGGTACTAACAGCTGCCTCGTTTGGTGCTCAGCATTAAGAGGTTAGTGTTAGGACTGGTCGGACTGGTGTCATGATAATGTGACTGGGTGGGACATCATGTTACATGTCTGCGGCATTATGCCCCAGTGCTAGACATCACTATAAACTGTCACACTGCATACATCGTAGCAATATGAAGGAAAAATTGTTAAAGCTACGTTAAAATTCCAAATCACACACACACACACACACACACACACACAGACAGACAGACAATCGATGTAACAGCTTAGGTAAAGTTTAGATTTCAAATAACCGAATCATGCATTAAAAACATAATTAAAAATCGTCTTTGACTTTAACGCACTGAAATTGTGCTGCATTGGTTATATAGCAATATTAACTGATATAAGATGCAAGCTGTGACAACTAGTTGTGAATTTGCGTACATAACAGAAGTATGTTAAATAATACTGGTACAAAACGGCAGCATGTCTTTTGATGGGGATCGTGCGGGTGGAAGTCATACAAACTGAGTCATTATTGTTAATCAATAAAAAAATTACATGTTCGATTTAAATAACGGTTTGAAAGAAATTAACAGAATGTGAAGAAAATAAAAGGAATCAAGCAACCGCCACGAAAATATGCAGCAAGACGGTAACGGAGCGTCATGAAAGAGCTCTTTATAATGCAGATGTGTGGAAATGGTAATTTTTTCCCGTTAGGATGATGATATAGTTACATATTCCTTTTACTATTTTATATGGAATGATTAGAATATATATATTTTGCAAATTTAAATATTAAAGAATGACTTCTTCGATGTCATCGAAGAATTTAAGATTTCCCGACAATGGGGGATTTCTCACAAAATTCATTAGTATAAATCTGTTTCTAAGACCTGCATAAAATGGGCAATGGAAAACGGAATGATGTATATCTTATGTCGTCACATAACATTTACCGTCTATACTCGCTTATAAGTCGAGTCAACATGCAAAAACAAATATCCTGATCTGCAGTAGCATAATGCGCTTGCAGATCAGGATCTATGTTATTTGTTCTACCAATTACTCCTAACAAACTGCACAGACCAAGATCTGCTGGCGCATTATGCTACGACAGATCTAGGTCTTTGCAGTTTAACTCATCTTATTAGCGAGTACAAACGGTATATATGTTGCTTAGGATGGATAACAGCACAATATACTTCATCTATAGATGATTCTCGGCTGGATATAGGACTCTGGCTAATACATTATATGGATGGGTTTGTAAATCAAATATTGTGATTATATTTTGGTTCCTTGTGATACAGTAACGATATGAAGTGTTGAGATTATTGATTACGTGATATCGTTCCGTTACTGCATGCTTTGCGTGCACGCATTTATTTATATAACTTCCAATCTCAAGGTCATCATGGCTCTGCGTATGTCTTCCATGAGCCCTTCAATTGCTAAATCGAATTTGGTCACATTGTACTTACTTAATTGTAACTTACTGAACAAAAGGTACGAATTGTCTGGCAGCTGGATTATTTTCCTGATATAACGAAGAGAATCGAACGAATTTCCTTCCTGGTACCATTGACTTTGGCAGGGCCGGCCTTAGGCCGATTGGACCGTGCTCACAGGGGCACCGCGCTTTATTAATTTGAAAAAATATATATCTATGGAAAGAAAGTAATTCTAAAGCGAAGAAAGACAATTTTAAGTTCAGTATCATATAAAACTCGTTTAAAAGTTGATTTCTAAATGCCGTGCTCACGGGGGGGGGGGGGGCGCTTAAATCCAGGTTGCCCCGCCCAAATGATCCAAATCAGGCTCCACGTTTGCTAAAGTCGTTACTGTAATTTGATATCTCTGGATTCTGTAATCATTTGTCCTTCAGCAAAAATCTCTAAAAGGATTGAAAAACAGTGAAATGCTAAGGGAAACTTTTGCTAACATGTTAGACCGATATTCCTCTTTTATGGAAATTGTGTGTTATTATTATTAAAATTATCTAAAACTTTTTGTATTACTTGAAAATAGTTCATAGCACTAGATACACGAAAACAAAAATGACGTCATATTGATGATAACATAATGTAATGCACACTCCACACAGCTCATACTCTTAACGCTGATCTGACTCTAGGTCATCTAAACATTGACTGGATCCTACTGTAAGTCTCTAATGTCAGGCTAAATTAAGATCAAAACAGATAAAATAACCAGACTGTGCATTACGACTCTGACGCACTTTATTCTTACGTCATCCGGATAATATGATGTCTCCTGCGTGTTACCTTGTAACACCACCTCCACTGCAAGTGAAGAATTATGTGCTTTTTCATTCTACGTATTGAATCGTCACATTTTCTGCACTAAAGCCAATTTAGAGAAAAGGTCACAGCAAATGCAGTCTAAACTGAATGCGATACGGTTATCAAAATGTGTGTGTTTCTCCAGGTGACATTTTACCACTGAATTTACAGTGTTGTGTGGTCGTATTGTCTTAACTACGGTATGTAACCCATTGTGAAGAATGAGAAAGTAATGAACACGTCATTTCGAGCTACATTGATTTTAACAAACACGCACTTAAAGTAAGCCAATATATCTCCTAAACAATTTTCACGTTAGTGGGAAAAATATTATTCCGGATCCAAAAAAATTTCGAACTGCTGGCTCTTTACGATACCCATTATAACGTTCCCTTCTAGGAGCGTATCTTTTTCTAAATTGCATTTTTGTTTTGTCTTTACATCTGTTTAACAGCCGACCAAACCCGTTTGATTCGAATTCAGTATTGTTCCCTAAAGGAAAATTCAGCCGATATAATGAACATCAGACCTTTAACAGTATAGGTGATGGCACTATTCAAATGTCATCAGAAGCCCAACCGTTCGCTTTGTCAACAACTTCGCATATTGACAGTGTATCTCTGTACAGACAAAGGGTACTTCAAAAAGGCGAAACCTTTCAGGTTTCTCCAACAATACTGCAAAACTATTTAGGAAGTATTTTTGTTGTTGCTGGGTATTAAATAGTACTTATTCCATATACTCGTTTATAAGACGAGTCCTACTTCAAACTGCACTGACCCAGGTCTGCCGTCTCATAATTCGCCGGCAGATCTGGGTCTGTGCAGTTTGTTAGTGGTAATCAGTAGAACAACCAATATAGACCCTGATCTGCAGGCACACTATACTACGGAGGGTCAGGATCTTTATTTGCAGTTTGACTTGACTTAAAAGCGAGCAATATGCGGTACTTTAAATTTAATTTCCAGGTACATCTCACATTACTTTAGCATTTGTTTAAACCGTTAGCATGTATTCACCTCTCTCTCTCCCCACCCCCACCCCACATCACCCCTTCCAAATTCGCCTAGAGAGAGACAAATAGGACGCTGTTAAATTTATTTACCTATCAGATTTAGAGGAGATATGTGTGAGAGACACAAGATGGTAAATGTATTTAGCTACCATATTTAGGAGATAGGTGTGCAAGTCAGAGTCACGTCATCACGTAAATAGTGATCAACAGATACAAATGTGCATACTGGTGGTCGTTTTTACTTAAAATGAATAACAAATAATAAAAACTAAAGTAGAATTAAGTCCCCAATACCGTAAGAACAAACAGTTACATTAGTGTAAGATACATCCTTCACTATTTATTTTACATTATTGTAAGATACATCCTTCACTTTTTATTTTACATTATTGTAAGATACATCCTTCACTTTTTATTTTACATTATTGTAAGATACATCCATCACTATTTATTTTACTTTATTGTAAGATACATCCTTCACTATATATTTTATATTATTGCAAGATACATCCTTCATTATTTATTTTACATTATTGTAAGATACTACCTTCACTTTTTATTTTACATTATTGTAAGATACATCCTTCACTATTTATTTTACATTTTTGTAAGATACATCCATCACTATTTATTTTACTTTATTGTAAGATACATCTTTCACTATATATTTTACATTATTGCAAGACACATCCTTCATTATTTATTTTACATTATTGTAAGATACATCCTTCACTACTTATTTTAAAGATCTAATGTGTCCTACACAGGAAGAATGAAAGAATTGTACATGTTTGTTATTTATTGATTTAGAACAATGTTATCGTAGTTGCGACAATTATTTCCTCAATTTAAAATAAACGGGTGAAACATCCATAACACAAGGAAATAACTGTTGTGTAAATGTGTGCACACATCAAGATAGCATCGCTAGTTTTAAACAGGAAGTATGCCTACCATTTATTGTATGCCATAAACCAATAGAAAGGTAACTTCCGGAACGCTAGTGGGTGAGGCGGTCACTCCTCATATGACGACCATCTACTTTTGATTTTAAAGTTACTAAATGAACATGTAGTTTTAATTTTAATTCATGGCTGTGGAACGACGAAAAGACTTAATTATACAACTGCCCATGTGTTCGTATTTCACTCTGTACGGGACAGACCTAATAGGTAAAAATTGGAACATTTTCAACGAAACCACAGATTGCGGTAGATTTACAACACAGTTCATTTTTATATAAATGTCATAGTTTCCAACTTTTAACAGTTACCGTAAATAACCCTTGTAGAAAGGGGATCAGTCAAATTTGTTTGGGGACTGGGGGTGGGTGGGTGGGTGGGCAGCTGTGACCTCATTGATTTTAGAAATGTCATGGTGTATTTGAGAATTTGAAATAAGACATAAAAGAGAGTTTTCTTGTTCTTATTTTTCTAAATTTTATTTCAAAATTATGATTATTATTATTAGTGGTGGTGGTGTTGGTTGTAGTAGTAGTAGTAGTAAAAGGAGAGAATGATACATATTTTCCCATAAAACCTCAATCCCAGCAAGTACTTACCTGTTCGGAAGTTTCATTTCATCATACTAAATAAATATGGAGAATTACTGGTGAGAACTCATCTACATTTGTAATAACTTTACTGGACCTGTTCACTTTAAATCAGGACGAGACACCTGCAGCTACCTGCGACCTATCACACGCCTTGTCTTTGACTTTATAACATTTTACTTTGGGAATAAGGATATATTATATATCTTTAACGATAAAGGAGCAAAGGTTGTAAATGTATGTAATATGAACTTTCAGAGTTAATTTTGAGAGAGTATTGTATTATCACATATACAGAAAGTTGTTCTTATATATCACAGTTTTGCACAAAAAAAGTAACTTTATTTGAATGTGAGAAATTCTCTAAGTGCTTAGAACAGAAAAAGTCAGCTCTTAATCAACTAATTTTGTGCTTTCATTGTTCTCAGCAGTTGAAAAAGCTGAGGTATTGTGTTGTGCGTGGATCTAAGCACTACAGCTTTTGGTCATCCCCACTATTACCCATACCGTCTTAGCTGACTCAGCCTCTTCATCTTTGTTGTCAATACGCCTTCATTGCTCAAACAACAGTTTGATCAACTGTAAAGAACATTTGATTCTATGCAGGTTTAACACCTTGAAAGAGGCGTGGAGCTCGTCATCCATCTCTAAAAAGAACAGGCTCCAACTGTCAACACAGACGTGAAGTCCGACCTATTCTACGGCTTGGAATCTTGGAGTGTAACTAAAACAACCTCCAACAAACTGCAGTATTTTGTGAACAGCTATCCCTAACGCCTCCTCAACATCCAATGTCCAGAGATGGTCCTGAACACGGACTAGTGGGAAACCACCGTCCTGATACCTATCCCCCAAGAAATCTCCAGAAGGAATTGTGCCTGGATCAGGCATACAGTGAGAAAGCTGCCAAACAACATTACTAGTCAGGACCTGGAATCGAAAACTCAATGCAAGAGAAAGGTTGGCAGACCAAGGAAGACCTGACGCAGGTCTGTTGAGGAAGAGATGAAGGCCGCCTGAATAACGTGGACCGAACCGAAGCAGTCCTGAGACGGGTCTGCTACGATGCAAAATAAATCTAATATGCTACCACAGGGGAGGAGCATCTTCGCTAGACAAAGTTCATATGTATTAACCCTATCTACACATTAGCAGATCGATCAGATATTTCAGAGCTTTGTCCTAGATGAGAAACATCGCTTAACCGGCTTAAAGCAGCTGTTCCGTTTTTTAGTGCCGTTTTCATGATATTTGTGCTTGTTGCCTGTTTTCATCTTCGTTATTGTGTTCATTATGTATTGGCTGTTAAATTCGTATGTGTTTCTTCATCTCCTTGTTTTGGAAACGAGAACAATTAGACTTTTCTCAGCTGCTTTGCTCCACTGTTTTTGAACAAACCGCCATCACGTGATACTTGCCAGTCAACCCGTTTATGCTACGACGGACCCTCATTAATTGCTTTAAATGATCACTCCATGGCTCTCCACACTACATTGTGCTCTAGACTAAACGAACTGGGACTACATTCGTCATTACCTAAATGTAAACAGAAGCGAAAAAAGAAACGTTGTTTCAAAGCTGGCCGGTGTAGAACAGGAAGAAGAATCAGTCATATCCCTTATTTCGGCACAACCATTAACAAAAATTTCGACCGTTAATTTAGATAACCTAATTCAAATCCCTATTATTTCGTCAACCTTAGTGTCAACTATCCAAGAAATACATCTGCGCGTTGCATTATTCAATGCCCAGTCAGTGGGACCACCGGAAAAGCGCACAGAAATAGTTAATTTTATCAACGACCAGAATGTTGACATATTTTTCTTGACAGAAACATGGCTAAAAACATCAGGCTATGAGCCCAAGTGTGTGGATCTAACACCCAATGGTTACTCCATCAAGTCGTTCCCCCGTAATTCTAGCGGAGGTGGAATTGCTGTCATCACAAAGAACTCCATGATAAAACGTCTTAACCACACAACAACATTCAATTTCGAACACAAATCGTTTGAACTAGTCCAAACCACACTCACACTGGAGCAAAGGTCAGTCCATTTTTTCTACATATACCGCCCTATTCCTAGTAGAAAAAACAAGCTGGCTGACTCTCTCTTTTTGGAGCAGTTTCCAAATCTCCTGGACTATGGAAATTCGATAGATGACAACCTGATTATTCTTGGAGATTTCAACTTTCACTTTGACTGTCCCGGAAACTCAAATACATCAAAACTCATAGATTCCATTCATGTTTTCAACCTCAGTTAGTTAACCAACCCATGCATAAACATGGTCACATTTTAGACTGGATTCTTCATAGACCTGATGATAACATTCTACGGTCCTCCCTGGTATCCCATGACCTTGCATCAGATCACCTCTGCATTATATGCCATCTTGACGTATCAGTCCCTAACCCTCCACATTTATCTGCTACTAAGAAAAACCTCCGTATGATAAATAGAACCAAACTAATGCAAAACATCCAAGCTAACCTAACAACTTGCTTACCTCCTACCGCAGAACAACTCGATAACTGTCTGCGTTCATTACTTGACAAACATGCCCCAGCTACCAAGTGCAGAGTATCAATTCAAAAGTGTCTTCCATGGTATAGCAGTGTTAGGGACCAGCTTCGCACTGCTAAAAGAGACCGCCGTAAAGCTGAGAGGCTCTGGCTTTCCACCAGACTCACTATTCATGAGCAAATCTATGAAGTCCATGCAGCGAAATCAGCCCACTACGCTACTAAGATCATAGAAAGTTCCAGCTGCAAAGAGCTCTTCGAGATTACTAACACGCTAATGTCAAGGAACAAATCAACACCACTTCCAGCTACCTTCTCTCCAGTCGACCTTCCGGATATGTTTACAAATTTCTTCCATGACAAAGTACAAACCATTAGAGATAAGCTTGACACCACCATTTCAATTGACTCGTCATCACCATACAGTTGGGATACAGAATTTAAGCGGCAACCATTAGCAGCATTTGAACCTGTCTCTATGGATTTCGTACGTCCAATCGTGATGAAGAGTGCACCAAAGTCATGTGAACTTGATCCAATTCCAACATCACTGCTGCTTGAGTGCTTACATCCAGTATTGCCTTCACTAACTGATGTTATTAATACATCTCTTTCATCCAGGGAATTCCCATCATTTTTCAAAACTGCCATTGTAAAGCCTCTGCTGAAGAAACCAACACTAGACCATAACGATTTAAAGAACTACCGCCCAGTTTCTAATCTCCCATTCATATAAAAAATCTTAGAAAAGGTTATTCTATCCCAACTTGCATCTCATCTAAATTCAAGCAGTCTTTTTAGCAATGTACAATCTGCACATCGCCCTTGCCACAGTACTGAAACTACTCTTCTAAAAGTAGTTAATGATATTCTCTCTGCGTTGGATAGCGGAAAGATTACAGTCCTCACCATCCTTGATTTTTCTGCAGCATTGGCACAATAGACCATGATATATTACTTCACCGTCTCCGGCATGTATTTGGCATTCATGATACAGCCTTACTGTGGTTCAAGTCCTGCTTGGTCAACAGGACACAAATTGTATCTGCAAATGGAATACACTCCAGCCCAGTTGATCTATGTTGTGGTGTTCCACAGGGGTCTGTTCATGGACCTGTTCTCTTCATTCTATGCACTCAGTCGCTCTCAAGTGTCATAGATCATCATCCAGTGTCTCACCAATTGTACGCTGATGACACCCAAATATACAAATCTAGCCACCCAACTGAAGTTGATGCTACCATCCAAGGTGTAGAGAGGTGCATTTCTGATGTGAAATCATGGATGACATGTAACAAGCTGCAAATGAATGATGATAAAAGTGAGGCCATTCTGATCACAACACAAAGACTTTCTCATTTACATCCTTTACCTCAGACAATAAATATCAGCAACGCCAACATAAAATTCACACTATCAGTACGAAACCTAGGTGTTACTCTGGACAGTACTCTCACATTGCACCAACATGTCATGAACATATGTAAGGCTGCATATCTTGAGCTGAGACGCATCAGCTCAATTCGCAAATATCTTTCAGTTGATGCCACTAAAACACTTGTGTGTTCATTAGTACTTTCAAGACTGGACTATTGTAACTCAGTTCTGTCTGGTTCATCTCAATATCTACTCCAGAAACTTCAGAAAGTTCAAAACACAGCTGCTCGGATCATACTTAGAGTACCACGATCAGAGCATACCTCCCCACTGCTCTGTACCCTACACTGGCTATCCATTCGATCCAGAATCAAACACAAAATTTGTTCTCTGTGCTACGTTTCACTGTCGGACTCTAGACCAACATACCTATCCGACCTCACCCATGTGTACACACTAGCAAGATACTTACGCTCCTCTTCTGACAATCGTATACTCATTATTCCCACTATGAAAACAAAGTCATATGGACAGCGTTCTTTTGCATACCAGGGCCCAGCAACGTGGAATGAATTGCCCACTGAACTTAGACACAAAGACACAGTGATCACATTCAAGAGGGCTGTCAAAACTCACTTATTTCGACTGCAAGAACAAACTTAAAGACCTAATAATGTTTCCTACCTGAAATATTCTCAGCATGTTTTTTATTTTTGAATGTTTTTCGAACTTCATGGTGTTTGTTTTTGTAATAATATTATCATATGCTTTTTATCTTATAGGTGTTGTCTAATGTTGTAAAGCGCTTAGAGCTTCTAAAGATTAGGCGCTATACAAAGTCCTCATTTTATTATTATCATTATTAGTGGCATCTATTGTATTTCATAAGTTGTCTCCCTTAGTATGTAATGTCACCTAACCAACAGCGTATGCTGAAAATGGTTGAGGCAGTTGACTTCAAAAGGATACTTTGTAAGTTTAACATCAAAAGTATGAATATATACCACAGAGAAGCCAATACACGTGTCCTTGATGGAAAGGATGTATTTGCTTATTTACGACTCCATTCTAGTTGTGTGCTCCACTTGTCTCGATCTTGTAGGAACAGTGTTACAATTTAAACAAACTTGTTTTTGACTGGTTGCGGTGGCTTGCCGCCGCATCAAATAAAATTCACAGACCTGATTCACTGAACTATCTACCAAGGTGTAGATATGGTTAATACATCGGAATCTTGGCTCGAGGAGTAGAGGCATACGACGTTTTACAGGACAGGAATATTACTCGTAAAGTTTACTGGTTGGATTATCGTATCGAACTGCTTGTAAATTTGTAATGACATAAGCTATCTCATTACAACTCATTCAAATTCGTCAGATGTATTTATTAATTAAATAATTTATGATCACATTAGCATTTTCAAAATCACTTTTGGAATGTTATATGATAGATTTAACGACGCCTCAGTCTCCTATTTTTTTCCAACCATATTCTGAAGAAAAACAGCTTCTTACCCCATCTAAACATCATCCTGTATAGAAACAATTAATTGGCGTTTTATTAACTTTTAACTGTTTAAGTTTTCATTCCAGGACATGGATCGATCAGGCTTGAAATTACATTTGAGTTTGTCACAATCACATTTATCAATCACATCTTCCGGCCAACCCGGTTATCCGTCTGAACAGATGACACTGTATAGGATACGAATTCTAAATGCTTCATTCAAATTGTCTGACACTGACAGACACTGGTAATATACAACTAGAACAAATGACACTGTATATGATACGAATTCTGATTGCTTCATTCAAATTTTCTGACACTGACAGACACTGGTAATATGTCATTAAGACAGATGACATTGTATAGGATACGAATTCTAACTGCTTCATTCAAGTTGTCTGACACTGACAGACACTGGTAATATGCAATTAGAACAGATGACACTGTATAGGATATGAAATCTAATTGCTTCATTCAAAGTGTTATGACATCACTGTGTTCTATTTTGTCACAATTTCTTTAACTCGCTGTTTATATTATTAGTGTGATTATATTCTCAATCAAAAACCTCTTGTTTCAGGGAAAAATATAGGGCACATTAATCTCATTTATGGTAATATGCAACTAGAACAGATAAACGTATTATTCTTATTTTTTTCACTTTGCGATGCGATGCATATTGTTTGGTCACGTGGTATTCACTTGAAAATACGGATATGCATACTTTAGAAAGAATCTTTGACTGAATGCAATTTTGTAAATTTTTTTTTTACCTTTCCTTCATTATCGTGATTTAAAATTAATGAAAATAAGTCCATCACCTATCTATCTACCTATCTATCTATCTATCTATATATATATATATATATATATATATATATATATATATATATATATATATATATATATATATATATATATATATATATATATATATATATATGTATATATGTATATATGTATATATATATATGTATATGTATATATATATATATATATATATATATATATATATATATATATATATATATATATATATATATATATATATTATTTTAATACATTCTGAACAGTAGAACAGTATGCACATCCGTCTTAGATGATTGATTAAAAAGATTAAAACTGATTCTAAAAATTTATTTTTGATTAAACGCATCATCAGACTGACGTAAAACACATCATCAGACTGACGTCAAACACATCGCTCGCATAATCATACTGACGTCGAACACGACTGACGTCAAACACATCAGCAGACTTATATCGAACCACTCTTTCACTATTAATTCACATATGATCATGTACAAAAAGGATAGTGTCTTCATTTTTTAGAGAGCTATACCCTAAAAATTCGAAAATAAATGACTGCGTATATAATTAAAAATTAATGATTTTATGATATAAAAACAAGCCATCGTAGGAATAAGCTCATTTCCTAAATGGCTTACATTCGCGAGCAAAACATTGCTGAAATCGGCTTATTATCGAGGTTGGATTCACTCATTATTGTTATAGTATGTATTTCTATATCCATTATATAAACGTCAAACATGGAGTGTATGGTTCCGTATGAAGAGAACGAGCTTCTTGTTTCATTTGGCTTGTCTTGGAATGTGATTTTTTTTTTAGACGCAATAGGGGATAACTTAGAATTTAAACTTTGTTCTTCATTTTTCAGTAGGCAGTCAGCGTAGAACGTTTGTAAGTATTATTTTCCACCACTTGTCCTACCTGTATAAACATGTCATCTTCATATGGTAAATAGGCTAGGTCTTAATAAAGTACCGGAGTTAATCAAGGCAATGGCTCACTAGGGTTGGTGTCACCCAGTGCGGTAACTCATGGTGTCACCCAATGGACCTCCTGCCTGCACAAAAATTCCAAACTTCTGTAGACATTCACGTGCGTTAACTCATGGTGTCACCCCCATAGACCTCATTCCTGCACAAAAAGTCAAAACATTTTATAGACAGTAAATTTGGCGTCATCCCCCCCCCCCCCCGATGGTGTCACCCGGTGCGGACCGCACCCCCTAGTGACGCCATTGAATCAAGGTATGGTTTAGCCTTATTACCCAAAAATTATATAAAACTGTATAAAATTTGAATAAAAGAATTGATTTGTTTTATACATATATATCAATAATAAATATATAATTACATTTATGACTGTTTGTCGCTACACTTTAATTTCATTGGTTTAGTTTTCAGCACAGACTCGTGTATCCTTCTTTATTCCGTTATAAATGTGCTGGGTACATCTTTGAGAATAAGTATTATAAACACAACTGTGGAATTATAGGTATGGAGATCAAAAGTAATTACCATTGATCCTTTTCGCCTGCCAAAGTTCCGATATCTTAAACTATCTTGAAAGGAAGCATGGCTAGCGGCGATGAACATTCAATAGTACTTACGTAGATCCGGAAACCATTGCAGTATAGTGTACTTACACTCATTCATTAAGATAGAAAATTGCATTGAGTTAGTCCATATCCAATATAAGTACAAGTATAATTGAATTATTCAGTATTTTATATCAATGCTTATAGAATACCTGTTTTGATCCATTTGAATTAAGGGTAGGTATGATTTTTTTTTCTGTTTAAATTTAAAAAACAAAGCAACATATCTGGGGGACTCAGTGAAACATAAAAACACTTTTATTTTTTGGCTAGGTGGGGGGGGGCATCTGTCTGGTGCCCCCCCCCCCCCAAAAAAAGTATGATTTTTTACCTACTGCTTAGGATGAAAGATATATTGGGTAACTGCCAACTGTTTAGGCACTATTCCTAGACATTAAAATGCCATTTTCAAATCTTATCTTGTACTTTTCATATTATTCACGCGTATGCACAGACCAAGATTTTAAGACCAAACACAAATATGGTTTGTCAACACTTTCACAAGTTCTGCAGCTGTCAAACATACGTTGCTACATAAGAATACATTAATGAGATTTCTAAGCCTGCGCGGTCAATTTATGTTTAACTGTGCACAAGGTTAGATTTGGAGTCAAATTTAAATCCGCTTTCATTTATCACTCTCTGTTAACATTCCACTGTTTCTAAAGAAATAATTAAATTAACAATTAAGGAAATTCATGAAGTTTACTTTGGATTTGTTTTTTTTAAATATGTTTGATGGCAAAAGTCGAAAAAAAAAACGATGAACTTAAGGCTTTCTGAGAGTGTATAGGTACACATTCGTTCTACGAAAATAAGTAACTATCTTTCGATGACGCTTATGCAGTGAAAAGGTCGAACTAAAAATTATGTATTATCTTATTAGAAAAGCTGTTTTGATGAACAGTTTTAGAGCAGTAAATAAAACAAGCCATTTGTTGCGTGATGGAATAGTAGATGGTCATTCGAGGTAGTTACAAGCGAAAGTTTACATTATGATCTCTCTCGATCTCTCTCGATCTCTCTCTCAATGGTAAGGATGCATTCAAGGTTCACACACACACACACACACACACACACACACACGCACATTCACACGCACGCACGCACACAGACAGACAGACAAACAGATATACATACACGCATGCATGAATACATACATACATACATACATACATACATACATACATACATACATACATACATACATACATACATACATGTATAATATGTATCTTAGCAACCTGATATACTCTTTGTTGTAGAGGTTACTGTCATTTAGACAGTCAGTCATAGATAAATGCATGCACGCACGCATACGCGCAAACAAGTATATATATATGCATAAATACATGCGTCATATGAAGAAAAGAAACTACATATAGAATTACACTGTTATAAGTTTTACATTTCATTTTCGTTGCTATCTCGGACTTAATGTTAAGCACATAACACTATAGACGTATTAACTTTTCGAAATATTATCATCATCAAGCAACTGTTAAAAGATCAGTGCCTTGCTCCGCCAAATGACTGCAGATTTGCATAATTGCAGGTATTGAGATATTTCGTTTTGTCAATACGGTAGCTGACACAGTATTACAATTGTATTACTACTGTATCTTTGTCACTTTTCTGTTCTATTTTATGATCTTGTATTATTCTGAATTTGTTTAATCTGATGTAATCTCTTTTTAAAGAGGAAATAAAGTCAGTCAGTCAGTCAGTCAGTCATACGTACGTACATACATACATACATACATACATACATACATACATACATACAAACATATACTCAGCATATTTTGATAATATTATCGGTGAAGAGAGTGCAAAAGATCTAACAAAAGAGATTACGTTCATTTAATTAAGAAGGACGTATAGTAGAAGAAAATGATATGATCGTTGTAGACATCAATGAGACAAGAGTCTCGAATACAATTTGGTACGTTTATCAGTTTATGTTATGTACAATAAATAGTATGAAATCTTTCACAGTTGTTTTTTATTTATTGTAAGTAATGCTAAGAAAATTTTGTTAAACGTAAACTAAAACACACATAAGTTTTTTTATATAAAATAATACGCCATTTTCCTTTCTACACATCCGTAATAAGTTTATGAGACAACTAAAAGCCTGATAGAAGTCGAAAAATTTGCTAAAAAAATTAAAAATGTATTACGTTACAAAACATTATTCAACTTTCATTCCTTGCAAGTTGTTAAACATTCCAGAAATATAAAGACGGAGTGAAAACTGACATCGAAATACGTATAAAATAATCTAGGCCATGAAGTACAATCATATTTATGTTGGTTTTAATACACAATACTTTTTCTTGTTTGCTTTTTGTTTTCGTTAGGTGCATTTATGTCAAAATTAATAATGGTGTCTTGATCTCTAACATCATGCTACGCCGTGCCTTAAAACTTAAGGGAACTATGACAGCAGATGAGCTTAGACTGGTTGTGCCAGTCGGTTGTCCTGTTCAGTTTTGTTTCGAGCTTTCACAAATTTAATTTGATCAAACATTATTGGAGCAACTACGGTGAAATACCTTCCCTGGCTATCTTCATTTCTTATTCTTACATCCAGAGTCGTTAGTGAGCAGGAGCTGACAAGATAACATCCAGAGTCGTTAGTGAGCAGGAGCTGACAAGATAACATCCAGAGAGTCGTTAGTGAGCAGGAGCTGACAATATAACATCCAGAGTCGTTAGTAAGCAGTAGCTGCCAAGATAACATCCAATGTCGTTAGTAAGCAGGAGCTGACAAGATAACATTCAGAGTAGTTAGTGAGCTGGAGCTGACAAGATAACAACACCATCTGTAACACCAGTCAGGACGTTTGAGAGTAGCCAACTGACCATATATTATAGGTCACAGCAACCCTGCTTTGGTGTGTCAAATGACTGATTTTCTATATGATATGTACGTTTAGTGGTAAACGGTTAAAATGTGTTTTAAGTGGAACACAGACACTCTGTTTATGTAGAATTTAAAATTCTGAAAATGAGGTCATGGTGACCAAATTTAATGTTTTAATTCTAAGATACATTTTTAGTGCAATTTTTACAGCAACAAGCGTTACGTAGCTTGAATAGTTGCTATGGAAGTTATGAAAAACTTTTCATGTGTGTGAAAATAGCATTGCGTTTAGAAGTGGCTGCAAATGTCATGTTAGCAACGCATCAGATAGGTCATTAATTATCGAAATTACGAAGTTAAATGTTTTGAGAGGCTCTTCTTTCTCTCATGTCACTTTACTTAAGCCATCTTTCATATATCCTGTGTACCTGATGAACTGCCTGCTATTTTTCCGTCTTCTTGATCTAATACTATTGTCGAGTCAGTTATTCAACAAGACATATTTCTTCTCCTGGGATGTAGGTCTTCGTCACCCTCTTGTATGCATGGAGTTGTCGCAGTATACGGCAAAGAAAGTTTAATTCGATTCTCTGTGCACTATTTATAGAACTCATAAAAGACGTCACCACTTTTGAAACGTGAAGTTTGATTTCAATTATCTATGTAAGCCCAAAAGCTTTACATGCAATTTACGTGTCAGCAAATAGACATATTTAAAGGCGAACGATTTTCTTTAGCTTTATTATTTTCATAATATAGACTATTGTTATTTGAACAGGAATTCCGAAAGTTAGAGACCATTTTGGACAATGTGGAGTCTCAGTCTAGACGAAATAGCACGACAACGTATAGTATTGAAGAAGAACCCAATGAAGACAAAGATGACAAAGTGCAACAGTATCTGAAAGAGGAATCTAAAGCTGTTTGCATTATAGTTAGTGAAAACGTTCACCGCTTGCATAGTCAAAATAAGATTGGCTATCCCTCTTAATCTCCAAAACAAATTATTGTCAAATTTCCCCATGTACTGGTCTCGTTCAACCAGACCTCTCGCGTGGCTCCGTGAGATCTGCACTATTATTGTCTCGTGAAAGATCGATGCGAACGACTGTAACGTTCCAAACGAGGCATACCACAAGTCTGGTCAAGTCTCTGCTTGATTGGCAGATTAGTCAGAGATTAGTGATAAAAGCTGAAGTCATATAAATACACAATTTCATATTTCTGTTTTTATTTTCAGCTGATTGTATATAAAAAAAAATTATGTAGATGTAATACATGTGTATGCTTCTGTACGAAATCTTGCTACATTGTGACAAACTCACCGAGTACATGCAAGTCACACGTGGCTCGATTTGTAAACAATAAGCACTACATCTCTAAACTCAATTGTAAATATGTTTACATGTATCACGTCTGCATAATTAGTGATTAAGGACGTTCCCCATTAGATGGTGTATTATTCAGGTTGAAAAAATAAAGAAATATAAAAAATAATCATCGACACCTTATGTACAGCTCTTGACTTGGATCTCTCAGGCTACACGACAGTCTGGTTAAATGATATCACATGCATTAATATAGAAAGTACCAGAGAACTTTATAAAGAATGATGCGAATCGGGTTTATCAGCATAGTATGCAAACAGCGCCCTCTGGTATTTTCTGGCGATGACGATCAAATCTGGAATGTAACACTTTTGTGAGCAAAATCGCCATGCCATTCATGAGCTTAGGAACAGCAATGAGGGATATTTATTTTCAAATCCTCCAATCGGTGAAATACTTTTCCCTTCACACAAACCGCTGTATGGAGTCTCATACTGTCTTTGCTCGAGTTTAAGTGCAGAATGCACAGATACGATCTACTGGCGCATTACCAATGTGCGCCGGTGAATATGGATCTTTGCAGTTTGTTAGAAGTGATCTGCAAAACAAGCAACACAGACCCTGATATGCCGGCGCATTATGTGACGGCCGATGTTGTTTGCAGTAGGACATGCCTTGTATGTGAGAACATGGAGCATTTAAACCTCATACAAATTGTGTTTGTAAATGCGAATTTATAGTACCAGTATAAAGTTAAAAATAAATTAGGGTTTCGTTCAAAGTAAAGGGAAAGAGTCCACTCAGCTGCAGGATTTGTTATGCTCGTAGATTCCTCTTTCTAACCTTTGAACAAAGAACACAATGAAGTGATGATGCTTCATGTCTTTACTGTTATGCATATTTGATTTAATTATATCTAATTTAATATACATTTATTTCAATTGAATTGTTTTTTAAATATTTTTCGTTACATGATATTGTAATGTAAATTTATTCACTAGAGATGATACATTTTTCAGAAAACAGTTTGACCTTGACTGTTAGTTTAAAAACATCAAGTGTTGATCTAAATCCTGACCTTGTTTCAAAATTTGTAGCAACCATCGTAAACAAGTTCTATTTTATTTTTAAATGGTTGGTTGTTTTCGAGGTCATGATGGGACTTTGTCTTTAAGATGTAAACAATTTTTAAAATTTTATTTCTTAGAGTAAAATGGTTGGTTTTTGTCAGGGTCACACTGAGTAAACGTGATCTGTAACAAATACTTGCTTCTATAACCTTCCAGAAGATGATCACGTGTCCTCTTGTTTATGTTTTAGAAAGACCATATAACCCATGTTTTGGAGAATTAATCTCAGTAGAACTGGGCAGTTAAACTGTTAGTTGTATATTGTGCTGTTTGGAGTTATTTCAAATTACTTGGTTTGGAGTTATTTCAAATTACTTGGATTCAAAAGGAAAGAATTATGTTATTTTTCTGGAAAATACGTGTGCTCATGTAATACTGTGGAACAAGCACAGTTTTGTCTTATAAAAATGTATTCAGTTGTCAGAAACCGGAGTGATAATTCTTGTTTCTACAAGGAACTGTAGACTTCAACACTACAGATTGCAGCATACGTCATCCTCTTCCATCTTGGATTCTTCCTCGGGATTCGAACGTCAAATCAATAGAACATTTTGTTATTAGGACTACTAAAATTTTATTCTTGGATTATTCTTTGATTATTTTTGGATTTGATTCTATAAAACCGTAATTTCATATTTTTTTTTTTTCATTTTTCAGAATATTTCAAGGGAAATAAATTATTGTACTTTTTCAAAGCTTGTTGTTTTCACTCTTTCTTGTGTTACTGTTTATTCGAGCCTAAACATGTAACATAAGACCCTATGTAATAATGGCATGAATCGAGTGGCATTCTTTGCAGATGGCATTCCCCCAGAAATGTTAACCTTGACCCTTAACTCGAATATCACCAAACGCAAAGAACAGCAAAAACGAGGCGTGAAGAAAATATATTTTAAACAGACTATGTAATGAGCACAGTGCCATGTTTAACTTTAAGATGTATTTCGATATTCTAGATATTTTATTTTACCAGCCAAACTGAATCGCATAAACTTCGAACTTAGTTTGATTACCATTTGATCAGTTTTCATGTTATTGAACCAGCAGGGTTTTCCCTCCAATCAGGTACCTGGCTATAAAGCAAGTGACTTGATCATCGATCGAAGAGTCTGCGGATTCCTTTCTGACGAGGCTGTCTTTCTAGTTGAATTCAAATTTGCCTTTATTGGGTGGTATTGTTTAGGAAAATCTTAATTTATTGCGGTCGACGACAATGTTCATGAATAATAACTTCATTTTTTTTAAGAAGGAAATTAAAGTGCAAATCCTGACATATTTGGCCAAATACAAAAATCCCGAATATTTTTTGCAATGCATATTTGGTATCCCAGAGGCATAATAATTCATAGAAATTGACAACTTTTGAATAGATTATTTTATAATATATATGTCGATAATACAGAAAATCAAGCTACGCTTTATAACCCAACGTGTACCGCACACTTCAATATTGCAGAACATGTTCTAATTAATATATGGTTGGAGATTTTGAAAGTCAATAATGTTCTTAAAATTGTACTTCTTACTTGCATATGAGCCATTATTTATGCTGTCCGTACATAAAATGTCATTTGTCAGTACAGACTATTTATTATTAGTATTTTGCTCGACTGTACGATGTAGTGAGGGGGTATACTGTATTATCCCCAGCGTTGGAATCGGCATCAGCGTTCTGACAGATAAACGCTTATACATATGTACAACCTCACCGCATTTCAACCATTCTTTTCATTTCATGCTTTGTAACATTGAAACTTTTATTGGACAGCGGCATCCCACACGTAAAACATATCGGTGATTTTTTGTGTCGATGGTTTATAACACAATATCTGACAATATCTGACTCATGCATATGTCACAAAGGTTGAACCTCATTCAGGGTGCATATGTCACAAAGGTTGAACCTCGTTCAGGATGCATATGTCACAGAGGTTAAACCTCATCCAGGATGCATATGTCACAAAGGTTGAACCTCGTTCAGGATGCATATGTCACAAAGGTTGAACCTCGTTCAGGATGCATATGTCACAAAGGTTGAATCTCATCCAGGATGCATATGTCACAAAGGTTGAACCTCGTTCAGGATGCATATGTCACAAAGGTTGAACCTCGTTCAGGATGCATATGTCACAAAGGTTGAACCTCATCCAGGATGCATATGTCACAAAGGTTGAACCTCATTCAGGGTGCATGCCGTATCAGTGTCAATTGACACTTTAACATATTCTTTCAGTTGTATCAACTTACACCATGTCAGACAGAATTTTCCTGATGTGAATTCATTTAAGAGAATTTGTTATGATATACTATATGATAAAATCTTGGATTCTTAGAGGCAATATAATAATATTTTGACCTGTATTTAAAGGATTTTATATTTTTATCGGTATTTTTTTATATATACGTTTTATGGAATTGTAACATTTTTATCTTTTTGTACTCCATGATTACATTTATTTAGAAGTTTTTATGTTGCAAACGTTTTAGCACAATTTTTCATTCATTCTCGTAGATGCATACATGCATACACACACACACACACACACACACACACACACACACACACACACACATACATACATACATACATACATACATACAAACATACATACGCTCTCCTAAATACATATTTTGTCATCTCAAATCCACGTACACACCTGCACACACCTTTACAAATTGCCACCTATTGATGACGGTTAAATTTAATGTAGAATTTCATCCGATTTAATAAAAAGCCGATTTAGTAAAACACAATTTCTATTTTTTTTTAATCCAACCTTCGCCTTATTAGGTATATTACAATCACTGTATATAAAGAAGTTCGTGGCACTCTGGATAGGGGATAATCTTGCCGGCGTTAGAAGAAGTCTTCTGTGACGTAATTAGCTTAGGATTACACGTGATAAAGTTTGCTTTCTGTACCTTACCGGATAGAAAATGTGCAAAGCTGATGAACTATGTATGACAAGCATATGGATTTAGTGATCTCTGTAAAGAAAAAATATAAAAGTTCCCATTGCATTATGCTACTATAGTACTTGGATGGATTTTTTTTTTTAACTGACCAAGCAGATCTCTCTCTCTCTCTCTCTCTCTCTCTCTCTCTCTCACACACACACACACACACACACACACACACACAAACACACACACACACACACACACACACACACACACACACACACACACACACACACTGTCTCGTTCTGTCATTAGTTAAACACAAATATTACAGCTGGAACTTGTTATGAGGAAAACATGGTACAACAACGAATTAATTGAAAGCTTTAGTAATATGCAGCTCGGTGTGTGTTTTTTTTTTCTTCAAATATCACAAATGGCGACAAGGTCTGGTATTGAGATACTCGTCATTTCACTGATGAATAGAACGGCGTGTACTAGATGATGCCTCAACAAATAACACAAATGCGTTATCTTTGATTCAACGAGATACTTAATCTTCATCGGCGTTATTACTATCAGCGTCACAGTCATTATTTTCATCGCCGTCATCATCGAGGCAAAAAATGTCTTGTTACAAGAAGAGACGTCCCACGACGCCAAAGGAAAGACTTAACATCCATAATGAAGACTGAACAACCGTTATAGTTTTATTGAAACTGTAGTTTTATTTGGTGAATGGAGTTTTTGTTTATTTACATAAATAACTAATCAAGATCGGTCAATAATTTCCGATCCTTTTGCGTGCAAAGTCGCTAATTTATAGGATACAGCTTGGTGAAATTATACACCCAAGCTTAGAGAGAGCAGTCATTACTTGTTGGAATTATACATCCAAGCTTATAGAAAACAGTCAATACTTGTTGGAATTACTTAGCTGATTAAGCAATGTCGTATTGTTGACCACACGACACATTTCTAATCCCATCTGCCTAATTACGGTCTTTCATTACTAAGGTATTGTTGTATATTTTTTATCTCCCTCGTATAATTCGAGCACCCATTAATTCCTCATTTATCTGCAGAAAGTATCCCCAAATTAGCACAATAGAAATGAATTAGTTATGACCTTCCTATCTCTCTCTCTCTCTCTCTCTCTCTCTCTGTATATATATATATATATATATATATATATATATATATATATATATATATATATATATATATATATATATATATATATATAGAGAGAGAGAGAGAGAGAGAGAGAGAGAGAGAGATGTTTACGTGAATCATGTACAATTCATGTTGAAAATATTCATTATTACTTTTCTCATTATTTTTTATTCGTTATTTTCTATTCTCGCTAATGATTAATCAGTGGAAACTGAACACTAATCTAGAGAATATAGAATCATTATCCTACAACTGTAACAGTGTTTAAATTTGCCTATGAATGCGCAATGGGCGGATCATAATTTTATTGACCAACAATTTTGGTATACCAAATTACTTTATACCAACACCTTATAAAACCCGCGCTATTTTAAACACACACACACACACACACACACGGGCGTACATACATACATACATACATACATACATACATACATACATACATACAATCATGCATGCATGCATGCATGAATGCATGCATCCATGCATGCATTCATGCATGCATACATACATACATACATACATACATACATACATACATACATACATACATACATACATACATACATACATACATATTTCAATTTACACTGTTCGTATTGGACGTTTCTTACCTATATCAGGTATTTAGTAAATAATGGCAAATACTTTTTATACACACAAGTAGCAGCTGAAAGGAAATACGGAAACACTGACCTGTTATCATAAGTGATTTTGGAAAGACCGGAAGCAGGTTATGCTGATATGCCTTCAATTTAGGTTAGAGCGTATCTCGATTTCTATGATGAATTTGTTTCATATAGCAAAACGGCTAATTGCATTTCTCCTTAATTCATGATTCTATTTCTAAAATAAAGTGTATAATTAAAATGTCATGTTCAGTTTCATTTTGTTTATGTGATGAAATTGTTAAGTTTTGCATACGGAGGTTCTTGTTGTTCTGTTCTATATCGTTTGCTCAAATCTTGTTATTAATTTTGTTATTAAATCCATTAATTTCATATTTTCAATTTATTGTTTCCTCGACCCTAGCAATAACACCGTGGTCAATCATCTCCTAGATAACGATAACCAAAGTACCTTATGGATGGGTTAATCTTATTATTTCACGCCAGACCCTGACACAAACTAAAATAAATAAAGTGTATTGCATATTGTATCTGGTGTCGTGCTGTGACATATATAATGTGTGTGTGTGTGTGTGTGTGTTTGATATTTATATCAATATTTGTCTGAAAATATTTAATCATAAATGCAATTTGTCAGCAAGCCCCAAATCAGTTCAATACATATCTGGTTTCTTCTCATCGTACTATTCTTTTTATATATTTTTTGTACGTGGAACGGATTTTAAAGGTACCATTATGAAACGTACTTTAATCCACTTGAACCTGATTGATTTTCTTGAGTACGCCATAAGAAACGTTTTTGTTTCTCTATTGTAGTGACGACTGATTTGTTTATGTTGCATAATGAAAGGTAACCAGACTGTAGGCATTGACTGGAGAGAATATATTGAATAATAACGTCGAATAAATAATCCTGTGCAAGGAGAAGGTCAACATTGTTACAGCATACCCGGATAACATTTGTTGAATCACCGCGTTCCAGCCTGCCAATATAAATATTTATATAAGACTATTTTTATGGTTTAAGCAATGTCTAGCGCATTTCAGGGCTTCAGTTTCTGGAAAGAATATTTTCAATCTTTGTTTTCGGTACACAGTAGGTTTGTCCAGGGAGTACCATCAACTGTATTGCTGCGGGTGTGATCCTTTGCTTCTTCATTGCACCATTTTTCGAGGCATTTGAGAGGACTTTGCTAAACTGACAGCATATTTTTCTAATAACTTTGATTTAGACATTGCACATTCAATCTACAAAAAGGGTATGATAAACAGTACATATGAGAGAGTCGCTATTCGAGATTTATTGAACTTTATATTGGCACCAAGTGGACGATGCTAGACTTTTTCGTAAATAGAAACATTATATAAGCGTCGGGTGCAGAAGATCGAAACATCATATAAACGTCGGTTTTCCGTATGTCGAAGAATTAAATAGGCGTATGTTTTCGTATGTCGAACCATTAACTAGGCGTAAGTTTTCCATATGTAGAAGCATTAAATAGGCTATGTTGTGCGTATGTCGAAGAATTAAAAAGACGTATGTTGTCCGTATGTCGAAGCATTAAATAGTCGTAAGTTTTCCTTATCTCGAAGAATTATATAAGCGTTGGTTTTACGTATGTCGAAACATCATTTAGGCGTAAGCTTTCCGTATGTTGAATCATTATGTTTTCATTCAGTTACTGACAACGTTATAATCAGAATCTCGACATTTGGACCATCTTGCAAAGGCTGGTCACGTGGTTACTGGAAAATTAAATCAAAAGATGTCAGAAACTATCATTTTGCGTGTTTTCTAGTTATTATTTTTGTGGGTTTTTTTCCCCGCTCTACATGTAACATGCCCATAATCCCTAAAGATGCTGGCAATACGTTAAGTCTTACAAAACGTACTTGCTGTAACGCACATTTTCACTATAAATTATCTACGTATTATATATATATATATATATATATATATATATATATATATATATATATATATATATATATATATATATATATATATATATATATATATATATATATATATATATATATATATATATAGCGTTTGATTATCTTCACCTGAAGTGAGAACAAAGTGGGATAATGAGCTGATTACAAGTGAATTTACAGGTGCATTCGCTTACTTACCATTCAAACATTATACAGGATACGGCGAGCCAAAGGGAATAAGATAGCAACATGGGAAGAGAAATTCGTTTATTGTCCACTTACATAAAAAAATAAAGACAAGAATGAATGAATGAATGAATGAATGAATGAATGAATGAATGAATGAATGAATGAATGAATGAATGAATGAATCAAAGAATGAATCAAAGAATGAATCAATGAATCAATCAATCAATCAATCAATCAATCAATCAATCAATCAATCAATCAATGAAAACAAGTGAGCATTGCGTTCCATGATAATGGATAACGTTGATTATTCGGAATAAATTTAATTGACAAAATGAGTTGGGTTTTTTCAACATATAGACATGTGTTGGATTCAAGTGGTTTTTAATATACAGATCTGTATTGGATTCAAGTGGGGTTTTATTTCCTTCAGAAAGTCTTATTGTATTTTTCTTCTTACCGGAATGATTTTTATAATCAGTTAATGTCTTCTCCTCATACATGCAAAGGTGGTCGTTCTAACCACGCCTATTGCTTTTGTTGCTCAGTATTTCAAAGAATGTTTTAAATAAGAGACCCATTACTCTGTCCTTCAGATGCTTTATTTCACGCTTTTGCCTCTGATAAACATGACAACCAGGGAGAGAGAGACAAACAGACAGACGGAGACAGAGACAGAGATGTGATTTAATAATTTTCTCTAACCCAGAATTTATAAAAGACCTTTTTCCTAATTTTATGTTTTATTTCTGGAGAGATAAACGATGGATTCAATCTCCTTGACCTACTTCATACACAGAGAGGCAGATTTGTTCTCTAAAATAAAAATAAAATAACATAAAGCCAGCTGTATTAGAAGTGCATAAAACTGTTTAAATATAAAAACAATCGTGTTCAGTTAGTTCCCGTGATATTTATCTCTCCACTCACATTACCCTGTCTTCATTCCCTTTTCTCTCTTTATTATTTCATGGGCCAAATGTTGAACGTGGTTTGTAAAACTTGTTTGAATACATGGTAGGGGACAAAAGTCAAAACTTTACCTTCTATAGTTAGCTGCAACTTAATTATTCTCTCAAGATCTGCGATCATTTAACGATGTTTTCCATTCGATAGAAACACTATTTTCCAACTTCATTTGTTTCCTTTAAGATATGAATTAAGTAATCCGTTAAAAGAAATCAGTGAACATTGTCTTACACGACTCCATAAACAAACATTGCATTGTATTATCATGATGGACTAAGGATGAATATAATATATGTAATTACGTGTCATCGTGGTTTTCAACCTTTTGAAGGATTATGTGTCGTTAACCCATGTTAGTTTCATCTGTGATATCGCTTAATTTCTGAAGTCATTTGTTCAAGAAGCAATATTGATTTCACAAAAGCGGTATGGTTGGTCGGTAACAACTATAATTATCCAGGAACGTTTATTTAAAAGATATTCCATATAAGGCTGCCATAAGTAGAAAGTAGAAGAAAGGTGAACCGACAAATGATGGCACGTTGTCACCTGTTTGACTATGACTGAATGTTTTTATTAACGAAATTTATACACTTTTCAGCTGAGCCTTGTGACATACGCAGGCAATTATGTAATTGAAGCCAAATTTGCTTTATTTGCATAAATATGATACTGGTCAGTTGGTCAGTGTACAATTGTTATCTTCTCCAACCCCTATCCCACTCTGCTAACAATTAAATTCAGCCAGGAAACAATTTTAGGAACAAGAATACTCGCTCATGTGCAGTTCCTTTTGACCCTTTGTGATGATGACGAACATGTCGAAGACAGTTTATATCTCTATCAGCAAGAGGTGATGAAAGGAACAGACCGGCCCCTTCGCCCTTTTTTGACAGACACTGATACCAGGGATGGTTGGAAGATGCCTATATATTTATTTTCTTTTAGAGCCCAAAGGAGTAAACACACATTGTTGGACATTCTACAGGTCTATTCAGAGACATGACGGTAGCTGGATTAAAGTCAGTAAAGTAAATACGACTCAACTGTTTGGTCAATCCAAAATGCGTTCATTGCTAAGCAAAATTACTTCAATAAATGCTTGAGTTAGGCAAAAGTTTCTGGAAAGCTGATATTTCTTTTATTATGATGTCAAACGAAGCCTCTCAGTTTGTATTGGATCTTTCTCGCCATGTTTCATAAACGGAGCACCTGCAAATTCTAACGTTTCCATGCAGTAACATTTTACTATCATGGACTGACAAACATCTACCGTATATACATACACACGTATAACTCGTATCCAATGCAAACAACATAAACCAGAAGCTGTCGTCGCCGGGAGATCTGGGTCTATGCAGTCTGCTAGAAATAATCAGTTGAACAAACAACATAGACCCTGATAGACCCTGATCTACAGTAGATCAGGGTCAATAGTGTTTGTTGCTGAACACGCCTCATTAGGGTGCAGAGAATATTCGCAATTTTATTCCACCCATCTTGGCGTTTTTCTGTTGGAGGCCATACGTGTACAGCATATATGTGTTGTCCACCTGGACTGATGCAAAGATGACCTTAGTTTTATTCTCATACTAGAGTTGATCACATCGCCATATTTTCAAAGCTATTGTGCTAGGAAAACGAAAGTATTTACAATCGTATGTATGTATGACCAATACACAAATCTGTATTCAAATATTTGTATTACAGAGCTGAATAAAACTGTAAGGGTTAAGATAATGGATTAATAAATTACGGTGGATTAAAAACACTCAGGTGTCAGCCAAATAAAGGTGGAAGATGTTTCCCCACATTGCTTATCACGTGGATAAACAAGCTCCGTAATATGTACCAATTCACGTCTATCACACTTAGTGTCTCGCGTCAAAGACAGTTTAACCCAACGACGTACCTTTGGTAACGAAAGTTTGATTACTCTAAGCATTAATTACTTGCCTGGTCAGCAATTATAGCTGGTAAGGAGTTAAAGAGCTTGAAGTAACTCCCCAATTGTTGATGAGGTTGTAGATTATATATGGGGTCAAAATGTATCATTTTATAATCCCGATTCTATCCCAAAATCCCGATTCTATCCCAAAATCCCGATTCTATCCCAAAATCCAAGAATTTATCTACTGGTGTAATATGATAAAGTTTCTTGATTAGGTTCACATAAAAAGGTTCTGTGTGGAAGTCGATTCATATGAATAGAATGTATTCCATCAGTCTCTGCCATTCTGTCTCTGTCTGTTTATATGTCTGTCTGTCTCTCAAAATCTTCATACACAGAGGATAAAAGCTCAAAGCTATGCAAACTCAAACAATTTTTGTGTCCTTTTTGTGGAAACTTCACATTTGTATTCAATTACAAATTGGCAATGGTGGTCCAAGGTCTTAACCTTAGCCCCGACAGGTGTCGCTGTTAATCAGTTTAAATCTCTCATTAGCTATTGAAGAACTTTAGTAGGTTTTACTCGAGACTGACATAAATAACTTAGGTCGTCACTCTCTGTACTGGATATGAATTCTACAGTGCACAAACATCAGAGCAAAGAACGACATTTTCACGTGTTAAAACCACAGTATGTAAAGTGAGAAAAAGGAAAGATCAAAATAGTAAATAAGAAGCACTGTAACCTATTTGAGAGTGTAACATTAGGTTTTCAGCTCGTTGATAAGAGTTATATATACCTTGTGTCAAACAGAAAGGAACGGATAAAGTAATGGTGTAATAAGTTTTGAGAATCATCACCCAAAATGTACACACGTGATACTGTATAGAATAATCATATTTTCTGGTATATAACTTTTCTATCCTTTCACTGTTTTGTGTAACGTGTAAGTAAATTGGATAAGTTTATTTCATAAAAATGGGAGATGATTCTAAAGATACCTCGATGAACTTTAAACCACACAAAAGTATTGATAGAATAGAGAGGCTCTTTAAATATTTATAACAAAAATATAAGAACATAGGAAAATACAAGAGTAAAAGAATGGAAAGAAATGAAAACGGGAAATCAGAATGGTAGGGATGATGCTTTCCGACACGCGGAAATATCAATAAATCACGTGATTCAGCGTTTGTGAATCACTTTTGTTACTCTGGCTCATCGTTGTTCATGATTAATCAATTTTTATGTGGTAGAACATCTGCTGTCAGATATCTAATCCTGGGTGAATCGATCAGTGGTCATTAATTATTTAAAACGTAATCCGGGGTGAATAGATCACTTATCATAAAGGACATAAATCCATGAAACAGTAAATTATGCCCATGTTTGGGCATACTCAAATGGATGTCTAATATTATATCATGTCTAATACATGATATAATATTAGCTTTGTTGTCATTGGTCTCCTTTTGGAGTTTCGGATTATTAATATTTACACATCTAGGAGTCTGAGAGACTGCTTTATTCGAACAAATACAATTTCTTTTCATTTTATCTTCAATTATAGTTGAGAATGATTTTAAAGTACTTGCTTTCAATGTTGATACACATTAAGGTTTAAATAGGAATATTTCTTTCCGACATTTTTTTAAAGAAGAACTTTACTTGGGCTCTTGGCCCTTGACCATACTATACTCTCCTATATGTAACAAACAGTATCTTACATTTGTATCACAACTTTTAGTATTTTTTAGAGGATACAATTTGAGTGAATAAATGAAACAACAGTTTGACACAATGTTCAATTTATGTGTAACAAACAAAGCACAATATTGGTAATCAAACCAGAAAGAAAGACAATATGTCTGTCTGTCTGTCTGCATGCATGCCTGTCTGTCTGTCTGTCTGTCTGCCTGCCTGTCTGTATGTATGTATGTATGTACGTACGTACGTACGTACGTACGTACGTACGTACGTACGCACGCATGCATGCATGCATGCATGCATGCATGTATGTATGTATGTATGTATGTATGTATGTATGTATGTATGTATGTATGTATGTATGTATGTATGTATGTATGTATAACTTCTGCTATCGAAAGTTCTAAAATTGTATAAATTGCAACATAATAAGGCGTACCAGAATGTACTTAGTTTATAAATTATCTCTGTAAATGAAAACACAAACAGTAGAAAAAGCAAAACAGGAAATTCATTAAAAATATTAGAAGTTACATTTCGTAATTGTTGGATTTGCCAGCTTCGGTTACAAGACGAAGTACTGATATTACTAGATCTCTAAATACATTTCAAACTAATGATACTCTCCGATCTATAAGACTGAAAACAAAACTTTACAATTTCTTTGTATAATATAGCTCCGTGTGACTCAGGCAATCTTGAATTCCAGTTCTTTTAAAAATTTTAGTAAATCTTTGTGTTAGAACAAAAAGAAAAGTACTCATGTATCCTTGACCTTGATTGGCCCAAACATGATACAAACACAGCGATGATAATAAATCGAATCTTTAGCTATATAATGGTTTATATATATATGTCCAACATTTTTGTTTCTGAAATAATTGCTTTGTGAATATATCATCGCATTCGATGTCACGACACTGGGCACTGCGAAAAACTAGCAACAGTGTTACAAGTGGCTGACCTTAATCGGGCGGAACAGTTAGTAATAGTGTTTCAACCCCCTTTTTCCTTATATAAAATCATTTGAGATTACGGTGCACCCCCCATTACTACTGATCCATAAATATTTGCATTTTAAATATGCATTACAGATTTGTAGACTTGTAACATCTATTATATGTACATTTTAATGTTCGTTAAGTAGTTTATATCGCAAATAGACTTCATTGCGAAATCTTCACATTATGTTACACATAAAAAAAAACGTTTCAAAGTTTGTCCATATGTTTTAAGACAGTGTCGACGCGAACTATTTTTAAACATGAGAGTAGTACGCGTTACGTCACATCCGCTTCATTCGTAGCCTTCGCTATAAACGTCACAGACATATTTAATAGAATTATGACTCCCAAGCTTAATCGTCAACCGCAATAGTAACATCACTTGGCATTTTCCGTCGAATTGATAAATTAACGCAGACAATGTTGTTGATATGTATACACATAAATTTGATGAGTTCGTAATTCGCTTCTGTCGAAATGCGCCACATATGCTAGAAACAGAATAGATAGACAATGTTCTGATTATGACTAGGTCTCCTTTCGTTGCCCTATTGTGCCATGTGAACAAACGTTGTCCCAATAATCCTTGGTTTCTTTCTCGACTTGACAGAAAATGCCGAAGATACTCCGATCACTTCAACTATTTGTGACAGTTCTGATCACATATAACTTCTACTGAATCCATGACATGATTTGGTTGCTTCTTTGGTTCTTGTGTTTTACCGCACAGCAACGCAGATTGGTTATTTAGTACCTAGACAGTTGAAGTAAACAATCTTGACCAACACCATAGCTAACCTGATAATTGGATTCGAACACGCACCCCATCGGTCCTCAAGCTAAACAGAACACTGAGCCAGCGCCGCTCCTGTCTTCATTATTTCTCTCTGAGCACACAGAACGGGGCTTCTGTTCAAAATGTATAAACATCTAGATTCTCTAAAAAGGATAGAATAGTACAGAGGTGGGTAAACTTTCCAGTGCAAGTGACGCACACACAAATTTACACCTTGTCGCGGGCCGCATAGTTCATTAAGTAAAATAATTATTATTTGAAATAGCAAAAACAAAAGGTTTTTCTAAATAACATCTAATTAATTTTCAGTTGTTAATATGTTGTTAATAATTGAAAACTTAAACTTCAAAAGAAGCACATTTATTTGATAAACAGAGTAACATAAACATAGTGCGAATGATGATTTGTTCCTAGGCCGCATGAAAACCCTTGGCGGGCCGCATGAAAACCCTTGACGGGCCGCATGAAAGCCTTTGGCGGGCCGCATGCGGCCCGCGGGCCGTAGTTTGCCCACCCCTGGAATAGTATATTGTATATGCAAATGTTACAAGACTATCACAAAATAGATATGTTATAGCTGTGAAAGTTGAAAAACATAACTAGCATCTAATGATTCAATTTAATAATGTAAGATTTATTAAATCAACCAACGGTCTTTTAAGGACCAGGTTGACCACACACATTTGCAAACATTCCCCGATCCTCCAGATTGGGGATTTTTATGTAGCTTTTAGTGAATTTTTGACTATTCCCCGATCCTCCAGATTGGGGATTTTTATGTGGCTTTTAGTGAATTTTTGACTAATGGGTTAAAGGGCACAATACCTAAACTCCATACTCCGACACCGCTATTGGTTAGAGCGTCCGCCTCGGATGCGGGAGGTCGTGGGTTCAATCCCCGGCCGAGTCATACCAAAGAGTTACAAAAATGGTACTAACAGCTGCCTCGCTTGTCGCTCAGCATTAAGAGGTTAGTGTTAGGACTGGTCGGCCTGGTGTCAGGAAAATGTGACTGAGTCGGACATCATGCTACATGTCTGCGGCATCACTATAAACTGTCACACTGCAGACATCGTAGCGATATGACTGAAAAATGGTTAAAGCTACGTTAAAAATCTAAATCACACAAACACACACACACACACACACACACACACACACACACCATACTCCGATACTGTGTCACCCACAAGAGACACGACTCCATTTACACGATTTACACAAGGGCGGTTATCCAGCTGTTAATTTAACCATTCAGACGCTCATTGTTTGGCAAGCCATTTTTAGCAAGTTTTGAATTTCATAATTGGATAAGACATCATCCCAACGAAGGACAAATGTATGGTCTTTGTAGAATTCTTCGGACAAGACGTTTATAGTCCTTGTGTCGCTAAGAACAATAACAAATAATTATATACAGTAATCATTATTATATAGGTAACCAGTGCAGTTAGAGTTTATAAAAGTGCTGTACTTTTCCATAATATGTCAAAGGGTTGATGGCTTCTATGCTGCATTCAACGATTCTAATCCTTGAATCAAGAAAAACTCTTTATTGTCAACCTCTGTTTATATTAAAAGAAGACTAATGTTATATATTTCAAGTGCAGCCATCAGTGTTTTTGTTTTTGTTCATCACTCTTCACAACAAATTTCAAATTTATAAAGACATGCAACGCAACGCTATTTCCTTCTCTACTAATATCACCGATAGTGCCATATGTTATTTGTGTGTTTGCTTTACCTTAGTTCAGGCTTTTGCTGTAAATAGTATACATACATACATACATACATACATACATACATACATACATACATACATACATACTCGCTTATAAAACGAGTTGAACCGCACAACGAACAGAACCAGATTAGACGTCGCATAATGTGCCGGTAGATTCGGATATGTGCAATTTGTTCGGAGTAATCAGTAGAACAAGCAGCATAGACCCTGATCGGCAGACGCATTATGCTACGGCAAATCAGGAGCTTTGTCTTTTTTCAGTTTGACTCGAGGAAATAATAGAGTATATTCGGTGCACAGTTGTGCCCACTAAATTTGATTAAATTTGTTAAAACTGAAAGAAGGGCATATTATGTAAAACTTCTTTGATTTCTTAACCGGATACCGAAGTGAAAACTTTTCTCTCAAAAGTTATAGATGCTTATTTTCCATTGCTTAATAACAATGGTTTTTAAAGATGCTTATTTTCCATTCCTTAATAACAATGGTTTTTCCAGATCCTTATTTTCCATTGCTTAATAACAATGGTTTTTACAGATCCTTATTTTCCATTGCTTAATAACAATGGTTTTTACAGATCCTTATTTTCCATTCCTTAATAACAATGGTTTTTCCAGATCCTTATTTTCCATTGCTTAATAACAATGGTTTTTCCAGATCCTTATTTTCCATTGCTTAATAACAATGGTTTTTCCAGATCCTTATTTTCCATTGCTTAATAACAATGGTTTTTACAGATCCTTATTTTCCATTGCTTAATAACAATGGTTTTTACAGATCCTTATTTTTCATTGCTTAATAACAATGGTTTTTACAGATCCTTATTTTCCATTGCTTAATAACAATGGTTTTTACAGATCCTTATTTTCCATTGCTTAATAACAATGGTTTTTACAGATCTTTATTTTCCATTGCTTAATAACAATGGTTTTTACAGATCCTTATTTTCCATTGCTTAATAACAATGGTTTTTACAGATCCTTATTTTCCATTGCTTAATAACAATGGTTTTTACAGATCCTTATTTTCCATTGCTTAATAACAATGGTTTTTACAGATCTTTATTTTCCATTGCTTAATAACAATGGTTTTTACAGATCCTTATTTTCCATTGCTTAATAACAATGGTTTTTACAGATCCTTATTTTCCATTGCTTAATAACAATGGTTTTTACAGATCCTTATTTTCCATTGCTTAATAACAATGGTTTTTACAGATCCTTATTTTCCATTGCTTAATAACAATGGTTTTTACAGATCCTTATTTTCCATTCCTTAATAACAATGGCTTTTACAGATACTTATTTTCCATTCCTTAATAACAATAGTGTTTCCACATGCCTATTTGAAAGTCCTTAATAACAATGGTTTTTCCAGATGTTTATTTTCCATTCCTTAATAACAATGGTTTTTACATTAAACGATAGTTAGTAAGATAAGTAATAAAAAGGAAAATGTGAACATGATCATTGAATATCTCATGAATAAAACATGAATTATAATATAGTAAACTAATATAAATATTTCATAATGGTTTTCCAGATCCCAGCATTATGTTCAACATTTTGAAGGGTTGTGTCATCAACATTTATTATTAAATGTGTGAAATACATTTATTCATGGAGTCTTTGTGTTTCAAGAAACAACATTTAGTAAGCAAAAGGGCTTTGATCGAACTTTCAAATCCGTAATGAACCAAATAATGTTACCTGGACAAAACTCATGACAAACATGAGCTTTGTCATAAGGCGTACATGAAAAGGTGAATCGACAGGTGATCGCACGCTGTCACCATATAATATCGCCATTCGTTTGATTATAACTGAAGTCTTTATTAAGCTCGTTTCAATACTAACAGCTGAGCTTTCTGCGATAAGGAGTCAAAGGTGTGGTTTAAGAGACTCCTTCCTTTTTATCTGTAACAATTTAATGACTGGCCACGTGTTAAGTAACTAAATATTTCTTTGTGGTTGTAAAATGTTGCTTTACGGCTTGTCTTCAACAGTGTCCTCAGTGTCTGAAAATATACCTGAAAATGTCAACATTCATGTGAAGTAAAATTAGTATTGCAAGCAGATTGTAATTCTTAGTGTTATGGTACTCCCACCCCCCACGCCACCTCGTCTGCCTGATACAGCATGAACCCTGAGACCCCATCTTTCCGGTACGGCCGTACATGTCGTAATGGAAAGGCGTACATGACCGTATACGCTTACGTCTACCACTGCCAGTTGGAATATTAACAGACCACATGTATTTCTACGTTTTCCCACACGTCTTGTGATGTACTTATTGACACTATTTTTATTTCTTTTATTTTGACCTACATCATTATTTAAAATCTGAGTAACAATTTGATTATTAAAATCATCCAAAATATTGTCTAAACTAATATGAATGTGTTTCAACTTGACAAACTATGCCATAACATTTGTACCACACATTATATAATAATATTTACACCACATGTAATTATATTTGTACCACAAATTACGTGATAATATTTGCACCACACACTATGTGATAATATTTGCACCACAAACTATGTGATAATATTTGCACCGCAAACTATGTGATAATATTTGCACCACAAAAAAATTAACGGTTAAATTAATTTTAAAAAAGGAGTAGTAGATACAGCAGTCATCATTAACGTGTACATCCAAGCGGCCTACACGTGCCGTGTTTGGATTTACAACAAAGCTGATTTTAACAAATTAAATATTTTGATAACAGGAACTAAATAAGTGGGCAGATCTATAGCTAACACCCAGCGATACTGTTGTGGTAACCGAAATATTCACAACCAAACTATTAGAATTCTCAACATTGTGTATTCCTTGTAAAACTAACAATTCGCCCAACCGATAAACCGTGGTTTGACTTCCAATAAAGAAAAATGATAAGGAAAATGGATAGAGCACGCAAATCTGCCATCCCAACCAAGCTGGTGAACGTGATCAAAAACGCTTACAACGGAATGTCATACAAAGTCATTCATGCAGGACAACACATAGACACCTTCCTAGTGAGTACTGGCGTTAGGCAAGGCTGCTTACTTTATCCGTTTCTCTTCCTTCTCGCCATCGACTGGAATATGAAGGCGTCCAACAATGGGCGGAGAAATGGGATCAAGTGGACATTGTGGAGTCAACTTGAGGACCTGGACTTTGCCGATGACCTAGAACTCTTGGCCCACAGTCAGCAGCAAATAAAGGACAAGACCGGTCTACTGGCAGGCAACCTCCACAAAGACAAGACCAAGATCCTCAAGATCAATTATGTCAGTAACAACCCAATCAAACTACATGGAAGCCCCCTGGAAGATGTGGAGTCCTTCACGTACCTGGGCAGCATTATCAACCAGCAGGGTGACATAGACGCAGACGTCGAAGCAGGGATCGGAAAGGCGAGAGCAGCTTTCATACAGCTCACCAATCCAAATACGCGTTACAAAATTCAGTCATAACACGGAGTCGGTCTTCCAATCTGAAGAGAGTGGACTGTGACGTCACATTGCCTATATAAATGCGCTGGCGTCTGTGCGCAGTCAATCCATGCGACACAGTTTTCAAACATGACGAAAACTAAGAAGACAATGAATTGGGGTTCACCGGCCGTGGAGACGAGAATCGATGGAATAGCAGCGGCTACCAAAGTCAACACAGGATTACTCCCAGAAGAGGTCGATTCTAATTGGGATTTAGTAGATTTTCTTTCTTCGCAGAAAGAAGGATTACCAAAATCTTTTACACCAAGAAATCTCGGTTGAAGTGGAAACTTCAATACGCCGTGTGGTGTGCGAGTTAGTGACTACATATTTTCAGTACGGAACTAAAATAAAACAGATGCTGTTCAAAAAGTATACTTTATACCTCCAACAAAAGAGGGCTTAGTATGACATGATCATGGATACTTTACAAGAGAACATTCGTGGTTTGCCTGTGGAGTTGCGAGAACGCATTTACCTAAAACTGGTCAAAATACAAGTGGAACGCAAAGAACAATTGCATCGGTTACGTCATTGGTGTTAAAACCACTGGTACCTGAATGCTACAAAAAGGACTGATTCAGATGAAAATGTTCAAGTGGTCAGATACTGATCAACTACCCATTGGCACAAAGGATTGGATGGTTGTATCTGGTTATATTTACTACAAGGTAAACTTACTGCAACGAATTCCAGAGGAAGAGTTAGAGAGTTACCAAAATCTTTTACACAACGTAAATCTAGTTGAAGAGGAAACTTCTAAACGGTGTCTTATGATGTGCAAGTTAGTGACTAAACCATTTAGATTCGCCACTGGAGTATAATCATTTCTGTGCAGAAAGTACACTTAGTGTTTCCGACATAAAGAGGTATAAAAACAGGCTACCATGCCACAACCTTTATCACTCGTGATACAACACATACCGTGTAATGAAATCAATGACACTATTCAGACAGTGAACGATTACCAACACTTATTACGAGAAATGTGTCCACTGAATTGGGGTCGTCATGTGGTGTGTGTCTTAGTGACTTGCTTTCTGGTATTTCGTTTACCAGCCGATTCTTTGTGGACTCTTTACGGACAGTACTTACCACCAAATAAAACATGAATGTCTTCCCTTTAAATGAGCACGAGAAACTCATTTTGTTCAAAGCCGTGCGTTTTCATCTTAATACTTCTCGACTTCTACGGGAAAATAAGATTCGTCAACGTTTAGGTACCAAAGATGACGATGTGTGTTTAGTTTTGACTTACACTCTCACTGGACAGATGTACGTGGGGTTTTGAGGCTTGGACCAAAGAAGTGGTCCAATATGCCCAAGAGTCGTGATCCTCCATTCAAACTTTCATGGGGAAAACGTCACTTTTAAACCTGTCAGTGACAGTGCTAGAAGAACCCGTCACCGAGGACAACCACTCCCTTCAAAACAGGACTGTCATGGACATTCCCGAAAGACCATTCAGGGAGGACACTTGTGTGACATTACCCCATGTAGAGACTGTAAGAATGTTACACACTATCCCTAGGACACCTTAGTTACCAAAAACATGTTGTACAGAGACTGGTTTATATTCCACTGTGATAGTTTTGATTTCTTTTTGTGTTTTTTAACGCTGTACTTAACCATTTGGCTTTTATTTATTTTTGTATTTCGTGTTGTTCCATTTTAACTTGCAATAAACGTGTCCTGAAAAAGTATAAAAACTCTTGTCTTGTCTGTCTTCGTGTCGAAAGTGACATTCTTTGCACTACTATGGCTAACACTGTTCTCTCTGCTACCTCTTCCTCCACTTTAAAAGTCATCGACGAACACGTAGATCGTACCAGTTGGGAGGCCGTATATCTTCGTCATCCCTTTAACATGTTAATTGCGGGCCTATTGTGTGATGTTACAAAGATAGGCAGTCGGCGTACAGCCTCATGCGAGCAAGTCAAGGCGATTCCATCGTGATTGTGGAAGGCATTCCTAGCGAACACGACGGAATCGTGTCTGACCCCAGTCAAACCCATCTGGTCATTTTCGACGATATGCTAGGAGAAGACGAAGAACAAGAACAAGCAACTACACTTTACAGAAACCCATTGGACGAAAATTTTCCAATTAGATCACAAAGCTCTTTGGGATGTGGCTTTGGTCGGAAACATTCACCCTACACAAGTCCTCAGTATCCTTCCAAATCAGAATTTTTTACGGTAGAAGTTCATCACGAGCAAGTGCAAAAGTACTTGAATAACATAAAATATGATGATAGAGAATATGACTCACAAACTCAAAAGTGTTTATATTTTAGTGGTCAGCACGATTGCTACTAGGTTTAATGCCGTGTTTCCTAAAGCTTTGGGGAGTGCCTGGAAAAATGGCTGTATTGAGTACCATAACGTGTCTCGTCGCCTACTGATGAAATGTCTTGAGGGGAATAAAGTGTTGTCAATTTTATTTTGTCCTGAATTGTTTGCATTTTGGGTGGGGACATGGGGATGAGGAAGAAAGTAAATGGGGAAAAAAAGAATTAGCAGTCATTTCCGACAACGATTCTTTTGCCAAGTTTTTTCGTTCCCCAGTAGAAATGAACCAAGGACTGAATTTGATCTTTGTGTACTCCGATGTAGTGGAGTACAGCTTGGTGGGACACACCTCCGTGCGATTACTGCGTGTCATTCCTTTCATAGTGGATTCTGTCACGACCAATGATCAGGAAGGTGGAAACACATGTCATGTATGTTCTCACTATCAGCAAGTCGTATGTTGACACTGTCAACATTGCTATAAAAGGAGATGTGGGACAAAATATCTCATTCACCAAAGGGAAAGTCAAGGTGAAACTCCATTTTCGAAAAGGATTCTCCAACGACTCGTAAGTCATGTATCCAGTGTACCGATGCGTCGCTCTACAGCGAGGACATGGTTTAGGAGGTATGCTGAAATCGGCCTTTCGTTCGGTGGCCCCCGTATTGAAACCGATGGTGACACGCAGATTGCACGCATTGAAAGATGCCTCGTTGACGCGAGGCAAAGAATTTCGCCAAAATGTCATCATTGACAAACAAAAGCCACAAAGAAGCATTCTTGAGAGCAGACAAAAATATCTTGATGCAAACGGGCATATACATTTTGGGTCGACGAGGAACGCATATAAATGCCCTTGGCACTGCCGTGTCAGGCATTCCTGCTTCTCGGACGCAATAGTAAGGGCATAATAGAAAGAGGCAACGAAGAAAACACACCTTCATAATCCTTCACACTCATAAAGCTAGAAAGACTAAGAAAAGAAGATCCGTCCGAGACTTAGACGTTGTTGATGATTAAATTATAGAGACAAAAAAATGATGCACCGAGAGTCTTGTGCCTGTTCCAAGTCAGAACTGGATCTGTTTGCCATGCCACCTACTATGATGACGATGCGAGAATCCCAATGTGTTGAATTTCATCCCGTCTCCTCTTTTTCGGATTCAGCTCCCAACAATTCGCCTAACCGATAAACCGTGGTTTTACTTCCAATAAAGAAAAATGATAAGGAAAAGGGATAAAACACGCAAATCTGCCACCAAGCGTGATAGGCCAATGACTTGAACAAATTTAAGCAAATCAGGAATAAATTAAACAACATGAAAATGTTTGCTAAAATGCAATATATGGATAATATTGAGGCGCATCTTTCAGGCTCTGAAAGAAATGCTCCTGAAACACTTTAAATAATTACAAATCTTTTTTAAATTAGATCAGTCTTTCTAATTATGTTATACCACGTATAGATGCAATACATAATCCTTCGGTTTGCTTCTATTATCATAAAGGAATGACGAACTTACTTAATGATTAATTTACCTAAATATCGAGTATTGACGATAGTAATGTTCCTACTTTTCAGAAAAGATGCTCTGATACCCTAAATGAAATTACTATTGCTAAAAAAGAAATTAAAGATATTATTAATTCCATTTCTGTCAATAAAGCCACTGGGCCTGATGGAGTAAGTCATATACTGCTTAAAGGCATCAGTGAAACAATAGCAGCACCACTAGCAATGCTTTTTAATCGACCATTGAAGGAAAACAAATTTCCAGACAAATGAAAACTTGCGCATATTCTTCCCATTCCTAAGATATAATGTGATCTATACGAGACTGTCAATTATTAACCAATCTCTCTACTTAGCTTTGTCGCAAAAATCTTTGAAACATGCATTTAAAAACTTATACTATATATAATTACTTTCATACAATCGGGCTTTTTTATCAGTATCAATCAGGATTACTTCCTGGTCACTACACTGTTTTTCAATTTATTGAAATGTATAATAGTATTTGCAGTTCATTATTTGAACAATCCCTAAATTCTTGTATTGTATTTTGTGATATATCAAAAGCTTTCGATCGGGTCTGACACAGAAGCTTATTATTTAAAATTAAGTACTATAGAATTTCAGTTAATCTGATAAAATGGTTGAAAGTTATTTAAGTTATAGAAAACGCAGGGGAAATGATTATAAATGCTGGTGTGCCGCAAGGATCAGTGCTTGGGCCATTCCTGATTTTAATGTAAACAATATCGCCGGTGGTATGAGATCTCTCAATCGTTTTTTTTGTTTTGCAGATGAATAATATCTGCACTATTAATCCTCTTATTGTGATGAAATAAAGCTTTGTCATGAATAATGACCTAATAAATCTGCATAACTAGTTCAAGAAATGGCTCTTAAGTTTAATCCCCCAAGAAAAACAACAGTGGCTATGTTTTTCACGAACAAAAACGAAACAAATAATCCTAACTTTTTTGATAACATCGAACTTAAATATGTGGTTTCTCATCGCCATCTAGGATTAATACTTTCATCAAATACCAAATGGACTTGTATTTGAAAAACGGCATCATGTCGAATAGCAACTAATTAGACAAATTGCATCAAAACTGTGTAGAACTTATATCAGGTCTATCTTGGAATATACCAGTGAAGTCTAGGAAGGATGATCCTTGATCGAATCAGAAAAATTGAAAACAAAATACAGCCTGAAGTGGCAACAATTGTTACAGGACTTCCAAAATACACTAGTATGCAAACTCTGTTTTGAATCAGGGTGGGAAAGTCTGCAGTCTAGAAGAAGAAGACAAATATTACTAACACTTTACAACATTAAAATGAGGCAAACTCCAGACTATATCTTTGAATTACTCCCTCCCCCTGTGTCCGAACAAACAAATTATAACCTTCGACTTTCAAACAATATGGTCATTTTAGTTTCAGGCTAAATTCTACCAAATCATCTGTTACACCTTCAACAGTACCTCTGTAGAACAATCGCGAACAGGATATATGTCTTACAGTGATTTTAACAAGTGTTTATGTCTTACAGTGATTTTAACAAGTGTTTATGTCCAAAATCGGAACAACCAAGTTTTATTAATCGAACACTGGATAGTATCCATATTAGATTAGGACACAATGTAAGTTCGTTTAAAGCTGGTCTTTTCCTTTTTCAACTTCCTGAAACTCCTTTAAGTACACGTGGTGGAATCGAAACCACTAAGCGCTTTTTTTCATGTTCTGTCCCAAGTACAGTTGACACCGAGCTGAGTTGATGGGAAATTTACTTTCAGTGTCATATGCAACTATTTGCTTAGATTTACTGCTTAGGGGAAAGGGTGATGCAAATAAAAAATATAAAAGTGTACATCATGTATGCAAACATATCACCGCTACTGGACTATTTCAATAACTTAAGTCGTGATTACTGTCATTGTGCATGCCCCCCCCCCATCCAATTTTTATTATTATTATGTTGTCTTCTTGAATATTTTGTAATACTTTGCAATATTTTGCAATACTTGTATCGTGTATGGAGAGGGCAAATTAAAGTTGTTAGAACTTGTGCCCAATCACATTGTATCATGCTGCCATAAAATAAAATATGTTTAAAACAAAAACAAAGGGATCAACATCTACTCCCTTCAAACGAGATTTAATTCCAAGTAATATCCCGTATTGTTTGCTACATCTATAAGTATTGCTAAGAAGATTTAATAATTTCCCTCTCTCATTCTCTCAATATCAGATTCACGCGTTAAATATAACGAAGACAACTTCACCGAGTAATGTGCCGTCGGTAAAAGGACGCTTGGGTACACAATGTCATTAACTAGCTTTGCGTAATATGACTCTATACAGTAAATATAGGTGAAAAATTGTTAGGAAGCTTAAAGTAAATCTGCCACACCGGGATTCATTTCCTTTTAACTGAAGTAAAGCTTTTGTAGGTTTTATAGATAGGATTTTACTGTGGACAAACATAATAAAGAACGACCTTTTCACGGGATTAGGGACGAAAGCCAAAATCAGTACGGTAAATTGAACAAAAGTAAAGATATTTCATGTGTAGGGGGATTAGTAAACAAACTGTGTTGAAAGTTCTTTGAAGTTATAAAACACCGTGACTTGCAGGTGGGCAAGAGATTTACTTCACTTGCATCTCCCAGCAGGCGACAAATACGGCCATGATGTAATATACATTTATTTGATCATCACGGGCGAGAAAGGACAAGTGAGGTATTGTATGAATTGCATTGAGTAGTTTTCTTACCTTGCTTTGAATGTGAAATGTACAAGCAAACTGGATCTGTTTCCTGATAGCAAATAGACGATACTTCAACAGATACTGGTTGCCTGAAGGATTTTATTTATATTGTGTTACCTTTTATTGTTGTATATATTTGGAAAACTATTAACATCTTTACCTTACCTATTGTATCCTGCCGTACTTGATATTTGCATTTAATTGAAAGTGTGTTTGTGCAATTCTTCGTTGTCATAGTTTTAAGTTTACTTCAATTGGCACCATACATACATACATACATACATACGTACATACGTACGTATGTTGCTTGAGAGCATGTATTGCGTCATATTCTCCTAATATTATTATTTTGTTGTGTCCCTTTGGCTACAGATTGGGCATATTCTGTCACGTTACCTAGGGACAAAATTTTTAATACTCAGCCAATAATTTATAGACGTCTAATAATGTCTCATGACGTCACAAACAGCGTCATAACGTCATGCAAGGGGTAGGAGCAACGATCGATGCATCATAATGAATTGGAAAATTATATCAATGCACTGTTCTGTAGTTTGGTCCAACAAAATCAGTGTGTTTCGTCATGTGATTGAGATACTCTTCACTTGTGCTTATTTGAAATGAAAATTATTAAACACGTCGAATAATTTGAATCCTTTGCTCTCCAAAACTTGCAAAAGTCCTTGTGAAGATGAGTGTGACATTGCAAGTTTTATTTGAGGATTGACTCGTGTCAGATCCTCTTTATATCATCCACCCTCGTATGAACAAGGGCATTTCTATAAATTGTATTCCAACTAAGGGCGATTCTATAAATTGTATTCCAACTAAGAGCGATTGTATAAATTGTCTTCCAATTAAGGGCGATTGTATAAACTGTCTTCCAGTTAAGGGCGATTATATAACTTGTATTCCAACTAAGGGCAATTCTATAAACTGTCTTCGAACTAAGGGAGATTCTATAACTTGTATTCAAACTAAGGGCAATTCTATAAACTGTCTTCCAACTAAGGGCGATTTTATAAATTGTATTCCAGCTAAGGGCGATTGTATAAACTGTCTTCCAACTAAGGGCGATTGTATAAACTGTCTTCCAAATAAGGGCGATTTTATAAGGTTTCTTAAAACTAAGGGCGATTGATTATATAAACTTTCTTCCAACTAAGGGCGATTGTATACACTGTCTTCCAAAAAAGGGCGTTGTATAAATTGCCTTCCAGGTAAGGATATATATATATATATATATATATATATATATATATATATATATATATATATATATATATATATATATATATATATATATATATATATATATATATATATATATATATATATATATATATATATATATATATATATATATATATATATATAAATATATATATATATATATATATATATATATATATATATATATATATATATATATATATATATATATATATATATATATATATATATATATATATATATATATATATATATATATATATATATATATACTTGGATATTTGTCTTTTCCAACAGAAGTTATCCTTTTCAAAGGTTGCATTACCCTGTGGATGACATTTTGATCGTTATTTGCTCTACCAGATAGAAAGAGTCTTGTGAAACAATTCAGCTATGTATGGCACCCCACTAGTGCCATCACCTTTACTGCCACAGGTGTGATCTTCCATTATCAACAATGGCGTGTCTTTCTAAAGATCAGTATTGGTTTCGTAAAAGGGTTAAACTAATTATCAGTAGGTAGTGGCGACAGCAACTCCATAATTGCCATTTGAGACAAAATTTATCCTAATGGGGAAGAGGACGCTCTATAACAATTTCATGGGACAACCGGAAATCGAGTTTTATTGTGTGCAGCCACCATACGTTTCTAGCTGTGGTTGGATGTATTTACTAACATAATATGTACAATGTGCTCGATCGAGCCACATAAAATACCGTTTATGCGAACTTACGAGTCCAACTGCAAACTGCACAAATCAAGACCTGCCGTCGCGTAATATACAGGCAGCTTTTAGATTGTACAGTGTGTTAGGGGTAATCAGTAGAACAAACACAGACCCAGATCTACCGTCACATAATGGGCTGGCAGATCTGAGATTGTACAGCGTGTTAGGAGTAATCAGCAGAACAAAAACAACATAGACCCTGATCTACAGGCTCATTGTGCTACGGCAGATCAAGTTCTTTATTGTTTGCAGTTTGTCTCGAGTTATATGCGAGTATATTTGGTAAGCAGACAACTGTAGACTCACATTTGTTCTCGCCAATTATTTCGTTTGATGCATTTAGAGGTCTAAATCTAAAAGACAATGAGAAACCAAAATTAGAACCGAAGCCAATGATTTATTAATTTCATCTTCTTTAAACATACAAACGATTATCAACAGAGTGGTGCACTAAATTATATGATTGTATAATGATACCGTTGTTGCCCGCTAATAAGTCGAGTCGAACTGCGAACTTTACATATACAGATCTGTCGTTGCATAAGACACTGGCAGATCTGGTTTGTCCAGTTTGTTAGGAGTAATCAGCTGAATTAATGGCATAGACCATGGTCTGCAGGCGCGTTATGCTATATAAAGTCAGGATCGTTGTAGTTTGCAGTTTTACTCAACTTATAAGCGAGTACATACGGTAGTTCATACGTTGAATACTGTAGATATCAGGGTTTGCTAAGTTTGTTGAGCCAAACATAGGCATCATGCCAAAAAGGACAGAACAATTAAATGTAGTGTAAAGTGTGAATGGGGGGGGGGGGGAACGTGGAGAGACGAGGATCTGTATGGTTTAAAGGCATATCATCACAATCAAGGATATACGGTGCCGAATAAGTTTATGTATCCCAAAACAAACAAACCTCAGAAGGGGTAAAATCATTAAAAGTCAAGGGATAATTTTGAAAAACGTCCAAGATAGTCTTGCATGGAACATCATCGATGGAAACATCCTACAGCACAAAGTTTGCATCCACTTCCGTATATAATTCTCTCATAAGTAGAATCAAACGGCAATCAACTAAGATCCTGATCTGCCATATAATAATGAGCCCGTACACCAAAGTCTAAGTTGTTTGTTCTATTGATTACTTGTAACTAACTGCACAGACCCAGATCTGCAGGAGCAGTTGGACACGGGAGGGTTTTAAGGGGTAACAAAACTGCAATTATTTTTAGTGTTATGTTTAGGCTCTTACAAAACGTAACAAGAAAAGAGTGAACACAACAAGCTTTGAAAAATTTAACAAATAATTTATTTTCCTAGAGAGAAAAGAACAAGGTAAAAATGAGAAAAGGACTTACGGTTCTACCCATCAAATCCAAAAATAATCCAACAGAAGTCCTAGTAATAAAAAGTCCTAATGAAACTGAGTTCGAATTCCGATGAAATCCCAAAAAATGGAAGCCGGTGACGTATGATGTGGTCAGCGTTGTACTGTTGAGTCAGCAGTTCAGTGTTGACTCACATAAAAATAATATTCCACTGTCTGAATTCTGTGTAAATTTCGATAACTGTCCTTGTCAAAGAATTAATTTAGAACACAAATATATCCAGGGAAAAATAATCTCTTAGAAGCCAAATAACCTGAAGAAAAAATAAAAATTCGTCTCAAACTGGTCACAACAAAACACCCTTAAATGTCAATGGTTTAAAGCTAGACTGACTAAATTCTCAAAAAGAATACATTTATACACTAATTTAAGAGGCAAAACAGATTCCCGTATAAGGGTCACATGATTATGTTTCTAGAACAACGTATTACCCTTTTTACTTGCCTAACATGGCCTTGACTAACCAAAGATTTGTACTCTGGGTAATTATTTTTTTCATTTATTTTTTTACAAATTGCTTGCTTCAGCTCTCACTGATTTCTAAATCAAGGTCAGGAACTAGGGCATCATTAGATACGTTTCTATTATTAGTGTTTACGAAAAACAGCCAGGTCAAACTGAACTGAATTTCTGAAAAATGTCAAATCCGGTAAATAAAGCATTACAATAGCATGTAAGAGAATAAAAAAATTTGAAACTAACAAACAAACAAATAAATAAAATAAAATAAACATAACATTAGAACCAACAGAAACGTATATTCCCTTGAGATTTTAATCTTTACGCGATCTATGTATGGCACAATATAACTGTCGCTCATACAAAACAAACTTATCTGTTTGCACTAGGGCCATAGATTATCAAATGTTTTTTTTAGGGAGAAAATGACAGAACAGAGGCAAAGTTATGGTTCGTTAAGAATATATGTTTGTCTTTATAGTGATCACAGGTCACATACCTAAATCCCGATGATTATGATTGGATTAGTGCTACACTAGGAACAGAGTCTCTCTCTCTCTCTCTCTCTCTCTCTCGTTTCAGGACAGCGATTCATTGATACAGTTTTGTTTCAATTACGATTGTTTGCAGTACTTTATCTATAGAAAGATTTTATCACCTAATTTATTATATATTGAAGAAAGTAAATATTTTCATCTTGTAATCACTGGATATATGACAAGGTACCTGACACTCGTTATTTGTTTAGACATAAAATTGAAACTACTGTTCTAAGGTGTGACGTTTACCAACATCCATTATAATGTCAACGACTTAATTCCATGTATTCTTCTTCTCATGACTATAATGTATTATTGTTCCTTTTTAAATTCATGTAGTTTTCACTCATTTATGCTAAATTTAAAACAATCAGTGATTGGTTAAAAAAATAGAATGAGATGGGTAAGTGTTTGGAGCAGAAATATTGATTTCATAAATGCGTCATCCATATGCTCATACAGTTATTGTTGCTTGTTGTATATTAAAAATCGTTGAGTGCCACGTAAATAATCTGACCATTTAATCGACCACAAAATCCTCAGTGTAAGCTAATCATGGGCAAAGCAAAAATTGCTTGCATTAAAAGGTCCTTCGTAGAATGTATGCATGTATTCATTTGACTTTGGTCATTCAGTCGAAAATGAGGATGAACCAGGTGCTTGCATTAACAGTTGGAATATCGATGTCTACCACTGAACACATCAAGAAGCAAAACTGAAAAGATTGTTGTGTTACATTGTGTAATGGAAATGCTGCAATCCATAAAGACTTGAACTTTCAACATGTTCCATCTTTGAAGAAGGAGCTTCGAATTCCATGAATTATAGCTATATGTCATGATGGGGGACTGCACTTCATGATGTCATGATGATGGACTGCTCTTTATGATATCATGATGAGGGACTGCTCTTTATGATGTCATGATGGGGGACTGCTCTTTATGATGTCATGATGGGATACTGCTCTTTATGATGTAATGATGAGGGACTCCTCTTTATAATACGATGAGGGACTGCTTTTTATAATGTCATGATGAGGGACTGCACTTTATAATGTCATGATGAGGGACTGCTCTTTATGATATTATGATGATAGACTGCTCTTTATGATGTCATGATGAGGGACTGTTCTTTCGGATGTCATGATGAGGGACTGCTCCTTAAGATTTCATGATGAAGGACTGATCTTTATGATGCAATAATGAGGGACTGCTCTTTAAGATGTCAAAGTGAGGGACTGCTCTTTAAGATGTCATAGTGAGGGACTGTTCTTTATGATGCCATAATGAGGGACTGCTCTTTATGATGTCATGATGGAGTACTGATCTTTATGATGTCATAGTGAGAGATTGCTCTTTATGATGTCATTATGGGGACTGCTCTTTCAGATGTCATGATGAGAGACTGCTCTTTCAGATGTCATGATGAGAGACTGCTCTTTCGGATGTCATGATGAGGGACTGCTCTTTATGATGTCATGATGAGGGACTACTCTTTATGATGTCATGCTGAGGGACTGCTCTTTATGATGTCATAGTGAGGCACTGCTCTTTCGGATGTCATAACGAGGGACTGCTCTTTATGATGTCATGATGAGGGACTGCTCTTTAAAATGTCAAAGTGAGGGACTGCTCTTTAAGATGTCTTAGTGAGGGACTGCTCTTTATGATGTCATGATGGAGGACTGATTTTTATGATGTCTTGATGAGAGACTGCTGTTTATGATGTCATGATGAGGACTGCTCTTTATGGTGTCATGATGAGGGACTGCTCTTTATGATGTCATGATGGGGACTGCTCTTTATAATGTCATGATGAGGGACTGCTCTCTTCGATGTCATAGTGAGGGACTGCTCGTTAAGATGTCATGATGAGGAACTGCGCGTTAAGATGTCAAAGTGAGGGACTGCTCTTTAAGATGTCATAGTGAGGGACTGCTCTTTAAGATGTCATGATGGAGGACTGATTTTTATGATGTCATGATGAGAGACTTCTCTTTATGATGTCATGATGAGGACTGCTCTTTATGGTGTCATGACGAGGGACTGCTCTTTATGATGTCATGATGGGGGACTGCTCTTTATAATGTCATGATGAGGGACTGCTCTTTACGATGTCATACAGACATGAACAGTTAATGCACACATAGCAAATTTACAGACATGAACAGTTAATGCACACACAATATCATTTACAGACATGAACAGTTAATACACACACATCACATTTACAGACATGAACAGTTAATGCACACACAGCAAATTTACAGACATGAACAGTTAATGCACACACAATATCATTTACAGACATGAACAGTTAATGCACACACATCACATTTACAGACATGAACAGTTAATGCACACATAACAAATTTACAGACATGAACAGTTAATGCACACACAATATCATTTACAGACATGAACAGTTAATGCACACATAGCAAATTTACAGACATGAACAGTTAATGCACACACAGCAAATTTACAGACATGAACAGTTAATGCACACACAATATCATTTACAGACATGAACAGTTAATGCACACACATCACATTTACAGACATGAACAGTTAATGCACACACATCACATTTACAGATATGAACAGTTAATGCACACATAGCAAATTTACAGACATGAACGGTTAATGCACACACAGCAAGTATACAGACATGAACAGTTAATGCACACACATCACATTTACAGACATGAACAGTTAATGCACACACAGCAAATTTACAGACATGAACAGTTAATGCACACATATCAAAATTTACAGACACGAACAGCTAATGCATACATAGCAAATTTACAGACATGAACAGACGATAGCACTTACTGCACACACAGTAGGTCTCACTGAAAAGTTTGTTTGGTGAATTGTTATCTAACAATGACCTACTGCAGAAAAACGAGTATAATTTTACACTGACGATACAAATAAAAACTAAATAATGATTTTTTGAAGAAAGCATTCTTGTGAGATTTCGACGGAGGCAATCAGGTTAATTCCTTATACAATTTGTGGCTTTGATTCTTAACTGACACTGCCAGCAGCCCCTATTTTTATGTTCATTTCTGACAGGAAAGAGCTATTTTTAATATTTTCCGGTGACAAGGCGGCTAAAAGAATCAGTATGCACCTTATGCATGAATAATGATCACCTGTGCTATTACAAATTATCAAACTTTTCATCAGCCTTCAACCAAACAAGCCAACCCATTTTCAAACCTAACTCAAAGTAAATGTAAACCACATTACAGATTTAGCTTCGGTGTGACTTTATCAATGCTAGGCTTAGGTACATGCCTTCTACCTTAAAAAATTAGGGAGTTGTCAAATTACGAAACTTAGAGGAAGTGTCACAAATGACCCTACATTCACGGACATTTACGGCCTACAGAATACAGTCACATACAAGAACACACGAGCACGTTTACTGCCCACGGTACATTGGCAGACAAGAACACACGAGCACATTTACTGCCCAGACGGTACATTGGCAGACAAGAACACACGAGCACATTTACTGTCCAGACGGTACATTCGCAGACAAGAACACACGAGTACATTTACTGCTCACACGGTACATTCGCAGACAAGAACACATGAGCACATTTACTGCCCACACGGTACATTCGCAGACAACAACACATGAGCACATTTACTGCCCACACGATACTTTCGCAGACAAGAACACACGAGTACATTTACTGCCCACATGGTACATTCGCAGACAAGAACACATGATACACGATTTAAAATAGGACAAATAAAACAACAAAGTAGATGACTAACTTATGAAATTCGGTTTTTAGTGGGCATTGCAAATAAAACTATAAAGTATATGACTAGCTCATGAGATTCGGTTTTAGTGGACATTGCATTAGCTACTACACGTCTATATAAATTCTTTCCTTGTTCCTCTCTTTGTTACAGTTTACTTTGTTGGTGGGTGGTGGGAGGGGGGCCTTGAATGTCTGGACTAATAACATTGTATTGAATGATGCTAGTTCTTGTTTTATGTACATGTATATCAACGAGGATCTCATTTAAACCACAACGCCGCCGTTTTCCATAAATTTCAATATTCTCCAACCTGGCTAAAGTTTGGAAAGAAGGAAATGATTCCTTAAAAATGCTATCTGTCATAAACTGTTCTTCGAAATAATCAAGATGTTGGGTTTAAATGATTTTCAGATATTCATTTTAGAATTAAAAGGTACCACCCCTTAATTCAGTCACCGAAGTCACTTGTAATTCTGTTCTTTTTCGGGAGTGCCCCAAATGTAGTGATGTGGCACATTCGAAAATTTCCGTCATTGACTAATCTAATAACATTTGCACTTGGCGAACAAGAAGAAAAAGCGAGCATAAAATAAAACTAATACTCGGGGGAATATTGGTGATGAACTGGGGCTCTGGAATGCTAGGAAGGGAAACCTTGGGCTGAAGAAAAACACAGCATAAGACAGTTGTCCTTGTAAAGATAAAATACACATAAATGCATCATCTAGGCATAGTACTGCATCTTATCAAACAGAAAATAAAAATTACGTATCACATAAGGATCACCTACTGTATCCAACATAGCTCGGTGTGGGCTTACAACGGTGACGTCACCAAATCCAGTGTTCCAGATTTCAACTGAAATCGGTTGACCTACGGATGTCGTCGATCGACTTCGGATTAATTCGTACACATGTTAAAAATGGCCGGGTTTATTCAGTTCCATGGTTTGAATGGAACCCAACGAAGTTTAGGACCAATATCCTTCAATGTGTATTCAGTATTATTCAGCAGATTTGGCATTTATGACTTTTTGCACGTAACGGCGAAGTTGGGTCTTTAAGAACAATCTATTCTTCAATAAACACTGAAGAAAAAGACTGGTGACAACACACAGCCTTGCCATGACTCCATTTTGAATGGGAATGATTCAGATTATCCGCCGTCGTCCACGATGCATTCGAACATTCTAACATGGAACTGACGAATCATCACGATGAATTCAACCAAATTTGCCACGAGTTTCCAAAGGGTTCCACAGATGACTGTGACGAAGGCTTTTCTCAGGTGAATGAATGTCGTGTACAGACTTGAGTTCTGACGGATGGTCTAAGGGTATGGCGGGGCCCTGAAAATGTGTTGACACCAAATAAAATACGACAATGTTTAATCCCAGATTTTGCACAAGACCGCATCGGCAACTTGCAAATCTTCTCTCTGATTCTGTTTATTATACCCTACCTCTTCACAGCATTAGGGAAGAAAGCCAAAATCAGTACGGTAAATTGAGCAAATGTAACGATTTTCACGCGCAGAAGGATTAGTAAACAAGCTGTATCGAAAATTCTGTGAAGCATTAAAACACCGTGAATTGCTGATTGGTACGGAATTTACTTCATCTGCGTCTACCAGCAAAGGGGGGGGGGGGGACAAATACGGTTATGATGTAATACACATCTATTTGATAATCACCGACTAGAGAAGGACAAGGCAGATATTTTATGGATTGATCCGATTATATTGAGTATAGTTGTTCTCTTCCTGCTTTGTTTCGTGCATTGTGCGAGCAAGATGTTACCAGTTACAGATGATTCTTCAAAAGGGTAATGCGAAACTTGACGATTTTATATTTTTTTAAATGCGTTTGTTACAGAATTTTAGCATTTTTATGTTTTCATAGTATCGTAGTGGAAGTATAGCTTATTTGGAAAGGTATATCTTCCTAAAGTGTTGGTGAGATTCTGCAATGTAAATTTGACTTTCATTTAGCACCACATAACCGTTGTTATATTGAGATACCGTTAAACACTAATACACACACATCCATCCATCCATCCATCGATCCATCCATCCATCCATACATACATACATACATGCATGCATGCATGCATACATACAGACAGACAGATAAACAGACAGATCGACAAACAGAGTCATTTTGGTACACTATTCCACACTATAAATTCAAAAACGTTGCTCAACTCTTTTCAAAAATCTGAATGTTTGACTTCGATTGTATACTTAAATGTTTTAATGTTTTCTGGATCAGAAAACTGAGCCTTTACAAGGACCACAATTTCATACAGTTTTCCCTATATAAAAATATATATATATATATATATATTATGCAGTAGTGCTCCTTTCACCTCGCACAGTAGACTCATAAGGGGTGTAAAGTATTACTTCCTTCAACTCTCGTCATATGCCCTTCACAGCAACGTACAACTTCATTTTTTAATGATCACTTTCGCTATCAATTATATTAAATTCTTAATGACAATTGCTCATTCTTTACATCTTGTTTGTTATTTCTTATAAAACAATGTATCGGATAATTTGTGACTGAAAAGGCGGCGAACTCACTAGCACTTGCAAACTTGCAATGCTAGTGTACATAGGTCTGTAGGTCTGACACAAAGACACACAAATACACACACACACACACACACACACACACACACACACACCCCGCTAGCATGACATTAACCGGACATACGGGTTAATCCTTCTCCAATCGCCTAAGTGGTTAGAACGTTCGCCTTGGATGCGGGAGGTCGCGGGTTCGAAACCCCGACCGAATCATATCAAAGACTTCTAAAAATGGTACTAGCAGCTGCCTCGCTTTGCGCTCAGCATTGAAAGGTTATCGTTAGGGCTGGTCACCATGGTATCAGAATAATGTGACTTTGTGGGACATGCTGCTATAAGTCTGCGGCACGATGATCCAGTTCTAGACATCACTATAAACTGCCATACTACAGACGTTGTAGTGATATGACTGAAAACATTGTTAAAGCTACATTAAAAATCCAAATCACACACACTCAGATTCCTCATCAAAGACGAATTATACAAGAACTTTCCGTGTTGGAGAAATTTAACAAAATATGTAATAATTTTTTCCTAGATTGACAGACAGATTGTGCACAATTTTTTATTGATGATACGGATACAATTAACCCTACCGACTGAATAGATATTATGCTTTAAAATATCAACCCTACCGACTGAATAAATAGTATGCTTTAAAAAAATTAACCGACTGAATGCAGATTATAATTTAGCCCACCTGTTGCCTTTAATATAGCACCGCTCCGGTGGACTAGTGGTAAGAGTGTCCGACTCGGATGCAGGCGGTCATGGATTCGATCCCAGGCCGAGTTATACCAAAGACTTGCAAAAATGGTACTAACAGCTGTCTCGCTAGGTGCTCAGTATTAAGAGGTTAGTGTTACGACTGGTCGGTCTGGTGACAGGATAATGTGACATGGTGGGACATCATGCTACATGTCTGCGGCATGATGCTCCAGTGCTAGACATCACTGTAAACTGTCACACTGCAGACATCGTAGCGACATGACTGAAAAATTGTTAAAGCTACGTTAAAAATCCAAATCTCTCTCTCTCTCTCTCTCTCTCTCTCACACACACACACACACACACACACACACGCACACACGCACACACTCACACACACCTTTAATATAGCATTGTATGCCTTTCACAATAGCAACAAAAATATATAATGCCAAAATGTGTTTAGGTCTGAGCGAGGTCAATCTTTGGTATGTCACGAATATACGACTTTTTCGTATGTATTTCACTAAAAAGAAATTAGTATCTAGACGGTGATAAATAATGAAGTAAGAGTAATACAAACCTATCCGAGTTGAAAGATGTTACAAAGTTTTGGACATGTGTCTCTCAGTCTACAAAACTTAATTTCTGCATCCACAAAACGAGTGGTTGTTCTATTCAATGTATTCATATGGAAATCGATTCAGTCTTAATTTGCATCATACAGATGATATCTACGTTGATATCCTCAGTCAAACTATTAAATATACAAAGGTGTCGATGTAATATTTTATTTTTTGAAATATTTGCGATATATCCAAACGTAAGACCATTCCGTAAAATCAAACAAGACACTGAGATCTATCTCACTAAACACGGTCTGATGATTATCCCATTTAAATATTTTAATATTATTATATGATTTTGTTTTATAAATGATTTGTCATTTCTTATTTTCTACCCAAGTTCTGCCAATAACGGCTTAAATTAAGCAAAAAAAGAACGAAAATTAGGTATATTTGTATTTTGAGCTTAAAATGATTTTTTTTGTCAGAACGCGCTTGATTTAATGATTATATTCATTGCTTTTGAATGTGATCACTGCATACTTCATTGTATTAAAGTGGATATTTTGAATGTGATGATTGCTTACTTCATTGTATTAAAGTGGATATTTTGAATGTGGTCACTGCTTGCTTCATTGTATTAAAGTGGATATTTTTGAATGTGATTATTGCTTACTTCATTGTATTAAAGAGGATATTTTGAATGTGATCACTGCTTACTTCATTGTATTAAAAAGGTTATTTTTGTATGTGATCACTGCTTACTTCATTGCATTACATTTAATATTTTGAATGTGATCATTGCTTACTTCATTGTATTAAAGTGGATATTTTGAATGTGATCACTGCTTACTTCATTGTATTAAAAAGGTTATTTTTGTACGTGATCACTGCTTACTTCATTGCATTACATTGAATATTTTGAATGTGATCATTGCTTACTTCATTGTCTTAAAGTGGATATTTTGAATGTGATCACTGCTTACTTCATTGTATTAAAAAGGTTATTTTTGTATGTGATCACTGCTTACTTCATTGCATTACATTGAATATTTTGAATGTGATCATTGCTTACTTCATTGCATTAAAGTGGATACTTTGAACGTGATCATTGCTTACTTCATTGTATTAAAGAGGATATTTTGAATGTGATCATTGCTTACTTCGTTGTATTAAAGTGGATATCTTGAATGTGATTATTGCTTACTTCATTGTATTAAAGAGGATACTTTGAACGTGATCATTGCTTACTTCATTGTATTAAAGTGGATATTTTGAATGTGATTATTGCTTACTTCATTGTAATAAAGTGGATGTTTTGAATCTGACCATTGCTTACTTCATTGTAGTAAAGTGGATATTTTGAATGTGATCATTGCTTACTTCATTGTATTAAAGTGGATATTTTGAATGTGATCACTGCTTACTTCATTGTATTAAAGTGGATATTTTGAATGTGACTATTGCTTACTTCATTGTAATAAAGTGGATATTTTGAATCTGACCATTGCTTACTTCATTGTAGTAAAGTGGATATTTTGAATGTGATCATTGCTTACTTCATTGTATTGAAGTGGATATTTTGAATGTGATCACTGCTTACTTCATTGTATTAAAGTGGATATTTTGAATGTGATCACTGCTTACTTCATTGTATTAAATTAGATATTTTGAATGTGATCACTGCTTACTTCATTGTAGTAAAGTGGATATTTTGAATGTCATCATTGCTAACTTTTGAAACTGGAAGCAGATTTTAGTATGACTCATGATGACACTGGTAACAGTAATTGGTCTGCCTCCAAGGGCGGGGATATATAGTAATTTTCATATCCGTTCGTCAATTTGCAGTTGTCAGTATCTTTAACTCAACTAGTCCATCAGTTCCTTTTATGGATTTCGATGAAATTTGGAAAATGACATGCTCAGCAAGCGATGATGGGGGTATCGACAAACCACATTACCACAGCAATTGTTTTAAAGGTCACTGCCCTATTTGTCATGTAAGGCAGTGTATGACACCATCTTGTAAACACAAATAGATCCGCAGTTTGTTTGTTTGTTGTATTATTATTATTATTATTATTATTATTATTATTACTATTGTTATTATTATTATTATTATTATTATTATTATTATTATTATTATTATTATTATTATTTGTGTTTTTTGTGTGTGTGCATTGCCATAAATCCTGGTTATTCTTGTCATCAACCGATGATGCGCACAACGACAAACCACTTTGCTTATAAATGTTTTGTTAGAGTTATTGCTCTTTGTTTTTGCTAACAGTGTATGACACGGTCTAGTGAACACAACTAGACCCGCATTCTTCAATGGATTTCCTCGAAACTTGGTAACTATTATAGTTATGAAGATGCGCATGTCTTGAAATCGATTTGCTTCTGCACTTTTGTGTGATTTATTGACCCGTTTTTACTTGTAGCCTAATGCAGTGTATGACACGACATTATTACCATAACTAATCCACTAGGTGGTCTTAAAAAATTTATAGAACGGCTACGGAACTTTGTATGTATCATAGTCATTACCTAATGTTGCACATATTGACAAATACTGGTACTTTCATAATTTTTGACCTAGTCGTTGTCCTGTTTTACTTCAGCAGGATGTGTGAGAGAATTTTGTGAATGCATCTACTCTTGCCGAGCTTAGTAGTTTGTTGCGAAACATTGTACATATTAGAGGCCGTTCATTTAGTGCGTACGCATGAAGGGGGAGGGGGGTTAACCCAAATGCATACGCTTGCGTAAAGGGTTGTGTGTACTAATAATGTACGTACGCATAGGAAACGGGTGGCGTGAAACCTAGATAATAATTTGTCTAATACGTAACCTGTTCGACTGGGTTCGGTCGGCGTTTGAATTTTAGCGGGCACTAGACAAACTTTTTAAAGTTACGCAGCTTATTTCTTTGATGCAGCCAGACATTCAGAGTTAGTGGATTTTCTGTCTTATTAAACACGTTAATATTATTAATCCTTGATCGTTTCTGCGTGGATTAAATATAGGCCATTCTATATAATGGGGGGGGGGGGGGCGCGTCAAGCGTACGTACGCAGGTGTGGGTGAGGAAAAGTACGCAAATGTACAGGGGAGAGGGGTCAAGCTTTGCCAGATTTTTGCGTACGTACTAAATAGATGGCCCCTTACAATACACATCACAAATAAACCGCATGTTGACAAATCATTGAACTCAAACTATTTTCAAATTGCCCTTATCTTTCTGCTAAATATTCCTAATTTTGTGCGGGTGGGACACGTGAGAGGCTGGGTATATTTACATCAGCGAAATGCTCGCCATTCCTTTAGATTTAATTTAAATGGTTAACGCGCCGGGCTCACAACTGAATGGGTGTGGGTTCGAATTCCACTATCCTACGGTGGATGTGTCCTTGGGCAAGGGACTTTATTCCATTTGCCTCGGCATTTACTATATCTAATTTACTTGGTCCACTTAACCTAGGTCAATATGAACAAAAGTTACAGAAAGCAAGCCTAATATAATGAAAGAACTAAACACATTACATCAGAGATCGTCCCTTTACCACTTATGATGAGCTCTTGATCTTTCTCTGCCAGCTATGCCATCATCATTGCGATCATTGTAAATCAATACGGTAGAAGTTGATTGAAGCAAAATAGAGTGAAAATGTGGTTGTCTGATAGAATTCCAAGGTGGACTCTTAACATCCCGCTTAAGTGCTTCAATTGTGACGTCGAAATACTGTACCTTATTCAGCAGTATTTAAAATCGATTCGAAATCACCTTTAATGACAAGTTAATTAGTTTTATCTGGATGGGGCTATTATTAAGAAGATAGTTCCATTTGTTAGTTCAAGATAAGGCAAAATAATGTTGCGAAATAATCCCCCTAGGGCAGTTACCGAGTTCCTTTACGCAAATGGCAATTTACGAGATGCACTCAGACCCGGAATACAACCAGGCGTCACAAGCTGGTAGCGCTTGACTGAAATAGAATTCTTAGAAATCGGTTTAATTATTTTGTTGTAAATTATACATGCATTTTAAGAAGTAAAATCTATGCAAAAATCACAGAAAGGAAGAAAGTAGTATCTACGTTAAAAAACAGATCAAGTTAGGGCTGATAAAAGCGAGTAAGATTTATTCTGTATTTTATTTTGAATGATACGGTAGATATATCGATTTAGATGATGCGTTATCTGTACTGAGCAATATCGATTATAAGAAAATAATCAGAAAGTTTTTGATTGATTAAGCAAGTGACTACCAAATGGAGCAGAGAGAGAGTACATCCAAAAGCAAACAACTCGACATCCACGAATGTTGCTCATCTTGCTCATGTCCAACGCACAATAAATGTTCGCAATTTAGAAAGGACGCAGACCATCTCTAAGCAAATACATTTGGAAAACATTTTTGGTTTGATTGTCTGTATTAGAAATTTGCAAATTTGACAATAGAAGGTTTTGCTCAGGTTATATCCTAAAACTGATTAAACATACTTTTAGAGACTTAAACGTTTACCATTATACGCCGACAAAAGTTTTTACATACTTAATCTATCCTCATATTTTAAGTTTTTTGAAAGTTTTTTTAAATCTTTGAAACGGCACAACTAACATTTTTAAAAAAATACAAATGAATATCCAAGAAATTAAGTCACCTTTATTTGACACAAAAGAACATCCTATTTCTCATCAGGATAAAAAAAATGCCCAGAATGTGCGAATGAATGAAACTTTGCTAATTTACAAATTAGCAACATTTTAATAATTGGTCACGTGGTACCTGGGCGAAGATATCATCACGGGAACAAAAGTAGCTTTACAGTTTATCTTTTGTATTTTGCATGTGAAAAGGAACACGAACATGTTGCAATGTCTGCGTTTTATTGACATTTAAATGTCCAAAGACTGACAGATATGTTCTTATATATTTTTCCAATTATGATCAACGTTTTGTCGTGTTGCAAGATTTTAAAATACTGTGCCTTGAAGCTTTTATGAGATACGATCGTGATGTCATTTTATTTAGAGCACGCAAATTGGATTGTAAAATATCGATGAATAACAAGATTACAAACAAGGTATTCTGCTCCTTGGTAGATTAACAATAATCATGCCCTCCGAACCATGTTTCCATGATTTCTTGAAAACACTGAACTTATATCGAGTGCTTTTCAAGTGTTCTTGACATCACCAAATGAGTTGCTGACCTATTTTGGCAATGCTCATTTTTGTACACTGAATGAATGAAAATTCGACGAGTGTTTCCGTAGCTCAGTAAAAACAACGTAAATAAGATTACAATACTTTAGCAGTAATAATACAGAAATCTTCGAAGACGAATTGCTATGCCAGCATCTAATGTATGGTACATTTACTGGATCTAAGAACGGTAAACTAATGCAAGCATTTGTTCTGGTTTGGACATTTACAAAGCTTGATCAGTGTGTGTGTGTGTTTAGATTTTTGACGTAGCTTTAATAATGTTTCAGTCATATCGTTACGATGTCTGCAGTGTGGTAGTTTATAATGATGCCTTGAACTGGGGCAACATGCAGTAGACAAGTATCATTATGTCCCACCTAGTCACATTATCCTGACACCAGCCCTACCAGTCCTGACTTTAACCTCTTAATGTTGAGCGCCAAGTGAGACAGCTGCTAGTACCATTTTTATAGCCTTTGGTATGACTCGACAGGGTTCGAACCCGCGACCTCTCGCATCTGAGGCGGATGCTTCAACCACTTAGGCCACCGGAGTGGTCGTACAGTGCGGAAGAAAAATGGCCAGGTTAAGATATTTAACGATTTAACGGAACGTTAGAAAAGCTGTTTCGTCCTATTTTATGTGCAGAGATCGCGCGATTGGGACCGAGATTTAAATGCGATTTTATTCGGGTATTGCGAGGAACCACAGGAAAGCTCGGAATTTTAGTTATTCGAGTTGATATTAAAACAATTCGTGATTATATGCGGATAATGCGCGAACTGTGGTCGGGTCATGTCGTGGTCAAGGAGTTAAAATGACCTATCAATATTTTATGAGAAAGTTTTTCTCATATAAGTCTTAGCAGTGGTGTTTTCCATGACTATATATATATATATATATATATATATATATATATATATATATATATAGAGAGAGAGAGAGAGAGAGAGAGAGAGAGAAAACAAGAAGAAGAAGTTCAGACTCCCTTTAGGCAGACAACTTTGCCACATCAGCGCTTGGAACTTATAGCTTAGTCAGTCAGAATTTTAGGAATCGTCTAATTCAGCAACTTACACAACTTAGTGAATTTTTTTATTGCTGACTTTGCGATACAACGGAAATGTATAGTGCAAGAGAGTTTTGCTTTTTGCTCATAAGGGCGCAATATTTATCAAATAGTATATAACTGTAATACCGAAATAAATGAATTAAACCTCAATATATTTTAATAGAAAATTACTTTCAACATATTTTTTTAAATAAAATACTTTTAATACAATTTAGAGAAAATTTCAATCTTATTTTACTAAACAATTCGGTCCTAATAAATATGTTGTCGACTTGTCCGAAAGATCAGAGAGTACGTGTCAGATGGCACACGACGAGCTTACAAAGTCGGGTCGTAAGTTTGAAAAAATAATGCAACCGCGGAATGCGAAATAGGATATTCGATGTACTTGATCAAGCGAAGGGCCCCGAGTGGCCGAATGGTCTAAAGCGCTCTCCGTTACGGATCACTGCCATCTCACCTCTGTCTGCGTGGGTTCGAGTCTCGGATTCGGCCAATGTGGGTATGTGAGAAAGCTTGCCAGTAGCTTCTCGTGGGTCGGTGGTTCTTTTCGGGGTTTTCCCGGGTTCTTCCTCCATTAATACTGGCCGCCATGTATAGCCTATCGTGTGCTGAAAAATGTCGTTAAACACTACTACAACAACTTGATCAAGCGTTGGTGCCGACTAGTGAGAAGCTAGTGGTCAGTTGGAAACAGCCGTGTGTAGTCAAGCAGGGGTCAGAGGTAGAGGAAACGATATTAAAAGGGGTTCTGAATGCAGTAACTAATGCATCGTAGACATATCACGTGGCCTAAATATGGAGGACCCCGATGGTGGGAAAATAAGGAATAGATAAAGTCAAGCACCTGTTCATATTCACGTGAAGGTCAGCATCCAAAAATCACAGAGATTTTGAAATGAGTGTCGAGTCGTGTTTACAGATAGACCATCTCATAATAATTTGATCAGAGTTAACCAGAATACATATACAAACTCTAAATACCTATACAAACTCTAAATACGTATACAAACTCTACATTCCTTATCTTTAGATGCAGAGTCGCGTTTACCTTTTAGTGTACGGGAGACCTTCGTTGTCGAAGGAAGTAAAAGCTGGACTTGTGATTAAACCCTAAAATTCCCCTTATTCGTCCCCTGTGGTACCCATCATAAAGAAAGAAGGAATGAACCTTTTCATAATTTGCCAATTGAATAAAATTACCGTGTTCAATGCTGACGCATGTCAGATATCAAGGGTTTGCTTTCAAAATTGGCAGGTCATCAGTATATTTCGAAATTAGATCTCACCAAAGGATATTAGCAGGTACTCATCGCTGATGATGCCCGGGTACTAACAGCGTAAAGTCATATCTTTCCGTTTGGTTAACGCTCGGGTGTCTTGGTTTTGTCTTTTGCGGAAACTTCAAAGGCAAGGAAAACCTGGACAATCTGTTGATTATATTCTGATACATTTACACATACCTGGGAAGAGCATATTAGCGTCTTCATCAGCCTGTTCAACGAACTACGCAAGATCAATATAACAGCGAGACCCATGAAGTACAGTATCGACTGTTCTAACGCGAAATACCTTATCATCTAGCATGTGGGGCATGACAGTTGAAATCACACTCTCACAAAACTGAAGCGAGCACAGAGACTTCTAGACCGCAAACCAATAAACAGGTTTGATTAATCCTTTCGTGTGTCAGCATTTCGAATTTCCTCCTCCTTTACAATGTTTATTGGTATCAGACACAATTTCCTCCGCGGTCGCGCTCAAGCACGCGCCATCAACTTGCTCCAGCATATATTCATATCAGCCATCAAACATTTGTTTCTTTAATCCCCCCCCAAAAAAAATTTCTTAAGCTAAAATATTATAGCAAAAGCAAAAAAGATTTTAATTTAAACTAAGTTATTTTTGCTTCAGCTACAATCGACTCCTGTTTAAGTTAAAAGGCATAATTTAGACAGGCATTCCACGCCATAAAAAAAACTGTATACCGCAAAACGCAAATGGAGAATATTTTATCGCTTTATCCCAGCAATGTCTCAAGCACTCAAAATATCATCTGGTATAGTTCAATGATGTGATGCGTGTCATAAATGTCTGCTATCGTTCGAAACGAAAAGACTACTGACTTTGCTGATTCTCAATAGTCCTGTGGAAAAAGAAGCGTGAAAAGGATTTTAATTTTTTATGCAAATGAGACGTTGTAGACAATCAATCGCCGTGCAAACAAATAAGCTTCTACAATATCGGCATTTATATTGAATATACAAACTAATAATGATAACAATCCTCACAAAATTGATTTTATTTGTTATTTAAGAAAAATGAGCATAACATAAAAGCGGCTGTCGGATTTCATTGATGGAAGAGCAGCAGTGCTTCAAGAAAAACATTAACGAGCAGCCACGATACCTTTATACTCAAACCAAAGACTCGCATTTCTTTTTACTTTTTTCATTCTTCATATTATTCACCATTTCATATGCTAAAATATTTATTATGCACGCGAAGTTACATGTAAGGATCAGGAGGTTAGAGATTGTACAGGTATAATTTCTCAAAGATATTGATGTTTAAATATTTGAAACAACACAGTTTGCTTTGCGTTTCAGTCTTCTCTCTCTCTCTCTCTCTCTCTCTCTCTCTCTCTCTCTCTCTGTCTCATGCATAACGGACAACACGCGTGAAAATCTATGGAGTGCGAGAGAAGAAAAATTGGAGCTTGATGAAACGCTTGAAGTTGAACTTACACCAAGTTCTTTATTGGATAGTCGTATCAGTATGTGTACAGTTTAAATGGGGTTTATCTTCCATGTTGACAATAGCAAATTGCGACAGCCTGTCTAGACTGTATTGTAAGTTTCTTTGGTTAGGAATGACACATTTAGCAACCTATTTAAACCATCTCATCAAATATTAAAATGTCTGAAGGTCGCTCCCCCACCCTTTCTCATTGTGTTGGTTGGTCAAACATCATACTAATCAACCATATAGATGGACTATGATAAAAGTAACTTTATGGTAAGTCTCCTCAAACCCCGCCCCCCCCCAACCCCTCCCCCCCTCTCTCTCTCTCTCTCTCTCTCTCTCCTGTATCATGCAACAATGTCTCTGGACCGATTAATGTTGGTAAAATTTACACACTAATCGATCAACAGAAATGGAAAAGAAAGAGATATAGAGGATAAGAATATTCTTATGATAGGTTCACGAGAACTCTCAGTCGATAGGAAAGCGGATTTTAAATTAGAAATATAGTCCGAGATTCCTCTGACCCTTGCCACCCCATTTTTGATATTTGGATATGTATGTACCCAAACATATATGTCCAAATATCAAAAGTGGGGTAACAAGGGTCAGAGGAAACTCGGACTATTAGAAATATAAATTAAATTCTATCATCAAAAGAAAGAGAAAAGCGCTTATCCATTGATAGGTTTGGTTTGGATAGATGATGATGCTAATCATGATGATGATTCTATTATTATTATTATTATTGGCATATTTAGTTTTTATATTTATGCCGATCTACCCATGATCTATTTCTCAGCCACTGTCTTGAATTTACTCTACTCTTCTTTCGTTCTGTTAGATGTATTAACACCGATTGTCGGCCAAAAAAAAAGGAGAGCAAGAACGTTAACGTGCATCGCACCCGCTGTAGCGGTTTTAACTGATACTTATTCGATCTGAGTACATGGATGATACTCTGTGATGTAGCAATGATCTACATCCATTATAGTTTCCTAGAAATTACAGCTGGTTATGAATTAAATTATAATTAGTTTATCCTGAGACTAATTATTTAAGCATCTGGTTCTTTTTATGTATAAAATATGGTAAGAATAATTGATTTATTTACGTATTTTATTTATTTATGTATTTTATTTATTTATCTATTTATTTATTTATGTATTTGTATTTATTTTTATAGTTGATTTATTTATACCCATGAAGCAAATTACGGTATTAAAAAAGCCATTAGAGGGAATACAACCAGTGTTTGTAGGATTACTGAGGTAAACATTAAGACATGTTGGATATATTCAGGTTTGTATAATCCCTAGATCCTAATCAACTTGACTAATTCTTTTTCTTTAAAGTCCAACTAACTTTTGGTCTCATTTTTAAGATTTTGGTCGAGTTGAGAAAGTTTTGCTGAAGAAACTGCTTCAAAGATTTTTTTATGCATATGTTTAACTTAAGGATCTACCGTCTAATTCTGGTCCTAAATCTAAGGGCGCCACCCCACCCCTGCCTCCCATCCATAAAATTCTGACTGAAAATCCCAGGTCACTCTCCTACAGACCCAGGCTTGCGAAGCAGTCCTGACCCCCCACCCATTTGTAACAAGCTATATAATAAAATCCCAGCGCCTATCACCCCAATTTTACTAAGCATGATAAAGTTTGCTAAATGCCCATCTTGCAGCCGAAAGCATCTTCCCGTGCATAAGACATATGAAAAAAACAACTTAATCACTATGGACAGCCCCATCTTAAGCATCACCAAGAAATGAATTTAATTAATTAGATCACAGCATCACGAGTTATAAAATATCACGATAAATGTTCTTTTACCATGCTATGATGCAAGCTATTTACTTGATAAAATCACTACTTGACCTTGTCTAATTTGAAGCGTATTAAGTATTTAATATCATTCTGGTTTGGAATCAAAGAGCTATTTTAAGTTTTAATAAAGGTTTATTTTTTGTTTTCTGCATCTATTAATGACTGTTTGCACTACATCATTGTCATTAAAAATGTTTTCCAAGACCTTTTATCTTTCGTGCAAAGTTCTACAAATAATCTAGCAATTTCCAGAAGACCTTTCATGACAGAATTATACTTTTGTACTACCACCCATACAAGAATATTTCATAATGCAAAACACAGAATGCAAGTGATTTAAATTTGTTGTTTTCATTTTCTTTAAACCATCTACACTCCCATAATCGTCTATATGAAACAAAGTATTAGTTTTCTGGTATACACTAATATGAAATTCGAGCCATTTGTCTAATTTATCACCAGGATCTAGTAGTATCAAACGGTACATGAAAGGTAGTGTTCTGTTGTAAACCTTCTCGTACATATGGCTTATGCAGATAATTATAATAAAATAAAAATACAAATTTAAATTCTGTTTTACTCAAATCTACTGCAAGTTTTGTCTTTCGACAATACGCCCTTGATTTCGTTATTTATGAGGTTCATTTTGGCACAATCATTGACTGTTCAATCACGTTATCTGGCTTCGCCGTGTCTGGAAGAAAATATATTTTAATTGTTTGTTCTGAATATTTCCCCATGCATATTAATAGAACAAATAATATGTTGTGTACATCTTCGTTTCCTTTTCTGTTTATCTGTTGGTGTATTACTTGTTGAAGAGTTGCTAATATATGCCCTGTTGCCTGCAGTCTATAATTGTGTGTGTTTATCACGTCATTCCATATATATATATATATATATCAGTATTAAAAAAATTGTTTACACTAGAATTACTAAAATGAGTGTCTTTTTTGTTGTGCATTGGAAATAAATTACATACTTCCGTAAATTGTTGATCTATCTTTACGCTTGTACATAAAACGTGTTATATAATCCTTTCCCGGTAAGTATTACCTTTCTGGATCCGATTCTCTCTCCTTTCTGCACATTGTTAAATTTCCTGTGAGACTCATTCTTTGTGCATCAAGTATTACAATTGTCAATTATCCGTTATATCAACGATCTTCTTTCTTATGGTATAATCATGAAGGAAAGAAATTCCATTTCTGTACGTATCTCACTGACACTGCTAACCACGAGACTTTAAACGTCATGAAAATGTTGCCACCATTCAGTTTAACTGATTTGTTTGCCTGTGAATAAACCTGTATATGAAAGGATAAAAAGCAAAGGAAAAAATCCGTCTGGTCCAATTACAATTTTTTTTAAAAATCAACCTTTGTATAACCAATTGCAAGTGTTGATTACGTTTTATGCTAGTTGGGGTATATGTAGTGTAGTTATGTGTTAGATTAATATGCTCATGCCGAGTCGTGGGTTCGAACCCCGGCCGAGTTATAGCAAAGACTTATATAAATGGTAGTAACAGCTGCCTCGCTAGGCGCTCAGCATTAAAAGGTTAGTGTTAGGACTGGTCGGCCTTGTATCATGATATATGTGACTGGGTGGGACATCAGACTACATGATGCCCCAGTGCTTTACATCACTATAAACTGCCACACTGCAGACAAAGTAGTGATATGACTGAACATTTGTTAAGCTACATTTAAAATATCCAAATCCAAATCTGGAAAAAATCAACCATTGATATTGTCCTTGATTCATTCTTATAGATTATATAGTATAATAAATTGTTTTCGAAAATAATGTTGTTATAGTTTGAAGTATTGCAATAACAAGCTGCAAAATGTAACGAAATATGTAATTTGCTATATCTGTTTTATCAGATTTAAACAAATATATTTTTTCAGCCTGTTTTCGCACAGCAATATAATTTAACATTGTCGCTATGTAACCTGGCCTCGCCATTGAAGTAGTTGGAACCCTGATTAATAATTCTGACCTCCCCAGTTACGTTCAACGCCATTTTCAGCACAGGATAGGTTAAATATGGCGGCAAGTATAGCTGATCGAGGAAGATTCCGGGAAAACCCCTGGAAGTACCATCAACCCACGAGCAACTACTGGCAAGCTTTCTAACGTATTCGCACCCAAGCAGACAGGTGAGATGGTAGTGCTCTGGAACTGTGAGCGCTTTAGACCACTCGGCCACTTGCATCCACTCCTTCCCTGTTACGTTATTCCAAACATTTGTTGCATTCCCTAAAAAAACATCTTAAATCCATTTCATTATCGCATATTGCTTTAATACTCTTGGATTATTAACTCGATAATTAATATACACTATTTTTGAACTGGATTTACTTAACTATGTTTAACTCTTGGAGGATATGTGCTCAACCCCGTCCTCGTCGAGGATCCTTTTCAGGTTAATTTGTGTTTAGATTATACATGTATGAAGCACACTGCTATGGAAACAACTTAGATACCAAGTAAAAATTATTGTAGTCTATTTTAACACCATCACGTCTGGATGACATTTGCCTGGATCTGTCATTATATTTTTTAATTTTTCTGCTTTTGCTTTTATAAATTCTTGTGAATGTTTTCCAATTTCAATTGCAACGAGTAATTTTCATCCTTTGCAAAGCATACCTTCTCTGGTCATCTAGGAACATCTGATGTTTGTTGAGTATTACTTTCAAGAACTTGGTCGCTTCGCTCTCAGCGTTTCTGTTATATGGCAAAGAAATTAACGCTTTACTAATCATTTATTCAAGATAGCTTCAGATAATTATCAATTATGTTTTTTTTTCTTTCTCGAATTAAAATATATATAAACACTAGTTGTACCTACAAAGTTTCTTACATAATTACGTCTTGGTTTTCTCAAATTTAAGAGTTACGAAACCAGCATGAAAACAATATAAATTAACTGAGAAAAATATTGATTCTAGAAATAAGAAACAAACAAACAAACAAACAAAAATTACCTACAAAAATCTATGACTTGAGGGGGACCAAATACTGTAATGACGACCTTGTTAAAGAACTGCGCGTGGTAGATAATATCTTTGACACAGCGTTCTGTATTGTTTTGCCATAGACTGGCTGGCGAGCGATGTAATTGTGCCTGCGTGTAATCTTAAATATTTTCCAAGGCAAGACAGCAACCAGTGTTTGTTTGTTTGTTTGTTGTTGTTGTTGTTGTTTTGTGTTTTTTTTTGTGGAGGGGGTCTGGGCACCTGCTTGCAATAACAACTACAGTATCATAAATAGCTCGTGGCTGGCTCTCGACATCAACAAAAACGTAGCGGTGATGTATGTGCATTTCCGTCTTCAAATTTGATGAGCTCTGCCTCGATCTATTGACCCAAGTCAACGAAATCGTCATACTCGCCAAAGAAGCATAGAGTGTCAATGACTATTTGATCCTTCATGTATTTACGGAAATTCCTATTACGAAATCTTCTGTCATAGTCTGGGTAAAATCATTGTTGTTACTGCGAGCACTTGCACAAAAAAGAACAACAACAAAAAAAAACCCACTGTCGATCAGCTTGTCATAGGAAGCAAGTACTGAGACCTCTAGCCAAGATAATGTTTGCAATACATAATATTCATTTTCTTTTACAAACGTTTCATAACAAAAAGACACACACACACCCCCCAAAAAAAAAACAAAATACAAAAAAAAACAAAACAACAAAACACAACAACAAACAGGCTGAATAATTAGGTGACTGGCCCAGGGATCGATACTTTAGGGTAATAAATTAATGGAGCTGTCCAGGACCTAAGGATTATATATATATATATATATATATATATATATATATATATATATATATATATATATATATATATATATATATATATATATATATATATATATATATATATATATATATATATACATACATACATACTGCCGAATTAATACAAAAGCAACAACAGCAATAATAATAATAATAATAATAATGATGGTGATGTCTGTGTGTGTGTGTGTGATTTAGATTTTTAACGTAGCTTTAACACTTTTTCAGTCATATGGCAACAATGTCTGCGGTGTGGCAGTTTATAGTGATGTCTAGTACTGGGGCATCATGCCGCAGACATGTAGTCTGATGTCCCACCCAGTTGAATTGTCCTGACACCAAGCCATACTAGATTCTTAAATGCGTTCACCGGCAACTGCCGAATTAATGCAAAAGCAACAACAGCAATAATAATAATAATAATAATAATAAATAAATAAATAAATAAATAAATAATGATGATGATGATGATGTGTGTGTGTGTGTGATTTGGATTTTTAACGTAGCTTTAACACTTTTTCAGTCATATGGCAACAATGTCTGCGGTGTGGCAGTTTATAGTGATGTCTAGCACTGGGGCATCATGCCGCAGACATGTAGCCTATGTCCCACCCAGTTGAATTATTCTGACACCAGGCCGACCAGTCCTAACACTAACCTCTTAATGCATACCTACATACCTACATCCATGCATGCATGCATGCATGCATACATACATACATACATACATACATACATACATACATACATACATGCATGCATGCATGCATGCATACATGCATACATGCATACATACATACATACGTACATACATACATACATACATGGATACACGCATGCTTAACGGTTAGTGTCTGATTGCTCACCGTTACAGATCAGTACCACATCACCTGTCTGCGTGGGTTCGAGTCTCGGGCTCGGCCAATGTGGATATGTGAGAAAGCTTTCCGGTAGCTTCTCCAGGGTCGGTGGTTCTTTCCGGGGGTTTCCCGGGTTCTTCCTCCACCATTTGTACTGTCCGCCATGTATAGGCAATCTTGTGCTGAAAAATGGCGTTAAACCCTACAACAACAACAGCGTCTGACTGTCTATTAGAAGGGTTCGATCCTACCTCAGGTCAGCCACCATGGTGTCCTACTCTTAAGTCGCTTTACTCCAGTTGCCTAGGTACTATAAATCCCTCCTGTGCAACTGTGGTGTAAAACAACATACTCAAAAGTTTTAAGACATTATGCATGCTTTGTCATCCATCTCACTGGGTATATGTCTTGTTTACCACTAGATGTTAATGCGCGATAGTCTTTTAAACTCAATTTTTTTAAAGATCCCTCTAAAAAGGAGACAAAAAATAAATGCTTTCCTGGAACATTTAAGTTCACTATAGTACCTGAAAACGAGTCTTAGCGTGAACCTAACCAAGAGGCAAGAGGCAGATGGAGTGACGAGTCTATGAACGTACAAGGATAATACCGTATGCTCCTTCTACTGAGTTAATGGGGCATGAAAAACATGGATGTTTGATAATTGATAGTCTTTTTTCTCGTAGCCCATCTGCTTAGTTTTCTTTTTGTTTGCTTGTTTTTTTTTTTGTTTTTTTTTTTTTGTTCTTTTTTGTGGAATTCTATGTAGTGTCATTACTTAATGAACACAGGTTAGCCATGTTTGGCTTGGCCAGGTGTTGTTTAATCTAGATTGTGCAATTCCTTTACCTGTAAAAGCTGACATACGGGCGTCTCCGTTATCTAACCATATTGCATGAACGTATTATTTAAACAAAGACCCGTCAACGTCGAGTCACAATCAAATCCTGGAAACCGAAACGCAAAGTTTCGTTGCGGAGAAAATTATAGGTCCAAGTTAATTCCCTCTTATGACTTCTCCCATCTGAATTCAGGCTAGATTCGTGACCTCTTTTTGAATTGAAGACGAGAAAGAGAGGGCATTTTTATTTTTGTTTGTTTCTATCAAGCAGAGTATCTAAACTGTACATGTATACCATTTCGAAATGAAATCGGAACAGGATGAATGCAAAGTTCTTTCATATCCATTTACTCTTTTGCTTTCTTCCGTCTTTTAGTTTATTGTCATTTTAGCAAAGGGTTAAAAGGGCAGATTTACACGCAATTTCAATTTCAATTACTTTTTTCAAAGTGGGGCCCCGGCTGGAAGAGTGTCTAATGCGCTAGCCTTTACATATCCCTGACATATCACCTCAATAAACCTGTGTTCCAGTATCAGACTCGGTCAACGTGGGTATGTGAGAAAGCTTTCAAATACCATCCCGTGGGTCGGTGGTTCTTTCCTGGGTTGTCCTAGGAACTTCATCGATTAGATATGCTGGTCGCCATGTGTAGCTATCAGATGTTGAAAAATGACCACTGGGCTAATTTCTGGGGGTGAGTGTGAGCACGAGGATATGGGGGGTTGGGGTGCGTTAATTTGAATATGAATAAAGATTGTCAATGGGGACGGGTGTGTGGAGGGGGATGTGTTTTGAATATGAACGGATACTGTCAGTAGGTACAGGGTTTTGGAGGGGAGGGGTATTTCGAATATTAATTGAGACTTTCAGTAGGTACGGGGTTTTGGAGGGGCAGGGGTATTTTGAATATGAATTGAGACTTTCAGTAAGGACGGGGTTTTGGAGGGGAGGGGCATTTCGAATATGAATTGAGACTTTCAGTAGGTACGGGGTTTTGGAGGGGAGGGGTATTTCGAATATGAATTGAGACTTTCAGTAGGTACGGGGTTTTGGAGGGGAGGGGTATTTCGAATATGAATTGAGACTTTCAGTAGGTACGGGGTTTTGGAGGGGAGGGGTATTTCGAATATGAATTGAGACTTTCAGAAGGGACGGGGTTTTGGAGGGGAGGGGTATTTCCAATATGAATTGAGACTTTCAGTAGGGACACCATTGTAGTTTACTTATCTTTACATCTGAACAGTATATGATATTGCGACCTCGTGATGATGATGATGACAGCTATATTATTATTATTATTATTATTATTATTATTATTATTATTATTATTATTATTGTTGTTGTTGTTGTTGTTGTTTTTGTTGTTGCTGTTTATTTGTTGTTATAACTATAGATAACCAAAAAGATTTTGCAAATTGTATTTCCTTTTATGCACAGTTCATGAACAAGATCTGCATTTAAAGAAAATCACTGGAGAAATTGTTAATGAAAGAGCGGAGAAATGTAGTGGTTTATCATTCTCATTGTTATTGTCTTTATCATAATTAATCATTACATCATACAATATTTTCAAACACCGAAGATTTTTCTTTATACAAAAAGCAATAAGAAACAATTTACCAAATATTGCATGAATGAAAAGGAAACGATCTGTTGTACGATGTATATTACGATTGTACGAGGTATATTACGATCTGTTTGTTGTACGATGTATATTACGATCTGTTTGTTGTACGATGTATATCACGATCATAAAAATCGTCACTTTATTATTATTAATGTTGTTGTTATTTATCATTAGATTTGGTTGTTGTGATTCTGACCTTGAAATGCAGTTTTGTAGAAACAACTGTTTGCGAACGATTTCCGTATAGCTTTTTTTAGTATGTTAATGACCTTGCTGCGTTATTTATAGGTCACTGTTACTATATTTTTGAAACAATCTTCTTAACCACAATAAGTTTCATATATCTAAAAATGATGGATGTGTCTGTCACTTACATCTATGGCACGTTTGGTATACATACCCTGTAGGTACATCTGGTATGTATGACAACCACTATCACCTGCTGATAGACCTAGCTCTACGGACATGCATATCAAACAGATGCATAACATCGTTTTGACGTGACAGGGACTGTAAATTGCTCTCGGCCAATGTCATCCATGCAATCGGACGGACCAGCGTTAAGGGCGGTAAATTTAAAGGTTTGACTTGGTAGGACCAGTATTTCTATTACTCAAAGAGAGTTTGTTTGAAGTCTACTTCAAACTAATTTTAATTATACAATAATATAGATATTTTTAAGCATTAAAATGTCCTTGTTAAACAAATTATGATGTATTTGTATAAATAAATTACATTTAACGAGAAACTGTTATTTGGTACATACTTTCAGACCATAGGTTCATAACAAACAACACATCATACTGTGAATTCTGATATTTTGGTGAACGAATAAGGCGCTCACGATCAATGTTGATGCTGGTGGTAACGGCAGTGGATTGGTACTGGAGTAGAGATTGTATATCTTTTCGTCCTCAACTAATCCTTCTCTCTCGGCTTCTTCCATCCATCAACCATCTATCATTATACTTTTCTCGAACGATTCCTACGTTTTTCTTGTTATTCTGACACTGATAAACCCGACCTTATCTGCAATTAATATAAATTCTCTTTTCTGGACTTCTCGCGAAAATGGAATAACATGTATAAAATATTTATCAAAGAAAACATTTTATATAGAACTCAAAAACAATGCAATATATTGAAATTCGGTACAGTGACGTACTAAGGGGGTGATAGAGTCGGGGGCGGTCCGCTCCGGGTGACAAGCAGATCGGGGTGGGGGGGGGAGGTGCCATCTGAATAGTTGAAATACCAGTGCAAGTTTTCAAACCAAATTAAAAATTCGCCAAAGTAAGTTATTTTCAGATTGTTTATAATAGCACTGTACTGTTTAAGAAACAATACTTGCAAACATAGTATATTTTTATATGTTTTTACAGTTTAAAGTTATTTGAGAGATGCCAAAATATTTTTGGTACGCCCCTGATTCGGTAGAAATCTTGAACTTGATGCACTTGCTTGCGTTGTTTGAATTTTTACATTGATTATCATTATATTCTAAATGATTGACAACTTTTTTATTGGGTTATGGGTGTGTGAGTGTGTTTCTTTTGTTTTTAGCGTCACTTTAAACTCGTTAATGGCTTTTTCATGCTGGGGGAAATGCCAGTTAATTTTCGTCCCCAAGGACACACTGAGGCAGCCAATTCAGGCTAGTTTGGACGGATTTACATCTCCCGTATATTCCATCTCTCGGGGTACAAAGTGTTCTGATTTAAAACTATCTGAGTTTAATAATGTCGATCGAGAGAGAGAGAGAGAGAGAGAGATATTTTAAACCAGATCAGATGATCAGTCATGGATTGACATACATGCAACCATGCATGCATCCATCTATCCATCCATCCATCCATGCATCCATACATACATACATACATACATACATACATACATACATACGTGCATACATGCATACTCTACAGCATGCTTCAGAACGTGTATTTGAGTCGTGGCACGCAAGTACTATTTTTGTTAAAACTAGAATAGTTCCTATTAAACAAGAATAATTCCTATTAAACTCGAATAGTTCATATTGTTCCCAGATCTGTGTGCATATTATAAGCTGCCTGCCCTATTACAAATTAAATCGTAAAGCTTGCAATGATTATTTGTCTACTGATTTACTTCTGGTATTTGCCACACAACTATGCCTAATTTAAAATATGTGTGTGGCTGTGCGCCGTGTATTAGTTTGCATTGCCAATTACATCAGTGTATTCGTTTCATCAGAGTACATATAATTATAACTTGTTAATTGTGAATAGAGAAGATAATGTCACATGATCACGCTTGTGTATTGTAGTCATTCTAATAGGAGGGATTCAGCCCTTTCGATGTGTCCGCATGTCCATACCTACAAGTTTTATTAACGAGTAAATTTTTTCTTCTCAGTCGTGTATACTTGAAAAAGCGACGAACATTATAATAATGACTTGGAGTTACAAGCCTGTATCAAATTAGGTAAATTTTGATAGTTTGAAGATATATATATATATATATATATATATATATATATATATATATATATATATATATATATATATATATATATATATATATATATATATATATATATATATATTATTCTTTTAGTGAAGTGTTACACATCTGATATATATGTGCAGAGATTAATTTTGATACAGAGTTTTTCAACACAAATGGTGGGTTGTGTAGTGTTACATTTAAACAGCTGAATTAGTTTATGATTGTAATGTCGATAAATCAAGCTCCCCTGTCCGGTTTCCTCATATAACAGTGTCCAGGACACACTCTTGGTTGCACCTGATGCTTCTAAGATTGTTTTCCAGAATGAGTATTTTTCTTACATATTACAGTTATCTCAGATACAATCAGCGTAGTCAAGCATACAAGATTTAAACATTCTTTCGAAGAACAAACATCCAATCTATATTTTAATTCCTTGGAAGTATTCATTTTTTTGCAGGCCTTTTATTACAGATTATTGACTAGTGCATGTCAAGTGGAATCACTGGACAATATAATACGTGAATAATATTTATGGAAACTTCCTAAACATGTCTATCTTTGTTCGTCATCAACAGTGACGGATTATTTACATTATGTTTTCGGGTTATAAGCATTGACTCCGTTTTACCTGGGTTAAACATCACTTGCCACTGACAGGACAGTCGTTTTCCTTTCCAGACATCAGAATGTAGAATTCCACATGCCTCCTGTGAAGTTTGAATGATTATATGTATAGCATAGTAACATAGGCGAAAAGCTTAAATGATGATTGTATATGGTTCATATACTAAAAAGAACAATGGTCCTAAGCTAGATCTTCAGGGACTCCTGTATGAATGGTTTCAAAATCCGAAAATTGGGAATTCGTAACGACGTGTTATATAGTCATCTAGTGTTTTATCGGGAACAAATGGTTTGTGGGTGCGTAGGTGACCGATGAGGCCGATGTGCGCCCTGAATGTTCTGTGGCATTGTGGACATGGGATGGTAGCAATGCTGATCGTGGGGTTACTGGCTCGGGATTTCCTGGCCTGCCTCCATCGTTCTTCCGCGGCTGTCCTTTTGGCCTCGCAAGCTGCAACACCTTTAGAGATGGAAGAGCGCCACACGACCCTGTCCTGGGCAGTCTGCTCCCACGTGTCATAGCTAATGCAAAAGTTCTTCAATGACGTCTTCAAGGTGTCCTTGTTTCGTTTCTCTGTCCTCAGTTGTTGCGTTTACTTTGTTCAAGCTCGCCATAAAACAGCTTTTTGGAAGCCGGTGGCCTGGCATGCGAGCTACATGGCCTGCCCATCGCAACTGTGAATGCATCAGGATGGTGTAGATACTGGGAAGTCTCGCTTGGGAAAAGACCTCAGTATCCGGGATCATGTCTTTCCACCTGATGTTAAAGAGTCTTCTGTAGCAGGTAGAGTGGAAGTGGTTCAACTTATTTGCATGGAGCTGGTACACTCTCCAGGGAGTACTATCGCTCTGTACACCTTCAACTTTGTCTGTAGACTAATGCCTCTTCTGGTCCAGACCTTGGGGTGTCGTCTGGCGAATGCTGCGTTGGCCTTTGCAATCCTGGCATTAACTTCGTCATCATTACGACATTCTGGGACAAAGTGCTTCCAAGATAGGTGAACCTGTTCACTTCGCTCAGTTTGCAAACGTTGACTGTGATTATTGTCTCAGCATACGGTTTTCCTGGGACTGCCTGATACATTATTTCAGTCTTCTTTGTGTTGATCATAAGGCCGAAATTTGTGCAAGCATCATATAACTTGTCGATGATGCGTTGCATGTCAGCTTCAGAGTCAGCGTTGAGGGCGCAGTCATCAACAAATAGAAAGTCTCTGATGATACATGTTGTGACCTTATTTTTTGCTTGAAGCCTAATGAGTTTAAACAGCTTGCCATCAGTTCGGTACCTGATGCTGAGTCCCATGTCACCATTTCTGAAGGCATCAGTGAGCATGGCTGAGAACATGAGACTGAAACGTGTTGGCACCAATACACAGCCCTGCTTCACTCCTTCTGAGACAGGAAAAGGATCTGATGTCACGCCATTGTTCCGGACTCTAGCATCCATACCGTCGTGGAATTGCTGCACCATGGTGATGAATTTCCTTGGGCATGAGTACTTGGCTATGATCTTCCACAGGCCCTCTCTGCTAATAGTGTCGAACGTCTTGGTCAGGTCGACATAGATAGAGAAAAGGTCAGTATTCTGCTCTCAGCATTTCTTTTGCAACTGTCTGGCAGCGAATACCATGTCGATGTTTTCACGCTCCTTTCAAAATCCACACTGGCTTTCTGGTATTAGTCTATGGTCAAGGTGTGATGTAAGACGGTTATGGAGAATCATGGCGAGTATCTTGCCAGCGATTGAGAGCGAATAGATACCTCTGTAGTTGTCACAAGCCTGAAGATTTCCTTTGCGTTTATACAGGTGTATAATAGTTACATCCTTGAATTCCTGTGGAATCATCTCTTTTTGCCACATGAGATGAAACAACTGATGGAGCTTTTGAGTCAGAGCTGCACCGCCTTCCTTGTAGAATTTTGCTGAGACTGAGTCTGAACCAGGAGCCTTGCCACTAGAGAGCAGATATATTGCTTTTATATATATATATATATATATATATATATATATATATATATATATATATATATATATATATATATATATATATATATATATATATAGACAAAATACAAGACAGCGATATTGGACAATAATTTTAAACACTTGTTTTATAACACTTTTTATTTCTACTGTAACCACATTTTAAATTTTACAAGAATCCGGTCCTTAATTGATCTTGTAAACGGCTTAAGTGGCTTAGAATGCACTAAACATATAAATCCGAAACACACGCCCAGAATGCCCATGGAAGGTTTGTTTTTGTGGGGTTGAACGCATTTTCAGTGCATGATATATGGCGCCCAATATAGCTGGAAGAAGAAGAACCGGGAAAACCACGGGAAGAACCAGTGAACTATAAAGGCGAGCTGTTTAAACCACTCGGTCACTCTGGGCACGTCAATGAAAGGAAGAGGGAGATAATGCGTTAAAGAAAACCAAGTTTCTAAACAATACATCTCAAACGTAGGTTGTGGTTACCGTTCGATTAAAAGTTTGGTAATGGGACAAATCACAAGAAGTTTGGGATTCGTTTCAATATATTGGAAGTATGGGTTTTGTGGGGACATATTGAAGCTCATCAAGCAACGCATTTAGATAATATCAAATTTAAGTTCTGTAGAAATATATTGAAAGTTAAAATATGCATACAATTTTAATGTGATTGCTAAAGTTCCACTTCATAAAGTAATGGGGGGGGGGGAGTCGAGGAATATAAGGCTTGGTGGGAATTTGCTTAAAACAGTAATTCCTTTGCTGTCTAAAACCTATTTAGTGTTTTAAAATGAATCTGCTATAACTTATAATAAGGAAAACAGGGCCTACCAAATCAAACGTATAATAGAAATACTAGGTCTACCACATCATACGTATAATATAAACACTGGACCTACCAAATCGAACTTATAATAGAAATACTGGACCCACCAAATCAAACTTATAATAGGGAAAACTGGGCCTACCGAATTAAGTTTATAATAGAAATAATGGGCCTACAAAATAAAACTGATAATAGGGAAAACTGATCCTATTCAATCAAACGTACAATAGAGAAAACTTGGCCTATCAAATCAAACATATACTAAATGAAGCAGAACTAAACTATATTATCATAATGTTGCTATACACTATAGTAGAATTTTTTTTAAAAATTATATGACCACTTTATGCCATTTCCATTTCTAGGTTGTTACCTATCATGCTATGTAAAAAAAAGTTGAGTAGGAACTAAACCTGTGTATAATTATAAAATTTAGAATAACTTTTACAGTTCTCGAACAGTATCACATAATATTGCTGTAATATGTCCTGATGTAAAAAAAAAAAAAAAAAAAAAAAAAAAAAAGAAAATCATGTTCCGAAATCAGAGATTTTGTGGATTATGTAGCCCGCATAAGACTGAACTAAAGTTTTGGATGCTGGACAATATTTTATTTATTTATATATTATTATATACCGCTCTGGGGGCCTAATGGTTAGAGTGTCTGCCTAGGATGCTGGAGATCCTGGGTTCGATCCCCGACCGAGTCATACCAAAGACTTACAAAAATGGAACTTGGCGCTCAGCATTAAGAGGTTAGTGTTAGGACTGGTCGGCCTGGTGTCATGACAATGTGACTGGGTGGGACATCATGCTAGATGTCTGATAGACATCACTATAAACTTCCACACTGCAGACGTCGTAGTGATATGACTGAAACATTATTAAAGCTACGTTAAAAAATGAAAATCACACACATACGCACACACACACACACACACACACACACACACACACACACACACACACACATATATATATATATATATATATATATATATATATATATATATATATATATATATATATATATATATATATATATATATATATATATATATATATGTATATATATATATATATATATATATATTCCAGTATCCACAACAAGTTGAAATAAGCTTGTCGAAACATAATACATTTAAAAGTGTAATTCCGCTAGCAAAAGGCATGTAAAGTTATGCACACACCACGGTTTTTCTGTTTTATTTCTTTGTCTTGTCTATGCTTTTTATTTGTCTTTGAAAAAGACTCATTAAGAGTCGAAAGCGATCAGGCTAGTTATATATATATATATATATATATATATATATATATATATATATATATATATATATATATATATATATATATATATATATATATATGATATATATGTAAAAAAAAAAAAAAAATGTTACGCTTATAGTTAATTAATAATCTCGTGCTACAAAGAAACCTATGATCTACCGCTTCAGGTAACTTTGCTATTCAGGTATATCTATTTATCTTAAAATAATCCCATTACTCTCGTAGATCAATCGTACCTGAACTGGGGACCTTAATAATATCGTACGTGCAGAAATTATCAGCAGTAAGCCGATTATTGAGACGGAAACAAACGTCATCACGTTATTTAGTTTACATAAAATTATCAACAGTAAGCTACCTATTGAGATGGAAATAAGTCATCATCGCCCTGTTTATCCCACATGTGCTCAGTAAGTGTACATCTCTCTCTCTCTCTCTCTCTCTCTCTCTCTCTCGCAGTACCGCTAACTAAATATTCTCTGCTTTCAGATAAATCCCCATTTAAGTTTCCACGAAAATACACGTTTCGTCAGGTAAATGAAATCTACTATCATTGAGGATGTTTAATTTTTATGTAACAGGAAAAAATAATTTCCGTGTTTTGTTATAAAAGTAACTGATTATCGTATGATATTACATTAGTGAGAAAATTAGGGTGAAGTCAAAAATTTATTAGCACCAAAAGAAAAATAATAAGTTAATTGCACTTGACAATTTATTTTACTTTTTTTTTGGGTGGCGGAAGATGCGAAGGTCTCATTGATGTTCTGTCAGTACAATGAGTCAATGTGTATTTATTTGCTCATTCGCTGAATGAAGAAGGAATGAAGAAGGAATGAAGAAAGAAGGAACCCGTGCTCAACAGTCTGCTCCAAATCATTTACAAATATCGAAATGTACCGTCTCTCGGAAAATTTTAACCAGCTGGAACAGGATTTATTAATAGCAACACGCCCATGTAAATTTTTCTGTTGAGGAAGTTTGGAATAGAATACTTAGAAAATTAAATCAGGGACATGAATCTAAAAATTGCTAGGTATATTTGATTTAATTTATATATGATTTAAAATAATTGTTTTTAAGTTTTAAATCTTTTGATTTTTAATTTCATTACATGTCAAAGTAATGTAATTTTGTTTACTAGGAATTTGATATTTTCCCGAAAATTCAGTTTGACCTGACTCTTCTCGTAAATACCTAATAATAGAAACACTGTTTCTATTTTTGACTTAGTTTCCTACCTTGATTCAAAAATCACTGAGACAAGTAAATAACTTTCTATTTTTGTTTTATTCTAGGAGTAAAATGATTGAGTTTTATCAAGGTCATATTCGGCTTTTACCTTGGACACCGGAAAAATGTTTTTTGTGACCAGTTTGAAGTTACATTTTAATTTTTATTCAGATTATTTGGATTCTTAAAGATTATTTTTTTTTCCTGGAAATAACTGAGTGCTCATATAGAATTATTGGACAAACACGTTTCCTTTAATTTTATTCGGAAATTCATAAACTGGTAATATAAAGGCTACAGTATACGTCATCGCCTTCCATCTATGATTTTTCGTCGGGACTCGAACTTGAATTCATTAGAACATTTCAATACTTGGACTTTTAAAATTTAATTCGTGGATTATTCTTGGATTATTTTTGGACTTGATTTCTTAAAACCGTAAGTTCTTAATTTTTCATTTTGACATTGTTTATCCAGGGAAATGAATTATTTGTTAAGTTTTTCAAAGCTTGTTGTTTACACTCTTTCTTTTGTTACTATTTAATTAGAGCCTAAACACGTAGCAAAATCAACTATGATCGGACAAAACATTTGACATACATTTGTAATATCTTGCTATCCTACCGCTCTGGTGGCCTTGTGGTTAGAGCGTCCGCCTCGGATGAGGGAGGTCGTGGGTTCGATCCCCGACCGAGTCAAACCAAAGACTTACAAAAATGGTACTAACATCTGCCTCGCTTGGCTTGGCGCTCAGCATTTAGAGATTAGTGTTAGGACTGGTTAGCCTGGTGTCAGAAAAATGTGACTGGGTGGGACATCATGCTACATGTCTGCGGCATGATGCCCCAGTGCTAGATATCACTATAAACTGCCACATTGCAGACATCGTAGCGATATGACTGAAATTTTTTTTAAAGCTACGTTAAAAATTCAAATCACATCACAACACAACACTTTATTGCATGCTATGATAAACACTTAAATAGAAAACCCATTACAAGAAAGAAAAGACACAATGACAGCAGTCGATTACCATCAGTTTTCTGGATGATCTGACATTCACTCAATGCATAATGGGAAAATTAAAACAGTGATGTAATAATAACTAAACTAAATTAATTAGTCCACGAATAATTAAATAAATATAAACTCCAGAAAACAAGGAAAATATGCAAATAAACAAATGACCGGTTCGACAAACTCGTCCATAATTAATTGATCTATCCAAACTCGTCCATAATTAATTGATCTATACAAACTCGTCCATAATTAATTGATCTGCCCAAACTAGTCCATAACTAATTGATCTACCACATTAACTAGAAACACACACTGATATCAACTCACTCATTCAATTAACAGTAATAATCAGTATTTCAAGAAACAACACATGAAAGAGTGAACCTATGATGGATGGATGAATGGATGGATGGGTGGATGGATGGATGGATGAATGGATGGGTGGATGGGTGGGTGGGTTGGTAGGTGCGTGGGTGGGGGATGGATGGACGGACGGACGGACTGACTGATTTGGCTGACTGACTGACCGACCGATTGATTAATTGATTGATTGATTGATTACGCGAACGTGGAGGGAATAAATTAAATTCAACAGTAAATTAATAAATAAATATGAATTAAACAGTGGAAAAGTATATTACAAATATCACCGTTTTTGAGTTAAAAGGAAAGTATATAAATACTTATAATTCAACTAAGGAAAACAAGGCAGAACTTTGAAAACTACAATGACGCATCATTGCAAATACCCACGTTTTTTTCTTCACAGCATATATTATAAACTAACATCTCCCCGGTCCTATACTGCTCCTCTTCGACATTAACCCATAGGTCGTAATGCAAAATCCACCATATATATCTTCAGGAGCTAGATTATATAGAAATATGTCATCAGAGTTTGATTTATTTTTATGTAGTAACAGTGACACAATTTAGAAAAGCCCTTTCAAAGCTAAGGCTGACTTTCCATACTTTATAAACCGCATCTGGGATATGGAAGAGAAAACAATGTACCCAGAAGAAATCAAAGTACTTGTAATTTTGTAAACGTCTGGAAGATGAGTATCACTTTGTATTAGAATACCAGTGTTACCTCTATGAAAGAAGTATATCAACTCTGTTTTGGGGTGGAGGGAAGTCCCACGTATCTTGAAATTTAATGAAGTTCGAAATTTCACGAAATCTACAAAGGTTAGAATCTGGTGAGTTTTATTAATAGAGCACTAATTGAACGTAATATTATGACGAATAACACTTAAAATTACTTAATTTAATAACGTAATTATTTATGTATTTATTTATTTATGTATTTATTTATTTATTTATTTATTTATTTATTTATTTATTTATTTATTTATTATTGTGTTCTTAAGTTCACCGTTACTTTCATTTCATCTGCATTTCACTATGTTTTACTATACATCATATTTCATGTACACTGTTCTTATGATAACACAAAAAACCACGGTAGCTCAGTGGTTAGGGTACCGGACTCACCTACGAAAGGGTGCTGGTTTGGATCCTACTTTCGGACCAGCCTGGGTTAGGAACCATGGTGTATCACTGGGCATCACACTTTACCCATTTGTCCTACACTTAATAACCTAATTGTGTTGTTGTGCAGAAAAGCCCAGCCTTAATGAGGAAAACATTTTGTACACTGCTAATATAATGAGGTGGTGGCTTTCCTCCCGAAAGGGCATGTAATTAAGAACAAAGGGCATGTAATTAAGAACAAAGGGCATGTAATTAAGAACAAAGGGTATGTAATTAAGAACAAAGGGCATGTAATTAAGAACAAAGGGCATGTAATTAAGAGCGAAGGGCATGTAATTAAGAGCAAAGGGCGTGCAATTAAGAGCAGCGCACGCATGTGATTGAACACACAATAACGTGTGTGCGTGTGTTTCTGTGTGTGTATCTTCAGTACTGATTGAATGTATGTACAGATGATACATTTGGTTTACTGTATTTTGAGAGAGAGAGAGAGAGAGAGAGAGAGAGAGAGAGAAAGAGAGAGTGTGTGTGTGTGTGTGTGTGTGTGTGTGTGTGTTCCTGGTATAGTACATACATGAAGTTGGTCGCAAACATATCTGAATATGTCATTACATTTGTGTTATATTTACTTTACCTTTGACAAACTCCTGGAACCCCATGTGCAGGGCCCAGTAATGATACCCATCTCGCAAATGGTCATTATAGAGACAACAGCTGCACTACAGCGACTAAAGACAACAACTGCACTACAGCGACTATAGACAACAACTGCACTACAGCGACTATAGACAACAACTGCAATGGCTAGTTAAGTTCCACCCAACGGCTGAGGATTAATTGTCCTAACAGCGTGTGGATAGAAAAGAAAGAATATAGCAAGAGACGGATAATCTTTAATCCAATTTTGTCATAAATAGAGGCTTGCCAAATTATGTTGGATCAATACATTTTTTTTTAGCAATTCCTCTTTTGAAGAGTGAGCAAAACCGAAGAAAAGCCGTTTCTTACCAGTTCGGTGAAATCGAATTAAGATAATCTCTGATGAGAGCCGACAGAAAGAAAGAAAATCTTTCCTTCCCGATTAGCACAGAGCAAAGTTAAACAAAACAAAGACTGTTACTTTTACTCAGTATGTATACTTGATACCTACATGCAACAGACATGTAGATGTGTGCTATTTTCAGCATCGAAGTCTTAAAATGTCTGTAGTCAATACCGTAAGTGGGTGGGTAAAACACACACCGGAAAGATATTTAAATGACAGGTATTGATTCGCATGCTTCTGTTTGTTTCCTTCCCCTCAAGTGTCGTGCCAATGTTCAATATTTGACTGATTGTATATTACGTAAAATTGAAAATAAAACTCGAAGAAATAGATAGGTAAACAATGATATTCGGCAAACAGAATTGACTAATTGGTTATTTCCATATGCTATAATTAACTGACTGACGAGCAATGGTAAAGAACTTTTAAATAATATGCATTTAAATCGTTCTTAATATGATAGTCACACATACGTAAATTGCAGCTACCACTTTGTTACAAGATATTGTGGAAGAGAGGAAGCAATTATTTATTCAGTTTATACATTTGAGGAACATGTGATTTGTCAATTATGACGTTGTAATTGATAAAAATAGTAGAGAATTTTACTATTGTGAAATTTCCGAGATGCTTTAAAACAATCGGCGGATATCCTTTGTTCGCAGTACGGTTAGAACATCCGGGTTTATTCCAGTGGCCAACGGAAGTTTAGTGGCGGGGGGGGGGGGGGCCGGCTCACGTAGGAGGGATCCACACATTCGTTGCTGTTTCCTTTGTCTGCTGACTTGGTGAAGGTTTACTCCCTTTATGTTGGATTTTGATCTGAATAAAATTAAATACAACAATATAACTACTTTTTTAACTGCTTCTTGTTCATAGAATAATCTTGACTGACATTACATTTCTTTATCTGGCGTGTTCGCTTGTCATTTGTATCTCTTTCTCTACCCAATTTTACTCATTCATTCTTTCTTTCATGTATGGGTTCTATGCATGCTATAAAAATTGTATTAGTGCTAAACATACAATGAATGTTTCATCTGATCCATTTCACTACACATTTATTTATCAAATTGTTATATTTCTTAAAGTATCAAGTTGCATATTTTGAAAATGTGACATTTATCGATTCAAATTGCAAAACACCGTGTAGTAAAACGTTTTCAAAATCACTCATGTACTTAATGGTTTTAGCTTCTGAGTAGTGGACATTTGTACATATTGTGTAGTGGATATTTGTACATAATATGTAGCGGATATTTGTACATAATGTGTGGTGGATATTTGTACATAATGTATAGTGGATATTTGTACATAATGTGTAGTGGATATCTGTACATAATGCGTAGTAGATATTTGTACATAATGTGTAGTGGATATTCGTACATAATGCGTAGTGGATATTTGTACATAATGCGTAGTATATATTTGTACATAACGTGTAGTGAATATTTGTACATAATGTGTAGTGGATATTTGTATATAATGTGTAGTGGATATTTGCATACCTTTCACATAATAACGAAATGAAATCAACTCAACCTTTGAATTCTTCCAAAACATCCAAATTTCGTCGATGATAGGGCCTAATACCGTACAGTATTTTTTCCACACAGAAATTGATTTTTCATTGTTCCTTGAAGAAAGAAGAACTGTTTAACATGTGTCACCGTTATCTTATACCTGCTTTGAATGTATCGATCTCTATAATTATGTGTACTTTGGGATTTTTATAAGCTTATAAGTGAGTGAGTGTGTAAACAGTAACCACCCAAAATTCATTTAATTTACAGTTTCGTTGTAACGAACCTTTGTCTGCTATTGCGCATCTGCCTGTATCACAAGATGCACCAGTGAAAAAAAGAAAAGAACAAAGACCGTCCTGCGCACCTGTTTCAAGGGGCGGCCACACCACCTCACACAGAAAGTGAAAATTAGTCCATGCGGGGTACTGATGATGAGTCTTGATTTCGACTCGTGTTCGTTCACAGGTTGAGGAACTTGTCTCTTTTTCAAATGAATGTGAATAATCACTCTCTATTCACATCATAGGTCTCCCTGTTTTATTTTTCACAACTTCACTCGCATTGTGTTAAACAGAGTTAAACATTTCACAGTTTCCCTCCACCTATGTTTCGATGCTAGCAAAGATCAAAGTCAAGAACATTCAAATCTGTTTAACGCCCTTTTACACGAGACATCACTAAACATAAAATCGGCCAATTTGCACATAATCTTTACCTTTTCGCACAATGTAGGTGACCAAACAATTGTTCAATAGTCGTACTTGATAATCTCTCTCTCTCTCTCTCTCTCTCTCTTAAAATCATTGCTGACTATACCCCCCCCCCCGAAAAAGCGTAACATCCGCTCGTTGATATAAAACAAATATAACATCTTACATTTTCAAAAACGTCAAATAATAATATTTATAACGGCGCTGCATCTCCTAGTATAACCATATTTATTTTAAAACATGGGATAATATTAACGTCAGGTTGGAGACAAAAGTGAGACAAAATATTATACTCGGTTTAAATGGCGAAACACACAATACGGTGTTCATGCTAAGTCGGTGGAAAAGACAATCGTGTTGAAATATTTCAATTCGGTGTCATAGCAAAAACTTGGCCACCCACCCCTCAGAAAGGTCATGCCCCAGCAATTGCGAGGGTTTATTGGGCGGTTGCTACGTCACCGTTTCAGTGAGACTTTTAGTTTTAACAGTTATGGACAAGTTTTAACAGCATCGGTACTTAAAATGAGTTTAATAGTCTATAAATGATTTCAAATAAAGTACAGGTTTCAAATAGAGTAAACTCGTATTAAAGTTTGAAACAGAGTAAACTGGTTCAAAAGTTTCAAATACAGTAAATTCGTACAAAAGTTTCAAATACTGTGAATTCGTACTAAATACAATACAACAAAACCATGCCAAATCAACTTTGTTACATAAATTTACTATATAGTCAAGGCCAACGAAATACAGGATGGCTAGAAACATTTTATGAGAAATCCTCCATCTGTTTTTACCCCAGAATCCACAATGTACAAAAACTCTGAAATTTAGCTGCGCGTGAAAATATTTCTTTAAGGGCGGTAGCGCAAGGCAAGTTCATATTCTCCAAAACGTATTGACTTGACATGTCAACTGTACAAATGGACTTTTTTGGTCAAAATAGACGTTAGTATCAAAATGGACTTTATTATCAAAATGGACTTCAGTGTCAACATGGATTGAAATAACAAAATGGACATTAATATATAATGAACTTTAATTGATAATAAAATGGACATTACTATATAATAAACTTTAATATCAAAATGGACTTCAATGTCAAAATGGACTTTAGTATCAAAATGGACTTTAATGAAAAACGGACTTTGGTATCAAAACGGACTTCAGTGTCAAAACGGATTGTAATAACAAAATGGACATTAATATATAACCAACTTTTTTGTCAAAATGGACTTTAATATCAAAATGTACTTCAGTGTCAGAATGGATTGTAATAACAAAATGGACATTAATATCTAATGAACTTTAATATCAAATGGAATTTAATATCTAAATAAACCTAAATATCAAAATCTACATGCAATTCATACATAACAAACAAGATATAAATTATCGTAGTTAATGATCAATCAATCAATCAATCAATCAATCAATCGAAATGTGTTCAAACTAGTATAATGAACCTCCATAAAGTTAAAATCCTATAGGAAATCCGCAAAATAGCCACTGAGTGAAAAAATACAATTTTCGGAAATATTAGGTTATTTGGTCCAGTTTCCTGTTTGATGAGATTGCAGTAAATAAAGCCTTGCCTGTCCACTCTGTCAACTGACCACAATGAAAGTATCGTATTTCCAATTTGAATCAAAACTTTGAATTAAGTTGCTGATCAGTAGACATGGCGAATGGTCCAGTCGAATCACTACCCAATTTTCCAGGGAAAATAGAACAATTCAGTGCAATTTTTAAAAAGTATTTTTTTTTTTAAACTGATCATTTTAAAGCAAAGCCATCCACCACCACCCGTCTCAGAATCGAACCAGTACAATTCACAGATAAGCCTGTACGATATCAGTCGATTCGTAATCGCTTTATGATATTTTTTTTGTTTAAAGTCTTGCCTTTAAAACAGTCAAACAGCCTTGAAAAAGAGATCACATAGGCCGTTGTTTTTGTTTTAATATTCAGTTTACAAAATTTGCACATATTAAATTATGAAAAATAAACTATAACATACTAGAAATAAATGTTAGAATCCAACCCGCCAGTATAATGGGTAAGCAAACAACATGGCACTGCCAGAAGAGCTTCACTCCCAGAGTCATAGTATTACTAATAATGTAGAATTTATTTTCAAAGCTGTAAGTGTGAAGTAAATCCGTCAGATAAACAAATACGTTAAGTATGTGATTCTTATTATTAGTATACATACCTTCATGTTTAGTTCGATGTTTATCTAAGCAAGGACCTGGGATATATAGAGGATACTCAAAACTCTAGGAATACAATAGTGCTCATATAACTAGATGTACATCCCAAGGAGGACTAAGTAATCGCTTGCATCGTTTACTCCCGCGATTACATCAACATTAGTGAACTGATTAAATTAGACGGTCGGCACGGGCATGAATATTAAACTTCTACGATATCTGTTCCATAATTAATTTCAATTAAAGAGCTAAGGCTGGTCGACCGTCTGCTATCAGTTGGAGGGATCAAAGAGTAACTATGGCGATAGAACTCACCTAATGCAAAGCATTAATTAAGATACAATGCACCCAAATAATCTGCATATGCAAATCAGACTGTTATTTTGACTACTAAGGTCTATTTTAAGAAATGTTATGTCTCAGCAATACAAAACCTCACTATGCTCTCTCTCTCTCTCTCTCTCTCAACTGAAAGGGAAATTTAATAGTGAAATTTTGTTTTATTATTTCTTATACAAGTGCAATATATATATATATATATATATATATATATATATATATATATATATATATATATATATATATATATATATATATATATATATATATATTGCCATTTGACGAAATGGCATGAAGATATCTTCCTTCAGGTTTCCTTTATATAACATTTTCAAAATAATGTTTTATCTCTGCTTCATATAAGATTTTTATCTCTTAATTTCTAAATGAGTTGCTAAGATCGGTTCCAATGGAAAAAAATAATTATGGGATATATTATCAACCGTAGCTAAATCAGGCACAACAAGCTCGTTCACTTTTCTTGAATTTAAACAAGCATCTTTCATATTTCATGTGTATTGGTAAAATATTAGATCCATATGGAACATTATTATAACTCTATCATCAATATTAAAGAACTGTTTCATGCAAATACTCTTTCGTTATTTACGCAGAGAATTACCACTTCAGCCAGCTCCATTAATCGAGCCATTTTCGTCTTTGCTTTGATGAATTAAAGACTAGCGCCGCTATTCGCTTGTAAGTCGAGTCCAATTGCAAAAAACAAAGACTCTGATCTGCCGTAGCATAAAGCTCTGCACATCAGGGTCTATCATGTTTGTTCTACTGATTATTCCTAACAAATTGCAAATCTCTTGGCGCATTATGCTACGGCAGATCTGGGTATGTGCAGTTCCTAAATGATCTCATCTTATAGGTGAGTACGGACGGTATGGTTTGCTATTGTCCTGGACATCGACAAAAGTGGACAAAGGCTTCCCTAATACAGTCTTTCACTTAAGTGAAAAATATATATTAGATTATATTTGTTATTGTATGTCTAAACCTTCTAATTGCCACAACTGAATTACTTAATCAGATTCCGAAAGATGTATTTTTCTCATAGCAACACGTTTTGGTGTGTCTATGTATAGTCGACAAGTAGACCGACTAGAGTGCAGAAAATTAAATTTGATTTATAAACATATCAGTAGCAAAGACATTTTAAACGTTTACCTTGTCTATTTTCGGTATGGATTATTCTACTAGAAAACCTTAATTTTCAAAATAATTTAGTTTGAAGTATGTTTAATTTATAAAGAGAAATATCAAAATATCGGTACGACTATTTCAGAGTGGTTGTTGCCATCACTACCACCACTCTCATTAACCATCACGAATATTTGTCATCTTCACCACTTCCAGCACAACAACAATCATCATCATCATCATCCTCATCATCATCATCCTCATCATGAAAACAATAACGTGAAGATTTCATTGAAAGTTATAGTTACTATTACTTTGTATGTTTCTAAATGTAAGCACTTACTACGATGTTACTACGATGTTAATCTTTCTTCAAAACAAAATTTAGACTATTGTAGCAAACATAATTTGGCAAATATGACTTTTATTTTGGTGGAAATCCCCAATTAATTATTTTTTTATAATTAAAAAAGATATTCTACCAATTCGAAAATAGTATAATTATCACCATTTTTCGCTCTAGGTAAACATACAATGATATCAGTATATTCTGCTCATAAATAGCACAAGGAAAAACAAATTTTGAAAAAATCAGGAACCAGTTTAGCTACCGTTTTCGGTATAAATATTCTGACATCACGAGTTTCAATTGATCAAGTTAGGACATGCAAGATTTCGGAATTTGTTTCAGGTTCTTAAGTTGGTACGAGTTACTTCCCTTACTCTACACTATCACGGGCTTTCGTGACTGGTTCAGTTGATAGCTTCACCCACTGGAAAGCAAAATTATTTCTAAATCACTATAGTGTAGAAAAGAAATAGTTGACACATAATTCTTACTTTCTGGATGAAACAGAACGTTTCAGCCTAACGGGAAAGGATATCAACGCCTGCAACAGAATAATTTAACACTGCATCACAGAATGGCTCATTACATATAAAGCACGAGTGACATAAACAGCTATTTATAGCAGCTGATTTAATTTTTATTGATACACATGCACTGTCATCTACAGCTTCTTTCTAAAGTTTACTCAAGGTGAAACTTCGCGGTAAATATATTCGTTTGGCACGGATTTGTCCAAAATTTGCCGGTAAATGCATTTCATGACCAATACATGCTCGCGCGTGACACCACACGTATCTGGCGCTGTAAACCTTGCCAGGGTCATAATCAGATAAATTACATGACACCCATCCAATCAGAACGCGCAATGCGGCTCGTGACATTAGCCCCGCCTACATTCTTGATGATTGGCACAGAAATCCTTTAACTCGCGGAGCACGCACTATGTTGTGTCAGTTGTGTGAAGTTCTAAGGAAGGTTGTATTAGCGATATAATGCCTGGAGTAATGCTTTTGGATAGTGTGTTAAATTCGCATAAAATGGAAAAATCTAAAGTATGTAGATGTTTATTCGGAAGGCCTGATCATGATAAACTGAGAAAGGATTTAGATTCAGAAATGGCACAGATGAGAGAAGAAACCATGCGTTACATGAGCGATAAGTACAATTTTAATACCGAAGACGACGAGCCTTTGGAAGGCCGCTACGATTGGCAATTAATCAAACAGACGGATGATGTACCATCCTTCTATCGAAAGGGGTACACAAATAAACACAGAACTATAACACGACGACGGCTATCATTTAATTCGGGTTTGAATACTCCCGAAAGACCGTCTACACCAGTCGTATTGCCCGTCGATGGAACTGTGTGCAATTCTAGCCCGTCTGCACAAAATGGAGATTTACAAAATCGTTTAGAAACAACACCCATTTTTAGAGACTCGTCATTTTCTTCAGAATCTTCAAGTCCAGACTCTGATGTCAACGATAGTAGACCAAGTAGCCGAGGACATCTTGTTCAAACAAAAATAGAAGGTAAGTGGTATGACCCTTTTATTTGTTTCTCCACAGCCCTTTGGGGGCTCGTCAAACGTATTTCTTGAGTTTTTTGGTTGTATCGTAATTGTCATAACTGCTTGTCAGGAATAACCCACAGATCGTATGGTGCACTGTATCGTTTTACAAACTTCTGGTAGTCGTAGTTCACGGCTGTTCGGCACATATATATCAAAAATCAAAATATATACGTGTGTGACAGTAACTTGTATAGTAAAATGATTTGTACTTCGTAACATTTCCAGTTCGATTTGTTCAAATACGCGTCTGCGAACAATTTAGCGTTTTCTCTTGACCCAATTTTGGGTGATATGTAAATATGACTAGTTTTTTTACGTAATTCTAACAATTCTTTTCGTTGTTTTTCCTATTTTACCTTGGTTATTAACTCGGATCAGTTGTGACTTGTGTTTGGTTGCGGTTAATTATCTTTTTGTTTTCACTTTTATAACCAAACATTCGCGGGAATTTAAATACAACGTGTTAGATCGAGTTTGATCCATTTATGCGGGAAGGTCAGATTTCTTTGTTCAAATTGCCCACCAAGACCGGGATTGGTAGCAACAGCGTAACTTGTCCAAACATGTTTGTTTACTGTACTCGGAGTGGTTCAAGACCAAAGACGCTATTTCATTCATGAACATACATGTCTCTGCAAAACATGCTTTCCGCGTGGTTTTAAAGGCTCATTTACTTCTACGTTTTCTTTATTTATTTTAAAGTTGAAAGAAGAAAAATAAATTTTTATTTTGCACACATTTAATTAAGCAGGAGATTAAGATTTATCTTGGAAAATGTACCATTTTCTGAAGCTGCCAGTTTAATGCAGGATTTATTGTACTATGCTTGATTCAGTGTGATGTATCATGTTGAACAAGAGGAATCCCAATATTCAAATCAGTAATGCTTGTAATGAAGTTTACCTGATACATGTATGATGGAATATCACTAAATTAATCACCAACATCGCGGACTTCATACTTTTCATGACGGAAATTTAAATGATCACTCCCTATCAGCATCATAGGTTTCAGTTTTATTTTTCACAACGTATCTAGCACTATATTAAATGAAGATGGACATTTCAATTTTCCTTTAATAGTTTCAATACTAGCGATGGTCCAAGTCAAGAAGAGTCGAATGCCTAACGCCCTTTGCAGATAATCGTCACCTTTTCGCACCAAGCAGTTACAATTGTCCAATGCTCAATCTTGATAATCTCTTACGAACGAACGAACGAACGAACACAAAACTGACCAAGTTTGACCTGATTTTCTTAAAATCAATGAAACGGCTGTTGTGCAGAGACGCTAATTCGGTTTCAGCCATTGTCATGTATAAACGTTGTCGATTTCTGATTAACCTGCCGGCCTACGGGCATTAAGCTACATCAAATGTTGATGTCCTCAGTTTGGTCGTATCAATCAATGTATTAAACTGGACATGGTCTGTCCAATGTTTGCGCAACTTGTCAGTGATGAAAATGCTTGTATTCAAGCACAATTGCTGTCCTGTGTTTGCTGTCAGTCGACACGTAAAAAGGCGTGAAGATGAAATATTTGTATGGTCTCTTTGTATTATCTATTTTTCCTTCTTTTTGCAGACTATTTAAAAGTAAGAAAGAGAAGGTTGAATTTAGACGATGACCAAGTTCGAGCAGCCAAATCCCCCAGATTAGAGTTATGGTAAGTTTTTTTGTTTTGTTTTTTTTGTAAACTATTTCGAACTAGAATTGGTTTACAAGCTTAAAATAAATGTTTAAAGTTATGAAAGTACAAATACAATATACAGAAACAACTGATGGAGAAACTGTGAGGACGTTTTTGTACCAGTGATATATTTGTTCCCTTCGAGATCATTAGAATGGCATTTTACATGAGCAACACATGTTCGTTTTACGATTATTTAAAAACAAAATACGTGTAAAATACACTGTTCAAGCTTGCACTCGGCAACTATCAACCTTTATCATCTTTAATCAATACATAACCTCAGTCGTGATGCTGTTTGATTTTGTTTATTTACAATCTCCATGACGATCTTTGCAAGATTAGTACACGTTTAGAGAGTAAGCCATCTCAGTTTGCACGAGGATTGTGGTAAAAATCGATGAAATACTGATTTCTTTTGAAATATACTTGAAAGCCCAAGTCCCATTAGTCGAACTTGAAATAAGAGTAAGTGGGTTAAACTTGACTTGAAAAGCTCAATTTTGTAACAATTATTTAAACTGACGTGCTTAGTGTAGATGGCCTTTTTGCTTCAGTGAAACTAGTGCAAATACTGTAAAACTGCGCGAAATAAATCACCTTGTTTATCTGGTGTGATGTCGATGTTTACAGTGGTATGAGTCATACGTTCTACGAGCTCCATTTTACTACCGTTTGTGTACAATCCGTTTGTAGTTTTCAGGCTGTTGATTTTTGTAGTTTGAATAGCTCCACCGTGATTATGATAGATTTCGTCTCTAAATAGATTTTTTTGTACTGAATACTTGTTATCTATCGAATGAAGTGACTCGAATCTAATATGTGTTAGTATAAAGACTCTGGAATGATTGGTGGAAAGAGTTGGGGTAACCATTTACAAAACAAAAGCCTGGCGTAGTAACCCGCTAGTTCGGACGCCGCATTGTCATCATTTGCATAAAGCCTGACCCAGCGTGTGAATTGCCGGGACAGATGCAGACTAGTGGTTATCAGAGTTCACGTGACTTGAATGTTCCCAGGGTTACCGTGTAAGTGGAATGCTATATTTGGTAACAAGCTAATTCTGTGCACATGTGGCCACGTGTGTGCTATGGGACTCTTCAACGGAGCTTGGACAGATAGGTTCATTAGGAACGAGGGAAAGGCTGGAGTATTGAAGCATTACCTCTGCTTTCTTCCTCTAGATAAAAACCCGCATCATATTAAATTGGGTCTTTTCATATATAATTAAACCTCGGATCTTGCAGTAATAACTTAGGTTGTGGTGGGGGGGGGGAGGGACTTCGATGGTAATTAGCTTCTATAGCTAAGAGGTTGAGGTGGGTCCAACATAAAAATCTCTTGATGCTTTCTTTGAAGGTACTAAAAGTCCGACGTTTGCCAAAAAACTAAATGAAGTAATGGACTTGCCTTTCCTTTCTATACTTAAATATATTCTTACCGTTCCAAGAATTTCTTCCTACCGATACTCCTTTGTCCCTCTCTTATTGATTTCGCTTAGAGTAATATTTTTTCTTGTTTTTCTTTCAGAATTTGGTACACGAGCTTCATGAACGACGCATGTATATGAAGACAGCTATCCAGGCTGCCCCTTGACTATCCCTCTTGTTCGTTTCGCCCTGCCAGCCTGCAGGAAATATTGTAGGTCAGCACTGATCCATTTCATGCTGATTTCAGCCTGTCTGGCATGGTTACTATGGACATCAAACGGTGTGGACAAAGATGATGGATCTGATGAAATGTAACAGCTGTTTGGCTGGATTTTGTGGCATAGGAAATGTACATGCAGATGTATATTTTGTTATTTTTGGATTTATCCCCCCCCCCCCCCCGAGTCATGTGATGATTGTGGACTTGGATCAAATGCAAACTAAATTATTGGAATTATTTCCAACTTTCATTAAATTTGAGTCTTTTGTTGTTTATTATTTATCTGCAGATTTTTGAACAACTTTATATACATATTATCAGCTTGTGAAGATGAAGCAAAACTGACAAAAATAGTTTTTAGAAAAACAACTCGTTAGTAGGTGTTAAACAGTTTGCAGGATTTCATTACACATGTACATCAGTGGAAGATTTTGAGCAAAAATTTGTCAAAAGGTGTGGTGCGTCAAATGGATTTAATTATTTATCTCCCAGAGAACTCTGTATTTCGTTTCATATTATGCAGGTCGTGCAAATAATTGTCATTGGTGCAATTTAGAATAAGAGTATAGTCATTTCAACTCTTGCATAGACATTGTAGAGCCCAAGTTAAAAATGATACGGATATTCAAAGCTTGATGCTGTTGTGATATCGAAGCAAAGGTTGACGAAGTGTTCATTCATCAGGTGTGTAAACACCTCGTGGCTTGATACATTTGCAGCTTGTACTTCAATATTGTAATGGCATTCAACCCTATCAAACTGCATTTCTTGTGAAAGACCCGATTTTGACTTGGCTTCATCTGGTATTTAATTTGTGTACACATTACATTTTGTAGGTGCCTTGTAAGGAATGCTTTTGCAATTTGACCGGGGCAAAATCATGCATTTTTTGGAGTGAAATGTGAATGATGTGGTTTTGTTCAGGAGCACAGGCAAGTTCTTACAAGACCACAACTGTACTCTCTTTTAGGTGCCTCTGAATGTGCAGTGGAGAAAAGTATTTTTCATGGCAAAATGCTTCAGTAGAGTTTTACATGAATGTACTTTTCCTTGCAGATTATTGTGGCTTACCTTGCAAGATAATATTGTTTGCTAGCTAGTCAGTCAAAATTTAACCACCATGGAAATACTTTGGTAGCTGGCACTTAGTTTGCTAATAAATTCATGCATTTATGTGAATGATTGTAGTAAAACTGTTTGGGTCTTTAATTTCATTGATGTGAATGATTTTGGTAAAACTGTTTGCGTCTTTAATTTCATTTGTTACATATTCTAGTCCATGTGTTTCAGTTGCGGTCTTCATGGCTTCTGTAAAAGATAAACATGTGCTGAGAAACATGTTTATTTGTTTTTTACAGTTACTGAGACTGCTGCTGTTGTTGCACAATCAGATTTTGTATGTAAGAATGACAATTATATAGACTTTGCAGGCAGCAAAAATTTGTCACAAATGTTGTCCTAAAATAAAAAGCACAAATTCTTTTTGTTTCATTGATGAATCGCCAAAACAAAATCTTTTTACATTGATCATTAGGTTGATGTTCAAATGAGGAATGTTTTAATTTGACAGTTTCGTGTCTGAAATCTCTTTCCCGCCCCCCCCCCCCCCCCCAATCATTGGATCATACTGGTTTCCAGCTACAAATGTTACTGTGTATACTTGCTTTCCAGTGGATTAAAATAACTGATCTGCTGTATCACAATGTGCCAAAGATCATGGTCTTTGTTCTACTGATTATTCCTAACAAACTACACAGACCCAGATCTGCCTGAGCATTGTGTACCAGCAGATCTCACAGTTTGTAGTTGGGCTTGTATTATATGCAAGCATATATGGTAATTAAACAGTTGAACACATTTTTCATTGCAGATCTGTGAAGCTTCGATTTCACATGCTTGATGTTTTAAAAATGGTTGTCAAAAATTGTCTTGGAAAAGTGCAATGTATTAAAAGTCCATGTGGCACATACCAAATATGCTCCTTATTGGTCAATTACAGCTGCAAAGTGCACAGACCAAGTTGCACTGTCACATAATGCACTGACATATGGGCGTCTTTTGGGAGTAATGAACATGGTCCCTGACTTGTGACTGCAGATTGGGATTTGTTCTTTGTAGCTGGACTGGACATTTAAGAGAGAATATGCAGTCTCATGTGCCCCCTGACTTTCATAGGCAACATGGATTCTGTTTGCATAGGAATTTTGGTCATGTTTAAAAATGTTAATGTCGGGCTTTACAATAAGATGGTTGCTGGTTCAGTACCCACCCACATCTGCAGGGTGACCTTATCTTTGTGAAAGGCACTTGCCCTGAACAAAGTGCAGAAATGGCTTGTAAATGCCATCGCTGTAGACCAACAGAATCCATGATGGCTTTTTTGTAATGATCTCGTAATAATTTAATAACCTTTGATATTAACAAGCAAATCAGTAGCTTGTTTCAGTGTATATGTATGTATATGTTACACTAAGTGTACTATTACCTGAATAAAATGAAGTTTTATTCCTTTTTTAATCATTTCTTTACTGTATTTTTTGTTTGACTTCTGAGAGCAAGATGTATGCCAAAAAATGCATTTATAACATTTCTAAAATGATGAAAGACTTGCAGTTTTACCTAATGCTTTCATACATTGCCAAAGTTATCTTGCCGCATTTTTCATCAAGCTATTTTTCTCCTCTATCAAATGGAGTATATAACTTGATTTTGAAGCAATCTTTAAAGATTGATGAAATATTATGGATGCAAATTTTCCCTTTCATGCAAATTGTGGGAAAGTAAAAAAGTAATCCTTTCTTAAAATTGTAATTAATTGGTTACTCTAAGAATCGGTATCAACAAAAATTATGAGAAGTTTAATTCAAAATTGTAGTGTTTTTCCATTAACTTGTCATTCAAAACTTTATATTTTCGGAGGACGGAAGGAATCTAGGCCTTTGTGTTTTCCTTGTTATTCATTTTTCAGGGACTTGTAAGGTAGTCACTATATGTCACGTTGCAATATGCTGTTGTGATCTTATAGATCTATCGGCAGTTTTGATCTCGAGACTCTCTTACATGTAAATCCATTCAGAAAAGTAAATATTTAGTGTCCGTTGCATTTTGATATCTTTTCTGATGTCATATCATCAATTAAGTACACACTTCAAATGTTCCGTTATTTATTCCACAGTTACTTGGTAAATTATAAATTACCAAGGAGTTCAACTTGAAACAGTGTAATTTCATTGCTGGAGAATATTTTGATTTAAATTTATCATTTTTGGCAGCTCTTTATTTTCCCTCAGATTGTTGGAGAGTCTCAACCATAACTTATTATTGGTGTCAAATTTAATTAACATTTGGAGAAGTGGGAAATATGTTTCTATTTATGTATTTCAAATAAACTGTATTTTAGGTCACCTGGTTACATTAATGGGACCATAATTTATGAAAAGAATATTAACTTATTATTTCTTATGAAATTTAATAAATTTAATTAAGATGTCATTTGACTTGTGTCTTATTGGAAACTCTATCTGCCTCATAACCCATGTTACGACTTTTAATTCTTCTATGTTTTTGTGCCGTCTGCTTTTGATCAGTCTCTTGCTCTCTTTAGACACAAACATGCGTCCAAGTTTTAATTTTTCAAGCGCATGGCAGATTCGATACAACTTGTACTTAGGCTTTCATGTGCTTGTTCATCCAGTTATCCCATTACATTACAAATCCATATGACATGGGCACAACCACCCTAAAGTTTAATAACGTCTTTTGGCATTCTCTCCTATAATCATTGATACCATCATGTACGAAGAAGCAATCAAACTGCACAGACAGACGGGCGCCAGTTTGATGGATTACTTCTCAACAACACCCCCACCCAAAAAAAGACAACCCCTTTTTGCTAAGTTGTGTGAAAACACATTGTAGTCCAGTAGAATGCACTGGAAGACCACCCCTGCTACCAAAAAATAATGGTCTCTCAAGACCGGTGGTCCCTCATGACTGGTCATATTACTATATCATCAATAAATGTGTGCATGGAGAACCTGGTCTCTCAAGACGGGTAGTGTTTCATAGCAGTGGTTCTCACAAGACAGGTTTTACTACAACAAGCAATTTAACCTATTAAAATATCCGGGTACAAAAATCTCGATTATTAATTTCCCATATTAAACTCGTTTTCGGCAATTTCGATGATATGCTTCCTTTTATTTGTCTGGATTGGTCTTACGCTGAAGACAAGTGTTAATGCGTGCCCTTGGGGTTATTCATGGCTTCAGTCATCCGGTACAGAGAGTGAATCATTACACCATGCACAACTGGATGTGCGTTTTCCTGATTGGGAACACGCAGGTTTAATCAGGAAAGTGATTATGATTTGGATTTTTAAAGCAGCTTTACAAAATTTAAATGATACTGGGGAAACAAAATATTTTCATTTCATGGCGTCGACATCTTCTGTATGCTTTAATTAAAACGTTTGTTTAGATATCATTTAACTTCTCTCATGGAACCTGAAAACTTCATCTGCATAATAATTCTGAAAAATAATTAAAATTTACATCATAATCTAATATATTGTCCTGAAAAATGTACTTACCTAAATGTGTCTAGTACACGAATCAACGATAGGTTGTGCGGAAATTGCAGTGGTGTATCGAGTGGGCTTATGTAGGTGATTATAACCGGGGAGCTACTTTCTTTTATCGACAGTCATCGTAAATGAGTCAGACACTAGGTACGTACAGAGTGGATGTTACATCACAGGGACAGTATACGAAAAGGCGATGTTTCCTAAAGACACCAATGAGTAACTGTAGTTGGTATGTGTAATTAAAAGCAAGATTAGTAGTAAATTCAAAAATAGCAAAGTATGTCAAGTAACATTAATCTACGGTTAAGTTGATAGTAAGTAAGACACAGCGGTCTGTTCAACTTACACTATATAGAGAGATAAAATTACGCATCGGTATATATATTTTTAAATAAATCCACTTATGACTGACATTTGTACTCGTTTAAACTGATAACATGTAGCGTGTTTGACTATATCAAACTGTGTGTGTGATTTGGTTTTTAACGTAGCTTTAACAATTTTTTAGTCAGTGTGGCAGGTTTCAGTGATGTCTCGCACTGGGGCATCATGCCGCAAACATATAGCATGAGGTCCCACCTAGTCACATTATCCTGACACCAGGCTGACCAGTCCGAACACTAAGCCCTTAGTGCTGAGAGCCTATCGAGGCAGCTGTTAAGTACCATTTTTATGTCTTTGGTATGACTCGGCCGGTGATTGAACCCACGACCTCTCGAATCCGAGGCGGACGCTCTAACCAGTAGGCCACCGGAGCGGTCTATATAACAGAAATTTGATACAAAAGTGTATAGATTCAATTTTAAATGTTTTTATTAGGGAATCTTCATCTCCAAGAAATTTAAAACGAATGTTTCATATTTAGTTGTCGACCAATTTTATTACAAGTGTGTTTGAGCTGTTAAAATTTAAAAGGGAAAAAATCATGTAATGATACGAATTTTATAAAGTAACTTTTATTCTGAAAGAATATCATAGGTCAGCATCAGCTTTTATATTTCGCAGAGTCTTAAATCCTACCTGGTCAAAAGAGGATACGTAAATCCCACCTGGTCAAATGATGATAAGTAAATCCTACATGGTCTAACGAGGATACGTAAATCAGACCTGGTCAAGTAAGGATACGTAAATCCCACATGGTCAAGTAAGGATATGTAAATCCCACGTGGTCAAATGAGGATCCGTAAATCCCACATGGTCAAGTAAGGATACGTAAATCTCACATGGTCAAGTAAGGATCCGTAAATCCCACATGGTCAAATGAGAATACTTTAATCCCATCTGGTCAAATGAGGATACGTAAATCCTACCTGGTAAAGTAAGGATACGTAATTACCACATGGTCAAATGAGTATAAATAAGATGCAAAATGCACACGCGTGTACGTAGTGATAACCTAACCAACGCGCAGACCTAAACACGGCGCCATAGGCGTCCGCAGAAATATTGGTAATTTTGCTAAACAAAAGGAGGAGCGACAGTCCTCACCCCGTCCGCGCTCCCCCTCTACGGTGCGGACTCTTAGCAGAAGGATTATTTATTTACACTGTTTCCAGTTTAAATAACAGGTAAACATAGACGGGTGGAGTTGTTAAGTTGTCCCTTTTGTCATTAAATTCATTTAAATTCGTTGAATTTTGGAAGGATTAGTATAATGAATTATCATTATATCACAGGTTATCAGATAACAACGTTATCTTTGTCAGAGGACTTCATACTCTTTATCATGAGACACTGTTCTCTTTGTTAGAAGACACTGTTCTCTTTGTCGTAAGACATTGTTCTCTTTGTCATTGTCATAAGACTTCATACTCTTTATCATGAGACACTCTTCTCTTTGTTAGAAGACAATGTTCTATTTGTCACAAGACATTGTTCTCTTTGTCAGAGGACTTCATACTCTTTATCATGAGACACCCTTCTCTTTGTCAGAAGCCATTGTTCTCTTTGTCATTGTCACTGTACTATTCTCTTTGAAAGAAGATACCAATCTCTTTGTCTATGCTGTATAATCAGTAAAATCAAGGCAAAGAAAAGACACGGATAGATTCATCTTGCTTAATTTTGAAACGTTTCAAATTTAAATAAAGTATTCATCATTGACATGTATTGATTTACTTTAAGCAAAGCCAGTGATATCCTTTTTTCATGGTAGACCAATGCATAAGTAAATATGGTAGACCAATGCATAAGTACATATGGTAGACCTATGCATAAGTATATATGGTAGTCCAAGACATAGTATATATGGATCATACATAGTTTACAGTTAGCGTACATCTAACAATTCAGTGTATCTTTATATACCCGCTTAAAAGACGATTGTAAATAACAAAGATCCTGATATGCCGTAGCATAATGTGTTTTTAGTTCAGATCAGAGTCTATGTTGTTCTACTCTCCTAACTAAACTCCACATGCCCACATCTGCCGACGCATGATGCGCGGACAGATCTGGGTCTGTGCAGTTTGGAGGTGGAGTCGTTTTATAAGTGAGTACAGACAGTATGTACATTTTATATGAGAATTAGTGCCCTAGTTATTGAAATTGCGATTTTTGCGCATATTTCCGTTTTCGTGTGTTTCGCTTGGAACCGGCATTCTTGATATTACCTTTTTATACACGCGTGGGTAAACATTTGGCCAATTTTGCTTTAGATTTTTATTTTTGTTTTCGTGAAAAATCTGAACACCGTGTTTAAAGAATCAAACCTTCTTTGTGCAGCGTCCTCAAACCGCAAAGAACCGCACAACCTTTATCCCTCTTACTTCGCAAGACTTATAATGATAAAAACCGAATTACGTCCAAACATTGAGAACCTTTATTTTCTTTGAATGATCAAGATGTCTTCATTTGGGTAAATATATTAACCTAGGGTTCCTCAAAATAGGTCACACACACACACACACACACACACACACACACACACACACACAGTGAGTCGTCAATATATATATAGATGTGTCTTCTTCGTGTATTATTTCCTTTCAAAATAAACTGAAACTTTGGGCTTGCTATAGCGAAAGAAACTTTCCGCATCTAGTTTTCGATCTGTGGGTGTTTAGGATATCCATAACTGAACCACCGCCCTTGCCACACCCCCGCTACTTATTCGGACCAGTGGTTCGATTAGCTCATCACTCATTTTGAGGTAAATGAAACTTCCGGTTTAGACTTTTGAAAAAGTCGCGAATATTACGTCATCAACGAGGAAGCGTTAAAGCTTAAAGGTCTATCGACTGTCCGGTCTTCCAAGGAAATGTATATTTTCTGCACTACTCACAGTTGTTTGTAAAAAAAAATTGTATTGAACAAGGTTAGCAATATATTGATATGTGTATATAAGTAATTAATTACTTTCTATAAGATGGTTCTGGCCGTCACGTGTGAAAATGATGATAGTCAATGACAAACCCTTTCAATGAATATCCGATAGTTTGATATTCCTTGAAAATGATTACACCACTACTACTACCACTACTATTATTACTACTACCACTAATACTACTACTACCACTACTACTATTACTATAATCCGAGTTTCCCCTGACCCTTGCCACCCCATGTTTGATATTTGGACATTTATGCTGGTGTGTAGGGCCAGAGTCCATTGCCTATCGAAAAGTTGGAATTGGCCGAAACCGTTCGGACTCGGCATAAGGTAGCCGCTTTCTAGCCGGCCTAGCAAACTTGAAAGACCTTTCATCGAGATATACCTGCATGAAAATGATATCGATATGATTTATTTTCACAAATATCGCGACCATAGCATTCGTTGTATCTTTGATCCGCTGACAATCGAGACGAAGCTACAGCGTTGCTGAAATTTGACCTGGATCTCGCCATTAATATTCCTAGTCATATGACTACACAAATCTCACAACCTAGATGTCAATGACATCAGAGGTCATATAGTCACGTGATATGAACAATAAACCATTGCTAGTGTTGTTGTAGGAAAACAAATCGAACATATCAATGAAAGTCACGCGATCTTTATAGAAAAGTGAAAGAACACAGACTTCTCAAAATATTTATTCTAAGAACAGTGACCGGAAGTCTGTACATGTTGCAGCAACTTGAAGAAAACCAGATTCACGAAACAGAGAGCACATGTCAATGCGGTAGTCACGTGATACCAACAAAAACATCGCTCACACGTGCTCAGCACTGGTTGAAAATGGTTTTCTCCACCATGTTGCGGTACCGACAGGTTTCTTGTCGTTGTTCACAGAATAAATATATTGAGAATTAAGTGTGCAGTATATTTATTTACAAACATTACGTGAATTCTATGTAATATTTTCAAATTCTATGTACAACAACTTTGGAAAGTTTATTGTCAATATCACGTGACTCCTTGACCTCTGATGTCATTGATATTTAGGTTGCGAGAGTTGTATAGTCATGTGACTCGGAATGCAAATGACGAGATCCAGGTCAAATTTAAGCAAACGATGTAATTTCGTCTCTTCTGTCAGCGGATTAAAGACACGACAAATGATATGCTCGCGATTTTTTAGAAAATGAATCGTATTCCTGTCGATTTCATGCAGATAAATCTCGATAAAAAGTCGTTCAAGTTTGCTAGGCCGGCTAGAATGCGGCTACCTATGCCGACAACAAATGGTGTCGGCCAATTCCAACTTCTCGATAAGCAATGGATTCTGACCCTACACCCAAATATAATTGTCCAAATAGCTAAAATGGGGTGACAAGGGTCAGAGGAAACTCGGACTACTACTACTACCACTACTATTACTACCACTACTACTACTACCACCACTACTATTGCTACTAATACTACCACTACTACTACTTCTAATAATACAACTGACACTACTACTACTACCACTACTACTGCTACCACCACTGCTACAAATGCTACAACCACCACTACTTTAAAAAATTGTTAATGTTACGTTAAAAATCCAAATCACACACACACCACCACCACCACTACTACTACTTTTGCTACTACTACTATTACTAACACCACCACCACCAATACTACTACTACTACCACTGCTATTACTGCTACTACTTCTAATAATAATAATAATATTTGACTTAATTAGATAAGCAATAAGTAAGCTAGATAGCGCTATCTTCTCTCTGCAATCAAAGAGATGTCTAAATGTTGTATTAAATGCTACAACGGACAAAAACATCGCTGTACAATTTAGCATGTTTGCCAATATATGTCTGTAACTATACTGAGCCAAGCATGCCCAATTAATTATTAGCATATTAAATATAAAGTATCTAAGACGTCCGCCTCGGACGCTGTTGGTCAAGGGTTTGCCTTGCTTGGTGCTCATCATTAAGAGGTTAGTGTTAGGACTGATTGGTCTAGTGTCAGGATCATGTGACTGGGTGGGACATGATATTACATGGCTGCGGCATGATGCTACGAGGCGCCGTTGCGGACAGAAGCTGGTCCAATCAGAACGTTGCCGTTGAAATATTAATGTATTATGTCCAGAATTCCAATTTTACGTGTTCAATCAAAAATGCTTGTCCTTAAAGTTCCATTTTCTAGGTCTAGACTTTAAATTGTATCTGTTGAATTAAACAGTAGTGGTTGAAAGTTATATTTTCTATGTCGACATTTTGGTTTGTCTCGTTTGAATTACATGGCAGTTGTTGAAATTTCAATGTCATACGTCGAGAGTTCCTAATTTTCTTATTGGTTCAAACAGCTTTTTTTATGTTGAAAGTTCCATTTCATATGTTGAGTGTTAAGATTTCATCTGCTGAATTACAGAGCGTTGGTTGAAAATTTGATGTCCAATGTCGAGGTTTTAGATTGTATATTCTGAATTGCACGTCGGTTGTTGAAATTGTAATGTTATATGTCGAGACTCTCATTTTAACATATTGAATCACATTGACTGTGCTGCAAGTTCCATTTCGTATGTTGAGTTTTTAGATTGCATCTGTTGAATTACAAAGCGGTGATTGCATATTGTATTGTGCTTGTCAGAATTGTTATTTTTATATATGGTGAAATGATGTGTTTGTGTTAAAAGTAACATTACACAATGTCCCCTTGAACAACTCAAAATAATATCGAGTATTTAGATACATCATTAGTGTTTTCAATTATGAGGCGCCATTACATTTCATGCATTTACAGTTTGAAAGTTTCCATTCACAGTTTGAGAATTTTTTTTATGAATTTCTTCGCTAGAGGTCGCTCTCTTGAACGGACCGCGTTATTTTTAAACAAGGAGACTGTTTCACGTTGCTGTGAAATTCAACAGGTGAAATCTAAATACTCGCCATATGAAATGGAACTTTCATCACAGTTACATTCAACGTCTGAATTAGAGATTCTCGATATATGATACTGAAATTTCAACCACAGCCGTGTAATTCAAAATATACACTGTAAAACATCGATATAGGAAATATAACTTTAAACCATCGCTCTATAATTCAGCATATAAAATCTAAAATCTTGATCTAGAAAATGGAACTTTAAGGACATGCAATTTGATGTAACACGTGATACATATTGGATTTCGCGACATACGACATCGAAATTTCAACTGCAACTTTCTCATTGGACCAGATTTTGTCCGCTACGGCGCCTCATATGATGCCCCAGAGCTAGATATCACTATAAACCGCCACAATGCATTCATCGTAGCCATCTGACTAAAATTGTTAAAGTTACGTTGAAAAAAATACAAATTACAAACACTAAAGTATCAACATAATACTGCACATTTTTAATATATATATATATATATATATATATATATATATATATATATATATATATATATATATATATATATATATATATATATATATAAACAGAAAAGGAGGAAATTAATATCGCTGTAGTGATCGATGAACTACAGAGTGGAATGCTTTGGGTCACGTGTCATGTTTAGGTTTCTGTTGCATATTGCCAAAATGTCTGCACGAAACTCTATATTATATCTGTCTGTCACACACAAACACAAGTGCATACAGCTTCCTTTATGTTATTATCGCCAAGTTTTGGATTAATAACAAATTTATTCGCGGTCAATAATTCTCAACCTGTTATAAAAAATGGAACTCTTTGTTTTCAATTTCTTCCTAGCACACGGGGTGTTGTCCTTTATCTAACATATTTTGTTCATCGTCGCAAGCAAAAAGACGCTACGCTCCTCTTTCCCCGTGGCTGTCTGCGACAAGATTTCCACATGAATATGCATAAAGTGGAGTGTATTTGCATGAAGAAAAATACGTCATTAATATCACGAACGGACCCTGTCTATAAGTAGCTCTGCCTGGGATATAGGCGTTGAATGGCTCACTCAGGCAGTAGTGTGAGTGTGTGATTTAGATTTTTAACGGAGCTCTAACAATTTTAGTCATATCACTATGATGTCTGCATTGTGGCAGTCTATAGTGATGTCTAGCACTGGGGCATCATGCCGCAGACATGTAGCATGATGTCACACCCAGACACATTATCCTGACACCAGGTAGACCAGTCCTAACACTAGCCTCTTAATGCTGAGCGCCTATCGAGGCAGCTGTTACTACCATTTTAATAAGTCTCTGCTATGACTCAGTCGGAGTTCGAACCCGCGACCTCCCGGATCAGAGGCGGGCGCTATAACCACTACACCACCGGAGCGGTCGACATTCTGGTAGGATGAAACGTTGCGTTTGGTTAACCTTCCGAGAAAATTTCACTTAGTCTTACAATGTTGTTGTTTGTGTGTGTGTGTGTCTGTGTGTGTGGATCTATGCATATTCATTAGCCTGGCAATAACGAGTGAAAAACAGAGCGTTATGAAATTTTTATCGTGGCGTACGACGATGAATTTACAGATTCTCTGTCATCCTAGAATAACTGACCTACAACTTACCTGTCCAAACAGGTTAGATAGGGAAAATTAGAATATAGATGGACTCTCAATTCATGTTAACATTATATCTTCATTTTATAATGAAATGCATTAATGATGTTGACGAAACTTAACTGATAATTAAACACGATGCTCTCTTTGTTTTTTTTGGTTTTTTTTGCATCTAGTCGACATATGAACTTTAACATTGGTCAAGTTAGGAACATTCTATATAGACACACACACACACACACACACACACGGCAAAATTAATTCCCTGTATCGTCCAGCTATACAATGAGTACTTAGCTAAGTCTGGGACAAGTTATGTACATAATCAATTCGAGGACATGTTATTCGCATGATCAAGACCGGGACATGCTTGATGTGCGTGATCAAGGACACACTAGGCGCATGTGTGATCAAGTCTGAGACATACCATGCAGGAAGGGCTTTCTTCCAAATTCTGGTAACAAATAAGCAGGACTTTCTGGTTTTGAGAGTTCTGGTATCTATCTAATGACCAGAGTATACAGAAAAAGAACTTGTTAAGTTAAGGATTTGAAATGGACAAAAATGAAAAACAGCTCTGATGCAGAATTTAACTAAGTGTGCCAGTATGTTTTAATTAAAGTTGCTTAAAATACACTGCTTTCAGGCAAATAGTCTCCCATGCCCTTGGCCATGACGTTTTCTAATTTTCATGTAAAGTATCTCTTTGAAGTTTGGTGGTAGTAAGAAAATCATTATATTTGAAAATAAAACTTAGATCTTTGCATATAGTATTTATTCGAATTATTGCTTAATTTCGTGGGGTGAACTGACACTCATGCAAAAGAAACAAATTATGATAGCTAACTGTTTGAAATGGTGGAGGGAGAAAATTCTCATTTTATAACAGCTTTTAGCGTCTACGCTGTTCATTCCGTATTTGCACACTAAAAGAATCCTAAAATACTGGATGTGCAGAAACGCTGGAATGACTTCTCTTATGCTAGCGATAATTTATGTAAATGCAAGAAAAATAAGGTTGCATTCTTTGTTTAGTGTACCATAATAAAATTAGTCCCTTTATCAGACAAAAATATTTAGCAAAACGTTTTACATTATATCATATGCATAAACCAATTAATGGTAGTGTTTATAATTCTGTTACTATAAATAAGCAGCCAAAAATAGCACATTTTCTTCCAGCGTTACTATCCTCGACTTTCTTCGCGACAAGAAACTTCAGGATCAATCGGAACATCACTCGAATATTTCCGTCAGATTGTGAAATAACCTCGGAAGCAGTTTTAGGAATGCACATCAGTTGGATGTGTTTGGTGATTCGGAAAGCACTACATATGTTCCAACAACAAAGTTCGAGGTCGTTCTGGTTGTGACTTTGTCTTCTTCCACCGACGTATTGTTTCATATGAATAAATGTAGTTCAAAATATTGTTCTCTATGGCGATGAATGACATCCGATGTTTCTTTATCGACTTGACCGAAAAGGCACTTTGTGTTCCGATTGACCCATGGATGGAAGCCGCCAATTTGAATTTCATTCATAACATTCACTTGACGGCATCGTGTGACAAAATACTAGTCAGCGTTTATATGATAATAAGAAGTGATTAACTGAAAATAATATTTAAAATCTACTTTTAGTTTTCAGTTTATCTTTATTTTGCATGTTAAACTTAACTCCCATTCGGTCTACAGACGTTCGTAAACCAAATCTTAGATTGCTTACTACTTCATACCTCAATTTTATGGTGTTGATTGCTTCTTTACTCAGCCATAGAGGGCGAAATAAAAAACACTGGTCAACAGTGAAATCATTACTGACTTGAAAAGGCCCTAATCTGTAGTATTTTGGTGTGCCGAACACGAATATAACCGTGAAAAATTTGTATTGGCTCTCGTTTTGAAGATATTCATATACCTCGTTTTCTATGTTTCACTGTGTAAATTTCTCCAGTAGGACTGCAGCAACATCCGGAATAATGATGTAACATTGCATAATACCATCATGCTCACATCATCCACAGTTGATTGCATCATTTTCTGATGCAATGCAATACTAATGCCATGCGGCTGCTGAAGTAAGTTGACGTCAGCAGTGTACTATACGTGTGTAGGCCTATTATACTAATGCCAGGCGGCTGCTGAAGCTGACGTAAGCAGTGTACTATATAAAGCCCAATCAGATAGGTTCAGCATTTAAAATATTTTAGACGTTGTGCGAGACAGTTCAAGCTACTGTTACATAAAACTTATTATTTTATCCATTTACGTACAATAAAGAACAGTAATGCCTCGAAAGTGTGTTAATACCGCGGACAATTTTTGCTATATTTGTGGGGAAGTGACATTTGCCAACCAGAAGAAAAGTATCAATTCTCAAGTGAAGAAGGCATATCATCTTTACTTCGGATGCAAGGTTGGTGACCAAGACAAGCCTTGGGCTCCGCATATATGCTGTGCTACATGTACAACACAGCTTTCACAGTGGTTGAATTGCAAAAGGTCATCAATGCCGTTTGCAGTCCCAATGGTGTGGAGAGAGCCAAGCAACCACCTAAATGACTGTTACTTCTGCTTGGTTCCTCCTCTTTCCGGCGGAATAACGAAGCGAAAGAAGTCGAGAATAGTCTACCCAAACATTCCGTCTGCATTGAGACCAGTTCCACATGGTGAGGGACTTCCTATTCCAGAACCTCCAGCAGAATATTCTCTTGATTCATCTGACGAAGACAAAAGTGAGTCGACCTGTTCTTCTCCTGGTCCATCAGCATGCAGTGATCCAGATTTTCACTGTGGTGCATCATCAACCCCACACAGAATAACACAGGAAGAACTAAATGACCTGATTCGTGATTTGGACTTATCAAAGAACAAGGCAGAATTGCTAGGATCAAGACTCCAACAATGGAATCTTCTAGAAGAAGATGTCACAATTACTGCATATCGAAAGCGCCACCAGCAATTGGAGCCTTTCTTCAGAAAGGAAAGTAATCTGATATTCTGTTCCGATATTGAGGGCCTCATGAATGCTTTAAAAATCACTCATGACCCACAAGAATGGAGACTATTTGTGGACTCTTCGAAACTGAGTCTCAAGGCTGTGCTTTTGCACAATGGAAACATTCTTCCATCTATTCCAGTAGCGTATGCTGTCCACATGAAAGAGACATACGATAACTTAAGGCAGCTACTGAATTCCATTGAGTATAACAAGTACAGCTGGCACCTCTGTGGTGATTTGAAGGTAGTTGCCCTTTTAATGGGACTGCAGCAAGGATATACAAAATACATGTGTTTCTTATGCGAGTGGGATAGCCGAGCAAGGGAAATGCACTACATGAGGAAGGAATGGACTCACAGGCAGAATGTAGCCATTGGAGAGAAGAATATCCAACACCCAGCTCTGGTTGAGGCTCAGAAAATCTTGCTACCACCCCTTCACATCAAACTAGGTTTGATGAAGAACTTCGTGAAAGCCATTGACCGGACTTTGCCAGCATTCCGATACCTGCATGAAAAATTCCCTCGACTCAGCGAAGCAAAGATTAAAGAGGGAGTTTTTGTGGGTCCTCAGATTCGAGAGCTTTTCAAAGATGACCGGTTCAACAACTTGCTGGAAGGTGACGCGAAACAAGCATGGAATGCTTTTCGCCTAGTTTCTACAAACTTCCTCGGAAATGTTAGGGCAGAAAACTATAAGGAACTAGTAGAAGACATGTTGATGAAGTATAAGAAACTTGGCTGCAATATGTCTCTAAAGATTCACTTCCTTCATTCCCATTTGGATTTCTTTCCTAGCAACTGTGGTATTGTTAGTGATGAACACGGCGAACGTTTTCATCAAGATATCGCAACAATGGAACAAAGATACCAGGGAAAATGGTCCACTACAATGCTGGCTGACTACTGCTGGACACTCCTCAGAGATGCTCCCGAACAGCTGTACAAGAGACAGGTGAAGAAATCTAAGATGTAGTCAATGACTTGATTTTTTATAGGTAGGCTATTACAGTTGACCTTTTACTATTGGAATGCATTTCGTTATGTAAACATTAATTTCTTGCAGATTACAAAAAAACTAGAGCCAATTTTGCAATTTGACTGTCATATTCGTGTTCAGCACATAAAAATTGATAAGAATTGACTAATTTTATTTCAGTAACATGACTTTTGTAAAAATTTGTTGTCCAGTGAAATCAATGTGCTTCATATATCAGATGTATATTTACTGACACAAAAGGTAGAGGCTTCTTCGATTGATTTCTTTGTTGTAGCAGGATACAGGTATGTATTATACAGTTTTATCTGAATTCATTTGTAAGAGGGAGTGTTTTTGGAATAAGCCCAGCTTACCTGTTTTATCTATTTCTTTTTTACAAATAAACAGTAGCCTATAGTGTATTGCCCTTCTATATATAGTTCACAACCCTTAATAGCAAGTTTATTGACCTTTAGAGCAGAGTTTATTTGAAACACCAACACAACCTTAAACCTACTCGGTGTATATTCAGATAAGGCTTGTGTGTCTTTTGAATTTGTAACGTAGCTTTAACAATTGTAGACATATCGCTACGATGTCGGCAGTATAGCAGTTCAAAGTGATGTCTGGGGGGGGGATCATGCTGCAGACAGGTAGGGTCATGTCCCACCCAGTCACATTATCCTGACACCAGGCCGACCAGTCTAGCACTAACTCTTTAATTCTGAGCGCCAATCGAGGCAGCTGTTAGTACCATTTTTTATAAGTCTTTTGTATCATTTATACGGGGTTCGAACCCGCGATCTCCCACAACCGTGGCGGACGCTCTAACCACACAGCTCACCGGAGGAGTGCAGGCATTTATACTATTTCTCTTGATATGTACGTTTCCTCCCGCAAGTAGCCTCGAAGTCAAATTAAACATCTTACGGAATGGAATTAAACCTGGTAGATAACAAAACAATACCTGCAACAGCTTACTCACATAAAACATGTACTTACAAGACTGGGAATAACATGCCGTCACCTCTGATTAGGAACATGTATACGAATTATAATTGTGAATATACAGAACCTATAGTTTCAGGCTGCCTGTTCATTTCAGTTCTTTATTTACTCGTAACCATGGTTATAGAGTACAAAATGAACAAGTGGTCACGCGCTTGGACAGTTATTATAAATAGATGACAAAGATATCCACCAAAATAAATGATACAAAATTAAAACTACCTATAGTCACATAGAATGAAACCGATGTGTATTCCCATACACATAAGGTCCGTACGATGAATTCTAATCTAAGAATGAAACCGATGTGTATTCACACATAAGGTCTGTACGACGAATTCTAATCTAAGAATGAAACCGATGTGTGTATTCCCATACACATAAGGTCCGTACGACGAATTCTAATCTAAGAATGAAACCGATGTGTATTCCCGTACACATAAGGTCCGTACGACAAATTCTAATCTAAGAATGAAACCGATGTGTATTCCCGTACACGTAAGGTCTGTACGACGAATTCTAATCTAAGAATAAAACCGATGTGTATTTCAATACACATAAGGTCCGTACGACGAATTCTAATCTAAGAATAAAACCGATGTGTATTCCAATACACATTAGGTCCGTACGACGAATTCTAATCTAAGAATGAAACCGATGTGTATTCCAATACACATAGGCCTAAGGTCCGTACGACGAATTCTAATCTAAGAATGAAACCGATGTGTATTGAAATACACATAAGGTCCGTACGACGAATTCTAACCTAAGAATGAAACCGGTGTGTATTCCCGTACACATAAGGTCTGTACGACGAATTCTAATCTAAGAATGAAACCGATGTGTATTCCCGTACACATAAGGTCCGTACGACAAATTCTAATCTAAGAATGAAACCGATGTGTATTCCCGTACACATAAGGTCCGTACGACAAATTCTAATCTAAGAATGAAACCGATGTGTATTCCCGTAGACATAAGGTCTGTATGACGAATTCTAATCTAAGAATGAAACCGATGTGTATTTCAATACACATAAGGTCTGTACGATGAATTCTAATCTAAGAATGAAACCGATGTGTATTGCAATACACATAAGGTCCGTACGACGAATGATAATCTAAGAACGAAACTGATGTGTATTCCCATACACATAAGGTCCGTACGACGAATTCTAATCTAAGAATGAAACCGATGTGTATTCCCATACACATAGGCCTAAGGTCCGTAGAACGAATTCTAATCTAAGAATGAAACCGATGTGTATTGCAATACACATAAGGTCCGTACGATGAATTCTAATCTAAGAATGAAACTGATGTGTATTCCCATACACATAATGTCCGTACGATGAATTCTAATCTAAGAATGAAACCGATGTGTATTCCCATACACATAGGCCTAAGGTCCGTACGACGAATTCTAATCTAAGAATGAAACCGATGTGTATTCCCGTACACATAAGGTCCGTACATACGAATTCTGATCTAAGAATGAAACCGATGTGTATTCCAATACACATTAGGTCCGTACGACGAATTCTAATCTAAGAATGAAACCGATGTGTATTCCAATACACATAAGGTCCGTACGACGAATTCTAATCTAAGAATGAAACCGATGTGTATTCCCGTACACATAAGGTCCGTACGACGAATTCTAATCTAAGAATGAAACTGATGTGTATTCCAATACACATTAGGTCCGTACATACGAATTCTGATCTAAGAATGAAACCGATGTGTATTCCAATACACATTAGGTCCGTACGACGAATTCTAATCTAAGAATGAAACCGATGTGTATTCCAATACACATAAGGTCCGTACGACGAATTCTAATCTAAGAATGAAACCGATGTGTATTCCCGTACACATAAGGTCCGTACGACGAATTCTAATCTAAGAATGAAACCGATGTGTATTCCAATATACATTAGGTCCGTACATACGAATTCTAATCTAAGAATGAAACCGATGTGTATTCCAGTACACATAAGGTCCGTACGACGAATTATAATCTAAGAATGAAACCAATGTGTATTCCCGTACACATAAGGTCCGTACGACGAATTCTAATCTAAGAATGAAACCGATGTGTATTCCAATACACATTAGGTCCGTACGACGAATTCTAATCTAAGAATGAAACCGATGTGTATTCCAATACACATAAGGTCTGTACGACGAATTCTAATCTAAGAATGAAACCGATGTGAATTCTCATACACATAAGGTCTGTACGACGAATTCTAATCTAAGAATGAAACCGATGTGTATTCCAATACACATAAGGTCCGTACGACGAATTATAATCTAATCTATCTAAGGCAAACATCTCCGGAAGACATCGTGAATTATAGGGGCCACAAGAGGAACTTTTTATTACCGTTGAATCCAGAAATCTTTGTAGTGATGAAAAAAAAAACCTTATAAAACACAAGATGTGTCAAGTGCAAAACGGTCAATACACTCTTAAGTTTAAGAGGTGTGACAACCACCTTGATTATCCCTAGCAAATGATAGAGAAATACATTTTGAACATTTCTTATTGAAACTCTATATTTCCAGGACTGCCTAAATATGATATAAACTGTAGATGCTTTCTCTGTAAAATACAAAGCTTATTCTATTTATCTTGTATCATACATGTATGCTGTATACGAGTATACATACATAATTAGATATTCTAACAAATATGTATTATCAGCTGGACTACGCACTGGTCGTAAATTTAGCTGGTCGTAAATTCAGATGGCCGATAAAGGAGTCTCTAACAATTTGGAATACACAATAGCTAACAATTTGGAATACACAACATCTAACAATTTGAGATATACAACAGCTAACAATTTGGAATACACAACAGCTAACAATTTGGAATACACAGTAGCTAACAATTTGGAAAACACAACATCTTACAATTTGAGATATACAACAGTTAACAATTTGGAATACACAATAGCTAACAATTTGTAATACACAACAGTTAACAATTAGGAATACACAATAGCTAACAATTTGGATTACACAATAGCTAACAATTTGGAATACACAACATCTTACAATTTGAGATATAGAACAGCTAACAATTTGGAACACACAATAGCTAACAATTAAGGAATACACAATAGCTAACAATTAGGAATACACAATAGCTAACAATTTGGAATACACAATAGCTAACAATTTGTAATACACAATAGCTAACAATTTGGAATACACAATAGCTAACAATTTGTAATACACAATAGCTAACAATTAAGGAATACACAACAGCTAACAATTAAGGAATACACAACAGCTAACAATTAAGGAATACACAACAGCTAGCAATTTGGATTACACAACAGCTAACAATTTGGAAAACACAACAGCTAACAATTTGGAATACACAACAGCTAACAATTTGGATTACACAACAGCTAATAATTTGAGATGTACAAAAGCTTGGTGAATTTGCTTAATTTTGCGGCCGATAAGCTCTTACAACAAATATGTAATTAGTATTAATGGACACGAATATATTATCTTTGTAGTCGTTCATATTTGAAATGTAATTATTGTTCAGTAACAAGGAATGAACCTGACTTTGATGTTACAGGTTTCATAGTTTTCATTTAGGAGCTACAGTTAATTACTTGTTGGATTTAGTTAATGAAGATAATCGTGCACATTTAAGAAGAATTTATAAGTCTAACCTCGACAAATCTATACCCTTTTTTTTTCAGATGTAAAACAATGTCAGCTTCGATAATGTATCCTTTGCCCTTGGTGCTTGCCTTTCAGCGGGTAGTTGTTACTATTTAATTTATGGCCCGTATTTTCTTTACTGCTTTACTTGAAGTAAGTATAAATGATAAGCGCCCAGAATTTGTTTGTTGTTTTTTCTTTCTTTGGTATCTTCAAGCACAATGTGTGAATGACACTATATATTTTGATATCGTTATTTGCGGGCGTCCATATCATTTATAAATGTTTTTCCTTCCTTTCTTCTCACTTACTTTGTTTTTGGTTTCTTTGTTTCTGTCTTTCTTTTATATATTTAACGTTTTAAATTTAATATTCTAAAGTGTGTTCAGTGTATATTAGAAATCGGTCTGGCTTAAGGCATGACACGAGGTATCCAAACAGAAAAGGAAATGATATTTCATGTTGATGGTTGGGTGTGTAGTTTGGAAACTGTCCAGTCTGTCAAACATCGCACATTCCCATGTGTCACATATGCCCGTTCGCCAGGCAATATATCGTATTACTTACAGCATCATATGAGAAGGGAGACAAGTTTTCGGTATATACCCAATCGTACATAAAATATGCTTGATGTCCCTGACAACCAATCTGAAAGGTAACATTAAATTAGCTTTTCTACAGTGGATGATGTCTGCAGATACCACCATTTGAAAAACTGTAATTGTTTATATTCAGTTAAAATGACTCACAAATAAACCAAGACACAATATTGTAAGCTAATTTGCATTGAGGTACGCAATCTCTTGTACGCTTAATGGGACCGCTCCGGTGGCCTAAGTGGTTCGAGCATCCGCCTCTGACGGGGGTCGCGGGTTTGAACCCCGACAGAGTTATACCAAAGACTTATAAAAATTGTAGCAAAAGCTGCCTCTTTTTCGCTCAGCAGTAAGAGCTTAGCGTAAGGACTGGTCGGTCTGGTGTCAGGATACTGTGTACTGGGTGGAACGTGATGTCACGTGTCTGCAGCATGATTCTAGACATGAGTATAAACTGCCACGCTGTAGGTATCGTAACGATATGACTCAGATTGTCAAAACTTCGTTAAAATTCCAAAACACATGGAGAAACACACACACACACACACACACACACACGCGCGCGCGTTCAAGGAGGTTATTTTATCACTGAAAAAACAAAACGACGCAAATGTCAACTCAAGGTTGACAGAAAAGTATGAGATGATAGGACATGACAGGTAATGTACATCGATCTGTGTAAAGCGTGGAAATCGTCAGAACATGACTAAAAGGTGGGACGATTTTAAAAAATCTGCTCGACCATTTGGCTACACGATTCGTAACCACTGATCCAAAAGTCCCAACGATGTCAGGTTTGGACCATTGCTGTTGAGTTCCAAGTGGGTCTGTTCATTTCGCGATAGAGGGTCCGTGTATTTAGGGGTCGAGGGTCCATATATTTAGGGGTCGAGTGTCCGTATCTTTAGGGGCGGACCGTGGAGGGTTCATATATCTAGGGGCCGAGGGTCCATATATTTAGGGGTCGAGTGTCCGTACCATTAGGGGTAGACGGTTCATATTATTTAGGGGTGGAGGGTTCATATATTTAGGGGTGGAAGGTTCATATATTTAGTGGTCAAAGCTTGAAGTTTAATGTTTGCTATTTAATATACTAAATTGTGTTCAGTGTATATTAAACATAGGTCTGGCTTAAGGCATGACACGAAGTATCCAAACAGAAAAGGAAATGATATTTCAAGTTGATGGTTGGGTGTGTAGTTTGGAAACTGTCCAGTCTGTCAAACATCGCACATTCCCATGTGTCACATATGCCCGTTCGCCAGGCAATATATTGTATTACTTACAGCATCATATGAGGAGGGAGACAAATTTTCGGTATATACATATTTGTACATAAAATGTGTACTTGATGACCTCACAACCAAGTTGAAAGGTACCATTTAATTAGCTTTTCTACAGTGGATGGTGTCTGCAGATACCACCATTTCACAAAAATATAATTGACTGTTCCTATTGTTCAAATGACTCACACAACAAACAATAAACAATACGCAATCTCTTGTGCCTTCCAGGGGGTTAGTTTTTCATTTAAAACAAAACAAGGTAACTGTCACCTCGCGTGTGACAGTATAACTTAGGATGATGAGTGGACAAAACAGAAAATGCACATCGATCCTTGAAAGCGTGGAAATCGTCCGAACATGAATAAAAGGTGCGAAGATTTTTTTACAATCTCTATGATCATTTGACAAAACGATGAGTACATTGTGTTACTTCTGTGTTTTTTCATATAACAAAAGCTGGATTCATACATATATACATACATACATACATACATACATACATACATACATACATACATACATACATACATACAGATGCACTATTTACCTTTCAAATGCAGACACCAAACTGCAAACAGCACAGACCCTGATACGGCATCGTGCAGGTGTTATGTATATTTGATTTAATTTACATTTGATTTAATTTAATTGTTTGTAAGTTTTAAAATCTTTTTATTTTTAATTTAATTATATGTCAAATTAATATAGTTTTGTTTACTAGGAACTCAATATTTGTCAGAAATAGTTTGACCTTGACTCTTCAGTTGTAAACACCTAAATCTGACCTAGTTCCCGACCTTGATTTAGAAATTCAGTGAGAGAAGTAATCAACGTTTTAATTTTTTCTTATTCTTAGAGTAAAATGATTGGTTTTCGTCAATTTCATACTGGAACTACGAGCTTTTATACGTAAATACTTATCGAAGGTTCTGGAAAGTTGACCCTCATCCGGGAATTTGTTTTGATTTTCGAGTTACTGTATAATCATTGTTTATAGAGATTTTTCTCAGTCCGGGCTTAAAACACTTGATGTCAAGGTGTTCGTTTGTTTGTGACATGTTTGGGGAATTACATTTTAATGTTTATTCGAATTACGTGTAATTGAATTAAAGAAATGGATTATTTATTTGTCCTGGAAGTATATGTGTGCTCATACAGGATTTTTAACAAAGACATTTATTTAAATTTTATTGGGAACCTCAAACACCGGATTATTATTTGTGAATAACACATACCTGTAGACATTTCAACACCACACAGGATAGAGTATACGTCATCGCCTTCTATCTTGGATTCTTCGTCAGGACTCGAACTTGAATTCATTAGAACATTTCATTATTAGGACATTTTAATTCGTTATTATTCTTGGATTCTTTTTGGATTTGATTCTTAAAACCGTTAGTTCTTATATTTTCATTTTTACAGAGTTTTTCCAGGGAAATAAATTATTTGTTACATTTTTCAAAGCTTGTTGTTTTCACTCTTTCTTGTGTTACTGTTTATTTGAGCCTAAACACGTAACACAGGCCAACCATAGTTTTGTTAAGATAAGTACAACGAACAGTCTGGACCCTAATCTGCCGGTCCATTATGTCACAGCAGCACGGATCAGTGGATCGGCAATTGGTTAAATGCAGTGCACGATCAACTATGATATATAGAGAGACAGATATAAAGACAGAGTGACAGACGCACACACATACACATGGATTTATATATGTATCATCCTGTCGATTTGTGAATGAATCTTCCTTTTCCTTTGTCAGTTTGTGAAATATTACATGATTTTCAACAGGTTTATTTGCGGTGAGTGAAATGTATTTAGAGTTAGCGTTATATATATGTATATATATATATATATATATATATATATATATATATATATATATATATATATATATATATATATATATATATATATATATATATATATATGTATGTATGTATGTATGTATGTATGTATGTATGTATGTATATACACACACAGACGGGGAAAGAAAGAGAATTAATTGGTCATGAGATGACATTTTCGATTAACCGTAATATGTCAAGATATACCAACCGCTCCGGTGGCCTGCTGGTTAGTGCGTCCGCCTCGGATGAGGGAGGTCGCGGGTTCGAACCCCGGCCGAGTCAAACCAAAGACTTGCAAAAATGGTACTTACAGCTGCCTCGCTAGGCGCTCAGCATTAAGTGGTTAATGTTAGGGCTGGTCGGCCTTATGTCAGGATAATGTGACTGGGTGGGCCATCATGCTACATGTCTACGGCATGATGCCCCAGTGCTAGACATCACTATAAACTGCCACACTGCATACATCGTAGCAACACGACTGAAAAAGTGTTAAAGCTATGCTAAAAATCCATACAAACACACTCAGGATGTACCCTCCCCCAAACGTGCACAGATTTTACTTTTATACGTTTCTATGATTGTGTGAAGAGAAATGTAGTGAATAGCAATGGCTTAGTATGAACATCTGCTACCCCTCCTGCTCCTGTAAAATTCTGGGACCTGCTTCCTATTAAAAAAATGTCGGGTCCTTAATGTGCCTGCCACCCACCACCAAACCTGCATCCCGCCCCTGCGGAGTTTCGTTGGTTACTTTGTTGGCTGCTTCGCTGGTTATTGTAATATTTCACAGTTCGTTTGATTCGTTTTCTTTACCATTATTGTTTCTTTTCTTTTCTGCATTTAGAGTCTGTTCGTTTTGGCTGAACATCGGAATATGCAATGTTCGAATTTGTATATTCTTTTGTTTTAGCCTTTCTCCTAATTACTTTTCTAATTTTTCCTATTACCTTTCTCGACCTCAGTTTGTTTCGGCTGACACCGTTGTCGTTATACAATGCTATCAATAATTATTCGATTATATTTTAAACCGGAGTGATAAAAATAGTAGCTTTATTTAGCGCAATCACAGGTCCAAAATGGACCAGCGCCAAAGAATGAAATATCTGATTTTTCTCTTTTCTTTTTCATCTTGATCGATTAAAATGGCGTTGGATGGCGATTAAAATTTCGTATTCTTATCTTTAGGGTAAATAGATCTATTTTATTAGGGGTTTATCAGCTCACATACCTTGACACCATTCTTTTATCTGCATTGAAAATTAGTTGAGAATCATGTACAAAAATTACTTGAATCTACCGCTTCATATTATAATGCCGAATAGTCGAACTTGCTTTGTCTGACATAATATTGCTGATTATGGTAGGGCGGGAAAGCATTCAAAACTTTGGCGGGTTCCGGCAATCATTTCAGCCTGGAACTAACAATGTGCCCTGCCCATCGTTTAGGAATTTTAATGCGTGCGCAATAAATTTGGACACCATATTTTTCTTTTCATTTGCAAATCATGTCCTTGGAACAGATATAATGGTGTTTTTTTTCCCCAGTGGTTTAATGTGATTGTATTTAAGGATTTCAGTTCACACGAGTTGGCTCTGAATTACCACTTGTATATGTTATCGCATATTATGACCCTGACAATGAGCAACAGAGAATGGTATTGGGTTGTCAGTCTTATATATAAAACACAGAAAACATAAAATTACCAGGGTTGTCCAGCATTCGGCCCTCAGATATAATTATTGGCGGGAAATATATTTTTACGTGAGGGGCGCCCGCATATTTATTTTCGGAGGGGCGGGGGCAAACATAAGCTGGTCAGCTATTAAGTTTTTGGCCAACACATGTTTAGAGGTGAAATCCAGGGGCGGTGGAAAGTGTATGTATGTATGTATGTAGGAAAACTGATAGGTATGCAGTATGATAGATATGATGGCTGCTCAACCTATGAAGCATTTATTTAAATATTCTCAAGGTTGCAGTGTAATGAACGATATAAGAAAATGTCACCATTTCCATAGTTTACGGATGTCTGTATCTTGAAAAGTGTGCTCCCAAACTAAACCAACCGTTATTATTTCCCCGAAGAAAAAAAAAGAGAAAAATAACCAATACGTTTTTTTTTTCTTCTTTCTTGGCTCTTATAATACATTGTTTTAGCTGATGTCAGATTGTTGACCAATTGGACCGCATCACTTTGGACGCCCTAGCTTTTATAATTGCGTTTCTTGTACATTAAACGAATGAACTAATTCTGAAATATCGGCAAATTACGTGAAATGTGCCTAATACTAAAACGTGGCTAATAGTAATTTTCACTCTACTCGGTTTATACAAATAGCCAGGGGCCGGTTGGACACGTACATATCTATGGTGGGAAAGTTCAACTCCTTTGAAAAAGGCGGCCTTTCTAAAGACTAGATTGTCATTAAATTACATTTATCCCCCAGGTGGAACAGCCGAGAAGCTTCAATATGACATAAGATCGGTTTGATTCCCTTTTACCTATTGAAAATCATGCTGTGATATCCGTGGGCCACTGAGCGGGAGATAATATAAGTCATCCAGGGGGACCTGTGAAAAAATTACTCTAATGCGACAAAAGACCTATATCTCTGATAGAATCTGGATTTGCTGCCTTAGATGAGAAAAACTCCGTGTGAAAAGCGTTATCCTGGACAATCGGAACCATTGCCATAGAAATTAAAGATTCCCTTAAGCATTAACCAGATACAAGCATGTCCTGGTTTGTTTGTTTTTGTTTTCGCATTGTAGATAATATTTTTTGAATGTTTTTATATAACGTTATGTATTAGGGTTAACACTATCGAATTTTTTGTTTTTGAGTTTAATAACTGTATGAATAAAAACGACAATAATTTCGAAAAGAAACAAACAGACACAGATGTCGACGGTTGAAATAGTCTAGATGTCTAGGTAAAGTAGGAGTAATTCATTTTTATTGTGTCGTTAAAAATAAAGGAATTGATGGTGAGGGAAACCACCAATAGCATCCTCTAGAAACACACACACACACACACACACACAACAACAACAACAACAACAACAACAACAACAATAACAACAACAAAATGCCCCAAAAAACAATCAAGATATAAAAAAGACAAAAAACATTCATCAAAAATCTTTATTTTTGTAAATATCTGACCGGATACTTATATATATATATATATATATATATATATATATATATATATATATATATATATATATATATATATATATATATATATATATATATATATATATATATATATATATCCACTTACTGGTTCAGCTAGTCAACAGATTTGTTCGGTAACTATTTAGCTAGCCAGCCGACATTTTAACTAAACAGTAACTAAGTAACAAAGTCTGTGATGGACGATCCCATTAATGTACAGAGAACAAATTTTCGTCTTCGATTTACTGTCGCGACATGCATGAATCAAAGCGACATTCTGAAGAGAAAAACATGAACTGGACGCGAAAATATTGTATTGGTCCGTCTGTAGGTCACGGTTGAATAATTATTTTCTTCCCCATAATTTCCAGAAGCCGAAGGATGGTTGGTGACAAAATGACTGGGGGTGGTGACTGGGGGTGGGGGTGGGCAAAGGTTTGAGACTTGGGACTATTTATGACATTCAGCAGTGTACAGGGAATGAAGTATATTGACAATGTCGGTTATGAAAATCAAAACGTTTTTCATTTTCAGTAGGATTCATAAGGAATACTGCGTACTGGAATAAAATTAGATTTATAAATGCTACTCTTTTTTATTGCAATACCTTGAAATTATAAAACAATGAAGGGCCCTGCGTGGCCGATCTCTGCCATCTCATCTGTATCCGCGTTGGTTCGAGTCCGGGGAATCTGCCAATCTGGGTATTTGAGAAGCTTGCAAGTAGCTTCCTGTGGGTTGTTTGTTCGTCCCGGGTTTTTTTTTTTCCTGTTTCTTTAACCACCAGTTATACTGACCGTTATATGTAGCCTATCTTGCGCTGATAAATGGCGTTAAACCCAAATCAGCTGCAGCAAGACAAAAACTGTGAAGTAAATTACAGAAGAACACATTTACAATGTTTGCAATGCAACGGAGTCTCAAAGATTTTCGCTGTCTCTGAAGAGAATACAGTGTGGCTTTTTATCGCGCTATATATGAGAATGAAAATGGACTTTATTACACATGTCAAACATGTCTCAAAGATGCAAAGATGTTAATAAAATATAATGATCCTTGCATAATTGCAAATACAAAACTTTAACTGTGCCTCCATCATGATATTCCCACCAGTAATTGGGTGTTTCTATTTTAATACAGTTTGCTCTATGCCTTCAATGAAAATGCCATGCGAAGATAGAACGAACGATACATTTTAACACGAAAACAAATGCCATAAATTGATGGCGATAAAAACATTTTGTACTTTTCCCTTGTTTATGGTTCGTTATAAAAAACATTGAAATTGTTCGAAATACACACACACACACACACACACTCTCACACACAAACACACACACACACACACACACAACGTTCACTGTCTTTTGTGCTTCATGTCATTTCATCCGATTCATTTATGAATTGTGTCTTAATCAGAGTGCCACGGAGGCTTTATAGTCTGCACAAAGATATGGAATTGTGTATAAAGAATTTTACTACAGAGGAATTATGGCTATAGAAATCAATTTCAAAACCAACGTTACTCTCAAATTGTATGATTCATAATACAAGATCAGAGAATTCTGTTAACTAAATAAAACGGAGAACATTGCTTGATTTTGTCTTTATGCCACGTAGAGAGGTGTCAAGTTCTCTTACCTAGAGGAGAATGTATTCGCCAAGTGACACATATCTGTAGAAATAGGGACATCGTCATTGCAGAGAACATTATCGTGTGTGTGTGTGTGTGTGTGTGTGTGTGTGTGTGGATATATTGGTGCATTGGTTATTGACACGTGCTATTTGGTCACACTTTTAATTCCTCAACAGGCATATGTATGTATGTATGTATGTATGTATGTATGTATGTATGTATGTATATATATATATATATATATATATATATATATATATATATATATATATATATATATATATATATATATATATATATTCACATAGTTTAGTTTGGAATAGTATGTTTGGTACTCACATACAAAATTACCCTATATTTTTCAAATTTTGTCTCTCGTTAAAGCGACCACACCTACACCCGTATTTTCTCAAATATTTCTTGTTGCAATGGTGTGTTTCCCGAAATGTTAACCGGTGTATTATCCCTAACCATATGTTTAAATAACGCGAATTCACTGCGCTGACTAGTAGTCAGGTATATGCGATGACATTGCTGTTTTTTAATTTAAAAGCTTATATGAGGCAATATATATTCTTTGAAAACAATTTTGTGGCTGAAGAAGCGTACAGTAAGTACGAAACTATATATATATATATATATATATATATATATATATATATATATATATATATATATATATATATATATATATATAACATTCTCCAGATCATCAGATAACATTTACTTTATAGACTGGTATATAGTATAGTATTTTCTCAGTGTGTCCATCATTTTATAAGAATTTCCAAATTGCCAGACCCGCAGGACACATGCAATTACAAACACGGCCCCCCATTTTGAATTCATTGTTCACACCAACAATTATCCAATAAGTGATCTTGGTCTGCTCTCACTCAATCGGTCATCTGGAAACAGACTGCTTTTGCGGCATGAATAAGCATTGTTGTAATTATCGCCCCATGATATGCATTTTACGTTGTCTGGACTATGGTTTCTCCCTTATCAGTGAATCTTGCTCCGTAGGAGTCATTTGCTAATGCCTTGTTTTTAATTCCAACTAAACAAAAAACACACACACAAAAGAACGAGCACGTTGAAAAATTATATGTGGGAAACGCGTCACTCTCTTTTCTTAAAGGACTATCTTGATAAAATGTAAAATAACTTCATCGAGAAGATAAGGGAAAAAGTACGCTTATTATAAACAGAAGTTTCCAAAACGCGCAGATTTTCACAGTTACCTTGAATATTCATTTCAATTTTCATATACCTTGCAGTAATGAGATGAAAAGATGTTACTTAATTATTTTTCCTAAATTCAGCTTCTTCGAAATAGAAATAAGTGCATCATACGAAATAAAAAGTAACGCTTTAGTAGGATAGTGATAGTAAAGTACTTTGTTCAGAAGTGTCTGATGAATTCAGTCGGCGTACCCTGGAGATTGCTATGGGTCAGCGCCGAAACGCTCCGAGAAAGGGGATTCCCACCTGATGCTGGAACCGACTGCAGTGCAAAACTGTACTCATATATCACGTACAGTACTTTGTTGATAAGACAAATTTTAACAAGCATATTATGAATATAAAATGTACGGACAGCAGGACCCACGGTAGAAAATATACATAAAGTAGGACCCACGGTAGAAAATATACATAAAGTAGGACCCACGGTAGAAAATATACATAAAGTAGGACCCACGGTAGAAAATATACATAAAGCAGGACCCACGGTAGAAAATATACATAAAGTAGGACCCACGGTAGAAAATATACATAAAGTAGGACCCACGGTAGAAAATATACATAAAGCAGGACCCACGGTAGAAAATATACATAAAGCAGGACCCACGGTAGAAAATATACATAAAGTAGGACCCACGGTAGAAAATATACGTACGGTAGGACCCACGGTAGAAAATATACATAAGTAGGACCCACAGTTTAAAATATACGTACGGTAGGACCCACAGTTTAAAATATACATAAAGTAGGACCCACAGTTTAAAATATACGTACGGTAGGACCCACATTTTAGAATATACGTACGGTAGAGCCCGCAGTTTAAAATATACGTACGGTAGGACCCACATTTCAAAATATACGTTCTGTAGGACCCACAGCTTAAAATATACGTACGGTAGGATACACAGTTTAAAATATACGTATGGTAAGACCCACATTTTAGAATATACGTACGGTAGGACCCACAGTTTAAAATATACGTACGGTAGGACCCACATTCTAAAATATACGTACGGTAGGACCCACAGTTTAAAATATACGTACGGTAGGACCCACAGTTTAGAATATACGTACGGTAGGACCCACAGTTTAAAATATAAGTAAGGTAGGACCCACAGTTTAAAATATACGTACGGTATGACCCACAGATTAAAATGTGCGTACGGTAGGATACACAGTTTAAAATATGCGTACGGTAGGACCCACAGTTTAAAATATACGTACGGTAGGACCCACAGTTTAAAATATACGTACGGTAGGACCCACAGATTAAAATGTGCGTACGGTAGGATACACAGTTTAAAATGTGCGTACGGTAGGACCCACAGTTTAAAATATACGTACGGTAGGACACACAGTATACAATATACGTACGGTAGGACTCACAGTTTAAAATATACCTGCATTACGTAGTTCGGAAGACAAGCATTGTGTATTATGTAACTTTTTCTAGTAGAGAATATTGGTTCATTTATCATTTTGACATCAGGTGCATTAAATAGCACCTTAAAACAGTGTGACCATTTGTTTCCTTAGGTAAGACGTGTATACTAGTTTCTTGCAAAATATGCAAGGTAAATGATGGCTGTCTCTCTGTCATCGAGTCATCTTATCTTAAGTGTTTCATACATTTACTCCTCAGGTTAGACACAATTTTCTTACGTTCACAGTCTAATAATTTCAATATGTATCTATTATGTTGTAATTGGTATCTGGTATAATGTAAATGATATTAGAAAACAGAAGACGGCTCTCCTGAAATATAAACGAAAACCAAGAGAATGTATATTTTAATTGGTCATTCTTAAATCCAAGCTCTTGAAGAGGAAGTAGCACAAAACAATACGTATATCTGCACTGAATACACAGAGTGTTAATTATAGGAAGCACTGTCTCTACTTGCTTATAAGACGAATCAAACTCAAAACATCAAGAGCGTGATCTGCTGTTGCATAATACGTATGCAGATTAGGGTTTATGTTGTTTGTTCTACTGATTAATCCTAACAAACTGCACAGACCCAGATCGGCGCAGTATGTGCCGGCAGATCTGGGTCTGTGCAATTTGCTGTTTGACGCGTCTTATAAGCGGGTATTAAAAGGTATTACGCCTTTTACACTCCACTCTAAAACTGATGCGCAGATTGGGAATCTAATTACACATCCAGTTTCGTTCAAGGCGCTTTGATGTGAACTTGGCGGACTTAGCTACACTAATATGTCATCTGAAAAAGTAATTCAAATTTCAAGAAAATGCAGAATCCAAAATTCATGCATGTAATATGTGACGCAAGTCATATACCAAGACAAGCTAAAATAAAACAAATTTGGTTACATGTTTTCCTACTGATATAATTAAGGAACTTTTTTCTTCCCAGTCGGTTAATATATAAGAATGGCGTATCATGCCTGTTCTACGCCATCCTAGCAATCAAACTGTTTGGGCTCCAAACTTCATCAACATTTACTTATGTAAACGTTTCGATATTTCGTGGGTTGGGGAGAGGTTGAAATATGCACAATCTTAAATATTTTATGCAGCCCAATTAATCTATGGCGCGATAACACCAGTCTTCCATTTACATTTTCATGTTGTCTAACATTCGCACGACTAGGTGACTTTTCATTCTCTTCGCATGCTCCGTGTATTATTATCTCGATAGAGACGAAAGTTCGTTGACCTCATAACTGTATGCTAATCATCAGTTTATACAGCGACCGCTCCAGTGGCCTAGTGGTTAGAGAGTCCACATCGGATACGGGAGGTCGCGGGTTTGAACCTATGCCGAATCATACTAAAGACATAAAAATGGCGCTAACAGCTGCCTCGCTATGTGCACAGCATTAAGAGGTTAGTGTTAGGACTGGTGGGCCTGGTGTCAGGATAATGTGACTGGGTGGGACATCATGCTACATGTCTGCGGCATGATGCCCCAATACTAGACATCCCTATAAACTGCCACACTGCAGACATCCCAGAGATATGACTGATTTTTTGTATATAAAGCTACGTTAAAAATCTAAATCACACACACACACACATACACACACACACACACACGCAGTTTATAAAGCGTGGGCGTCATTGTAAGTATCCACGTCAACATGAATATCTAAAGAAGGACATTTTGAAATGAGACTTTTGTTGGATTGGACCAATATAGATTACCGTTTTGAATCGATCAGTATAGATTACCGTTACATTAATCAGTGTAGATTACCGTTGCATTAATCAGTGTAGATTACCGCTGCATTAATCAGTGTAAATTGTCGTTTTATATTGATCAGTATAAATTACCGTTTTGCATTGATCAGTATAAATTACCGTTTTGAATTGATCAGTATAAATTACCGTTTTGAATCGATCAGCATAGATTACCGTTTTGCATTAATCAGTGTAGATTATCGTTTTGCATTGATCAGTATAGATTACCATTTAAGAGGAACATTAACTGTTGTGCATATCGATATTCCCCCCCCCCCCCGGAAAAAGGGCAAAAACAAAACAAAACAAGACCCCACAAGAAAACAGTGGTATTTTGTGCCATTTGTCAACAATCTCATTGGCTATACGATAATCAGATATGTCCAACTACAAAAGTGTCCGTTATCGTACTATCGGAACACTAGATAAAGGTCTAAGTTTGGCTTGTTGCTCGAGCCAATACGATTTTCTTCTTATAAAATGTATCACTGGACTTGGAGTTAAAACTATATACTACGCCGTGGTAACTAAATGCATCCTTCATCTTATGTCTCACCAGGGATACTTCCATTAAAAACTAAGATCTCGTGGTCTATTTACACAAACAAATCCCCACTAAAGTCCAAGTCTGAAATAAATAACACGTGCCCCGCGGGGGAGGATCTGGCATTTTGTCAAATCTTAGAAACAAATGTACATTACGATGAATGATGTCCAAATAGCATTTAATTTAGAGATCTTATCCGGATCAGTGGAGTGCTTGCATAATATGCCAGTACAGATTAAATCAGGGTTGTTACGTCATATAAATATACCTACTTACTCAGATATCAACAGGGAGAGTAAACCACGGCATATTCAGTTTGGAGTAGTAATATACGTAATAACGCAAGGCTTTGGGATTTAAATAAGAACAGTGAATTTGTATCAGTTATATCAGGAAGTCCTAGATATATTGCATTATCTCCACGTGATAATCATTTCTCCAAAAAAAAAGCACATGCGGTCGCACGATGTCAGTCGTGGCAAGGCACTTAAGATCTAATTTGCTGCGACGATGCTGCTGGGGCAGTTATTATATAAGTCACAGTCAGTTGATACTCATTTATTATATAAGTCACAGTTATTATATTAGTCACAGTCACTTGATACTCAGTCCATTATCCTTTCTGCAAGGGAGTCAAAAAATGTATACCATGGATACACCAAGGTGCCTTCCTAGTTAGCATGTTCCTCCCTGACCGAACCTTCCTCCTCGCCACCCCGGACATTAAATTAATAAACGTTTATAGCACATATTAAATACATGAATGGAGAGGTACTTTTTCCTCTCTTCATGAACAATTAATTAACCCTCCACATGGGAATAAAAACCAAGGTGTCAGGATGTGTCGTCACATACTGTTTGGTTGACACCTAGCGCAGCTTATGCAGACTGAATTGCTACCTTTAACTCGAGTGTGTGCTGGGTCTATCCCCTCTCGAGTATAGCCTTACATTCAGGTCGCCAGGGTCTATGAAGCCAGTCATATTGACCCAAGACCTGACGGCTCAATAATATAGTGCCTTTTGTGCACAGTAATGCCTGGGGGACGAGGCTCTAATTGCTTCCCCCGGGATCAATTAAATAGTCCGCTTATGGGCATTAACCAGACGTACATGCCCGTAAGGATTAAAATGTCTATAATTTAAATGATGATGATACTCAGTCAAGTACCAATATTAGTGCCATCAAAATCAATAAACAGGCAGAACACACGAGGATGAAATGTATATGTACGAACTGAATACAAGCAATGTTCCCAGTGTACACTAGTAACTACTCTTCTCACTGTATACTAGTAACTATTCTTCTCATTGTATACTAGTAACTACTCTGTATAATATTAACTATAATTCTCACTGTATACTAGTAACTACTGTTCTCACTGTATACTAGTAACTATTTTTCTCATTGTATACTAGTAACCACTCTTCTCACTGTATAATAGTAACAACTCTTCTCATTGTATGCTAGTAACTACTCATCTCACTTTATAATAGTAACTACTCTTCTCAATGTATGCTAGTAACTACTCTTCTCATTGTATGCTAGTAACAACTCTTCTCAATGTATGCTAGTAACTACTCTTCTCACTGTATACTAGTAACTACTCTTCTCACTGTATACTAGTAACAACTCTTCTCATTGTGTACTAAATAACTACTCTTCTCACTGTTTACTAGTAACTATTCTTCTCACTGTTTACTAGTAACTATTCTTCTCACTGTTTACTAGTAACTATTCGTCTCATTGTATACTAGTAACTACTTTTCTCACTGTGTACTAGTAACTACTCTTCTCATTGTATACTAGTAACTACTCTTCTTATTGTATGATAGTAACTATTCCTCTCACTGTGTACTAGTAACTATTCTTCTCACTGTATTCTAGTAACTATTCTTCTCACTGTATACTAGTAACTACTCTTCTCACTGTTTGCTAGTAACTATTCTTCTCACAGTATACTAGTGACTATTCTTGTCACTGTTTACTAGCAACTAGTCTTCTCACTGTATACTAGTAACTACTCTTCTCACTGTATGCTAGTAACTATTCCTCTCACTGTTTACAACTCACTAATCTTTTCATTGTATACTAGTATGTATTCTTCTCACTGTTTATTAGTAACTTCTCACTGTATACTAGTAACTGTTCTTCTTACTATTTACTAGCAACTACTGTTCTCACTGTTTACTAGTAACTATTCTTTTCACTGCATACTAGTAACTGCATACGTGGAATATGAGAAAGATCAAATATTGGTTTAAAATAATAGTCAGTGAAACTATTATATTCCCGACATTTTAATGTAAACTACTGTCTCAAGCAGAGATAAATTAATATTTAATGTTGATTACATATGGTCAAAGGACTAATTTGGATGGATATTGATTCACTGAAATGTAGCTATGCCCAGAGTTGCTGAATGCAATGGACTAATTTGGATGGATATTGATTCACTGAAATGTAGCTATGCCCAGAGTTGCTGAATGCAATGGACTAATTTGGATGGATATTGATTCACTGAAATGTAGCTATGCCCAAAGAGAACTAAACAGAATTAGTTAATTGAAATGTTGAAGAGCTATTTCCGATGTATATTTATATATGAAAACTAGATGAAAATACCTCGGTTTTTCTCCCAGAACAAAATAAACAAAATAAAGGGTTTATCTCAGTCTTTGTTTATTCAGGCAGACAAATACAGAAATAACAGCTATAATTAAAACCAAACTTTATATTTTTTATTTCAAAAAGTACAAAACAGGAAATTGAGGATAGATACGATATTTTGATTTTCTGACCATTGTAAAACAATTGCAGAAAAGAAAGGAATTTTGTTAGACATTTTACAATTACGTCAGACATATTACTGTAAGACTGATGAGATGCCATGTATTTGCTGTTTAACATCAATGTATAGCAATTACATTTAATTTATATAATACATATAATTAGCAAGTAAGCATGTACTCCGTATATCTATTTTAAACTCCATATATCTGAAGATTTGTCGTCGTCGTCGTCGTCGTCGAGAGAGAGAGAGAGAGAGAGAGAATGGTATATCGTTGACATGTATCTGTTTTTAATCTTCTAAATAAATTTTCAAATACTATATGCAGTCTAACATATTAGAGACATATAATAAATAATATATATAGTCTATGAATCAACATGTATACGTATAATAAATACTGTATTTATATAGTCTATGAGGCAACATATATACACATGATAAATACTGTATTTATATAGTCTAAGAGGCAACACGTATGCGTATGATGAATATTGCATTTATATAGTCTAGGAGGCAACACGTATACGTATAATGAATACTGTATTTATATAGTCTAGGAGGCAACATGTATGCGTATGATGAATATTGTATTTATATAGTCTATGAGGCAACACGTTTACGTATAATGAATACTGTATTTATATAGTCTAGGAGGCAACATGCATGCGTATAATGAATATCGTATTTATATAGTCTAGGAGGCAACACGTATACGTATAATGAATACTGTATTTATATAGTCTAGAAGGCAATTTATATACGCATGTTAAATACTGTATTTATATAGTCTAGGAGGCAACATGTTTGCGTATGATGAATATTGTATTTATATAGTCTAGAAGGCAACAAATATACGCATGATAAATACTATATTTATAAAGTCTAGGAGTCAACATGTACGCATATGATGAATATTGCACTTATATAGCCTAGGAGGCAACACGTATACCAATAATGAATACTGAATTATATAGTTGAAGACGCAACATATATACGCATGACAAATACTGTATTTATATGGTCTAGGAGGCAACATTTATGCGTATGATGATTATTGTATTTATATAGTCTAGAAGGCAACAGATATACGCCTGATAAATACTATATCTATATAGTCTAGGAGACAACATGTATGTGTAAGCTGAATATTGTATTTATATAGCCTAGGAGGCAACACGTATACGTATAATGAATACTGTATTTATATAGTCTAGGAGGCAACATATATACGCAAGATAACTGCTGTATTTATATAGTCTTGGATGTTAACATGTATGCGTAAGAAGAATACTTTGTTTATATCGTCTAGTAGGGAACATATATACGCATGATAAATACTGTGTTTACAGTTTCCTTTCTCATTTCGGTGCATCTAGTATAGTTTAGGATCGGAAGTGGATACCTACTTGCCAGACTGTGCAACGACAATTATGTTATCAACGAGATTTCCAGACTCATTTGTTATTGCGCAAATAAAAACAACCATTGGTTTCATGGACTCCTGCACATAGGGGTAAAGTTTTGGGGCACTTACAACCCATCGCCGCATTTCACTTCTAAACATGTTTTGGCCTGCATCCGTAATAATAAATGTCGTTTGTTTGGTATCAACCCACTTTATCCGTGATGAACAAGAACCAGCGTAAGATTTTATCGCTAGAAAGGATGTTACACAAACATTGTTAATATACAGCAAAATTAACTTTATATCTCGGTAATTTCGCTCCCAGGAAACAAAGGTGTAATTATTGGGTGATAAAAGGTCGTAGTACGTGTTTGAAGGTGGCGGCAATTTGTGATCCTCACTCTAGGTTGACAGGCCATACATTATTAGTAACTATTAAAACGTCATATGTATTCGATTACTTTTGCATGGAACACATAATTTATATCAAAGACCAATTGGTATTGCGTACATGGACAACAGAACTAATTCTACAGTGTAATACACAGCCAGTGAATTGAAGTCACGTGATTGCTCAAATATATAAAGGTATATATAAAGGTACTTTGCACTGCGGTGGAAAGTTTAGAATGGGCTCTTAGTCAAAGGCTGTTAATCGTCGTCGTCTGATTAAAATCAGATATCCATTGTCCTACGTGTAGATGTTGAATTTCTCCTATTTCCATTTGGAAAGAAGACAAGTTTGTTGCACCTATTTGGTTAGGGATGGGAGTTGGGTGTGATAAGAATAAACATAAGGGTCAGCCACGATTATTGCCGCTTAAGTTGATAACAATATTAATTGAAAGTAAATGAAAAATACGAGCGAGAGACAGACAGAGAGACAGACAAGGGCACACAGAGAGATATAGAAGTAAGAGTCTATATTTATTAGAGTTAAAAGATCGTCAAATTTGCGATAACATTTCGGGCAACTCTTTCATGAACTGTTTTAGAACATCATAAAGAATGCATCAAATAATCATATATGCTTCATTTCCTAGGAATGATTGACGTACATGTTTTGTTACAAATGCAACTTTTCTAAATATATCTCAGTTTTCAATACGGAGGTTAAGATAAGAGGCCAGCAGATGAGTTCTTTCTTGATACATCACTTAGATTTGTAGTAGTGCGATGAGAACTCCGATAGAATTTCATGCTTGATAAATGGATCAGTGTTGAACTGGATCCCACTACAACAGTCTAACTTATTCACGGAACGTAACCACCCAACAGCCGTAAATATTTCCAGGTCACAACAGTAATTCATATAAACACTTTTATGGGGAAACAGGGCCAATGACAATTTAACTCGCGTAATCAACATAGTTTATTATAACTATTCGTGGCAGTAGTAAGCGGTATTCATTGACTGAGTGTTTTTGGTTACCAATTAACCCAGTGAAGATGTAGAAACATAGTGTCTGGTCTCATTCCGTTACTTTTCATATTTACAATACCCCATAATAACACTTGCAGTTCTTAAAATAGTGTTATCTTACACTTAAATTCCCATTACCAGAAAATAATAAATAGTTTATGTAATTTTTGTATATTTTTGCCATTTTTCCGGTTACTTATCTTCATTTATACTTTTTTTCTTCTTCAGTGATACTCCACTCCACGAATCCCCGTTAAGGACCCCGACCATGACGAAACTATTCTGACAAACAGTCGAGTACATTGAGAGCAAAATTCTTACATACAAGTAACGAAAACGTTTCTAATGTACAGACATATCGTTTGCTTTATTTCAGTGTGTCTCCGAAACTGTTATTCCAACTGCCCTGCAGTATGGCGGTAGCTACTCGGACAACAGTTACTTTCCTTCTGTTTTAAGTATCACCATTCATTATTGTGCATCGTTTACTTTTAATTATAGATCTTTGTAGCTTTCAACACACACTAACACATCTTAGCAATCATAAAAGTCTCATCAAGGGTTGAACTCCTTGTTTTCTATATTAATTAAATTACGTCTAATGACTGAGGTGAGTTCATAAATAAGCGTACGAATGACATGCAATTAGGTGACACTTCACATATCACTGTATTCATTACAGAGCAATACATTTTAGCAATCTAAACAATTTTGTAAACTTTGAACTCTACCCATTTATTATCGGTATAGCTTGTACTATATGCATGTGTGTGTTTGGATTTTTAACGTAGCTGAAAAAATTTGAGTCATACTATTTGTAAAGTAATTCAGCCGTAAAACACACCATTCAATCTTGGTACTATTTTGTCATAATGTCTTCATGATTTTGGTGGGGTTTAAGGCACACTGCCAAGTATACCTACGGTTTTGCGTTAAATTGTAGACGTGTTCAACAACAAACTTCTATAGTAGACCGGGAGCCCGTTAGGGTCATATCATAAGAAGATCCTTAAACATCAAACTTCTTTACGCTTTTATTGTATTAATGATCATGCAAAGTGAAAGAGAACGACGACGACGACGATAAGACGATGACGATGACGATAAGACCTAACGAGATAATATCTTTTTCTAAAACAGTGCACGCTCAAACTTCCCGGAGTGTCCACCCACAAATAATAAGAAAGCATCATCTTGACGTAGACATAATTACGGGTCAAAAATACTCTTGACATTCTTTTGCGTTAGAATGCTTGCACAAAACTAAATACACATAAGACAAGATGAAGCTTTTAAAAGCTGTGACTGTTTTTTTGAATTATTTGAAAAATATTCCGTAAAGTGATTTTAAGTGAGAAATTTCCATTTCGCGTAATGGATACAGTTAGAAATGTGTGCATTGGCTTAATTTTTTTATATTAGAGATTATTAAGTATACTATATGGCATTCAGAAAATTATTTTAGACGTTCTGGTTACTACGAGGATACATTTATCTTTAAAATTAAGAATCAAGGAACAGTTAACAGCTGCTGGCTTTTTCGCGGGACTTTAAAGGTTTTGCTTGGTGTGCGGAACTAATTGACTTAACTGTAATTATTTATATGCTCAGGGTCGACGGGGGTGGGGTGGGAAACAACAGGGGTTATATCTGGGCCCGTAAGGGGGCCCGGGCCGAACAACACTTTTTAATTTTATAAAAGAAAATTTTTGTTTGAGCAAGGACTAGGAGAGGCCCGAGTCCTTCTTACCCCAGGGCCCGTGATCGCTCTCTACAGTTATGTATATGCTTTATATGTTTGGAGTTGATTTCCCGATTTAATTAACTTACTTCAAAGACATGGGAAATGGAGAAATCGAAAATAGATTCGAATTCGAAAGGAAAGGAAAATAGGCAACAAGAACAATTCCCAAGTTCTCGGTTGTTCAAGGAAGCAGAGGAAACATGAAAATTTATTTGCAAAGCTGCATCGGAGAAGCAAATGACAACACAAATCTCACTGCACATACTTTGTAGTCCGAATGTTCAAGTAGGAAATTAAAATATTTGATCAGATATTATTTTTATTGGCCTTGTTTGCATTGTAGAAAATAATAATGTTATAAAATCAGAGAATGTTACAAACTTTGTACGCAAAAAGGTTAAACACTGAACTTGATCTTCATTGATGCTTAAAACGGTGAAAGTATTGTCTTAATGGTTACGTTAAACAATCTTCAATAAAAAAAGATTGTGTTCAAGGGCAATATCGTATAAGGCTCAGAAAAGAATCAGCTAAACTAAATTTGATAATTAGATATAGACCTTTTTGTGAAATTATTAGCAATATCAAGTTGAACTGTCATTAGTCTCGTTCGTCTTATATTCAGCTACGTTTGAAAGCCCAGACACAGTATGTGTATCAATGTTGATTGATCAACTGTGTTAATGTGGTTTATACAGGCAGATTATGTGGGCTGCCTTTGTCACAAAATATTCAAATGATTGTTCTGAGATTATGACTTTTTAGCCGGTTCTCCTATAAAAAGCTAAATAATAACCCTATACCATTCAGGAACTTGATATCCCACTTGTAAGTGGTGCTGATTCATAAAGTCTGACATATCAATTTATAACGTAAAATCGTTAATGTAATTTTATTTTACTTGTTAAAGAGATGAACAGTAATGCCAATGGACCTTATACCAGTTACACGCTGGATATTAATTTTCACAAGTGTTATCTCTTTGCAGATGATAATAAGAAAAAATAACAAACTTGTCAATGGACGCTACAATTTTCTGCATGCATACATGCAGAGAAAGCAGTTTTGTATTTCGAATTAAAGACTATCATATTTCAAAGCGTCTTAAATTTGACCAGCGTTAAGACGAAGAGGAACATTCGAAATATAAACGCCATTCGTATAACTCAAAGAAGGAAATGGTCGATGTCCGAAAGAAGGGAAATAACTCCTTATAAAAATGTCCATTAGAACCCGTATCTATTTCAATTCCTCGTCAAGAAAGTCTTAAACATTTTGCTACAGCAACTGTTTAATACAGCGATTATCTGTATGTCTCTTTTCTCAGAGAACTATCTTATAAATGACCAAATAATTCGCACACTTGAAGCATTACAAAAGAGCAATTCCGCATAATTCAACCCTCTAGAAAAACAATTGACTTTATTTGTTTGGTTTTTGAAAGAGTTTACCGTAATCTGCTTGCACATAAATAAAAAATCAACAGCAAGCAAACTGTCTCTTTTGAATTAGTTACATAACAGTTTCAGCATTAGACTAATCAATTCTTAGACTTAAAATGTGCAATCTAAAAAAAAAAAACTTGTAAAAGCGAATTAAATAGTCAAACAAAAACATTAGGATTTCATAATATTTTATACTCAAAACATTTGCGTGAGTACATTAAATTTAGAATATTAAATTATATAGCTATATGCTACATATTTATCAACAGAAGTTTAACGATTTTTTTTTTTATCGCGTTTAGTTTTCTATTTTAATTTGCTGAAATATATTACCCACTAAAGATTTTGTGCGTTGAACTATATGCCACGTACAGTTTTATAAACAACTCAAATACGATATAAATAATCGGTATATCCTACATGGTTAGCAAAATATTTATAACGAAAACTCCACAAACTTCATAACGTCAACCCATCGTTCGTGAGTGGAATCCCTCATATGTAACAAACTGCAGAGATGCGGTGGTGTTGTGCCGAAAGCTTATATATATAGTACGCGTACTGACGTATTTATGCTGATTCTCCCTTAGAGTCAATACTCGGTAGTGTCCACTGCCAGAGTAACATTCTTGCTAAGTGTATCGACTTTCACCCTGTGAGCTAGAATTATTTTCATGTGAATAGCTTTGTTATGTCATACCCTATGAGAAAATCTTGAACCTTTTAAGGAATGCGGATTATTTTTTTTTTAAGCTTGGACCGTTTTGCTTGTAAGAGTTTATATATTCTACCGTTATTTTTATTTAAGGTACTTTTTAAAGTGTTCTTTTTTATGTTGTAGTATTCTGTGTTTTCATTTATGTGGATAGATTATGCACCTGACGTTTTATGTGCAGTTTTTTTTATTATCTACAATTTTAGAACATTACATTCAATCTGGACCATAAAACCACATTTGTGCTGACGTGCCACAAAACTCTAATGAACACATGTTCACCTTCATATATACATATCTTGCCTGGAATAAATCGCGAATCTTTTGTATGTTATACACACCAGCATATAGCAAGGATTTTTAAAATTTCATGTTTTCCTTGGAACGAAGAATAGAAGAAGAGATGCTGATAGAGAAAATCCATTTGACAAAAAAAAAGAAAAAAAAAAAAGAAATCCTACCCTGATTTTTATCTAATCGCGAATCTTTTGTATGTTACACACACCAGCATATAGCAGGAATTTTAAAAATTCATGTTTTCCTTGGAACGAAGAAAAGAAGAAGAGATGCTGTTAGAGAAAATCCGTTTGACAAAAAAGAAAGAAGAAGAAGAAGAAAAAAAAAGAAATCCCGCCCTGATTATTATCTATAATCCCACAATATATAGGCATTTAATCGAAATTAAAATTTTGATCGTTCACGTATAAATAATTTCTTTAAGGGAATTCACTATAGAAATAGAAACGTAAAGCCAAAGTCCAAAAAGTAAATTAAGACTTCATCCCACCCCTGTCAATGATTAGTGTCCCTTTTATATTTGGATATAAGTGTGTTCTATTAGGACATCTATGTGGAATGAGACATTTTTATTAGTCAAAACAGAATTACATACAATGATTGATACATCAATTTTGTGTAATATACCCGGTTTATGATTCATTGTAAAAGTAATGAAATAGTTGGAAATATAAATAGTTCAATATAAATAGTTCAAATTGTCCTTTTTATTACCTGCCATATCGTACTACTCGTTGGTAGGTTCTAATTTTATCAAACTGAAATTAATGACTTCTAGATAGCTAGCGTGCTAGACAAATGAACAAAGTTGTATTATACACAAACTATAGCTATAAAACCATTAATCTAAAGGTTGTTATTTAGATAACAAAAAATTTATCCTTCAAAATCGAATAGAGATATTTCTATCTCATACATACTGGATCATGATTGGTATACTGTTTTCATGTAAAATGTTTTTATTTTTGGAAAGGTTCTTTCTGTTTAGTTTCTGTGTATAAACAGAGTGGACGAAGAATGCTTTTAATTTGCTTGAATAAGTTATACAGGTAAATATCTATATGGCATTAGAGACATATGATGAATGAATGAAAATGATTCCTTTTGAAATGGCGATCGATTCAATGGATTTTTCACTGTCCATTCTCACCGTTCAGTTTTTTTTTTCTCCTACCATTGGCTTAGATGAGGGAGGTTCACATGTTTGAAGTAGTACACGATACGTGTTTAGATTAGTACACGATACGTGTTTAGATTAGTACACGATACGTGTTTAGATTAGTACACGATACGTGTTTAGATTAGTACACGATACGTGTTTAGATTAGTACACGATACGTGTTTAGATTAGTACACGATACGTGTTTAAAGTAGTACACGATACGTGTTTAGATTAGTACACGATACGTGTTTAGATTAGTACACGATACGTGTACAAATCGGATGAACACAACTGAGATTTAAATATCACATTTTGGCAGAAATAGAACAAACCAAGAGGGAAGAACGCATAACAAACAAGTCTTCATTGTGACGCTTGAAAGAGTTAGAAAAAGGGGAAACGTAAATATGGTAGTCAGTTGATATTGGGAACACTCTGAAACCTTCAAAGAGTCTACTGAAATACGTATCTGTCAACAAATCTCTTTCCTTTTCTTCTGGAAATTGCACTCCTAGCAGTGTGCTCAAACTGGATGCGTGTCAGCCACTTTAAATATTCATTTAGATCGGTGAGATATGACACGTAGGACAATTGACAATGGAATCTTTTTGTATATTTTCTTGAGATACAAATCTATTACAAGGAAGGCTTTAACTTCGGTCACATTTCAGATCAAAAGTTCTTTCAGAATGACAACTAGGCGATTTATTTCCACGATGGGCATTCTTAACTTTCATTTAAACGTAACACATTATTTTTGGGAAGTATCGTATTAGGTAGACATTAATCTATTGATTAGTTCTAATTCTTGACTCTAGAATTAATTCAACCCAGATCCGATGGAGTATCTGGTTTGAAGACTTGCTACCAGCCCCGGCAAGGGACGGGGGGGGGGGGGAGGGGGGCAACCGGGCCGAACCGGGGGTGGAGGACAGGGCCGAACAACACTTTTTCATTTTATAAAAGACTTCTTTTTTGTTTAAACAAGAACTAGGAGAGGCCTGGGTGTTTCTTACCCCAGGGCCCGTGATCGCTCTCTACGGCCCTGCTTGCAGCAGACTACATCTAGTATGCCAGGCTCTAAGATGAGGACTAGAAAACTGCAGTGTTCACTGACTGCACTGATGCCTGACTAACCATATACTATAACCATGCCTGACTAACCATAGACTATAACTAGCAATATAAAAGCTGTATTAAGATACTTTTGAGAACAACGTTATTACACTGTAAATGTTTTTTGGGGTTTTCTTTACGGAAATATACTTGAAGTTATCATTCTGTCATGTATTGTAGTCCAAGGAGATATTTATAACGCATAGCATCGTAACATTAACAAAGTCCGCAGTTCTATATTGGGTATTGTTAACAATACAATTGTGGTCAGATGACGAACAGCAACACCATATATATTGTCCTACCGTCCCCTCGGGTGGGGCGTTTATATATGTATCAATTGGACAACATGGCTTAGGTTCTAGCGTTTTACTACACCGAGTTCTTAGATGTTTCGACAGGTGACACTGGTAAACTGGTTTCTTGATAGCCATATCACACCAACGCGGGACATATCTCTCTATGTACATTTTGTCAATCTGCATGTAAGAACTTGTCAGCCCCCTTCACCTTGAAGGATGCATATTAAACACATGACACCTGCGTAATATCGGAGTTGATTAGCTTCGCATTTGTACCAAGAATGATGAAGTAGACGTACATTCAATTGAATAATTATTTTCCTCTGAGACATTTTTCATTTACCCGCACACATTTAAATAACTTTTCAGGATAGTGCTTTATTGAGTTTAAGCGTAAATGATAGGTGACATAAGTATCGCGACTGGAATTGTCATCACAGCTCTCCTTTTCATTGTGAACATATAGATAAAAAGCTACTCCTCTCCATTTGGAAAAGTCACGACATTTCCATCTACGCCCGATTGAAATTCGTTTTCACGTCCTGTAATATCAAAACAATGTCCGCTGTAAGAGTGAATTTGATACATCTCTGTTATGCTAAAACAAATGCTTATAGCGGCAAAAATAATAACGTTGTTAAGCATATTCTTTGTACACAAAGTACGAAACCTAGGTAAATGTCCTCTTTTAAACACATAACTAGTGTATAAATTTATACTTCTTCCTTAAATACTTTCTCTGGAATTGTATTGTCCTCCAACATTCTGATACGATATCGTATCCTTCATCTGGACAGCGGGTTTACGTTCAAACAATTCCTGCTTTACTAAAAAAAAAAGAAACAAACAACAAAAACAAAAATATTTCTGGCATTCTGCATAGTGTTAATCAACACTGAAGCTTTTACAACTATTCGTATTACAAGAGATATAATCGTCACAAAGCCTTGGATTTTAAACCGCCTGAAAATTTCGCACCCATCTATATCTAAAACGATCGGGCTTATTAAACAGCCCATGTTCAGAGGGGGTTGTCGTTATTATGCAATCTCTAATTTAGGGATATGATCTAAACAGATTCTGAGTATTTAATGTAAGCATACAAACTACCGCGATAAAATCTGTACATTGTATTGTATTGTGCAGTATTGATCTGTATCATGTTCATCGCCTATATAAGTAACGCCTCAATGCCAGACCCTCTACCGCGGGGCATATGTAATTACGAGTCCAACCCCTGGTGGAGATGTTTTGTGCGCATTGACGTTTATCGAAACGGAGATCTTGAACTGTTCATTAGTGTGTATGTCAAGTGTAGGCGGTCTGGGAATTTTGTTTAAACAAGATCAAGATTATATTTAATTATAATGCTGTGGGATGTATTTTCAACTTAAGTTTCAATGATCTGTCTCTGTATGTGGTGCTTATCAAAGAGCTTTAGTCCCTAGGTAACAAGTATATCTGGCATTTGTTATCCCTAGGTAACAAGTCTATCTGGCATTTGTTATCCCTAAGTAACAAGTCTATCTGGCATTTGTTATCCCTAGGTAACAAGTCTATATAACATTTGTTATCCCTAGGTAACAAGTCTATCTGGCATTTATAACCAGATTTGTTCCTGAGTCGCAGCCCTTATATTAAGATTACTGCATTAAAAAGTTTGATGTTGAACATTTGCTTTCAGACACATCATATAATCTTTGTGAATCCACTGAAAGTCTCTGACAGCCTCATAAAACTTGTTGCTTTTAGAATGTCAAACCCTAATTCTTCGCAGTTCGCAAATTCACGATAAAGTGATATTTGTGTCATAGATTCAGGATTAACACAAAGATGCTGCACACATATACACATACACGTACACAAGCGCTCACACAAACGCTCACACACACACACACACACACACACACACACACACACACACGCTTCCATACCTTTCCACATTTAAAAACGATAATTGCATTCCTGGAAAATTTAAAAGGAAATCGTCAGGAATAGGATACAAAGCACGTGTCCTACAATTTGCATAGTTCAAATTAGGACCACCGTCTGCGTTCACTTACATGTATCTTAAAATTGATGATTGACACTATGTAGCTCATGTACTTCAGACAATATAAGTGTTTTGTCAGCAGTAAAATATACCGAGAAAGCATCCAAAGTGGTCGCGAATACGAAACTGACGGCAGTATCCTAATTTTAAAAAAAATACTTTTTGTATTTTTATGTTCAAATTTTTTTCAAAGTCGTTCATCCCATCACACACATACACACGCACGCGCATATATATATATATATATATATATATATATATATATATATATATATATATATATATATATATATATATATATATATATATATATATACATATATATATATATGGAAGGGCATTTAATCTAGTGCAACAATAAATTTAAGACAATGACACTTCTTTATTCTTGAAAAAATGATCGTAAAAATCCTACAAATTTGAGAATATCGTAAAACATGTCCTGCAATATAAGGCAAAAGTCCTTTAAAAACAATTCAGTACTTTATGGCGCTGATTTAATTCCCAGATGGTTGCAAGATGTTCTGTTAATGAATCATTGTAACTACTTAAGCAAGAAGATAAATATAAAATAAATATCGTTTTGCGAAGCAAGATTTGAAATGTTTAGTGAAAATTTGACCAGATCTGCTCATCAGCCCTAGGAGCTTGCAAATAGTGCAGAATGTGTCTGCACTTCACACAGACACGTGTTTGACTTTGATTCTGACGTAAAAGTGTTGTTCCTTAAGGGGCTAATAAATTAAAATATCATTTTTGTGTCTTCACCTATTTACCAGCTGTTATTGTTCACGTCTTTTCCTCTTCCAAGTTTGTAAAAAGGGTTTTTCTATATATTCTACTGGTTAGGTACCCTTTTAAATGTTTTGCTACAAATTTCTTCATGCTTACCTGGAAGCTATGGTGGGGGGGGGGACGCAAGGGTTAGGTCCAAGTGGGTGGGGGGTGGATACAATGACGCATCCCTTATACCTTACATGGGGTAAAACGCCGTAATTAGATAATTGTTTTATCCGTGTTCACATTGTACATGACTGCTTTGTGACAATTACTAGATAATTGTTTTATTCGTATTCACATTGTACATGACAGTGCTTTGTGACAATTACAAGATAATTGTTTTATTCGTGTTCACATTGTACATGACAATGCTTTGTTACAATAACTTGAGATCTCGTGACGGAATCCCTCGCCAATAACATTTTCTCTCATGAAATACATGTCATAATCTCATTGCTAAGGAATGAAACGGTCCATCACAAAACCGATTCCAGCTTATGTTGTTGGAAGGAGAACACATTATAGTTTTTGTTGGAATAATGTCACATTATATTTATTGTTGGAAGGAGGTCACATTATAGCTATTGTTGGAAGGAGGTCACGTTACAGTTATTATTGGAAGGAGGTTACGTTATAATTATTGCTTTGCAGCGAAATTTGATTTGAAACTCCGTATGTGTAGTAAAACTGGAAATAAGGGCACAATCACCGTGTTATAAAAGTTATCCGGGTACAATCACCGTGTTATAAAAGTTATTAGGGTAAAATCACCGTGTTTTAAAAGTTATCAAGGTACAATCACATTGTTTTAAAAGTTAAGTACAATCACCTTGTTATAAAATTTATCAGAAATATTTGAAAGCAGTTGAAAGCTTGTGACCGCATCCTGTAGGGAAATCCCTTTCTCATATACAGTCGTTAGTATTGGCCTTGAATACATTTTCAATGTTATTCTGTTTACCTTCGGTTACAGTGGCGTTTTATTACACAAGGCAACAGTCAACACTTTAGGATTAAATACACTTTAATGAAATGGCGCTTTATTTCCAAGGTTGCATTCTATTATGTAACCATTCAAATTGAATAGTGTACATAAAAGTAAATGTTTCACGAAACATCACGACCCTAGTGCATATATAACTGCATAATGTGAAGCGGTTGAAAACTATGAGTCCAAATCAAAGACAGGATAGCCATCTTGATTACGTAGTATATAAAAGACCAACCGCTCTGGTGGCCTGAGCGGTTAGAGCGTCCACCTCGGAAGGTTTCGGGTTCGAAACCCGGCCCAGTCATACCAAATACTTATATAAATGATACTAACAGCTGTCTCGCATGGCGCTCAGCATGAGGAGGTTAGTGCTAGGATAATGGGGTACTGATCAGTTATTATGTTCTTTTGAGGTAGTGACGTATGTTAGGTGAAGTTGTTTGCATTTGAAACATGCACAGTAGAGAGATTGTTGGCGTACCTCTTTGTTACTTTGATGAAATGTGGCTGACATTTCTTTGGATATTGTGCTTTTGATCTAAGCACACTTCTAACTAAAATGACTGCTCCCTTGTACTAAAAATCAGCCAGAATTAGTCTAAAGTACACTATCCTTAGCAGCTATTAAAATAGGGAACATGCATTTTGCCAGACTAGATAATTCCAGCTTCTGAAAGTGCGACGAATTAATCACCAAATACATAAAATGTAAAAAATCAAGTTATCTGCTCTTTTGTTTACAATTTACCTCTGAAGTTCAAGGAAGTGAAAATGACCAAGTGGAGCTGGCAGTTTTTTGAAAGATGCACATCTGGAGTAAGGCCAAGCTTTATACTCTATAACCCATATTACACCCATCAATCGTAAACCAAACTAAAGGGAATTAAAAGTTCTTTGAATTATACCTAAGATATACCAGGTCTTTTTTTAATAGCCAGTATAACCAGTGAGGTAACCCGGGGAAATTCGTTTCTTTAAAATTCTAACCCAATCCAAACTACGAAACTGTAGAGCGCCAGGAATGTGATTGGGTGGAACATGATATTACATGTCTGCGGCATGATGCCTCATTGCTAGACATCATTGTAAACTACTACACTGCAGTCATCGTTGCGATATGACTAACATTGTTAAAGCTACGTTAAAAATCCCCGAACCATTAAACCACATTTAAAAGCTAAAATGGCCATAAATCCATACGACTTTTTTCGTGTTACTTTTATTTTATTATGCAACTATACAAACTATAAACTAAACTTACTTTCGGATTAATTTTAAAATGAAATATTTCATTTTTTGTCTATGAATATTTATATGGAGCGTCGAAGTAATGTAGAAGCCGATTGTCATTGGTATACTTATAATGTACAAGTCGATTGTCATTGGTCTACGTATAATGTACAAGTCGATTGTCATTGATCTGCTTATAATGTACAAGTCGATAGGCATTGGTCTACTTATAATGTACAAGTAGATAGCATTGGTCTACTTATAATGTACAAGTCGATAGTCATTGGTCTACTTATAATGTACAAGTCGATAGTCATTGGTCTACTTATAATGTACAAGTCGATTGTCATTGGTCTACTTATAATGTACAAGTCGATTGTCATTGGTCTACTTATAATGTACAAGTCGATAGGCATTGGTCTACTTATAATGTACAAGTCGATAGGCATTGGTTTACTTATAATGTACAAGTCGATTGTCATTGGTCTACTTACAATGTACAAGTCGATAGGCATTGGTTTACTTATAATGTACAAGTCGATAGGCATTGGTCTACTTATAATGTACAAGTCGATTGTCATTGGTCTACTTACAATGTACAAGTCGATTGTCATTGGTCTACTTATAATGTACAAGTTGATAGGCATTGGTCTACGTATAATGTACAAATCGATAGGCATTGGTCTACTTATAATGTACAAGTCGATAGGCATTGGTCTACTTATAATGTACAAGTCGATTGTCATTGGTCTACTTATAATGTACAAGTCAATAGGCATTGGTCTACTTATAATGTACAAGTAGATATGCATTGGTCTACTTATGATGTGCAAGTCGATTGTCATTGATCTACGTATAATGTACAAGTCGATTGTCATTGGTCTACTTATAATGTACAAGTCGATTGTCATTGGTCTACTTATAATGTACAAGTCAATAGGCATTGGTCTACTTATAATGTACAAGTAGATATGCATTGGTCTACTTATGATGTGCAAGTCGATTGTCATTGATCTACGTATAATGTACAAGTCGATTGTCATTGGTCTACTTATAATGTACAAGTCGATAGGCATTGGTCTACGTATAATGTACAAGTCGATTGTCATTGGTCTACTTATAATGTACAAGTCGATAGGCATTGGTCTACGTATAATGTACAAGTCGATAGGCATTGGTCTACTTATAATGTACAAGTCGATAGGCATTGGTCTACTTATAATGTACAAGTCAATAAGCGTTGGTCTACTTATATGATTGCAATTTGGTGGAATATTCGTGTTTACAAACAAAATTTAATAGAATACGTTCTTCTCATGAAGACTTCAGTTATAAAACGAAATAAAAATAAAAGATGAAAATGAAAGTAAATACTAATAGATCTTTTCTTACTGTCACGAGGGTCCATGTGGATATTGATTTTGTAGTCCTGTTAGAATAATCAAACATTTTCAAACGCATAATTTACATTTCCTTTCAATTCTATGAAAGAAATTATGTCAAAACTAACTTCTATGGATCAAAGGCAAAACTCGTCTTGTTCGGTATTATGACGATATTGGCTTTTTATTATTTTCTTTTTCTCTGTAAAAGCTTTTGCTTTATGGCCAGAAGATCCCAAATTAAGAACTAATAATATTAATTTGCGTTAAAATCAGTATTGAATTCTTTGAGTTCTCTTTGACGAAGAATATGTTTACATACATACATACATACATACATACATACATACATATATATATATATATATATATATATATATATATATATATATATATATATATATATATATATATATATATATATATATATATATATATATATATATATATATATATATATATATATATATATATATATATATATATATATATGGTGATTCTTTTACGGATTGTCATCTACTCGTACACATGCCATGCTCTTTCACGATGCCTTGTCGTTTGTGATAAGCGAACTGGCACGACTGGGATAACTCGGTAATTTTACGTAGATATTTTTTTTACATTTATTATACTTACTTCAAAAGAACAAGGAAACATGATGATATGTGTGTCTACCAGATCAAAGACATGAGTATTCGGTTCACTGACGTTTGTAACGCCTGTGTCCTGAGGGTGCACAAGATAGACGGAAAATCATTTGGTAAACAGCATAGGGAATCATTTGATGGAATATAATGTACAATGTCTAAAAAATTTCAACCTAATTACGAAACAGTGTAAGTTCCATATATGACCAGAAAGTAGACCGACACTAAGACATCACACCAAGCTTCCGAACGTTGATTTCCTTGACTTATTGAATTTTTAAAATACCATTTCAGTTCGATTTAAAATGATTTGCTTATTCATCATTCCTCTACGCCTATTTAAAGTCTTCAATGAACATTCCAAAAGAAAGAGACTAAAATGTAGTTTTAACTCTGTGTTGTAGATGTAGCAACAAACAAGATATGTTGCGTTATACCGTTTATATTCGCTTATAAGTCGAGTCAAACTGCACAAGATCCTGATCTGACGTAGCATAATGTGCATTCCGATCAGGGTTCATGTTGTTTGTTCTACTGATTACTCCTAACACACTTCATAGAATAGAACTGCCAGCGCATTATGCGACGGCATATTACGGTCTGTGCAGTTTGCAGGTGGACTCGTCTTATAAGCGAGCACAGACAGTGCTAAGTTAACAAGTCCAGCTCTTACAACTTTGACCTTGAGTTTAAGGCTGAGTTTCTAGTATCAGCCAATCAAACGTTACTTTTCAGATGTTGTCCTCTCTGATTGGCTGACATGAAATCTGAATCCCTATCATAAATTCAAGAGCTTATTAATCAGCAATAAGAGCACTGAAGAATGGGAAGGTAGCTGGAGTAGACATCATCCCAACTGTGCCAGGCGGTGTATGTCGTACAAGTGATACGAAAACAGGACTATGAACTCAGTAGGGATCATGAAAATCATAACCCTCCTAGAGAGAAATCATGGAACTCGTGGAGAAAATTAGTCACACAGCTTGGATATTCAGCCCATGTCGTGTAATGAAGCTTCAGCTTTCTCTTCGTGAATATATGTTTTCATTTCTAAAACTGAGGTTTAATTCTAAAACTGCTTCTCGTGTAAATAAGAAAATTGGGGCACCCTTGGTCATTTGGCGTATTGCATGTCTTTAGAATCTCAGTTTGCTTCCATGAAAGGTGGGCAGTGGCAGATGCTTTATCGTGGAAGTGGCAGATGCTTTATCTGCTCGGGAAATGGACGCACCCGCCCATCCACGAGTCTCCCGCTGCCGTGCAGGTCGGCTTTGGTTAGCCAAAGGCTAAGTGAGTAAACCCTATAAGAAAATCAGGAGTGGAGACCCTAAGGCAGCTGGACGATGTACTACATCCCGTTCTGGCAACTCCTTGGTCTGGAGAGGGATGGGCTCCGCCAGACGACTTTTGCCCAAGACACACTGAAAATGCTGAACAAATCTGAACTTACCATACCGGATCGGTCGTCGCCCGGGTCAACAAGGACCGCGCCTGCCGTTGTCCACCAGGACGGAAGTGATAAGTGTGCTACTGGTACTCTGCATAAAATCATAGCGAGAGACAGCATCGCCATCGCCACCTGGAACATTAGAACTTTGGCGCACATTGGAAGACTCCAAGAGTTGACACATAAGCTGGAACACTACACATGGCACATTCTGGGACTCTGTGAAGTTAGATGGAATGCCCTAGGAGAACACCAAAATGTTCTACTATAGTGGAGAATTTGACAAGTTCATAAATGGAGTAGGCTTCCTTGTAAACAAAGCCATCAAGGGATCTGTGCTTGAATGCTGCCCCATATCTAGCAGAATCATTTCCATTCGTCTGAAAGCATTCCCTTTAACATCACAATTATCCAAGTCTATGCTCCAACTATCGATCATGATGATGAAGAAATAGATGAGTTTTACAACAACCTCCAGGGTATTCTAAACATGGTCAGTAAAAAAGACATCCTCATCATCCAAGGAGAATGGAATGCCAAAGTTGGCAAAGATGCTCTAAAAGACTGGGAAGATCATTGTGGACCTTCTTGCAATGAGCTTACCAATGAAAGAGGGAGACGGCTGCTCGAGTTCGCAAGCTACAACAACTTGGTACTCGCCAACACCCTGGGACAACATAAATCTTCACGATGCTGGACATGGCACGCACCAAAAGGAACCCATCACAACCAGATCGACTGCATACTGGTTCAACACCGTTACCGATCTGGCATCATTGGCCTCCATCGCCCAAAGAAAAATCCCTGGATTACAGAAGAGATTCTGAAGTTGTGTGATGCCCGACGAGACCTCAAACACACAAGACACACAACAGGGGCAATGGAGTACCGAGAAATAAACAAGAATATCAGAAAAAAACCTGAAGAAAGCAAAAGAAAATTGGATTGGACAAAAGTGCACAGAAATAGAGAGCAGTCTGACAAAGAATAACAGCAAAAAGGCATTCCAAATTGTGAAAGACCTAACCAGACAAAAACTACCAAGAGTCAGTACCATTCAAGACGAAAATGGAAAATGCCTCACAGAAGCGAGTGACATTGCAGAAAGATGGACTGAGTATTGCAAAGAACTCTACAACCATCAGTCCACAGGAGACCCAGAGGTGCTTGAAGTTCCAAACTCCTCAAATGATGATGATTTCCCCATTCTCAAGGAAGATGTCGAGTCAGCAATACGAGCACTGAAGAATGGGAAGGCAGCTGGAGTAGACAACATCCCAACTGAACTTATTCAGAAATGGGGGTGGGGATCAGTGAAAGAGATACTAACAAAAATCTGCAACAAGATCCGGCAGACAGGTGAATGGCCAACACAATGGACACAGAAACTGATTGGAAGAAGCACAACAGAACAAATATTCAATCTCAGGGGTCTATGCGAAAAGTACTCGCAACACCAACAATACATCTATCATGTGTTCATAGGTTTCAAAAAGGCCTTTGACAGAGTGTGGCATGAGGCATTGTGGGCCACAATGAAGAAGTACAACATGGGTCAATGGTTGACCAATACCATCAAGCAGCTGTACGCCAAGGCTACCAGTGCAGTAATTGCCCACGGTTCTGTAGGGGACTGGTTCCAGACAACAGTCGGAATGCGTCAAGGCTGTATCCTGTCACCCACGCTTTTCAACATCTACTTAGTGCGCATCATGGGCGAAGCCCTGGAAAACCACTGTGGGACAGTCAGCATTGGAGGGCGTAACATCCGCTTTGCAGACGACATTTATGGGCTGGCAGGCAGTGAAGACGAGCTTGCCGCTTTAGTGAAGAACCTGGATGAAACATCTTCCAGATTTGACATGCAGATAAGCGCTGAGAAGACAAAGCTGATGACAACTAGTGGCAAACAAATCTCAGCCAAGAATAAAGTCAGAGGACATGAACTGGAAACAGTGAGCCAGTTCAAATATCTTGGTTCCATAATCACAGAAGAGGGACCAAGAGCAGAAATTTTGTCAAGAGCAGCACAAACAAAGGCAGCTATGTCAAAGCTAAGACCCATCTGGAGAGACAAAACAATCTGTCTGAAAACTAAAATCAGACTATTGCGAGCACTAGTCATCTCAGATTTTTTGTCCTCATGTGAGGCCTGGACCCGGACAGCAAAATTACAACGAAGCATCCAGGGACTTGAAATGAGATGCTACAGAACTATCCTTGGCATCTCTTACATGGACCACATCACAAATGAAGAAGTGCGTAACACCATCAGGCGCAATGTAGGCCAATATCAAGACCTCCTCACCACCGTCAAAAAGAGAAAGCTGAAATGGTATGGCCATGTCACTAGAGCCAACAGTCTATCCACAACAGTCCTGCAGGGCAGCGTCCAGGGTGGCAGAAGGAGAGGTAGACAGAGAAAACAGTGGACTGACATGGACCAGGAAAACTTTTGCGGAGACAAAGGCATTGACACATGATCGAGACAAGTGGAGGGAACTGGTCAGATGTTCAGCAGCATATCGCCTTGACGACCACACTAGGTCATGAGACTGATGAGGATGATAATCTCAGTTTGCTTCCATGAGAGGTAGAAAAGTCTCTTTCATTACCACATAAGAAGATTTTTGCATCGCTGGAAATTGTTATTTAATGTTTACAGCATATAGAGCAGATCCAACTGAAGACTGCATAGACCCAAATCTGCAATCTCATATAGAGCCGGCGGATCTTAATCTATGCAGTATGATACGAGTAATCAGTAGAACAAACATTATGTGACGGCAGATCAGGATCTATGTTTGCAGATGGATCCGATTTATAAGGAAGTATACATGCTACCAAAATGCGAATGATCTATATGGTCATTTGCTGCCGAGCTTTATGCTACTGCACTGAGAAAGATTAATTAATAAAGATCTATGGTTACAAAAACGAATAAATGTATTTACAGTAGTCGCTAACATATATCTTTCGTCTATGGTCCAAATACAAACCTGTCTCCTCAGTTACTTGCGTGGGTGGAAAAAAAAAAACATTGGGAAATAACACTAATGAAATTATTATAAAATATTTGGTGTAGAGAGGTGCAGTTCTGATGTGAAATCATGGATGACATGTAACAAGCTGCAGATGAATCATTATAACACTGAGGCCATTCTGATCACAACACAAAGACTTTTTCATTCACATCCTTTACCTCAAACAATAAATATCAGCAACACCAACATTAAATTCACACAATCAGTACGAAACCTAGGTGTTACTCTGGACAGTATTCTCACATTGCACCAACATGTCATGAACATATGCAAGGCTGCATATCTTGAGATGAGACGCATCAGCTCAATTCGCAAATATCTTTCAGTTGATGCCACTGAAATACTTGTGTGTTCATTAGTACTTTCAAGACTGGACTATTGTAACTCAATTCTGTCTGGTTCATCTCAATATCTGCTCCAGAAACTTCAAAAAGTTCAAAACACAGCTGCTCGGATCATACTTAGAGTACCACGATCAGAGCACACCTCCCCGCTGCTCTGTACCCTACACTACCTATCCAGTCGATCCAAAATCAAACACAAAATTTGTTCTCTGTGCTACGTTTCACTGTCAGACTCTAGACCAACATACCTATCCGACCTCACCCATGTGTACACACCAGCAAGATACTTAGGCTCCTCTTATGACAATCGTATACTCATTATTCCCACTATGAAAACAAAGTCATATGGACAGCGTTCTTTTGCATACCAGGGCCCAGCAACGTGGAATGAATTGCCCACTGAACTTAGACACAGAGACACAGTGATCACATTCAAGAGGGCTCTCAAAACTCACTTATTTCGACTGCAAGAACAAACTTAAAGACCTAATAATGTTTCCGACCTAAAATATTCTCAGCATGTTTTTTTAATGTTTTCTAATTTCATGGTGTTTGTTTTTGTAATCATATCATTTTATGTTGTTTTTTATCTTTTTTAGGCGCTATACAAAGTCCTCATTGTTATTATTATTATTATTATTATTTATCGCTATGATATTTAGTATACCATTTTTCCACTCAAATAGTTATTTTCAGCGGTTACAATTGCATTGTAATTGAGCAAATATGATGAAAGTTACATATTTCTCTCTTCGTCCCTTTCTTAAACATCGGTCTGATCTAACGCAGGCACGTGAACTGGGCGATTTTCCATTTGATATGAAATTATTTTTAATTGACAAACACTAAGTAAAATTATTTCTCAAACGTTTGCTCACTTCTTATTTGTAGTTAGTTGGAAAGCATGTGCTTTGAAGCTTCAGGTCAAAAAAACATTACGTTTTATTTTTAATAAAAGAAGCAAATATCACTTTTAATGTGCTAAAAAATCATGAATGACTCCCATGTACAAAATGGCGGAAGTTCTTTTAATTTAACGCCGAGACCATTACAAGTGATAAGACTTTTCTCATCTACTAACTCACAGCCTTTCGGCATACTAAATAAATATCCTTTTGGAAGTCTCGTCAAACTTGACAGGCCGCCCGAGGGACATGGATTAACACATAGTAGATAAGATTGATGGTGGTTGTAAGAGCAGCAAATAACAAAGCACTCTTTTCTAAGATATAAAATCAACATTTCCTACAATAATGAATTTCCACTTAAATTTATTTGTAAATGCCGCAAGGTGTTGTTAATTGTATAGATCCACAAGGAGGATCTGAAAGTTGACCTGAATGGATGCCATGTCTTAATCCGATGACAAGAGTGCTCTGTGTGTTGACGCCAATAGATGTTAAGTCCTAGTCCACGAAGAAATATGTACATTTTTGCAGTCTAGATGCGCCCAGTCTATGCAGGCAATATACACACAAACCAGTCGTATTCTGCGAGTGGACCAGTCGTGAGCTTTCAGCTGAAGTGTTAAATTAGACAGGTTTTTCATGTCGAACTGTATTACATTGGTGTGCAAATGTCACGACCTTATAAATCCATTTTTGTGGAACGGAAAATATATTGGCATAGAAGTAAAGTGAACAATTTATTAATTAGAATGTTATACGAACATTTTGAGATGTAGGTCCATTTTGAAATGAGATCCATACGATTGGTAACTTATATTTACGATGCTCACGCACCTCATATGTTTTCTTTTAAAATACGGGTGATATACAGTGTCAAACCGTCGTGGTAAGATTTTTGTTTGGTTTTCGGCTAGGGAAGTAAATACCTAGCATACATATTGTGATTATCTTTGGTTATCCTAGACATTGCATTTTGAAGTCCGCGTACAGGTTACCCAGCAGGTCGTGGGTCTGGCTGACTTCGAATAATCTGTCTACTGCAGGGACACTTGATCTTTGTTGTATCTCGTTTCTTATCTAAAGAAGCAAGTTTAACTTTTTCGTTCCCTCAAAAAGGAAACAAACCTGAGCTTCCTACTTTTTGTGATCATCCTATCTATGTAGGACAAATCACAATCGATAATGAAATCAAACCCATTACAGCAGATGTTATCTCAGCAATCGCTTAATACAAAACAATAGCAACGTGTATGAGATAATAATGCAATCGATGGATCTAACAAAACATCACGTGCTGGGAATCGCTAGTAAAGAAAGTTTATTTAGAAAAATATCAGGATGCATGTGTCGCCCTAAAATAATCATGTCGAGAGACTAAGCCTAAAATTATTTTTTTTGCAAAACTTGTAAATAAGACGTCATACCTGTACATCATACCTGCTGATGTGTTTAAGATACATGCTGCAGTCGTAACCATCAGTTTCATGTTACAGTATGCGTTCGTTATAGAGTAGTCAAAAGATTTGACATTGTTGACGTCCGTAGAGGCATACATTTGATTATTCTGAACATTTAATTAATTTTGATCTAAATATCTTTCTCAAAGATTTTGAAACAAGCCGAAGACAAATGTTTAAAAAGCAATATTTCCCATCATAACATGGTCAAAGTATTCGACATCATAATCATCTCCTTCTCTAGAAGATTACATTATACAGTAATTAAGTAGAATAATCATTCAACCTTTTATAAGGTTTGATATATATATATATATATATATATATATATATATATATATATATATATATATATATATATATATATATATATATATATATATATATATATATATATATAATACTTCACAAATAATACAAAATCTATGCAACTTATACAACCTGACAGCATGTGGAGAAAGTCTAGAATATGTCGTAGAATGGTACATATCAAAACCCAGCAACATTAGACATTAGAGTTTCATTCCGATCTTTCTTAATTGGAATGTAAAAATGCTGCAAATAATCAGTTAGATACTGAAGCAAATCAGATATATTAGCATATTACTTCTCCTCCTCCTCCTGCGTTCGGGACATCTAAGATGGGCTTTCAGCAGCAGCGCCTTAATGCTAGGAACACCGGCCCTGTTGAACACTTCTAAGTATGACAGCCATTCTTGCCATCGGATGTGCATAAATGAGGGTAGTGAGCGTACGTGGAATTGCTCTAGCGGCTTGACATACCTATGGTATATGGTCCAGGTTTCACAGCCGTAGAGCAGGGAGGTGAGGACGACAGCGTTATAGACTATGATAGAAGAGGTTGAACAGCACAGGTGCGAGCACACAGCCTTGCTTCACTCTGGTCGAGACGCCAAAGTCCTCTGAGTACTCCCCATTGGACAAGACCTCTCATGTCATGTCGTCATGGAACAACTGGATGAGGCTGGTGAACTTTCTGGAGCAGCAAAGATTTCCAAGGACAAATCACAGGGCTTCTATATTTACAGAGATGAAAGCCGTGGTGAGGTCGTTGAACACTGGATATATATCCATGTGCTGTACCATGCATTTCTCCTGCATTTTCCACACAGTGAAGGTCAGGTCGACTGTTCTTACTGACTGGGCGGATGAGATCATAGCGTATCATATATATCTGAAATTAACCAATAGCTTAATGTGAAACATATGTTTTGTATGCACATCATTATCATCATACATAACCAATAAAACAACATTAATTTTCTCCTATGAATTTCGGACTGCGGTGATGTCCAAACTATCATTTCATGTGCAGTGTCTGTTCTTGTATGTACTAGAAAGCCTTGTAAACGTTTGTCAAAATACCTTTTATACGCTGAAGAGAGGCCTTTTTGTAACATATTACACCATAATTCAGTATGACACAACATTGAAATAAATATTACGATCTGTTTTAGACCGTGAAAAGAATTTGTCCCCTTCTTGTAACGTAAGCTTTTTGATAATCGGTTTTCCCAGATGTGTTGCTGAATCAGCAATCGGCAAAGATGGCGACGCCCGGAACTATTTCATATTGACATGATATTTGTATTTCGGACTGAAGATAACAACTTATGACTTAGTGACACTAAGCTAAAATCGCCACTTGTTGCTGGAAGCATATGCGATATCAATCAACTGAAGAATATTATAATAAGTAGCAAGGAGTGAAATGTCCCCAGCTAGGGACTGATTTCCCACAGCCATGGATCCAGTATTTGATGTAAATCTACAACTCTCAAAATTGAGAGTGAAGTCAGTTATAAATCTTGTGTACATATGGGTGAAAAAACACATCATTGTCTAATTCAGTAGTTAATGGAACCAGTCTGAAAAGGCCCACTGACAAGGACGTTTCTCTGTAAATGTATATACATATTCAGAAATATCGGCGTCAATAACTTAAAAAGAAACACTTTCTCTCATTCTGTATCAAATACATTTTCTTCATCAGCAAAAGCAGCAATAATAGGTTTATACTGTACTTGATAACGACATCGAAAACGCACTGTTCTGTAGCAAATACTGTTTGGGAAGAAAGTGTCAGTATATCTTTTCTAAAAAGTAAGTATTCAAACTGTTGATAGCGTGAACTCAAACGGGCATATCCGGATCTGCAGCAAAAAACTTTTTAAAAAAAATCTTGTGGAAAATAGACGAATAAACGAGGTAGAGATTAAATTTGTGGGAAAACAACCCTTGCTGTAACCATGCAGATTTTAGATGGTTCTGATCCGTATACAGGCTGAAGAAACTCAATTCATATTTGGGCTGTAGAAACATTTTTTTATTGGGCTGTAGAATACATTTTATATTTGGGCTTATATTTGGGCTGTAGAATACATTTTATATTTGGGCTGCAGAATACTTGTTATATTTGGGCTGCAGAATACATTTTATATTTGGGCTGCAGAATACATTTTATATTTGGGCTGTAGAATACATTTTATATTTGGGCTGTAGAATTCTTGTTATGTTTGGGCTGTAGAAACATTTTATATTTGGGCTGTAGAATACTTGTTATATTTGGGCTGTATAATACTTGTTATATTTGGGCTGTAAAAACATTTTATATTTGGGCTGTAGAAAACATTGTATATTTGGGCTGCAGAATACATTTTATATTTAAAAGCTGGAGACAAGGGCAAAGAGAAAGGAAAATACGAAGACATAATACACAGAGGCAAACAAATGAAAATTTATTGGAGTAATTAACTTTAATTACATTGTCTGTTTTAATACAAAACCGTATACAACGTAAATGTTATAATCTTGTTTGCAGTTAAAATGCGATATTCATCCAAAGATCAGATCCGTCGGTGCATGTCTTGTTTGTGGGTAGACATACAATTTAACCGTGAATATCCAAATGTTAACAATATAAAGGCGACAAAAAATCTTATCCTATTGATATAAATTAGGCGTTTTATCGAACTAAGCTAAAGGGTTCGTGCGTTCCTGTCAAGCGACAGAGGTAAATTTTAATGATTGTAAAACGCTTTAATTTCGGTCTTTTTTATTTAAAGCGCCGCAGGCTGCACGTTCAGTATACTTCAGTCCTTAACATATGTTCAAAGAGAATCAACTGGGTGGAAACAGATGTTAATTTCTTGCCTTGGACCATAAAATGAGTCAAATTAGACACACAGGTAAGAGGAAACGAAATGTTAATGCACCTATATTGAGGGTTGGAAAACTGCGTGGGAAACATAAGTTACCCCACGTTTCGATATAAAGCAAGTTTTTACACACACACACACACACACAGAGACATACACAGACACAGACGCACACACACAGACACACACAGAAACACACAAAGAAACACACACACACACACACGCACACAAGAGTGACACTAATAGAATACTACTTTTATTTACATTTTAGCACAATGACGCAAACTAACCAGTACAAGGAAGCTATCTTAAGTTATAAACCGGGTTATTAAAGTGGGTTCTAATATTTATTCTTCCCTCTTGTGACAGTAGATAGTACATTTGTTTAGGTATTTATTATAGACTAAATATATACCAACTTTATAAAATAACACTTTTAAGTATCAAAAACAGATAAGAATTTTTCAATGTATTACGCTTTTGGTTGAGTGAGATCCTCCTTACAAATCAGACGTGTAATTTTATGCAAAGTGATACAAGCTCTGTTGCATGATAAAGACTGTTCTGGAGAAAACAAATAACATGAATGACGAGACTGACCTTAAATAAATACAACAATAACAGGATTTGGATAAGAAACAAATATTCATACTAAATAACTTTATGAAACCATTTAAGAAGGTTTGTGTATTTATCTTGAGCTGTTTATTCAAATAGTGTCTAGAAGATAAGCACATTGACATTAAATTTAAGTTTGACTTTAAAGCAGATAGGGTTAGAACGACGCCAAGGTCGGTAATGACAAGAAATGTTTCTATATCTGGCAATACTTATGTATTAACGAATAATAGTGTTTAATATTATTGCATCTAAATCATTTGTAATTAGAACGACGCCAAGGTCGGTAATGACAAGAAATGTTTCTATATCTGGCAATACTTATGTATTAACGAATAATAGTGTTTACTATTATTGCATCTAAATCATTTGTAATTAGAACGACGCCAAAGTCGGTAATTGTAAGAAATTGTTCTATATCTGGCGGTGGTTACTGTATTAACGAATAATAGTGTTTCATATTATTACATCTAAATCGTTTGCAATTAGTAGAATAAACGTAGTAATCATTGCAAATTTTGTACAAATACCAATCTTTGATTTTTACCCCTGATATGTTGCAGTACATTTGGGGCTATGTAAGTATAAAGTGTACGTTTTTATTTATTATATTATTCAATTGTCACATCATGAGAGTAGCTACATAACAAAATACACATAATCTATAACATGTCCGGCATGTAATAGTTTCCAAGATTGTACATTTGCTTCGTTGAAGGCTTTTCCGTTTCATTTTCTTGAGTTTTGCCTTCGCGTTGTGCAGTTGGTTTGGTCAATGAGTCCAATTTGCATATGATTTATCCGATATCAATAGGCAACATGAGCCGAAATATAGACTGTTTCCTAAATAATACCCGTTTATTGTTTAGAGTTTTTCTTTGTTCTGCTTTGATCATTCTCGACGATAGCAATTTTGGTTCTTCTACCTCACTTGCACACTATACCACAGCAATTAGACATTAAAAGTTCCATCCAGACACAAAACATGTGTAAGAGTCTAGCCCAGACTAAAATATATCAGTGCAAGACATACTGTTCCCCTATTCAGTCTAAACGATGTTTAGCCGACCTTGAATAAGGGCCATCTATATTATAAATTAGGAGCATTTTGTTGCGATCAGTTAGTTACGTTTTTCATTGCACACAAAGGCGTAGTACACCCATGCAGTGTCCCTATTATCCACATTCTAGAAATAACACGTGAAATATGGCATAGCGTATAAAAAGCCGATATCCCAAGAAAGACTGGCTAAATCAGGCAAAAATAAAAGACGCACACGCTACTGTCAAACGAATTAAACAGGTTTGCAAAGATAATAAATATAAATTTTCTTTAAGGACCCAGAGGACACGTAAAAAAGTTAAAACAGCTAAAATGTGATTAAATTCCATAGGTACCGATATGAAGTCATTTTCTGTTGACAGTTGTATTCATCGATGAAATAAAGGATTGTTAAATGTGTTCCTAACCTTGTGTGTGGGCATTCGCGCCAGAATATCTAAGATGTGTGTGAGAATGTGTCTTTTTACCTCCGGAGATGTTAAATGGCTGACAAGTTTAATTTATTGAAACTTTAAAATCAAACACCGAAACAAAACCCGCTGAATTTGTATGTACGTCTGCGTTATCGTTGTACGCCATTCCATAACGTTTATGTTAAATGTTGAGTTGTAATGTTAGGTTTATTTTACCATGTGTTATTTAGAAATCTAGGAAGTAAATGTTTTCTATAAGCAATGCTTTGGCCAGTTCCATGTTGATCGTTACAAAGACCATATAATTTTTCATCTTTCAGTTTTACGGATGAAGTACTCAGGTCCGTTTATTGATTTTGTAATATTTACTGTGCAAGTTAAATTCATGAAAAGAAACTCTGACCACATAGTTAGTTGCTCCTCAATGTTGATTTGTTAACTGTTACCTGTTGTCCTCAGGTGTAAAACTAGTCTTTCCCAATTAATTTATAAAAACCTGTATGCTGTTGACAAAAAGGCTTCGCTATAGATTCAAAGCCATACCACTTCGCCATCTACGTTTTTTTTTAACCTGTTTTGTTAAGAGGCTATTGTCTCTGGTATTTTATATTATTAATAACAAACCATAACTTCGGTCCCACATTCACTCATTTTAATGTCGTGTCTGTAATTTCTATTCTCGCTACCCCGATTTGTTTCTTGGAGTATATATAAATTATTTGAAGACAGTTATGATGGATGTTATTGTTAGGCATAACATTCGATCTCTCCAGGATATAATTCGACCTGTAGCAAGGATGTTCTCCTAACTGACCCTAGCTTAGATTATGCGTGACGTCGTCTTGTGCTTGTTACGTTCACGAAACTGATGCCTATGATAGTATCAAGAAAATTGGCTACTGTTATTACAAATGGTGATATCAAGATAAAATATTCAACCGAATAGTGCATTTTGAAAAGGAGGAGCAAGGATCTGGTTGCACTCGTCTCTTAATTGGTTCTTTCTAAACAAGTTATCTGAGATGGGAACGCAGTGAAGCATAACAGTACATGACTTATCATCTTTTGTTGGTCTTGAACTGTTTCCAGTTTCTATATTCAGTACAATCTGCATTACATACGTATCTAGGCAATGCTTTGTTGAGGTGCTCTCAACTTCAACACAAAAGCATAAAGCAAAACTGATGCTTCAAAACTCAGTTTTAAAGCCTTTTAGTTTTCAGATTACTACTTTAATTTTTCCCGCGGAAACTTGTCGCTACGACTATGACTTTCAACTCCCTTGAATTATTTTGTTCTTACTATCGCATAACAAATTGCGTGAGCAACAGAACATAGAATTCAAAGTTCAAGCTCAGATATATTGCAAAATTCAACTGCAATATTTCGCAACTATAAGCAACGAAGAGAGAGAGAGAGAGAGAGAGAGAGAGAGAGTCCATAAATTAAATTTTATTCGCCTTATGATCGATTATCAGCTAACAACAGCTAACAACAAACCAGGGCCAATCACATCTACATGAGATCAACATTTTCTAAAGATACCCCCATATATCTCCCCCCCCCCGCTCTCTCTCTCTCTCTCTCAAGTTCACTTCTTTATGGGAATGGAGCCAAGGTTGATCAGTGGGTAGAGCATCGGACTCGTAATCCAACTGGAGCAGGTTTGATACCTCGGTGTGTCACTGGGAAATACATTTCGTTTAAATTTCCTCTTCATGATATAGCCAATAATGAGCTAAAAGTAGCATCAACACCAAGATACAGCAACGACAGAAAACACTGAAAAGGAAACTGTGAGGTCATCCTACAGATGAAATAGAGCGTAACGATAGTATTTAGGAAATGTATATGCAAATATTATAAATGATGCAGATAGGTAAACATTTGTTCCAAAATGTCATAAAATTGTTTAATCCAAACGTATGGAAAATTCTAACATTATATCGTTTAAAATTGTATGCACTTCATAAGTAAAGCAACTTTGAAAATAGGCCCGAGTTATATTTCAGTGCTAACTGTAGGACACGTTTTGCACACGTTGTATGCCTGCTGAAATTATCTGCGCTACAATAGTAATGATTCAAACTAAGTCCTATCAAGATTAATGAGTCAGATTAAATTTCATTCTAATGGGTAAAAAAAAGCTGCACAGTCATATATGCCTGAGGACATAAATCTCACTCCACAAAAGGAAAAATTAATCAGTTTGTTAGAAATTAGTCCTTGGGAAATATAAAATATAAAATCGTACTTCTTGGAAGTGATTTAACTTCGTGATGTTTTTAAGTTTGCTGTATCAATCGTACAAGTGGTTTTGGTAGTAAGTGAAGGCAGAATTTTTTTTATTAATCAAACCAAGATAGTGATGTTCCCTGTTGGATATGCACGAATATTTGTTATGTATTATTAATCAAACGTAAACTTGCAAATACCTGCAAGCGCTGTCGAAAGACGCATATACATTTAAAGCAATGTTTATCATAAGCCATCGATTTACAAAGATAGAGTTTTTAAATTCTCACTTCTTAAAAAGGACACAGAGAATGCCATATCAAACGTTTTAGCCATCTTCTTGAGAAATTGTACAAAAGTAAGTGGCCAGCAAAGAATATATACTAAAATAACTCACAGCAACACGACCTGAGAAGATTATAAACCCGGATTAATGTTCGAATGAAAATATTGATGTAATGCATCAAACGATGTGGATATTCTAGCCTTCAGTCATACAAGTTTATACACCACGTTCTGTATGAATGAACATATTGATGTCATTCTAGTCTTCAACCATTCAAGTTTATATACCAAGAGTTTATATACCAAATTCTGTATGAATGAAAATACTGAGCTAAAACATCAAACGATGTGGATATTCTAGTCTTCAGCCATTAAAGTGTATACACCAAGTCCTGTATGGATGAACAAAATGATGTAATACATTAAACGATGTGGATATTCTAGTCTTCAGCCATTCAAGTTTATACACCAAGCCCTGTATGGATGAACAAAATGATGTAATACATTAAACGATGTGGATATTCTAGTCTTCAGCCATTCAAGTTTATACACCAAGCCCTGTATGGATGAACAAAATGATGTAAAAATCAAACGATGTGGATATTCTAGTCTTCAGCCATTCAAGTTTATACACCAAGTCCTGTATAAATGAAAATACTGATGTAATTCTAGTCTTCAGTCAGAAAGGTTTATACATCAAGTCCTGTATAAATGAAAATACTGATGTAATTCTAGTCTTCAGTCAAAAAGGTTTATACATCAAGTACTGTATGAATGAAAATACTGATGTAATTCTAGTCTTCAGTCAAAAAGGTTTATACATCAAGTCCTGTATAAATGAAAATACTGATGTAATTCTAGTCTTCAGTCAAAAAGGTTTATACATCAAGTCCTGTATAAATGAAAATACTGATGTAATTCTAGTCTTCAGTCAAAAAGGTTTATACATCAAGTCCTGTATAAATGAAAATACTGATGTAATTCTAGTCTTCGATCATAAAAGTTTATACACCAAGTCCTGTATGAATGAAAATACTGATGTAATTCTAGTCTTCAGTCAAAAAGGTTTATACATCAAGTCCTGTATAAATGAAAATACTGATGTAATTCTAGTCTTCAGTCAAAAAGGTTTATACATCAAGTACTGTATGAATGAAAATACTGCTGTAATTCTAGTCTTCAGTCAAAAAGGTTTATACATCAAGTCCTGTATAAATGAAAATACTGATGTAATTCTAGTCTTCGATCATAAAAGTTTATACACCAAGTCCTGTATGAATGAAAATACTGATGTAATTCTAGTCTTCAGTCAAAAAGGTTTATACATCAAGTTCTGTATAAATGAAAATACTGCTGTAATTCTAGTCTTCAGTCAAAAAGGTTTATACATCAAGTACTGTATGAATGAAAATACTGATGTAATTCTAGTCTTCAGTCAAAAAGGTTTATACATCAAGTCCTGTATAAATGAAAATACTGATGTAATTCTAGTCTTCAGTCAAAAAGGTTTATACATCAAGTCCTGTATAAATGAAAATACTGCTGTAATTCTAGTCTTCAGTCAAAAAGGTTTATACATCAAGTCCTGTATAAATGAAAATACTGCTGTAATTCTAGTCTTCAGTCAAAAAGGTTTATACATCAAGTCCTGTATAAATGAAAATACTGATGTAATTCTAGTCTTCAGTCAAAAAGGTTTATACATCAAGTTCTGTATAAATGAAAATACTGATGTAATTCTAGTCTTCAGTCAAAAAGGTTTATACATCAAGTCCTGTATGAATGAAAATACTGATGTAATTCTAGTCTTCAGTCAAAAAGGTTTATACATCAAGTTCTGTATAAATGAAAATACTGATGTAATTCTAGTCTTCAGTCAAAAAGGTTTATACATCAAGTTCTGTATAAATGAAAATACTGATGTAATTCTAGTCTTCAGTCAAAAAGGTTTATACATCAAGTCCTGTATGAATGAAAATACTGATGTAATTCTAGTCTTCAGTCAAAAAGGTTTATACATCAAGTCCTGTATAAATGAAAATACTGATGTAATTCTAGTCTTCAGTCAAAAAGGTTTATACATCAAGTCCTGTATAAATGAAAATACTGATGTAATTCTAGTCTTCAGTCAAAAAGGTTTATACATCAAGTCCTGTATAAATGAAAATACTGATGTAATTCTAGTCTTCAGTCAAAAAGGTTTATACATCAAGTCCTGTATAAATGAAAATACTGATGTAATTCTAGTCTTCAGTCAAAAAGGTTTATACACCAAGTCCTGTATAAATGAAAATACTGATGTAATTCTAGTCTTCAGTCAAAAAGGTTTATACACCAAGTCCTGTATAAATGAAAATACTGATGTAATTCTAGTCTTCAGTCAAAAAGGTTTATACACCAAGTCCTGTATAAATGAAAATACTGATGTAATTCTAGTCTTCAGTCAAAAAGGTTTATACATCAAGTCCTGTATAAATGAAAATACTGATGTAATTCTAGTCTTCAGTCAAAAAGATTTATACATCAAGTCCTGTATAAATGAAAATACTGATGTAATTCTAGTCTTCCGTCAAAAAGATTTATACACCAAGTCCTGTATGAATGAAAATACTATGTAATTCTAGTCTTCGGTCATACAAGTTTATACACCAAGTCTTTTATGACTGAAAATCCTGATTTAATTCTGTCTTCAGTCATTCAATTTTATATACCAAATCCTGTATGAATGAAAATGCTGATGTAATACGTCAAAAGATGTGGATAGTCTAGTCATCAGTCATACAAATGTATACACCATGTCCTGTATGAATGAAAATACTGATGTAATACATTAAAGGATGTGGATTGTCCAGTTTTCAGTCATACAAGTTTATTCACCAAGTCCTGTATAAATGAAGATACTGGTGTAATACATTAAACGATGTTGGGAACCGCTCCGGCGGCCTATTGGTTAGAGCTTCCGCCTCGGATGCGGGAGATCGTGTGTTCGATACCCGGCCGAGTCATACCAAAGACTTACAAACATGGTACTAACAGCTGCTTCGCTTGACGCTCAGCATTAAGAGGTTAGTGTTAGGACTGGTCGGCCTGGTGTCAGGATAATGTGACTGGGTGGGGAATCATGCTACATGTATGCGGCATGATGCCCCAGTGCTAGAAATCACTATAAACTGCCACAGTGCAGACATCGTAGCGATATGACTGAAAAATTATTAAAGCTACGTTAAAAATCCAAATCACACACACACAACGATGTAGATATTCTTGTCTTCGGTCATTCAAGTTTATATACCAAGTCCTGTATGACTGAACATACTGACGTAATACATCAAATATTGTGGATATTCTAGTCTTAAGTCATTCTAGTTTCTATGCCCGACCCTGTTTGAATGAAAATACTGATGCATTTCTAGTCTTCATTCATTCACGTTGATACATCAGGTCATATATGAATGAAAATAGTGATGTAAATCTGGTCTTCAGTCAAAAAGGTTTATACAACAAGTCTTTTATGACTGAAAATCCTGATGTAATTCTAGTCTTCAGTCATAAAAGTTTATACACCAAGTCCTGTATGAATGAAAATAGTGATGTAATTCTAGTCTTCAGTCATAAAAGTTTATACAACAAGTCTTTTATGACTGAAAATCCTGATGTAATTCTAGTCTTCAGCCATTCAAGTTCATATACTAAGTCCCGTATGAATGATGATACTGATGTAATACATCAAACGATGTGGATATTTTAGTCATCAGACACTCAAGTTTATACACCAAAACCCTTTATGGATGAACATACTGATGTAATACATCAAACGATGTGGATATTTTAGTCATCAGACACTCAAGTTTATACACCAAACCCTTTATGGATGAACATACTGATGTAATACATCAAACGATGTGGATATTTTAGTCATCAGACACTCAAGTTTATACACCAAAACCCTTTATGGATGAACATACTGATGTAATACATCAAACGATGTGGATATTTTAGTCATCAGACACTCAAGTTTATACACCAAACCCTTTATGGATGAACATACTGATGTAATACATCAAACGATGTGGATATTTTAGTCATCAGACACTCAAGTTTATACACCAAAACCCTTTATGGATGAACATACTGATGTAATACATCAAACGATGTGGATATTTTAGTCATCAGACACTCAAGTTTATACACCAAACCCTTTATGGATGAACATACTGATGCAATACATCAAACGATGTGGATATTTTAGTCATCAGACACTCAAGTTTATACACCAAACCCTTTATGGATGAACATACTGATGTAATACATCAAACGATGTGGATATTTTAGTCATCAGACACTCAAGTTTATACACCAAACCCTTTATGGATGAACATACTGATGCAATACATCAAACGATGTGGATATTTTAGTCATCAGACACTCAAGTTTATACACCAAACCCTTTATGGATGAACATACTGATGTAATACATTAAACGATGTGGATATTCTAGTTTTCAGTCATTCAGCTTTATATACCAAGTTCTGTATGAATGAAATTACTCATGTAAAACATTAAACGATGTGGATATTCTAGTGTTCTGTCATTAAAGTTTATACACCACGCCCTGTGTGAATGAACATACTCATGTAGTTCTATTCTTCAGTCATTCAAGTTTATACACCAAGTCCCGATGGTCATACAAACTACTTAATGTTGAAAATAAGTTAAGACAGACTTAGAAAATGTCCACGGTTTGTCTGGAGCGGGATGGATGGTAACAAAGGTAGCATAAACTTTGGAGCAATTCTGCAATGAGTTCAGGTCAGATAGCAAGTGCGGAATCCTGGTTAGATGACAAGGAATATGTTTAGTCAACACAGTTAAACACATACGGAGTTGGGTGACGGACGCCTCCCCCGGCTGAAAAATACCCCTGTACATATACTGGCACGTCTCACTTGAAATTTTACTATCGTTTTATTATTGCGCACGTCTAATGGGCATTATGCACACTTTGAGTAAATAGACACAGACTTTTGTATTGGTGCCCTTTCGAGGAAAGTTAGGGCCCTTTCGCCATTTTGGAAAAAACTCTCACCCCCACCCCAACCCCCTACACACCCCCCGGCACACAATCACTTTTTACTTGAAATTTGACTATCGTTTTATTTTTACACACGTTTATTGGGTATTATGCACACTCTGAGTAAATACAGACATAGACTTTTCATTTGGTGCCCTTTCGATGAACGTCAGGGACCTTTTAAATTTTGTCCCCCGTCCCACATACTGGACTTGATCGGCCCTGTCCTTACCGTGTACACATAACCTAAAGAGCATAGTGTGTTACTTCATTTGTTGATAGGTGGAGCATTTACTACACACCATTACAAAGACATTTGAATATTCCTCGTACAACAAAAATTAGCAAATTTGAAGCAGTACTTAAGTCTATAAACTTGGTCTAGTGTTCTTCTTTAAAGCCTCCGCACTTTTGTCTCTCTTGTAAATTCTACCTTTGTAATGCGACATATATTTTAGTAATATTTAAGCTGCCCGTACGACTGAGAATTCTAATTACCGTATTACAATAAAGTGTTCGACAAACCATAATGTATGTATGTATGTATGTATGTATGTATGTATGTATGTATGTATGTATGTGTCTTGTTTGTAGTCGCTTATACCTACAATATAATTTAGCTGCTATTTCCGCCATCACAGTATACTGGTGTTTGGATATTTAAATCCATTTGTATTTGAGTAAATATTGCCCTGAAGCGATCAGTGACTATGAGACACAGAGTACGTCAAACCCTAAATAAATGAAAAACTTTGCTGCGCATTTAATGTATGCTAATTTGATAGATTTTTTAAGTCTTATAATTGGAGCCCACGTAAAACTTATCTTGATCTTGCTTGTTTAAGGGCATATAATTTGTACAGCTTTGGTCATATGAAAGGACAGCAATGACACGTCTGAGGAATCTCAACAATACAACTGATCTGACTGTGCCAATAATCTTTTCCAGGATGTTTGAAATGAGCTTTATATTTAGCGATTTTGTTGAGTTATTCTTCATAAACAGGTAAATTGACCACCTTGTACATGCAAAAGTGATACCGTTGAATCTACATGTAAAGAGTTTTTTCTTCTCACTACTTCCAGTTCTTTTACCAGTCTACTCTGGCATATTGGATATATGTTTACTAACAGTTCACCGATTTATATTTACAGTAGGTTTGACCCAGTTTAGAAGTATATTTTTGTACCTTGTTTACGCTACATGCCGGCAGCCAGTCACTTAAGACCAGAAAACGTCCAGGTGACGGCTACCAGGGCATTCTCAATGCTATGATTCCACCGCCCAAACAACTCCGGGGAAGGCTCTAGAAGAGAAAACGCGGGAAAATCAATAAAAAAAGCCGGATTAGTGATGCACGAGATAAGTCCTACATGAATGAATAACAAGTCTGTCAGAGTCTACAAACAGAAATTAATATTTTGTCGAACGAGGTATAGCATTATATAGAGCTGTAGGAGCTCATCAAAGTCGGTACGAGTGAGATTTGGATCCCAATCAAAACCATCGCCAGAGACCAGCAAGCTTTCCGGTGTTTTAATAAAAGTTCACACATTTTTGTGTATCAGCATTAAAAATCAAAATGACTGGACCTTAGTGAGACTGAAGATATAACGATTTTAAATAAAACACATAAACACATTTCGAGAAAATCGACTTCCAGAACCGTCATTTTACATACTTCTCTACAGCAGTGATGCCATGCTATTATACAATTTGAAATATTTTTCCTTGTCATTTCCAGTAAATTGCGCACAATAGTTTGAATTCTTTTAATTACCCCAGACAAATACTGTGCCATGGTTGGGTGATTTGGACTTACTTTAATAATTTGTGAGTCAATATAAGTGTGTGCATTTAATAATTAGTGGATCCATGTTACCATATTATCGCAAAAACTAGTTTAAATGTGGCAAAAGGTTTTTGAGAGAGAGAGAGGGGGGCTGGGGCGGTTTCGTATACACATATATTACATGGTAGTATTATTCATATTCTAATATTTTCACTTATTGTTTTTGTCTCAGTCGTTTCACACATGAATGCACAAGTACATGTATTCATAAATCTATGAAGAGCTATAATACATGTATGAATATATGTACATTATAAGCTTTCATACATGCACATAATTAGATTTGAAATCTTTACTAAAATTGACCAATATGAGTACTGGCAATGATAGTACCGACGGTACAATAAATAGCTCAACATAAAATGGTTGCTTTTAATGTTTTTTTTTGTAATTTTTGTTGTTGCAGTTTTATAATTAAACCCGCTCAATATGGCGTTCATTAATATATTACATTAATAATTTATTTATATTTGTTATTTTATGCATCAAGTCAGTTTTAATCGATTCTGGAAAGTAAAAAGTAATATTTAAAAAATTAAAATGCATATTCACCATCTTTGAAAAGTCGTGTAATCGATTGGCAACAACCTTAAAAACTATGAAGGGAAGAATAAAGTGCATGGAAAAGGTTATCGAAAAAGACAAACAGTTATTCGTACATACGATTTCGTTTTACATTTGATCTCTTTTCTTTGCTAACTAATGCTAACGCCACTGAAGGAGCTAATGCATCCAATTAACAGACAATTCCCGTATTTATTTACAACTGTGGACATAAATGTTACGTCAGACTGACAGTTAACATTCTTGCGTGGAATTTTTATGGCTATATCCCCGTTAGATATAGACACATAGGTGAGGAAACCCAGAGGAAACTGTGGGAACTGCCAAAAGACGCCACCATTACGGGACTCTGTGCCTATCTGGACAAATACTGAAAACAACAGTTGGCCAAAATCGCTGACCTGATATCAAGCTAAATAGGTTGGAAACTTCATATCAGTGTTGCACAGTCCTTAATATTCATTGTAGTCTGACGGTTGATGATGATCCATGGTGTAATACAGCCTAGTCTGACGGTTGATGATGATCCATGGTGTAATACAGCTTAGTCTGACGGCTGATGATGATCCATGGTGTAATACAGCCTAGTCTGACGGTTGATGATGATCCATGGTATAATACAGCCTAGTCTGACTGTTGATGATGATCCATGGTGTAATACAGCTTAGTCTGACGGTTGATGATGATTAATGGTGTAAAATACAGCCTAAAACGACGGCTGGCCAGATCATATATTGAGATAAAGAGGTTTGAAAGTTTCATTATTTTACTCAGCCCAGAAGAAAATTATGACGCCAGGAAGAAACAATGCAAATTTAAATGTTTGGCGTAGAATTGAAATATATCACAAACCTTACTTACAGGTCCAGGATATGTGATTTAAAACTGAAATAAAATTGTCAACCGACTAGTGTGTTGTTACAATCTTGACGGAAGGTCATGCCACATAGCTAATGTGACATCTACAAGAAATCACTTTCAGTACCTTATTATGTGTCTTTAGACTGTTGGGTACCTCCTCACATTTATTCAACTGGATTCGGCAGAGTGAAACTTGGACTTCGTTTCTTTATCGTTGCACGCCCGCCGTCCTATACCCCACCCTCCCCAAAATTAGATTTCTTTGGAACAGAACAGAACGGTACCTAAACAGTAAACGACTTATAGAAGAATGTAAATATTCATTTTTGCTTTGCTGGTACTTGTCCTGAATGATTCGTTTCAGGTAATCCGCTTGTATAAAGTCAACTCTTGCTGCGCAGATCGAAATTACGTATTCATTGCATTATGACGTTATCGATGTGACGTCAATGTTTACCATGGTGTATCTTATGAGATAATAAAAATAAAAATGCTTATGCAGTTTCGATACTTGTAACTGCAGTCATGCAAAAGTAAACGATAAAGTCCTCTTCAGATACATATTAAAAAAACTTGGGAGATGACTAGGATCAAACTTGGGAGATGACTAGGATCAAAACTTGGGAGATGACTAGGACCAAATCTTGGGAGATGACTAGGATCAAAACTTGGGAGATGACTAGGATCAAAACTTGGGAGATGACTAGGACCAAATCTTGGGAGATCACTAGGATCAAGACTTGGAAGATCACCAGAACCTTTCTATTGGATAAAACCGACATGATCTCAGCAGTTGGCTCGTACAGGAAGAATACACCGACCAACATGTACCCTCGTTTGCGTTTCTGATAAGAACGGTCTATAGTCTCCACTGTGCAAACATTATGCATTTTGCAATGCCCATTCTGCTACTATTTTATGGAAAATTATTTACAGTGTATAATTCCCATGCTTATCTGTGCGATCGCTCTTGCTTGGGGTTAGCTATTCAACTGAAATTATGGCAAGAAAATGCACACCAGCCCAAATCTGTTTAGTGATTTTATATTGCTCAAACTATTAGGTGTCTGACAAATATTTTCTCCTAACAAAGAAAGTTAAAAAGAATACTCTAATAATTCAGATGCGGTCATTCTTAACCGTGCAAGTATTTCTAGGAATGTTGAAATTTATTTGTGTTTCAACAAATGTTCACTGTAGCATGTGACAAGTTAAACAATTAATATTAAAAAATATGATTTAAAAAAAGCCTCAAAAACGTGGAACTTTAACCATCACAACTATGCTGGATGTCTAGAGCTTCCCATCAACGCTAATTCTGGAGTTCTGACAGAATGACAAGTCATGAAAATACAGACCCAAGACTGTTTGAAATAGAAGACTTGTCCTAAACATAAAAGTTAAATAACTCAACAACTCGACAGAGAACACAATACCAAGTTCACATAATCTAAACTATCTAATATATATATATATATATATATATATATATATATATATATATATATATATATATATATATATATATATATATATATATATATATATATATATATATATATATATATATATATATATATATATATATATATATTAGCTGAAACAATACAAGTGACTGGATTGGACTTTGCGACACGAATATATTTGTCCCTTCCAAAACACTAGCCAATGAATGCAACGAAGACACTGATATGTGCATAGGTTGTGTATTTAGATACATCACCCTTGTTCGTGTTAAATTTAACATTTGTATTACCTTTTCGCTGTGCAAGATGTGCCAAGTATTGATTTAAGTGATTAACAACACAGGTGAGTTCTGTGTAAAGTATGACGAAACTTTTATTATGTATAATTGAATTAATGGTGTATTGTACAAATTGGCAAAGATGTGTGTAGTAATGTGTGTAGGAGATACCAGCCACATAAAGTGGATCTTTCAGATAATTTTTGATGGTCATTCTAATTACCAAACCTTCGGTTTAGCACATCATGCATGTTGCTAAAAAAGATCCTAAATAAATCTGCCTTGTAATTGGGGACTTCCGTATTTATTACTAGTCGAGCTGCCTGGCTGTTTTGTGAAATATTTGTACCATCTAAATGCAAAGAGTAAATACGGGGGTTCGCCAAGTCCATGTCCCGCAACTTAGTTCAATGTTCCTTATAATACAGGCATTGATGAACACTAAACGAAAATAAACAATACAATTGTTATTCCTCCAAGCCATTGAAACGGTTTGAAAGCTGAACGTTAATATTAGACAATAATAATTCAATGAACAGATGCAGAACACAGTGTGGTTAGAAACTATTGCAGACTCAATTAAACTATTTAGTATGAATGTTTACAGCTGGATGTGGAATATAGTATGAGACTTCAATTGACCCAAGTATACCGAATTTAGTAAAATCAGTGTATCGATTGAATTTCATTTTTACTACATTGTGTGGAACGTTTGGATATGTACGTAAGCATCGATTTGATGTGATAAGCACTCAAGACAATGAACCGTTAAGTTATAATATGTACGTAAGCATCTATTTGATGTGATAATCTCTCAAGACATTGAATCGTTAAGTTTGGAGATGTGCGTAAACATCTATTTGATGTGATAATCTCTTAAGACAATGAACCGTTAAGTTTTGGATATGTACGTAAGCATCTGTTTGATGTGATAATCTCTCAAGACATTGAATCGTTAAGTTTGGAGATGTGCGTAAACATCTATTTGATGTGATAATCTCTTAAGACAATGAACCGTTAAGTTTTGGATATGTACGTAAGCATCTGTTTGATGTGATAATCTCTCAAGACATTGAACCGTTAAGTTTGGAGATGTGCGTAAACATCTATTTGATGTGATAATCTCTTAAGACAATGAACCATTAAGTTTGGATATGTACGTAAGCATCTGTTTGATGTGATAATCTCTCAAGACATTGAATCGTTAAGTTTGGAGATGTACGTAAGCATCTGTTTGATGTGATAAGCTCTTAAGACATTGAACCGTTAAGTTTGGAGATGTGCGTAAACATCTATTTGATGTGATAATCTCTCACGACATTGACTTGTTAAGTTTGGAGATGTACTTAAGCATCTGTTTGATGTGATAAGCTCTTAAGACAATGAACCGTTAAGTTTGGATATGTACGTAAGCATCTGTTTGATGTGATAATCTCTCAAGACAATGAACCGTTAAGTTTTGGATATGTACGTAAGCATCTGTTTGATGTGATAATCTCTCAAGACATTGAATCGTTAAGTTTGGATATGTACGTAAGCATCTGTTTGATGTGATAATCTCTCAAGACGATGAATCGTTAAGTTTGGATATGTACGTAAGCATCTGTTTGATGTGATAATCTCTCAAGACAATGAACCGTTAAGTTTTGGATATGTACGTAAGCATCTGTTTGATGTGATAATCTCTCAAGACATTGAATCGTTAAGTTTGGATATGTACGTAAGCATCTGTTTGATGTGATAAGCTCTTAAGACATTGAACTGTTAAGTTTTGGATATGTACGTAAGCATCTGTTTGATGTGATAATCTCTCAAGACAATGAACCGTTAAGTTTGGATATGTACGTAAGCATCTGTTTGATGTGATAATCTCTCAAGACGATGAATCGTTAAGTTTGGAGATAATACAGTGTAAGCAGATGCCACTATTGTAAAGTTTTACTTATTTACAAGTACACTTATAAACGAAAACAGTTGTCTGATTACTCAGTAACATTAGCCGATGGTCACGTTTTTAGTCCAACGATAATATTAATCATCCTGCAATCCAGTATAGGATTTAATCAAATTAATATACACCCATATCAAGGTTAGAGATTTATTGATGGTGAAAAATGATGTATAGTGATCCATAAGAGCATAACTCTATCTGTTAGGTTTTTAGAGAATCCAAACTGGCCGATGCGGAATGTGGTTCGAAGCGAACGGAAAAATACCGACGCCAGTTGGTGAAGTTGATACAATTTTGACATGGTATCACAGTAGGCTATAACAACAATTTTACCAAAAGACAAGAAGAGGATTTTGAATATTACTAAATGTGAACATAAATACTGAGGTAGTAGCGCTTGAAATTCCAGGAAGATAAAATCAGACGATGATAACTCGCCAGAAGGTTGACAACGAAAAATAAAACAATAAAATCCAGCCAACTGAAAGTGATATTATAGACGTGTTGGCTACACTATCAAACACCAAAGCTTTTAGTCCAAATGATAGTAGCAGTTTCTTTCTTAAAACAACGAAAGTTTCGATTAGTAAATAACTGTTTCTAAGTTTTAATAAGTCATTAAAGTTACGAAAATTTTCAGATCGGTAGAAACTGGCCAATGATATGCCAGCGTTGGGCAGTCATAACTAATCTGTTTTGTCAAATTACATAACCTCTGTCTTGAGTAACAGTAGCAACATTTTCGAAAGACTGGTCTTTTAATTTATGTACAATTATTTGTACGAAAATTATTTTCTTTACGGATATCAATTTAGTTTTAAAAGGTCTTCCAAAGCCCTTTCCATAAATGCTTTGAAACTTCATCGTACTTTTTTACAGCAACCCCCCCCCCCCCGGGCATAATTAACATTATGTATCGTCCAATTCTTAACTTAGCTCTCTTAAGAGATTTTTTTAATATGATCGATATATAACATTGATGATGATACAAGTGTCATCAAACTAGTTTTCAACTGGCTTCCTTATAACACATGGAATCTTACCAGATGAAGAGTTCAAGGCAAATAAATGAGTGCTACGGGATCTGAGGATAACTACATTTCAATGCTAAATAACAAACTACCTATAAAGCAACAACAACAGCAACAACATAAACGTAAGTAAACCCCAGGAAACAATGAATGGTACCATCAGACCGACGTAATCATAACCATTCGTCAAGTCAATATATTTCATACATACAAAAGCACAAGATATACAACGTCAAGTCAATCTATCTCATACATACAAACGTACAAGGATATACAACGTCAAGTCAGTCTATCTCATACATGCAAAAGCACCAGGATATACAACGTCAAAGTCAGTCTATTTCATACATACAAAAGCACAAGGATATAAAACGTCAAGTCAATCTATCTCATACATACAAAAGCACAAGGATATACAATGTCAAGTCAATCTATTTCATACATACAAAAGCACAAGGATATAAAACGTCAAGTCAATCTATCTCATACATACAAAAGCACAAGGATATACAAATGCTTCCAACTGCACCACCGTTATAATCAATAATTCAAACTGATATCGGTACCTGTTTTAGACTACAAAATTTTAATGAAACTAGACATGATTCTGTTAAAGTACAAAGATTTCATAAGTGATACGAAGATATATAAAATAATCACATAACTGCTTTAAACATATATAGATTAGAAGAGCACCTGCTTCTGGTGGAATGTGTATATCAGCTGCCAGTTTAAGAATTGCAGGAGTATTGACGGGATTTATTGTTTTTTAGGCTTTAGTACAGTATTAGTATTTGTTACTAAATCTTTTTAAAGATAAAATGGATAGCCATAAGGTAGTAAATCATCAGTTTATGTTGCAGTTAGTATACTGTATAGTATTGATGATATGTAAGCAAACCAATACCCTTCAAGGTCATTAATCATGCTTAATTTAATTTAAGAATGAACAAATTTAATAAAAAAAATTATTTAAATAACAGATAATCAAATTATAGAGGAATTAACAAGACATTTGAAAGAATAATAAAACTAAAATCAGATACAATACACCATATTGATGAGGAACATTATTTCGGTGTGGTTATAAACAATCGGATTCGTTGATCATTGACATATTGATAACCATAATGATCAATATTTTCTACCTGCTATATGTGGCAATAACCATATTGAATGATGTTGATATTATGGATCAATCAAACTCTGGCATCGTAATGTGAAAGAGCAACTTTCTTTAACAGTTACTTTACATAGCATATGTGTATATGACTTAATATTGTTCACGTGTTATTGAATGATTTTATGTTCAAACAGACAAAGTTTATACATATAAAATGTCAAGTTCTTTTTTATGTTCTGTCACTGTACAACCTCCATTAACGGATTTGATTAATTTGATTTATTGTTCTTTAAGGTGAATGAAACCAAATATTGGTCCATGATTGTTCTTTCTGAACCGACAAATCATTCTGGTACTTTCTGAACTTCGTTTCATTTGGATTGTGTTTATACGTGTTCCGAAAACAGAGACTGTCCATTTATTCTCCAGGCACAAAATTATTTATGAGTAGACAAAAGTTTTTCTCGTAGTTACTTTTAATTTTTTGTGTTAGAAATGCATTGAATTATATGGTTTTTGGTCAGTATGACACTATATTTTCAACGGTACCAAACGTCGCTTAAAATGTTGTATATATAACTCGTATTTACGGTAATGTATTACATACCATGTAAATGATAACTTACTATCCTTTACCATCAGCTGTTAATGATTCGGGTTGTTGTGAAATTTATTTATTTTGTGCTGACGGATAATCTTTGAAATAGTCGTTACAGATAGTCCTTGAAATATTCATTACGGATAGTCTTTGAAATAGTCATTACGGATAGTCTTTGAAATAGTCATTACGGATAGTCTTTGAAATAGTCTTTACGGATAGCCTTTGAAATAGTCATTACGGATAGTCTTTGAAATAGTCATTACGGACAGTCTTTGAAATAATCATTACGGATGGTCTTTGAAATAGTCATTACGGATATTCTTTGAAATAGTCATTCCGGATAGTCTTTGAAATAGTCATTACAGATAGTCTTTGAAATAGTCTTTACGGATAGTCTTTGAAATAGTCATTCCGGATAGTCTTTGAAATAGTCATTCCGGATAGTCTTTTGAAATAGTCATTACGGATAGTCTTTGAAATAGTCTTTGAAATAGTCTTTACGGATAGTCTTTGAAATAGTCATTACGGATAGCCTTTGAAATAGTCATTCCGGATAGTCTTTGAAATAGTCATTCCGGATAGTCTTTTGAAATAGTCATTACGGATAGTCTTTGAAATAGTCTTTACGGATAGTCTTTGAAACAGTCATTCCGGATAGTCTTTGAAATAGTCATTACGGATAGTCTTTGAAATAGTCATTACGGATAGTCTTTGAAATAGTCTTTACGGATAGCCTTTGAAATAGTCATTACGGATAGTCTTTGAAATAGTCATTACGGACAGTCTTTGAAATAGTCATTACGGATGGTCTTTGAAATAGTCATTCCGGATAGTCTTTGACATAGTCATTACAGATAGTCTTTGAGATAGTCATTACGGATAGTCTTTGAAATAGTCATTACGGATAGTCTTTGAAATAGTCTTTACGGATAGCCTTTGAAATAGTCATTACGGACAGTCTTTGAAATAGTCATTACGGATGGTCTTTGAAATAGTCATTCCGGATAGTCTTTGACATAGTCATTACAGATAGTCTTTGAAATAGTCATTACGGATAGTCTTTGAAATAGTCATTCCGGATAGTCTTTTGAAATAGTCATTACGGATAGTCTTTGAAATAGTCATTACGGATAGTCTTTGAAATAGTCATTCCGGATAGTCTTTGAAATAGTCTTTACGGATAGTCTTTGAAATAGTCATTACGGATAGTCTTTGAAATAGTCATTCCGGATAGTCTTTGAAATAGTCATTACGGATGGTCTTTGAAATAGTCATTCCGGATAGTCTTTGAAATAGTCTTTACGGATAGTCTTTGAAATAATCATTCCGGATAGTCTTTGAAATAGTCATTACGGATAGTCTTTGAAATAGTCATTACGATCTTCTGGTACCTCTAGATTTACTTCCTTCGTCATAAACAAGCTGGGTAATATGACACAATATCTTCAGTCTTAGTTTCAAAACTCTTAACACATTGCGCTGTCCTCATCGTTATACACCGAATAATTCTTTGAATGGCGTACAGAAAGCACACCATGATATTTAGCAAGATAAAAACACGTTCTTTACAATTCTCAGTTTTTGTCTACAGTTGCCTGAAACATTAGTGTCTCATGCGTAAAGACCGAAACACAGCCTGTATTTATACCTAGCTTAGGTCTCTGAACCTCGATAGAAGAAAAGTGTAAATAATATGATAGGAGATTGTCAACTCCATGTTCGTCAATAACTCCAGGTTTTATACAGTGTCATTATGTCAAATGATTTACAATACTGTGTCATGGAATGTCAGGTTTTGTACAGTTCATTATGTAAAATGATTTACAATATTTTGTCATGGCATGTCAGGTTTTATACAGTTTCATTATGTAAAATGATTTACAATATTGTGTCATGGCATGTCAGGTTTTATACAGTGTCATTATGTCAAATGATTTACAATATTTTGTCATGGCATGTCATTGTCAACGCCATACGTGTTTTGAATCTTCGACCTTCTCTTTTCCATGAAGGAAAACAATGACGTTTATCATTATTAGAATTTGACTCAGTGTCGATATTAGATTTCAATTAAGGCTGGATTAGTCCTGACCTAGTTTCTATAATCCGTCAGAATATTTATGAACATCGCACTTGATGAGTTAGTTACCTGTAAATTCCAGCCTGCACCATCCAGGTATTGTCTTCATTCATTATGGTATCACAGATAGCACTGTCAATGTCGTTGCGGTCACTGTGATCGCGCGTATAATTATTTGTGGACAGATTACTAGCAAGAGAGCCAGTCTCTCTTCATCGTCTACTTCCGCTAGCCAGATCATCCCTTGGTAACCAACCATTCTTAAAAATGCTATGTATACTTGCAATTTTATATCTGTACAGTGTGATTTTGGCATTATTTTTACTATGTATTATGCTATGTTTGTGTGCCTTCTAAAGCATATGTATCCAAGGTTTTATCTTTCACGTAATGTGGATATAAAGACTGATTAGAGCTTGTGTCTAAGTGTCTTTTAAATCATGCCGACCCTAAATAAGTCTTAGCATAGGTTACAAACACAGGATTAAGGAACTGATTACCCGTTATATGCCATTTCTCTGATGTAATGAAAATTATAATGGTACATGTATATAATCTTGTTATAAAATGCAAGAGCCTTTGTGCGTTCGTTTCCATGATGCAACTCCATACTTGCTGAAGTTGACTGGTTCGAGGACGATGATAATAACATCAAGCCGTGGCCGTGATCAGGAAAAATGACGTGATCTCACACATACGAACCCAGCTAGTGGACACATGACGTTAGTATAAATTTAGCCCTGCTAAATTTTAACCTTGCAAAAAAAATATTTTCTATACAAAAGGAAGAAAATAATGCACACTGTATCAAGAACAACCCGATTGATTTACTGGTGCTGTTTTAAACGTTGGTTACATAATGTGTGTGTCTGTGTGTGTGTTTGTGCGTGTGAGAGAGAGAGAGAGTGTGTGTGTGTGTTTGTGCGTGTGTGTGTGTATGTGCGCGTGAGTGTGTGTGTGTGTGTGTGTGTGTTATTTACATCTTTCCTGTCTGGAGATTGCGATCACACACATTCTATGATTAAAGTTAATACCCATTTAAATGACGTGTTAATACCATGTTGACAACACACACACACACACACACACACACACACACATATATATATATATATATATATATATATATATATATATATATATATATATATATATATATATATATATATATATATATATATATATATATATATATATATATATATATATATATATATATATATATATATATATATATATATATATATATATATATATACACATATATCCAAAGCTGTCAGAATCAAACAAAACTCTTTCTACGTGATGGATGCCACTTTACCCTTGCGTAGTTAACTGTTTTGGATTATGTTATTTTCAAATTACATCATTTGATAAAGGAAAAATTATTTTTATCAATATGCATCATAACTAAGAAAGCTTATTTCTGGTTTCATATTCACAAACATACTGTTATCAATACTGTACCATTTGTACATCGATTTTCATTACTATCTGCCGCTTCTCACCCACCCCTAATCCCATGTTGTTTTCCGGATAAACCTTTAAACACGTTTGCATTAAACACAAGCCTAAGTTAATATTTATTTTCAAGTAATTGAAACTAAGGCCATTCTTTACAATCTTGTCATCATTTTTTATTTAAATATTACTCAATGACCGCCATCAATGTTTTGTCGACCTATCGGTAATTCCCATATGTAAAGCGTGGCGTCATTGCCATATCGTCTAATGCATCGTGTCTCTACACTGGTATTTTTATGGCACATTTATCCAGTCATCGGATGTATATTGACATCTTCGTATTTAATTAAGATAATGATGAAACTCATACGGGACCGTCCACCATGTTTAAGGGCAGACGTTTATCTCAGGGAAAACACAATGATATATCAGCTTTCTTGGGGTATTGGGATAAGAGTTAACCCTCAAAGTGACTTCAAAATCACTTCTGAACTGCATGCATGGGTCAGCTTACTCATGAGGCGAATACCGGCAATTTGTTTCCATTGGTAATATTAGGAATTGAACATCAAATATTGTTTTTCTAGATACAGATGTAGATTTTAACTTCCTTTCCGATTAGCCACCAATGTTTAAGTGTCCGGATGGGTAATCATTCACATCTGTGTTCTGTTTCAAAAGTAGAGAATGTAAATATTTACAGCTAATCTATGAACTTCTGTTCTTAATGTTGATGTATGCAATATTATAAAAACTTTTAGTGCACACAAATGCATAACAAAAAAAAAGAAAAAAAAAAAGGAAGTTTTGCTGCCGTGGAACTAGTTTTATAACACCTAAATATTAGTACCTTTCATCCCATTGATTTGTAAAATGAGTTATGTACATTTTCAATAACTCATTATAACACGTCGGTGGGGCCACGAGTGGCCAGTGTTCTAAAGCGCTGACCGTTACGGATCACTGCCATCTCACCTCTGACTGCGTCGGTTTGAGTCTCGGATTCGGCTAATGTGGTTATGTGAGAAAGCTTGCCAGTAGCTTCTCGTGGGTCGGTGGTTCTTTCCGGTTTTTTTCCGGGTTCTTCCTCCACCATTAATACTGGCCGCCATGTATAGCCTATCTTGTGTTGAAAAAATGGCGTTAAACCCTACCACAACAAAACTACCACAACAATAAAACACCGTGATTTAGTTGCATTATTTGTCTGATTAGCTCCACCGTCCCCTTTAAATAAACGAATAATATTTTTGGCGAAATTGTTGGCGAAAAACATCTGAAGGTCATCGAAAAGTTAACTTTATGTTCATATTTACGCCAATTGTTTAATTATTTTATTTCTCTTTCAAATAAATAATAATGGGAAGAAAGAAAACAAAACGTTTGGGTAAATGTGTTTCAGACATCTTAGTAAGCTAAAGAACAACAAAAGGAAAATAAAGAAAGGAGATAGTAAAAGGATAAACTAATCTATTCAATATATATAGACACACACACACACACACACACACACACACACATATATATATATATATATATATATATATATATATATATATATATATATATATATATATATATATATATATATATATATATATATATATATATATATATATATATTACTGATGGAATGCCTCTTAAAAAGACGTGCGCTCGTGTGTGTGTGTGTGTGTGTGTGTGTGTGTTATGGAGTGTTTTTGGGATTAAGTAGCCACAGTAAATGATTTATTATTTTCTTTGTAAAGGTTTCATTTTCAGATACGAGATATTTAGGGAATAACCTTTAGAATGTATGAATTTGTTCTGCAGATATATTTATTGATGGCCTTAGTTCTTTTAAACATTCTCTTTATTTTCAAAAGGTACATTATGTAAAAATTGCAATCGATATTAAAATACATGACATCTCTATGAGGGATACATGACAAATCATTTGACTGAGATATTAAAATACATGATATCTCTGTGAGGGCATTCATGACAAATCATCTGACTGAGATATTAAAATACATGATATCTCTGTGGGGGCATACATGACAAATCATTTGACTGAGATATTAAAATACATTATATCTCTGTGGGGGCATACGTGACAATCATTTGACTGAGATGTTAAATACATTATATCTCTGTGGGGGCATACGTGACAAATCATTTGACTGAGATATTAAAATACATTATATCTCTGTGGTGGCATACGTAACAAATCATTTGACTGAGATATTAAAATACATTATATCTCTGTGGGGGCATACGTGACAAATCATTTGACTGAGATATTAAAATACATGATATCTCTGTGGGGGCATACGTGACAAACCATTTGACTGAGATATTAAAATACATTATATCTCTGTGGGGGCATACGTGACAAATCATCTGACTGAGATATTAAAATACATGATATCTCTGTGGGGGCATACATGACAAATCATTTGACTGAGATATTAAAATACATGATATCTCTGTGGGGGCATACATGACAAATCATTTGACTGAGATATTAAATACATTATATCTCTGTGAGGGCATACATGACAAATCATTTGACTGAGATATTATTTTTAAACAATGCAGCCAACTTTAATTATTTTTAAGATTTAACAATAGAGTGGAGGTTGAACAATGCACTCTTGTTCAGCACAGTTGCACTATATTTGTAAAGGATAAAAACTGTATGTGCACCTCACAGAAGAATGCTTGAACTCAGGAGTACGAAAGTGGTCATACGGAATTTCAATGTGGGACAAAAGATATGATCTTACATGTGTGTTTGCTACTTTAAAGCTATTGCACAGTACATTTACATTTATTTGAATGGCAAATCAAGTTGAAATCATTTATTTATTATGATTTACTTCGTTCATATTGTGAAATTTCCTCAATAGGTGTCAAGGAGAAAAAGACAGAAAGTATAATCAGAACCGTCTTTTGACCTTCGGGTATAACCGTATATATTCGTATATAGATTTAGACCAGCTGGAAACTGAACAAACCCATATCTACCATCGCATAATGCGCCGGCAAACCTGGGTCTGTGCCGTTTCTTAGGAGTAATCAGTAGAGCAAGTAGCCTAGACCCTGATATGCAGACGTAGTATGCTACGGCAGATCAGAATTTTGTTTTTTTGCAGTTAAACTTGACATATAAGCGAGTAGCGACGGTACCTATTAAGGCTAATAATTTAAAGACGCGTACGTGCATTATGTTTCACGATTATGATCCTTAGCTTTACAACAGTATGTTTATATTACCTTTAGTATCTTAAATTATTATTACCACAAAAGAAGGCTATTTTAATCATGGCCCAAAATTGTCGATCAATTTAGATAACTCAATTATTGTCTCAACTAGACAAATATATCCTCACTAACAAATTAGTTATTTATATTACCTAAACATTCACACCGCTTCAAAACTCTTTGTTTTGACCAGCACTCAGTGCCAATTCATTTTAAAAGATTACATTATTAGAGATCCACCTTGGCCAAGATATTAGATTAAATTTCCCAAGTGTCTGTCAGGAATGGTTACCGATCATTTCGTAAACACAAGCCGCAAATTCTTGAGCTGGATATGGCATATTCCTGATTATCCAGTATCGTAGACAACAGGAACATACCTTTATTTCTTCAAGATTTTGACATATATGGGGGGGGGGGGCGGTCTCAGGTCGACGTATCCAATTATTATTTCAGGAAGTGCCTAGGCGGACAGGGAATTGCAACTTACTAGTTTAACACGAGGAATGGTCCCGATTATGTACGTAAGTTTATTGATGCTTTAGTGTTTAATGGCCATTCTTTTAATAAATGCTTCCCCCAGATTTATCGTGAAAGAGCAGAAGTATTAAGCATGCCCCAAACAAACTCATAAAATAAGAAGGAATGGCATCTTTTTAAGACGTATTACAACATCTCTTTGCTTTGGAGGGCATAATTTTTGGACCGTTTTAATGCGTTCCTTTTCCTAGAATAAATTTCAAAGAAGACGAACAAGTATACTCATATAACGATCAGAAATACAGTTCTCCAATTAGGTTTATTCAAATGAAATTATAACCATTTGTATATTGCATTGCAAACAAAATGTGATTCTCTGTCAGATCTGGCCATCTTTTCTAAATGGAACTGAAATGTGTAAAAAAAAAAACATTTACAGATGAAAATGCAATATTTAAAGTGAAAAGAATAGATGAAGGGATTTCTGGGATGTTATTACATAGAAGAGGGTTGAATAGAACGACATATCTAAGCATTTTACCATGCACTGGAAAGTATGATCGAAAGACGAGATGGACTGGAATAAAGGAATCACGGTTCTAATTCAAGTTCCTATAGTAAACCTATGCAAACACCATGATATTAAAAATTCAATAACTTATATGTTCTGAGTGTTCATGACCAAATCTATATTTATCAGTATAGATGAAACCTGGATGTCAGCTTCTTTGTATAGTAAAATATATGAGCCATGGCATTTTCTAGACCTGCATGTGTTTGAAACATGTGTTTTGAATTTCGCACCAAAGAGTCAGGTGTTAATTTCAGTAATGAGTGTTCCAAACTCAAGACTGTTAAAGGACTGAAATTCCATCAATAAAACAATGTCTCTATTTTTTCACTTACAACTAGGATGGGCTCTTAAAAGATTATTTTTCCTAAAAAATAACTTATATTATTTACCAATCATGGCCAGCCAAACCTATATATACTCTATTTTATGTTCACCCCTTTCCAGGCTGGTTCCCATTTTTCCATACAATTAGTACCGTGCGTCCTATAAGCATGAGAGGAAGAAGCTGCATTAAAGCAGTCACTTTGCATCCTTTATTATCATTTTAATGGAGAGAGAGAGAGAGAGAGAGAGAGAGAGAGAGAGAGAGAGAGAGAGAGATTGACTTGAGTATATGTAGACAATACACAATAAAATAACGCAACTGTAAAACCCTCTGTAACATTATGCTAATTTGATAAATACTGGCACAATGCTACATGATATGAACAGGAGTAATTTAATCATAAGGTACAAAATAAACATGTGTAAATTAGCCGAATGTATGTATGTATGTATGTATGTATGTATGTATGTATGTATGTATGTATGCATGCATGCATGCATGCATGCATGCATGCATGCGTGTGTGTGTGTGTGTATGTATGTGTGTGTGTGTGTGTGCGTGCGTGCGTGCGTGCGTGTGTATGTATGTATGTATGCATGCATGCATGTATGTATGTATGTATGCATGCATGCATGCATGCATGCATGCATGTATGTATGTGTGTATGTATGTATGTATGTATGTATGTGTGTATGTATGTATGTATGTATGTATGTATGTATGTATGTGTGTGTATTGTCTACATGTACTCAATATATGCATTTTCTCTACTATACAATATAAACAGCTGATAACACGCCTATCTTTTGTTATGACCCAAGACTCACGAAAAACAACCATTCGTCTACCCACAGTATGGATTTCCAAAGAAAACTGTCATAATTTACATTTAATAATTGAATGAAGTTTTCTTTATTTCATTGTTTTCCGCAGGAAACTGCCACGATTTACATTTTATAAATCGACTGCATTGTATTGTATTTCATTGTTTTCCCCTTACCATTTGACAAATCAATAACATTTGCTTTATTGCAATGTTCCAAGCAGAAAACCGCCATTATTTAATCTGACAAAATCAATAACACTTTCCCCTTTTTCCTGTCAAGACTGGCTGTTTCAAGAAAAGTTGGACATGAGTTGTAAAGTTTGGAACCTCTTCATGAAAAGGTCAAAGTGAAGTCAGACTGAGATCAACTCAGGTGAGCAATTATTTAATTTGCATAATCCTGTGTGGATGCACCTGGGAGAGGTTACAGTGAAGTCTATCAATCAAGTTCTCATAGATCAAAGGTTCCCGATATTATGTAGTAGAAGGTATTTGGTCCAGAAATGAAGTCTTTCTCATTATACAAAAATTATCAAAGACATAAACCTTTTGTTCAGTATTTGCATGACATAATTTAAGCAAACGTATCCCAATGTGTGGTCAAATTCGTCCTTTGTGGTTTTGGTTTTGGTTATTGCGGGTTGTCTTTTTCATGATATTTTCCAGATACCATTACATCAAACAACTATTTTCAAGAAGATTTTATCAAATTCTAACTTGCATTTAACTCTACTTTTACTTCTAAACATTCCAGTAAGTTAAAAAGCTTACAGTAATCACTAAAGACGTTAAAAGTATTGCTGTAAAATAGGTGCTGATTCCCCCCCCCCCCAAAAAAAAACAAAAAAAACACAGCATTATGTGCTCAGGGTAATATTAAAATCTGAGCAATTGTTAAATTCGTTTTAATTCCATCACATTGTCTTTCCTTGAAAACTGTAACGCGTCAGTCAAAACAAGAGAAAACATTGCTGACGAGATATTTTCTCCGAGACAAATTCCTTTATATCGGCAGAAAAATAACCGAATACGTTTCTATTGACATAGATACACAATTGTATGTTATGCATATCTTTTAATAATGATAAGGATTTTTCCAACTATTCAATTCAATAGCAGTTTGCCGCATAACCAAAGTTATCAAATGCTCTCAGCCACATTACACAGCCCATCAAACATTATCAAACGCATATTTCAAGTCTACAAAAGACACTCAGTGTACCCGTTTACATTCCGAAATGGACTCGTCGCATCTGTTTACCTACATTATATTTACCTGTTTAGATCTTCAGTGTGTCAACTGTCAAGTCCTTTAATCTAAAGTTGCGGTCATGTTTGGATCAACTCTGGTGAACGTTGTCTATTTAAATATAACCCACTATGGACTAATAGAGGAAACTTGAGTGGAAAATAGGGTAATACATCGTCGCTCTTACAGAGACATCCCGACCGATTACACTGTAAAGGGCATTTTATTTCACACAAAAGTATTAAACACTTAGGGTCAATCAGATTATGATAAATATGGTTCATTGAAATTGAACTGAACAAGATATTCGCGTGGATGAGTAGTACTGTCACCTGGTGGCAACTTGTGAATCAGCCCGCCAGTAGAATGAGTCTACACGAATATATTTCAGTACAATTTATCTGCATCGCCCACCAAAAGACCGAGTCTACAAAAATATTTTTAGTAGACATTATTTATCATATTTGTATATTCTATAAACCAAATGGGTACAGAAATAACGTTATTTCGCTCACCATCATTGCGATACAAGCAGAAACGTATTGCTTGCTACATTATAAATACATTACCATTTTCCATCTTCGTGAGAATGGATTCGTAAGACCTCGTCTTTTGTAAATTTTATGTGACTAAATCCCATCCATGCTTACTTCTTTGTGATAAAACATAATATAGATGACGTCAAAAGAGGTGTTACGATGGGTTGCCTGTGGGGTTTACTTGGCGGCGAAAATAATGGTACTTGATTTAGTTTAGATCAATAAAACAAACATATCTAAGCAATGTTGCTTGTAGACAAAATTAATCTTGCGTCCAATGATTGGCAATGTTTGCGTGAAAACGTTCGACTACAATATGACCTGGTAAATATTAGTCTCTTTTTAATGCAAAATGACTGAGACTTGCTTCAAAGCAAGGAATTATCTAAACAAGAGTACCGTGAATGGTACTGTCCCTGTGTTTAATGGTACTGTCACTGTGTTTAATGGCACTGTCCCTGTGTTTAATGGTAATGTCACTGTGTTGAATGGTACTGCCCCTGTGTTTAATGGTACTGTCACTGTGTTTAATGGAACTGTCCCTGTGTTGAATGGTACTGTCACTGTGTTTAATGGTAATGTCCCTGTGTTTAATGATATCGTCCCTGTGTTTAATGGTACTGTCCCTGTGTTTAATGGTACTGACCCTGTGTTTAATGGTACTGACCCTGTGTTGAATGTACTGTCCCTGTATTTAATGGTACTGTCCCTGTGCTGAATGGTACTGTCACTGTGTTGAATGGTACTGTCCCTGTGTTTAATGGTACTGTCATTGTGTTGAATGGTACTGTCCCTGTGTTTAATGGTACTGTCCCTGTGCTGAATGGTACTGTCCCTGTGTTGAATGGTACTGTCCCTGTATTTAATGGTACTGCCCCTGTGTTTAATGGTACTGTCCCTGTGTTTAATGGTACTGTCCCTGTGCTGAATGGTACTGTCCCTGTGTTTAATGCCCGTCTATGTAGACATAATAGTCTCCGTAGATTGCCAACCAGTGGGTCTCGGTAACCTTAGCCTCTTGCTGTGGTCATGAACTAACTTTCCTTTGCAGAAACCAATAGTTATTAGACTTACCATGTCCGTGACCTTAATTCTTTAGACCTCTGAATCTTTTGGATTCCTTTATTACCCTAACTGCAAGCCATCCACAAAGTGTGACCAGGGAATGTACTCAAGAGCAAAAGTTATTGCGCAAAACCCATGTTTCTTTATTTCATAATGAAGTTGACCTTTGACCTTTCCCGTTAACAAAAGGCATCATCTTTAACTCAAATCCTGGTCCTCAACAAACAATGCTCTATTTACTTAATATAGAAATAACGGTATTATGCAAAGCACTGGTCTTCTTTCAGTCACAATGACCTTGAATTTTAATCTATCCCCTCCCCCAACCACCCAAAAATAAAAAAAACAACAACGTAACAACACAATCATAAAAAGCCCTACTTACCCACAATTTAACCCATCCACAAACTTTGATGACGGTACATGCTCGAGAATTACAGTTTTGTGTAGAAAACATTTTCACAGTGACTTTGACCTTCGACTTTTTGATCAAACAATCATTAGGCTTCTGCCTTACTCGAAGTGCAAGTAACCCACAGTTTAATCAATATCTGTGCTGCAAAAGTGCAGTTCTTGTGCAAAGAAAACACATTCATTAATCCCGACCACCTAGCTTTTGATCTCGAAACCATTATGATTTCTCCTTACACCACATCCAGACCGTTTACAAAGTTTGAAAACGGAAGATGTGGAGAACACGTGTTATTATATGAAAATAAAGAGGTAACAGTCGGTCGGTGTATACAAAATTGCGAACCACTCAAGTTTTATTAATACATAATAGACAGCAACAACACCATTTATACAGTGTATTCAGGTTTTGGGGCCAGATTCATGCTAATGGATATGTTGTCTAAATGACTACTCAGTTGTTAGAATAAGAAATGTTGACGTCGTAAAGATTTTAAATTTTATATATTATATGGTACAACCCGTACTCATTGGTCACTGAGAGACTTATCGACAAACTTACAGGTGTTGACTACACTGGGTCCCAGACAGACTGCTTGACAGTCCTGTATGTCGTGACAATATTGGCTCCCTGACCGACTGCTTAAATAACCTGGATTTTGTGACATTTGGTCTTTGACCGTCAGTCTGACTGACCTAAATGTGATGGAAAAAATGTTAAGGAAACCACAAAAGTGTGTGCGGAAAGTTGCTTTGCCCTTTTCGTGAGTGGAATTTGCTAGAATCCTTTCAAAAAGGCAAATTTGGTGACATATTTTGCGCTTCCAATTTTGTCACTGTTGCAATCGATTCTTGGCAATGGAAATGAATCTGTTTTGGTCGCACTGTTCACTTTTATATAGTTAGTACACATGCGGAAAGTAATATCTGGTTTCGGTACAAGAATACATGGTTAATTTTACTAGGTTCTGTGAAATCATTCTCCAGCAAATACTGAATTTTTTTCTTCAACATTCCCCGTTGGCTAGGGTTGATCCTGTACGGATTCTGTTTCACAGGTGTGGAATCTATAATTTCAACGTCATGGTAGATTTTATTTGTTCGTGTATGTACATATGGAATCGAGTGCTCATATTAAACTAATAGCCGTTTTAGTTCACTCTTTTCTTGTGGCTGGAGATATAAACGTCCAGATTATTCAATACTTCTGAAGTCCGATGCTTAGTTGCACAGAAGTCTCTAAATTGCATTCCATCGCTAAAATCCTCTCACTATGAGACAGGTACAGCTAAATGTACTGTATAATAAACATGGCCATCTCTATCAATATTCTAAATTAACACATTGTCCTCTGTAGAGTTATATGTGTCATTTCCTTTAATAGTAACAAAAACAGTCACTGATGAAATACAAAAAGTATACAGTAAAGTTATCATCGTCGCAAACAAACGTGGGCAAACACGATAGCGCCAGTCAAGAGCATTAGTTCGCTATATATTTAGCATTGTCCCATGTGAAAACGAAGAATGACTTAATTTCTTTTTCTTTGTTATAGCAAAGATCATGACATCATGACTGCCGAGACAGTTGAAAATGATGACATATCGGACTAGACATGCTTGAAGTAATCTTCAATTTGTGGACCCAACACGCATGCGGTACGGTTATAACAAATCCCCGGATGTTTAAAAGTAAAGATATCATGCATACTTTAACCACTCTTTATGCTACTAAACATGAGTCTTGCTATACAAAAAGATTCCAAATCTTAGGCTAAACCGTACAATAAATGTCATTTGTATAAAAGACAAATGTCAATTATCCCTCAAACTACTTACGGCCCATTCCACTATCGAATTGTTTGGAAACATAATGGATACAATTATGCTTAGAGATTTATACAAGCAAGTGACATTATATTAATATACAAAAATCCTAATAATTCTACAGTATTTCAGTTCACAGATAAGTATCATAACATAAAGCACTTGAGAATATGGATGATTCCTGTATGGTCATTTGGGATGTAACTCAAGAATTTGATCGTGATTGACATAAAGGTTTAATGCATAAATTAAAACGCTATGGCACTGATAATTTTCTTATGATTAGGTTTACGATTACGTATCTAATAGACTGCGAACAGTGCTTATAAATACTGCTGACTCTTGAGGCCAAAATGTTGAAACTGGCTTAGTACATGGCTCTGTTTAAGGTCCATTGTTATTTATTATGTATATTAACGATAGAGGCAACATTCTCTTGAGTCAAACGAAACTCTTGGCTAGTGACTGGTCAATCATACTTATGAAATTGAATACTAAATTCAGATTTACAATCGATTGACCATTTGTCAAGGCAAAGACTTGTTGCCTGTATTGCAACCACAACTGATACATATTTTCGTGTAAGTCAGATTTCGTTTCTACTGACACAAAATAAGAAACTCTGCTCTATATTTTTGTTTCACGGACAACATCTTCTTGGTGTAACTTATAGCAATCAAAAGGAAATTAAATCAATTATGCCTACTGCATATTTAAATTGACTACAACAAAATGATGGATGCTTTGAATGCACATAATAATACAGGATATATTTTTCATACATTCGCCCATTATTTGAATATGATGATGTTAATTAGGATAGCTCTTCGGCTGATAACTGTCTTAAATTAGAACTGCTCTGGCGGTCTAGTGGTTGAGCGTCCGCGTCGGATGTGGGTGGTCGTGGGTTCGAACCCTGGCCGAGTCATACCAAAGACTTACAAAAATGGTATTTACAGCTAACACGCTAGGCGCTCAGCATTAAGAAGTTAGTCTTAGAACTGATCGGCCTGCTGTCAGGATAATGTGCCTAGGTGGAACATCATGCTACATGTCTGCGGCATGATGACCCCATGCTAGACATCAGACATCGTAGCGATATGACTGACCAATTGTTAAAGCTGCCTTAAAAATCCTAATCTCTCTCTCTCTCTCTCTCTCTCTCTCTCTCTCTCTCTCTCTCTCTCTCTCACACACACACACACACACACACACACACACACACCCTGTCTTAAATGAGAAAATCTGCAATTAGAAGCAAGACGATTTGTGACTAGTTTTGCCATAAGTGTATATTGTAGTAAAATGTATGAAGAAATTGATTGGCCTACCCGGGCATATAAACGAGAATTTTATCAACTATGATACTTTCCCGAAATTGTATATTATAACTCTCCTTCTCATCTTCCTAACCTTCTACAAAACAAGTATATCTTAGAAATAGTGACTCAGAATAAATAGTATTTAATTGTGAATCACTTCTTTTAATCTCTGCAATTTCCTCCCTGTTTCAACGAAAAGGTCAAGTAACTCTTCTAACTTTGGAGGTATAAAACGAGGCTTAGAAAACACACATGCTGCCTATTATTTAGTTGGTAACATGTTATTTAATATTCTGCATACTAGAATTAGATAGAATTGTAGTGGTTTACATTACAATTTATATTCCAATAATTTGATATAAATCCTCTGTGTGCTTGTAGCGAAGATATAAAAGTCATGTAATTATATATTTAAAAAAAAAAAAATAATATATAGGACAACATACGGAATTGGTTCCAAGTCTAAATCCTCTCCAGGTACCAGTGCCCATACATAACTGGCTATCATCGAATGTTACTGCAAATTTGAATATTCTCTTACCTGACTTATTTGAAATGTTTATTAAAAACACGAAACGCTTTATAGACGATAAAGGAGTATTCAAAGCCTGATTTATCCACTCAAATAACTACTGCTATATTTATGAAGAAGAACGTGATTTTCTTTATTCCTAGCGTTTGATGGTTTTGTGTATTCTTTAAGGTGTATGTACCCATGTCCAGTATATATCTGTATTATTAATTTATTTATTTCAACATTTTTCTCTCTGTCTCTCCTGTCTCATCTTTGTAATCTTTTGTAGGTCGTGGGTTTGAACCTCGGCTGAGTCATACCAAAGACTTATAAAAATAGGTACTAGCAGCAGCCTCGCTTGGTGCGAAGCATTAAGAGATTAGCGATATGACTGATTGATCTGGTGTCAGGGTCATGTGCCTGGGTGGGATATGATGCACTCACATCTGCGTCATGGTGCCCCATTTCTCGACATCACCATAAACTGCCACACTGCAGACATCGTAGCGATATGACTGACAATCCAAAGTTAAACGTTGACGTTAAAAATCCAAATCTTACACACACACACACACACACACACACACACTACAGTCAAACAAAACACTCAAAATTTAACCATTTTAGTCTGGTGAAGAACAAGAAGTTGCATCGTGCGTAGATTTAATTAAGTGTGCACGCCTGTATCATGCCGTGTACGGCATTTATCGTGACTTTCTATATATAAGCGTGCTAGGAAGGCGTGATTAACACAGCTAAATATGGTCTAACAACTGGAGCTCTCCCTTCATTACAAAATGTATCGACATCGGGAACAAGCAATACGCCTCTAGTACAAATGTAAGAATGCGATTGTGAATTTGTTTTGAAGTAGGTATTATACGCAACAAACTAAAACTAAAAAGAAATGCAAATTGAAGAACGTCCAGAAGAAAAGAAAGACAGACGCTAGAGAGATAAATTGAATATATATATATATATATATATATATATATATATATATATATATATATATATATATATATATATATATATATATATATATATATATATATATATATATATATATATATATATATATATATATATATATATATATATATATATATATATATATATATATATATATATATATATATAACTATAACTTCCGTGTTTTCAAGTAACTGTAATTCTAAGCATCGTGTCCCAAACAGGAACAAGGATATGGCTTTCATTTACTTTAATAATAGACCAAATCATTTTTTTTTAAAAATACGTATATAACTTTGGTCTGTACCTAGAACAAAGACCATGACAATATTCATTGCTTAACAATAAAATCTGATTTGTCATTGCCGGATGAAATTTACATGTGAAACAATTTAGTTAAGGTATATGCAGTTGATAGAAAGGACATCGATTATCAAGTGGTGTTCCAGAACAATTACTATGAATTAATTGCTTAACAATAATCCATGATTTGTTATCGCCTGTATAAGAAATGATTATTAAACAATTTTATTAAGATATGTATGTAGATATAGAAAGTGCATCTATTATCGAATCATATTGAAATATGTCCGACATAACGGGTACGTTGACCTTATTAACTAAGATGTTCACCATTCATTGAGATAATTATTTTTTTAAATGGATAGTCATTTCTTTTTTCATAATAAACGAACTAATGCTTACTAGATGGTATCACTGTTTTAGCATGTGCTAATTGCCCAAAATAACATTTATTTAGAAACAAAGTTTCTCAAGAGATATTCTGACCCACTGGTATAAATTTGATTTTATTAGATGAAAGGAATGTATATCATTAGATGGCAAGGGAATGAATATATAATACGATCAAAGGCAAATGATACCCGACTATCAGCCTAGGAAGGGCTTGAATATAGCATGCACATCCAGGAAGCATTAGAAGCATTCGAAACAACTTGGAGCCAAAGCCTTAAATTTTTGACGCTTCGGATTGGCTAGACGCTTATTTGAATTGATTTCAGTACGTGTGATATTGAGACTTTATTAGTTCCATCATCTTGTGCTTAATCTTTCTCGTTTAAACAAGAGGAAATATTTTCATGCAAAATAGATTGGTTGATCCCCAACAAGGAGTGTCTAATTGTAAATAATGAGTTCTAAACAGATGTATGTATCGTTATTACACCGATAAAATTGCACAAGAAACACACATCATTTTCAAAACAAAACTAAAAAATAGGGAAAACAGTTATCACGGTTACAGTTCAAAAGATATAATTATTTGTTTATTTCATAGCAAACTACGCTATAAAGGAACACGTTTGTTTATACAGATTAAAGGTGTAATATTAGTTTGGCATTTGCTATTGCACTTGTATCATTGATATGATTTGATATCATGGGTATACTCTGGTATACTTGCTATACTCTTGTATCATTGCTATACTCTGGCATCATTTGCTATACTTTGGTATCATTGGTATACTCTGCTATCAATAATATATTCTGGAATCATTGTTAGACTCGGGTACCATTCGTATACTCTGGTATTATTGGTATGATTTGTTATCATTGGTATACTCTGGTATTATTAGTATGATTTGGTATCATTGGTATACTCTGCTACATCTTGCTGTTGAAGCTATGCCTTTATCAAAAGTATACCTTTCGCTTCTGGTACAGCAACGTTTTCCATGTGCAATTAACGATATAAGTTTGTGCTGTGTATGTGAAAACAAAGATGTATCTTTGTCAAAAGTATAAACCACACAGTTTTATCTTTTTATTATTTCTGCACTTATTTCTCCTTCATTCGGTTCTTCAAATGTATATGTCCTCGTCCTTCGTCTTGTGACAGTGACAGGCTGCATCTCATCTTTCGTCTACAATTTACATTTGCAGGCTGCATCGCTTCCTGGTTCCTCTACATCTAGCCATGACAGGATACACTCGTTCCTCTTTCTTCTACTTTTGACCGAGGCAGGCTTCAGTTTATTTGTTAATCTATGTGATTTGGGCACATTTGTAGAGTTAAAGCAAGAGACAAAGTTGCTCTTACCATTTCGTGACAGATTGCTTGAGATAATGGCCTGCTCGTTTTTATATCATAGGAGAAGAGGACGTATCCTAATTAGAGATATTAGTGTCTTTAGCTGGACAAGATTGAATTGAAATGACGATGTAATTGTCAATCTCCTCCGCATCGATCGCATGAAAACATTGATATTACTAGTAATAAACGGAGTAAGTGATAACAATACAAAAAGTACACAATAAAGTCATAATTGCCTCAAAGGCGCCTTTTCAAGCAACACAGCGTCATTCGGGAGCAATAGTTTGTGATATATGGAGCATTATCCGAGGTTGAAAAGCAGAACGTTATAATTTCTTTTTCACTGTTATAGCAAAGCTAATGCTTTAAATCTACAGGTGATAGAGTTGAAACTAATAACAAATCTGACTGATTTAAACTTGTGAATCATAAACCTTTCTATATAGTAATAACCTAACTAGATATTATTGATGTAATCATAACTTTGCCAACTAAAACCGTCATTTTTTGTTAAAATTGTTTTTTGCTAAAATAAGTCCCCAGATGATCAAACCGAATGGTATCATCTTTACTTAAACCATTCTTTATGTTATTAAACATGGGTCATGCTAGAAAGAGAGTTTCCAAACTTCTGGAAAACTGCAAAAGTAATGTCATTGTATAAAAAGGTAAATGCCCTTCAAACTATAGCCCTTTCCACTATTGAGCTGTTTGAAAACGTAATGAAAAGAACCATTTTTTTTTAAAAAACGATTTCTACAAGTAAGTGATCTTATATAAAAATACAAAATTCCCAACAATTCTACAGTATTTCAGTTCACAGATAAGTATCATAACAGATGTAAAGCACTTGAGAATATGGATGATTCCTGTATGGTCATTTGGGATGTAAATCAATAATTTGATCGTGATTGACATAAAGGTTTAATGCATAAATTAAAACGCTATGGCACTGATAATTTTCTTATTGAATGGTTTTACGACTACGTATCTAATAGACTCCGAACAATGCTTGTAAATACTGCTGACTCTTGAGGCCAAAATGTTGCAGCTGGCTTAATACAGAGGTCTGTGTTAGGTCCATTATTATTTATTGTGTATCTTAATGATAGAGGCGACATCCTTTTAAGTCAAACGAAACTTTTGGCTACTAATAGCTGACTGGCATATTCATCAAATGATACTTACGAAATTGAATATGCACTGAATACATATTTACAAACAATTGACGACTGGTCATGACAAATGCGTCTTGCCTTTATTGCAAACAGAACCGAGACAATGCCATTTTCGCTTAAGTGAGAGATCGTTTTTCTAGAACTGAAATGGAAAAAAATATAGTCTGTTGTTTGTTAACTAACACAAACGTCTTAGTGTGACGTCTATTAATTGAGGAAATTTGATCAAATATGCAGATTGCATAGTTCAGTCGACCATAACAGAAAGATCAATGACTTAAAATCATATATATTATAAAAGATAAATTTTACAAAAAGCCGCCCTTTTCTTTAATATGCTGATGTTGTTAAGGATGGCTCGTCGGCTGATGACAGTTTAAAACCTACAGTTGGAAGCAAGAAGAAGGCTATCTTGTAGTACTATCAATGAAGAAGCCGTTTTGCCAACCTTGTCATATAGACAACAATTCTTTCATAAGCTATAACTTTCAGGAAATTGTATATGACACCTCTCCTTCTCACTAACTTACCTTCTATAAAACAGGTATACATTATAAATAGGTGACTCAAATAAGTAAAAAATCATTATCAAACACTTCCATTTATGTCTGGATTGTCCTCCAAGTTTCAACGAAAAAGGTCCAAGTAACTCTTCTAATTATAGAGATATAACATAGAGGCTTTGAAAATACACGTTTCAGGCCAATTGTTTGTTTCGTAACAAGACATTTAATAGCCTGCATACTAAAATTAGAATTGCAGTTAATGATATTATGATTTATATTCTAACCATTCGATAGAAAATCCACTGTGTGCTTGTAGTGAAGATAGAGAAAGTCATGTAATTACATATTTGTTTGAAACTACAATATTGAACAGCGTGGGGAAGTGGTTCCAAGTCTAAATGATATCATTGTACCAGTGATCACACATACTTAGCTATTTGGAACATCAGCTTTTATTGCAAAATTTAATTTTCTATAAGGTGACTGATTGCCGAGACACAGAATGCTTGATATATAATTAAGGAGTATTCAAAGCCTGCTTTCTGTACGGTAATAACTACTGCTGTATTTATAAAGAAAGCCATCACGTTCTTCATTCCTAGATACAAATTGTTTTTAATATTCTTTTAGGTCAATGTACCACGTTGTCTGCATCGTTAATTTATTCATTATTATTCAGCTGATTACTTCTTTCTTTTTCTCTCTCTGTCTCTTCCTTGTACCTCTTTTGCAGGAATCATGTATATTTACATTTAACCCTATGAAAATGTATGTGTTGCGTATAGCCTATGTTTATATTCAAACAAAACACTAAAAATAAAACTAATGCAGTCAGGTGATGAGTACAAAGTTGCATCATGTGTATATTTAACAACTTATACACGCCTGTATCATGCCTAGGATAGCATTTATTACGTGTTTCTATAAATAATATGTACTAGGAAGGTGTGATTAGCATGACTATATATGGTATAAAATGTATTAGGAGGTCAATATTAATATGACTATATATGGCCGGACTCCAGCTCTCCTTTTATTACTGAATTTATCGACATCGAGAACATGAAGTACGTCTCTAGTAGAAATGTATGCGTGTTGTACCCAATATGAACATGCACTTAACGATGTGTATTCTTCTTCACGCACACACACACACACACACACACACACACACACACACACACACACATGTTTCTCGGTAGCTTAATTCTCCTTATCGTATCCTGTATCCAATAAAAACACGGTCATGGCTTTCATAAGCTTCAATGATATGCCAAGTCATTCTGATAAAAATGCATCTGTAAATTTAGTCGGTACCCAAAACAATTAGTATGGAGATATTCATTGCGTAACAATAATCTGTGATTTGTCATTGCCTGGATGAGAAATAATTGTTATACAATTTTATTAAGATGTATGCAGTTCAATAGGTGAAAGTAGGATATCTGTTATCAAGTTGTGTTCAAATGTATTAGACACTGTACCTTTCAAAACAATATAATAGTAACTAAGATGTTCATCATTCGATGATATAATTATTTTCTTTAATGATTAGTCATTTTTATTTTCCTAAGAAATTAATTAATGCAATACAAGATGGTATCACCATACTAACATGTTTGAGGAGCGTACCATTTGTTTTTCGAAACAAATCAAATACGTGCAAATATTAAACTTTCCTTTGCCTGTTGTCACTAGACACGCATAAGGTGAAAATAATGTACATAGCAGGAAATTGAAAATATATTATGATATACACGATTATCAACCAAGGAATGGACTGAAATAAAAGTGCAAATCCAGGAACCGTTAAATTAACTTGAAACAGCTTGGAATCAAGCACTTAAATTGTTGGCGTTCGGATTAGCAAGACGTTTGATTGAATTGATTTGTTAATATAAGGGAAAATTTTCATATAACACACATTGGTTGCTTCCCTTGTGTATGCCATTAAATATGCTACAGGAACCCTCATTATTCCCTTGTGTATGCCATTAAATATGCCACAGGAACCCTCATTATTCCCTTGTGTATGCCAGTAAATATGCCACAGGAACCCTCATTATTCCCTTGTGTATGCCATTAAATATGCCACAGGAACCCTCATTATTCCCTTGTGAATGCCATTAAATATGCCACAGGAACCCTCATTATTCCCTTGTGTATGCCATTAAATATGCCACAGAAACCCTCATTATTCAAAACAAAACTCCTCACATATTACAGACAATAATCGCGATCGCATGTTCTAATGAATTATTTCATAGCAAACCACGATATAAAGAAAGATATTATTACAGAATTGACGTGTAATCATTATTTGGCTTTTTATATTGGTCTGGTATCCTTAGCATAATCTGGTATCATTGCTATACTCTGGTATCATTGGTATATTCGGGCATCATTGTTATACTGTGGTATTATTGCTATACTCTGATATCATCGCTACACTCTGGTATAATTAGTATACTCTGGTATCATCGCTATACTCTGGTATCAGTGGTATACTCTGGTATCATTGGTATACTCTGATATATTTAGCATACTCTGGTATCATTGGTATACTCTGGTATCCGTGGTAGACTGTGGTATCATCGCTATACTCTGATATCTTTGCTATACTTTGGAATCACTGCTGTATTCTTGTATCGTTTGTATACTTTGGTATCATTGCTATACTCTGGTATCATTGCTATACTCTGGTATCAGTGGTATACTCTGGTATCATTGTTATACTCTGGTATCCTTAGAATACTCTGGTATCATTGGCATACTCTGGTATCAGTGGTATACTCTGGTATCATTGCTATGCTCTGGTATCACCACTATACTCTGGCATAATTGGTATATTTGGTATCATTGCTATACTCTGGTATCATCGCTATACTATGGTATAATTGGTTTACTTTTGGTATCATTGGCATACTCTGGTATCAGTGGTATACTCTGGTATCATTGCTATACTCTGGTATCACCACTATACTCTAGCATAATTGGTATATTTTGGTATCATTGCTATACTCTGGTATCATCGCTATACTATGGTATAATTGGTATACTTTGGTATCATTGGCATACTCTGGTATCAGTGGTATACTCTGGTATCATTGCTATACTCTGGTATCACCACTATACTTTGGCATAATTGGTATATTTTGGTATCATTGCTATACTCTGGTATCAGTTGTATAATTTGGTATCATTTATATACTCTGGTATCATCGATATACTCTGGTATCATTGGTATACTCTGGTATCACTGGTATAATCTGGTATCATCGCTATACTCTGGTATCATTGTTATACTCGGGTATCATTGGTATACTCTGGTATCATTTATAAAGTCTGGTATCACTGGCATGCTTTGGTATCATTGCTATACTATGACATCATTTTGGCATACTCTGGTATCATTTGTATACTCTGGTATCATTTGTATACTCTGGTATCATTGCTGTATTCGTGTATCATTGCTATACTCTGATATCAACGGTTTACCTTGGTTTCATTGGTATATTCTGGTATCATTGCTATACTCTGGTATAATTGCTATACTCTGGTATCATTGTCATGATTTGGTATCTTTGCTACACTTTGGAACCACTGTTGTACTCTTTTATCATTGGTATACTTTGTTATCATTGCGAAACTCTGGTATCATTGGTATACCCTGGTATCATTGGTATACTCTGGTATCATTGGTATACTTTGGTATCATTGGTATACTCTGGTATCATTGCTATACTCTGGTATCATTGGTATACTTGTTTATCATTGGTATACTCTGGTATTATTGTTATACTCGGGTATTATTGGAGTACTTTGGTATCATTGGTATACTCTTGTATCATTGGTATACTCTGATATCGTTGCTATAATGTAATATCATTGCCATACTCTGGTATCATGGATATACTCTGGTATCATTGTTATAAAGTGGTATCATTGATATAGTCTGGTATCATTGATATACTCTGGTATAATTGCTAAACTCTGGTATCATTGGTATGATTTGGTATCATTGCTATACTTTGGAATCACTGCTGTACTCTTGTATCATTGCTATACTCTAGTATCAGTGGTATACTCTGGTATCATTGGTATACTTTTGTATCACTGGTATACTATATTATATATCATTGCTATAATGTGGTATCAGTGCTATACTCTTGTATTATTGTTATACTCGGATATCATTGGTATAATCGGTTATCATTGGTATAGTCTGATATCATTGCCACACTCTGGTATCATTGGTATACTCTGGTATAATTGCTATACTCTGCTATAATATGGATAGCAGCAAACTAATGTTTTATTTAATAGTATATACAATCAGCAATTATAGACAAATCACGAGACAATCCGCCCGCCCCGCTACAATGGGTTTATACACTGGTTTGAAGACTGTGTCTGTGAACCGTTTATACAAATATTTTCACATTTTACATAGATCAAAAGAGGACCATTAAGCGATTGAATAAAGGAACAGTTTGCAGGCAATCCTATCAGATTTTTAATAAAGTCAAAGGAACCTTATTGCATGAATAAAGGCGAAATGCATAAATCAGAACAACTGAAGTATTTCTGAGAGTGGGGTTAGTCATCTGGTTATAGTAGTATTTGATGATTAATTAAGTCCGTGAGAACTGTCACTAATTATTCGAGATAATGTTTTTGAAAAGTTACTCAGTCTACCGAAACCTTATTTAGCTTTTTAATGGTGCAAAATTTTTTTTTAATAATTACGAGAATACATAAATTGAAGTAGTTCATGTTATTTGAATGGCACGAAATAAGAGCGGTACGAATTATTTAAAAGATATAATTGTATGTGTATGATTTAGGTCATTGACTGTACCCTAAACATGAAAAATTAGCTCTTCAAAATGTAATGCCGTTTACAGGAATTTTATTCAGCGTTTAAATAATGTCAAATATAACTTAAATGAATACACGATGAAGAAATACCTAAAACAAATGTTGATAAGGATTTGACAGTTCTTACAGAGAGTCTGGATTTGACAGTTCTTACAGAGAGTCTGGATTTGGCAGTTCTTACAGAGAGTCTGGTTATTTTTGACGGTAGCATTATTACTCATGTTTAAACCTTGGATACTATTACAATATAAAATGGGCTTTTAAAAATATTGCGCAATTGTCAGAAAATCCATTTCGCTTTTAAATTATACGAAATATTACTTTATTTAATAGAATTCAAAGAAATGCATATTAAATTGATGTTTTTAACAGCTGCAAAATAAAGGCAAATCAGGTTAGTTTAAAAATAACATATCTTCTATGCATTTTCTGATCTCTGACCTATTTAAATTAATTTCACCTTTTCAAACCGTTGTGCTATGCAGTCTGTAGAATATTTGTTAAGCTTCAAAATTATATCAAATATGATAGGATATAACATAACATAAAAAATGCAGAAAATAGAATAACTTTGTATAAACTGTACGGACTTCACAGAATAGCAGCTGTTGGGGAAGAGAAGTTTATGCACCCATTAAGATCAGGGATATTGTCCTCAGAATTGAAATAAGCTTTCTTAAATGTTAGTTTTCATAACATTTATTGAGTAAGTTTGTGTTCCTTTGAAGTTTTGACTGTGATATTGCTGTAGGTAAATTGCCTCTACTGTCATCATGATATCATTCCTGGCTAATGTTCACATATGCAAAATGAGATATTAATTTAGTTTGACACCATATTCTGTAATAGCAACTTCAATGACAAAAAGATTGTTATTGTCATTGTCAATGTCACATTAATAAATAAATAAATAAATAAATAAAAATGAATAAATAAATAAATGAATAAATTAAAAATAAATAAATAAAATGAATAAATAAATCAAGGATGTTCTTGAACGCGGTAGTTCACTTGACAAAGCATTGAAATTGATTTTTAATAAAAATTAACATTGGTTATTCACTTTAAACACTTCTTAAATATCATATTCTGATTTTTGTGTAAAGATTTCATCCGATTATGCAAGTATGTTTACGTTTTTAGTTCGGAGCATTATAAATCCCTTATTATCTGAGTTTGCAAGTATACGTTTTTTAGAAACATTTGCAGTCCCTTGTTATATGTGTATGCAAGTATACGTTTATTAGAAAAATTTGCAGTCCTTTACTATCTGAGTATGCAAGTATAAGTTTATTAGGAACATTTGCAGTCCCTTATTATCCTTTTATACAAGTATAAGTTTATTAGAAACATTTGCAGTCCTTTATTGTCCTTTTATGCAAGTATACGTTTATTAGAAAACATTTGCAGTCCCTTATTATCTGAGTATGCAAGTATACGTTTATTAGAGACATTTGCAGTCCCTTATTATCTTTTTATGCAAGTATAAGTTTATCAGAAACATTTGCAGTCCCTTATTCTCGGAGTATGCAAGTATAAGTTTATTAGGAACATTTGCAGTCCCTTATTATCCTTTTATACAAGTATAAGTTTATTAGAAACATTTGCAGTCCCTTATTATCCTTTAATGCAAGTATACGTTTATTAGAAACATTTGCAGTCCCTTATTATCTGAGTATGCAAGTATACGTTTATTAGAGACATTTGCAGTCCCTTATTATCTTTTTATGCAAGTATAAGTTTATCAGAAACATTTGCAGTCCCTTATTCTCCGAGTATGCAAGTATAAGTTTATTAGGAACATTTGCAGTCCCTTATTATCTGTGTATGCAAGTATAGGTTTATTAGAAACATTTGCAGTCCCTTATTATCTGAGTATGCACGAATAAGTTTATTAGGAACACTGGCAGTCCCTTATTATCTGAGTATGCAAGTATAATTTTATTAGAAACATTTGCAGTCCCTTATTATCCTTTTATTCAAGTATAAGTTTATTAGAAACATTTGCAGTCCCTTTTTATCTGAATATACAAGTATAATTTTATTAGAAACATTTGCAGTCCCTCATTATCCTTTTATGCAAGTATAAGTTTATTAGTAATATTTGCAGTCCCTTATTATCTGTGTATGCAAGTATACGTTTATTAGAAACATTTGCAGTCCCTTATTATCTCAGTATGCAAGTATAAGTTTATTAGAAAAAATTGCAGTCCCTTATTATCTGAGTATGCAAATAAATTTTTATTAGGTACATTTGCAGTCGTTTATTATTTGGTGAGAATAGCACTTACATACTATGACAAGAAAAAAGGATTTATCTGGAATATTTGCAGAGAGTCTGAATAAGTTTAGACTCAATAAAAATTATTGTTTTACTCCAAATTTAAAACTCAATTTTTAGTGATTACTTCTCTATTGTTATAAAAATGGACATGCCAATATTCAACATGTCTGTCACCGGCTATGAATAAACAATGCGCAATAAGGAACTGAAAAATCTTGGTGAGTTAATGGCTAATGGACCAGCATGATACTATCAGGAACAGTATATGTAAGAAAGTACTCCCCGATCTGGATTGGATCTCTGCATTAGAGGTTTTTATGCACCGTCGATCGGGATATATACAAAAATGCCAGATGATCTCCCTCGGGAATTTTCTTATATACTGATCTAGCCCCTGGAGGAAAGTTATTTGCATATATAGACATTATATCGAATTTGTTATCTTGGTCTGGAGTCAGCGGTTATGACATATGTAGACTGTCTGGGGCTGCAGAAACAAGATCAAGGATACGTTTAATTATCACCCCTTAGGAATTTTTTTAATTGAATTTCCAATTATCGCAGCATGCTGTGCTTATCTGTAAAATTCACACCATAAGACGCAAGTATTTCTGGCTGATACAACTAGTTTCTGACTTGTTTCAGAATGTGGCCTAAAACGTATGCTGAAACACTGTTTTCAATTACTGTTTAAACATGATTTTTCTCCGTCAACTTTGCAAAACAGTTTTGGTTTTTCATCTTGTTCTGAATATAAAATTTATTTGTCTCATGACTACATTTGATCTGCATCTAAATTTCGAAATGCCCTTAGCGACACTTGGACAGATCGCACATTACAAACGCACTGGTAATCCCATTACACTTGGAATGTGCGACTGTGACTTAATCGTTGGATGAATAGACGCCATTAAAATATGCAATGGGATGTATTTATAATTGAACCGCTGATGAAATAAATACCATCATTTTGTCATTGATGAGATGACTCTTGACCCTCACTATGCCTCAGATTATGTTATAACAAATGAATGTAAATATATGTGGAGTTAGTGTTTTTGAGGTCTTTTGGCTTCAAAAAGACAGTTGGTATAACTATTATTAATTAAGGCCCGAGTGTTATGAACGTGATATATGCGAGTCGGATGATTTATGAGTATCAGCCTATGCATATATAGCGGATTATAGATTTCGTAGGACTTAGAATATCTCTCCAGACAGTAATATTCTATTTGGCCATAGCTGTAAAATCTAAAGTTAATTTCATTTGTTTGCAGTCGTGATAAATGGTTTGCTGTGCCCCATCATCTTAATGTCTGCATTGAGCTGGACGAAACGTGTGAAGATGACGCCAAAATAGTACACACCCGAATACATTTAAAAAAAAAAAAAAAAACAGGATGTGTAATAGTTTACCGTACTCATAATGCCGTAAAGTATTATTAGTTTTGATTTAGTCGTCATTATCAAGACATATCAGGTATATTGATATCAATAAATTATCACAACCTTAATGAATGTTTTTGGACAAATGTTGCGTCTCATTGCGCACCGTTCAGACGAATCGCAATTTGGCTATTGTGACTGAATTTTGGAAATAACAATAGTTATTTTATTCATAGTTATTTTATTCATAGTTATATTATTCATACATTAAGACATTCTTATGTTTCGTTCTCACCAACACAATGAATGAAATTATGATAATCAACGCTTGCACTGTTCTCCACGGAGATTTATGACTTTATATTTTTCGTGAGTTCCAAAATACTTATTTGCGGGCAAAAAATGGCAGGCATTTCTGAATGATCAGACGCCAAGACTTTTTTGAAGATTGATAACATTATACTTGTCTGATAATTCTGACTGGCACGTTTCAAAGAAATACACGTTGTCTGCTTTTAACATGCCTTTAAAGACGGCCTGGGGATATTAATAATCACTGGGTAGATAACTTCGATAATGTCTGTAAGAGAAACTAAACACAAACACTCTTTTGTAAGATATGAAATTTACATTTACCTCCAACAATGAAATGCTGTACAGCTTTATTCGCTCATGTTTAAGGGCTTCGAAAAATGTAATGATGTTAAGACTCATTCGGTAGCTCTGTCATCTTGTCTTTATACAAATCTGCATGAGAAACTGTTACGTGTTTAGGCTCGAATAAACAGTAACACAAGAAAGAGTGGAAATAAAAAGCTTTGAAAAAAATTAACAAATTATTTATTTCCCTGGAAAAATACTGTAAAAATGGAAAAAAATAAGAACTTACGGTTTTAAGAACCAAATCCAAAAATAATCCAAGATTAATCCACGAATACAACTTTAGAATCCCTAAAAATGAAATGTTCTAATGAATTCAAGTTCGAGTCCCGACGAAGAATCCAAGATGGAAGGTGATGACGTATGCTGTATCCTGTACAATGATGTTGTCTACAGTTCCTTGTAGAAACACAAGAAATATCATTCCTGTGTTGGAAATCCGAAGAACTTTTTTAAAGAAATATGTTTGTTCAAGAATTATGTATTTCTAGGAAAAATGAAATAATTCTTTTGAATCCAAATAATTCGAATAGACATTAAAATTACTTCAAACTGACACAACAAAAGAACACATTGACATCAAGCATTTTAAGCCCATACCGAGATGTCTCTCTCTCTCTCTCTAAGCATCACTATTACAACTAACTAATGCGCAATTTCGGAAATGCTTGAATTGCGAAATAGAGGGTCACATGATCATATTTAGATATAAAAAGTCACGTAGCCCCATATGACCTTGATAAAAACCAATCATTATACTCCGAGAATAAAATTTAAAAAATGTTGTTTACTTCACTAAAATCTATTTACAAGTCGAAGGTCACCTATTCAATGCAGCCTCTATATCACTCTTACTATTCTCACAATAAAATAAATAAAAAATTAACTTGTTCACGTGACTGTTACTAATTTTGAATTAAGGTCGGGAACTAGGTCAGCTTTATGTGTTTACAAATGAATCAGTCAAGGTCAAACTATTTTCTTGAAAAGTATTGAGTTCCTTTTAAACAAAACTACAATATTTTGACATATAATGAAATTAAAAAATAAAAAGATTTTAAAACTTACAAACAATTAAATCAGATATAAATTAAATCAAATATACATAGCACTACCCCCCTCCATAAAGAAAAAGAAAGATTCATATGATAACGCTTTCTTTTTACCACAGACTAATTATACGTGAGGTTAAAAAAAATTACAAACAGTGTTCATGAAATAATACATTGTTATACACTGAAAAGTGCATCTGCTATTAAATTATCTTTCCTTTTAATATGCCTGAAGTCAATATCATATTCATGTAACAACAAATTCTACCTTAGTAGTCTTTGATTTTTATTTTTCATCTTGCCGATGAAAGTAATGGGGTTGTGGTCACTAAACACAATAATCGAAGAAGGAGCTGAACTAAGGTAAACTTCAAAATGTTGTAATGCCAATATCAAAGCCAAACATTCCTTCTCGATTGTTGAATAATTTATATGATGCTTATTTAATCTTTATAGAAAAATAACACACTGGATGATCAATACCATTTTCAGCTTCTTGAATAAGAACTGCTCCAACCCCAATTGCTTGAACAGACAATTTAAATGATTGGCTGAAATTTGGAGCTGTAAGAACTGACACGCTGTTAAGTATGGCTTTTAACTTGTCAAAAGCCTCCTGACATTTTTCAGTCCAAAGGAACTTGTTTTTCTTGCTCAATAAATTTATCAGGGGTTCAGCAATTATAGAAAAATTGGAACTAAATTTCCGATAGTATCCAGCCATACCTAAATGCGCATCAGTTGCTTCTTATTTACATGCACAGGGAATTCAGAGATAGCTTTGACCTTAGCATCTATAGGTTTAACTTCTCCAAGTCCCCCGATATGTCCAAGAAAGGTTACACTACCACCGCAGAACTCACTTTTTGATAAATTAATTGTCATCCTTGCATCTATGAGTCTGTCAAAGAATTTCCGAATTGTTGCTAAATGTTCTTACCAGGTGTCGTTTTAGATGATGACATCGATGTAAGCATCACAAATGTCTAGACCAGAGGTAATCATATTCACGAGACGTTGAAATGTACTTGGTAATCCTTTCATCCCAAACGGCATTACTTTATATTGGTAAAGTCCATCTTGAGTCACGCATGCCGAAGTTTCCTTTGCTCTTTCCGTTAGTGCAATTGGCCAGAATTCTTTCAGAAGGCCAAATTTAGTGACGTAATTGGCATTCCCGATCTTATCAATACAGTCATCGAGTCTTGGTAATATGAATGAATTAACAACAATTAAATCAGATATAAATTAAATCAAATATACATAAGAGAAACGTTCGTATTTTTAAAATCAGACTTTTTTGCCAACTGCAAATTTATTAAAAAGACTTAGATGTATACGAGCGAATGAATTTTGTTATCTGTATTAGTGTGATATTGATTGCATGATCTGATATTTTGCAGCAATTATCAGCTTTAGAAAAAGTCACATTTTCTTTTGATATTGATCATTTTATTTCGAAAATCATCGGCTTTATTAAATGTTTAATGACATCGCCATGAAGAGACAGAAGACATGCATGTTGTTGATAGCTATACAGTAAAATGGCTTGTAGAATATACAGATCCTGAGTGTTTTAGATTAGTTTTACAGATAGCGAACTTCATATTATCATCTTTTAAATTATTCAATTAATACTAATTAATCATTACTGCAATACTAAAAGGACCCTTTTAATTGGTTAAGTAGAAATTTGTGCACGAAATTTGCATATTTGAATGCATAAAAAAGAAGGATTTTAGCGATGAAACGGCGAGCACACTGAGTTAAAAACTAACACAACTAAGGTATACTGTTAATTGCTTTGAAGAAAACGTAATGTACTCGGCTCCTCGGCCACAGTATGTTACATGCTGAAATTGATCATCGTTATGTGAATACACACGTGCTTTTAAATTTAGAGCACAAGCGGATAAACTCAAGCACGCGTTTGTCAAATTCTTAAATGTATTCTTAGACTGAAAATTTACATGATTTTGCTGGTAAGACATTAAACACTAATATGACTCTCGTAATCAAAACAGATGAAACATAACTCTTACCTTTAACATCTGTGCACAAAAGAGAGTGTCAAGTTATTTCTGAAAAGGGATTGCTGTAAAGCCGGAAAAATTAGAAAATCCTTAAATTCTCCTCATAATAAAACAAGATTTTGTGGCGACTTTCAATGTGCTATGGTTGAATTTCAGACCTTAATATCTTCCTAATTTTCGGTGAAAATTCGTATTTATTATTTAAACGACACAAAAGATATTCAAAGTTCTCAGTATGAGAGAGAAAAATTGAGATGTTCAGTGAAACTAGGGTCAGCTACTCTATGAAAGATAAAACATATCTGATTTCTTTAACTATTTGAAAACAGCCGACACTTGTATCTATCTATTATGGTTGTGAATTCTTAACATAACATTTTAAATACTTGGAATAATTTTTGCATTAAAGAATGCACAAACTTGTGAATGCTATCCGATATTAGACATTCGTTTGCATCTAACGTTTCTAAAGGCGAAAGGCATTAGGCTTTATCACGCTGTTAGCATTTGTTTTGGTGTAAATAGTTTTCATTCCAATTACTTAACGAAACTGTTTTTTATTCTTCCCAGTACTGTTAAAGACAGCTACACGAACTAAAACCTTATTTCCTCCAAGTTATCTAGGATATTTTTAGGAAGGGTTCATAAGGCACATATTGATGGAGACAAACGCACTATCATCTACAATAATAACTCATCCTCTATAACAGTAACTCATCATCTACAACAGTAACTCATCATCTACAATTATAACTCATCATCTGCAATAGTAACTCATTATCTACAACAGTAATTCATCCTCTGCAATAGTAACTCATCCTCTACAACAGTAACTCATCATCTACAACAGTAACTCATCATCTACAATAGTAACTCATCATCTACAATAATAACTCATCCTCTACAACAGTAACATATCATCTACAACAGTAACTCATCTACAATTATAACTCATCAGCTGCAATAGTAACTCATCATCTACAACAGTAACTCATCCTCTACAATAGTAACTCATCCTCTACAACAGTAACTCATCGTCTACAACAGTAACTCATCATCTACAATAGTAACTCATCATCTACAATAATAACTCATCCTCTACAACAGTAACTCATCATCTACAATTATAACTCATCATCTGCAATAATAACTCATCATCTACAATAATAACTCATCTTCTACAATAGTAACTCATCCTCTACAACAGTAACTCATCATCTACAACAGTAACTCATCATCCACAATAGTAACTCATCATCTACAACAGTAGCTCATCATTTACAATAGTAACTCATCATCCACAATATTAACTCATCATCTACAAAAGTAACTCGTCATGTACAAAAGTAACTCAATATCTACAACAGTAACTCATCATCTTCAATTATAACTCATCATCTGCAGTAGTAACTCATCATCTACAACAGTAACTCATCATCGACGACAGTAACTCATCATCTACAATAGTAAGTCATCATCTACAACAGTAACTCATCATCTACAACAGTAACTCATCATCTACAATTATAACTCATCATCTACAATAGTAATTCATCATTTTCACCGACGGATTGATATTACACACATTGCTAGAGACAAGGACATTTTCCTTTATTTGTCCCGACCAGACAGTGGTGATGAATCAAATCGTCATGCCCATATAATGCTGTTTGTTGTATCCTCATAAAAACAGCATGGAGGGCATTGAACAGGTTTTTATTATTAATAATGTAATATAATTCAAAATAATAAAATTAGTTTCCTTACATAATGTACATTATTTAATTATCGCATGCATGTATATCGGTTAGATAGTTTTCAACTGGCTAATGTTAAAAACAAAGATTCGAGACAAGAACACTGAAACATGGGCCTTAATAAAATAATCCAAGACAACGGTATAAAACCCAGAATTATATATTCCATACATATGAAAGTAAATGTATTTTCAATCTCAATTCAACAATATAAACATAACAAAAATTGGTCAAACCGTTTTGCACAGTAAAGACAATAGGAGAGAAAGATAATAACTAAAGATGTTTCCTTCTTCATGAAGTGCTGAGTTTGCAAAATAAGAAAAAAAGGCAAAGACTTTAGTATAATGAAGATCCTTTGTGGATTTAAAGCAATAAATATTATTGGAAACAAATCTCACCAATTTATTCAATTGACACCATGAGTAAGCAGTTTAAGAACTGCATATGTCATTCCAAGGGCGTGCGCTATGCACACATGAAGGTACATAGAGTACCTCTTTACAGTATACAATTGACTCCTCGAGTCTGTTTGCATACATAACTTTGTTGATCCATAGCGTGTCTAGTGTCATGCCTACTAAGGTCAAGATACGGTTAGGTTTGGGTCAGCTAATTTCTTTGGTTATTTTATAAACATGACTGGATAATATGTAATGCATGGACGCCTTTAGTGAGATGTCAGAACTGACTGTACTGTAAATAACCTTTTGTTCTTCCTTTATCACAATCAAGTTCCATCCAAAGTCTGAAAAACGAGGACAATCATTTCCCAGTATAGGACACAGTGCGCGCAAAGTCCGGTAAAAGGACACTTAATGTTCTGTACTTATACAGGATACAAAACAGATCCAATTCTAAACAACGTTCAAATTTGTATACAAAAAATGTGTTAACTGATGTTTAAAAATGTACATCGAAAATATTATCAACAACCTATTCATGCCCTTTCTTATTAGTAGCAACCGGTTCATGTCCATTTTATTAGTAGCAACTTATTCACGCCCTTTATTATCAGTAGCAGCCTATTCATGTCCTTTCTTATTAGTAGCAACCTACTCATGCCCTTTATTATTTGTAGCAACCTATTAATTCCCTTTATTTTAGTAGCAACCTATCCATGGCCTTTCTTATTAGTAGCAACCTATTCATGCCATTTCTTATTAGTAGCAAACTATTCATGCCCTTTCTTATTAGTAGCAACCTATTCATTTCCTATCTTATTAGTAGCAACCTAGTCATACCCTTTATTTTTAGTAGCAACCTATTCATGCCTTTTCTTATTAGTAGCAACCTATTCATGGCCTCTATTATTAGTAGCACCTATTCATGCCATTTCTTATTAGTAGCAACATATTCATGCCTTTTCTTACTGGTAGCAACTTATTCATGGCCTCTATTATTAGTAACAACCTATTCATGCCCTTTCTTATTAGTAGCAGCCTATTCATGCCCTTTCTTATTAGTAGTAACCTATTCATGTCCTTTCTTATTAGTAGCAAACTATTCCTGTCCTTTCTTACTAGTAGCAGCCTATTCATGTCCTTTCTTATTAGTAGCAACCTATTCATGCCCTTTATTATTAGTAGCAACCTATTCATGCCCTTTATTATTAGTAGCAACATATTCATGCCCTTTATTATTAGTAGCAACTTATCCATACCCTTTCCTACCAGTAGCAACCTATTCATGCCCTTTATTATTAGTGGCAACCTATTCATGCCCTTTCATATTAGTAGCAACATATTCATGCCCTTTATTATTAGTAGCAACTTATCCATACCCTTTCCTATCAGTAGCAACTTATCCATACCCTTTCCTATCAGCAGCAACCTATTCATGCTCTTTCTTATTAGTAGCAGCCTATTCATGCCCTTCTTATTAGTTGCATCCTATTCATGCCCTTTATTATTCATAACAACCTATTAACGCCCTTTCTTATTAGTAGCAACGTATTCACGCCCTTTATTTTAGTAGCAACCTATTCATGCCCTTTCTTATTAATATCAACTTATCCATACCCTTTCCTATGAGTAGCAACCTATTCATGCCCTTTCTTATTAGTAGCAGCCTTTTCATGCCCTTTATTATTAGCAGCAGCCTTTTCATGCCCTTTATTATTAGTAGCAACCTATTCATGCCCTTTCTTATTAGTAGCAACATATTCACGCCCTTTATTATTAGTAGCAACTTATCCATACCCTTTCCTATCAGTAGCAACTTATCCATACCCTTTCCTATCAGCAGCAACCTATTCATGCTCTTTCTTATTAGTAGCAGCCTATTCATGCCCTTCTTATTAGTTGCATCCTATTCATGCCCTTTATTATTCATAACAACCTATTAACGCCCTTTCTCATTAGTAGCAACGTATTCACGCCCTTTATTTTAGTAGCAACCTATTCATGCCCTTTCTTATTAATATCAACTTATTCATGCCCTTTCTTATTAGTAGCAACCTATTCATTTCTTTTCTTATTTAGTAGCAACCTATTAATGTCCTTTCTTATTAGTAGCAACCTATTCATACCCTTTATTATTAGTATCAACCTATTCATGCTCTTTATCATTAGTAGCAACCTATTCATGCCCTTTATTATTAGTAGCAACCTATTCATACCCTTTATTATTTGTAGCAACCTATTCATACCCTTTCTTCATGGTGCGGTCAGTTAGATGCTACTACTTTGTCTACTCCCAGCATTGTAGATGGAAGTCCTCACTTTTGCTATATCTAGACTATTCGCACTTATCCGGTACTATGTCTCACTTTTGCTATATTCAGACTATTCGTACTTATCCGATAATATGTCTCACTTATGCTATATCTAGACTATTCGCACTTATCCGGTGTTATGCCTCACTTTTGCTACATCCAGACTCTTTATACTTATCCGGTGCTATGTCTCACTTTTGCTATATCCAAACTCTTCACACTTATCAGGCACCGCTCCGGCGGCCTAGTGGTTAGAGCGTCCGCCTCAGATGCGGGAGGTTGTGGGTTCGATCCCCGGCCGAGTCATACCAAAGACTTACAAAAGTGATACTAACAGCTGTCTCGCTTGGCAGAGGTTAGTGTTAGGACTGGTCGGTCTGGTGTCAGGATAATGTAACTGGGTGGGACATCATGCTACATGTATGCGGCATGATGCTCCAGTGCTAGACATCACTATTAACTGTCACACTGCAGACATCGTAGCGATATGACTGAAAAATTGTTAAAGCTACGTTAAAAATCCATATCACACACACACACACACACACACACACACACACACACACACACACAAACACACAACTGTCCGGTGATATGTCTCACTTTTCCTAAATCCAGACTCTTCACACTTATCTGGTGCTCGCTTTATGTACCATGCGTTGTATTTTTAACATTTTTATATTCATTCATTTTCATTATCATCATCACCGTCGTCATAGTCAACGTCTTCCTGATCATTATTAACATTGTGATCTTCCCAATAAATTCAGGTTTCATCATATTGTCTTACTAAACCTGTTTCTTTCTATTCCTCGTATCAATGTATCAATGTCATCACACTGAGACTATATTTATGTCCAGCAGGACTGTTTGATTTGTTTTTGTGGAAGGATTTGTATATACATCACTGTCGTTACGAGTCAGGTCATTGATATATATATATATATATATATATATATATATATATATATATATATATATATATATATATATATATATATATATATATATATATATATATATATATATATATATATATATATATATATATATATATATATATATATATATATATATATATATATATATATATATATATATATATATATATATATATATATATATATATATATATATATATATATATATATATATATATATATATATAGTACTGCTATGTTGCATCATCCATTAATATATCTCAGCTTGTTTAGGCCTGCTGGAACGGAATCACTAATACAACTGTATACTACTATCGTCACTTAGATATGCGACCTGTTTTGCTGTATGTCTCCATCTAGCTGCTCCGTAAATTGTTTCTTGTTTTTTTTTTTTTCAAGACAAATTCCTTTCTTTGATATTGAAATATATATACCAGACGGATAATGACTATGACATACAAACTCTCTCTCTCTCTCTCTCTCTCTCTCTCTCTCTCTCTCTCTCTCTCTCTCTCTCTCATTTACTGGTATTGTCATTCTGGACCTACTGTTATCTCTCCCATCCTAGTGATGCTTAGGAGACGATGAAGACACTAGAAAAACAATAATGAAGGTTAAACTATTATGGCATTTGACAATAGCATATCATGTGTCCTTGTAATGTAGACAGTCTCCCTAAATTGCAACGAGATATTGATGTCGTTGACAGTCTGCCCAATGACAACGAGATATTGATGTCGTTGACAGTCTGCCCAATGACAACGAGATATTGATGTCGTTGACAGTCTGCCCAATGACAACGAGATATTGATGTCGTTGACAGTCTGCCCAATGACAACGAGATATTGATGTCGTTGACAGTCTGCCCAATGACAACGAGATATTGATGTCGTAGACCGTCTGCCCAATGACAACGAGATATTGATGTCGTAGACCGTCTGCCCAATGACAACGAGATATTGATGTCGTAGACCGTCTGCCCAATGACAACGAGATATTGATGTCGTTGACAGTCTGCCCAATGACAACGAGATATTGATGTCGTAGACCGTCTGCCCAATGACAACGAGATATTGATGTCGTTGACAGTCTGCCCAATGACAACGAGATATTGATGTCGTTGACAGTCTGCCCAATGACAATGAGATATTGATGTCGTAGACCGTCTCCCTAAATTGCAATGGAGTTTTGATATCGTAGACAGTCTGCCTAAATTGCATTGAGATATTGATGTCGTAGACAGTCTGTCTAATTTGCAATTAGATATTGATGTCGTAGAAAGTCTGCCTAAATTGCAATGCGATGTTGATGTCGTAGACAGTCTGCCTAAATTACAATGAGAGTTTGATGTCGTACACAGTCTCCCTAAGCTACAGTGGGCTATTGATCTCCTCTGCCTAAATTACAATGGGGTTTTGATGTCGTAGACAGTCTGTCTAAATTGCAATGAGATATTGATGTCGTAGACAGTCTGCCTAAATTGCAATGCGATATTGATGTCATAGACAGTCTGTCTAAAGTGCAATGCGATATTGATTTCGTAGACAGTATGCCTTAATTGCAATAGAGCTTTGATGTCGTAGACAGTCTGTCTAAGGTGCAATGAGATATTGATGTCGTAGACAGTCTGCCTAAATTGCAATGGAGCTTTGATGACGTAGACAGTCTTCCTAAATTACAATGGGATATTGATGTCGTAGACAGTCTGCCTAAATTACAATGGGGTTTTGACGTCGTAGACAGTCTGTCTAAAGTACAATGAGATATTGATGTCGTAGACTGTCTGCCTAAATTTCAGTCTGATATTGATGTCGTAGACAGTCTGTCTAAATTACAATGGGGTTTTGATGTCGTAGACAGTCTGTCTACATTGCAATGTGATACTGATGTCGTAGACAGTCTGCCTAAATTACAATGAGTGATTGATGTCGTAGACAGTCTCCCTAAGCTACAATGGGATATCGTAGACAGTCTGCCTAAATTGCAATGAGATATTGATGTCGTAGACAGTCTGCCTTAATTGCAATGAGATATTGATGTCGTAGACAGTCTGCCTAAATTGCAATGAGATACTGGTGTCGTAGACAGTCTGCCTAAATTACAATGAGAGATTGATGTCGTAGACAGTCTCCCTAAGCTACAATGGGATATCGTAGACAGTCTGCCTAAATTGCTATGAGATATTGATGTCGTAGACAGTCTGCCTTAATTGCAATGAGATATTGATGTCGTAGACAGTCTGCCTAAATTGCAATGAGATACTGGTGTCGTAGACAGTCTGCCTAAATTACAATGAGAGATTGATGTCGTAGACAGTCTCCCTAAGCTGCAATGGGATATTGATCTCGTAGAGAGTCTGCCTAACTTACAATGGGGTTTTGATGTCGTAGACAGTCTGCCTAAATTACAATGGGATTTTGATGTCGTGGACAGTCCGTTTTAAGTGCAATGAGATATTGATGTCGTAGACAGTCTGCCTAAATTGCACTGAGATACTGATGTCGTAGACCATCTGCCTAAATCACAATGAGTGATTGATTACAATGGGATATTGATATCGTTGACAGTCTGCCTAAATTACAATGGGGTTTTAATGTCGTAGACAGTCCGTTTTAAGTGCAATGAGATATTGATGTCGTAGACCATCTGCCTAAATTACAATGAGTTATTGATGTCGTAGACTGTCTGCCTAAATTGCAATGGGATTTTGATGTCGTAGACAGTCTGCCTAAATTGAATGAGATATTGATATCGTTGACAGTCTGCCTAATATGCAATTAGATATTGATGTCGTAACAGTCTGCCTAAATTGCAATGACATATTGATGTTGTAGACAGTCTGTCTAAATTGCAATGAGATATTGATGTTGTAGACAGTCTGCCTAAAATGCAATGAGATATTGATGTCGTTGACAGTCTCCCTAAATTGCAGTGTGGGTTTGATGTCGTAGACAGTCTGCCTTAATTACAATGGGTTCTTGATGTGGTATACATTCTGTCTAAAGTGCAATGAGATAGTATAGATATTGATGCCGTAGACAGTCTGCCTAAAGTACAATGAGATATTGATGTTGTAGGCAGTCTGCCTAAATTGCGATGAGATATTGATGTCGTAGACAGTCTGCCTAAAGTACAATGAGATATTGATGTGGTAGACAGTCTGCCTAAATTGCAATGAGATATTGATGTGGTAGAGAGTCTGCCTAAATTGAAATGCGATATTGATGTCGTAGACAGTGTGCCTGAATTGCAATGCGATATTGATGTCGTAGACAATCTGCCTAAATTGCAATGACGTTTTGATGTCGTAGACAGTCTGTCTAAATTACAGTGGGATACTGATGTCGTAGACAATCTGCCTAAATTGCAATCACATATTGATTTCGTAGACAGTCTGCCTAAATTAGAATGAGATTTTGATGTCGTAGATTCTATGCTCAACCTAAATTATGAGGTTCATTGGTACATGGAATTCTTTTCTGGGGTTCTCTCGGTCTGCACATGCATCTTATAATAGCTTCTCTTTATTTGTTGTTTTCTTTCTTCCTCTTTCTCCTTTTTGCTTTCTTTCTTTCCCTAGGCAAATTACAATTAAGGGATCGAGCCTAAGAAGCGCCGGAAAGTTTTATGAAGAGACTGAGCCGCAAGAAGTCTCCCGAAGGTAAACAGATGACTTGAACCCCAAGAAGTGCCCCGAAGGTACACAGATGACTTGAACCCCAAGAAGCACCCCAGAAGGTTTAAAATGGTTATCCAGAAATATTCGATGATGTGCTGTGATAATTAATTTTATCTATCCTTTAATTCTCTGTTAAAATAGTATAGTTTGTTTCTTTGCAAAAAGAGGCGACTTGATCATGTTTGCAGAGTATTGACTTGCGATTCTTGTCGATTTGCCGCTGTCTTTTGTCGATTTGCGGTGGAAATATCATTTCGCCGATTTCTTACTTAGTTTCTCCTTTGCATACATCATGAAATGTTCGTGTGTATTTTCTTTCACCAATCAAGTACTTCGGTGTATTGAATTTGATGCAGTAGCACACACACACACACACACACACAGAGACAAATGACAATATCTGCAAGACAGCATTTTTACGTAGTTGTTGAAACAGCTAATGTGTTTACTGGCAGCAAATGGAGAACGTTGAATTACGTATGGATAAATGTACGTTTTATGAACCTTCTACAAAACTTTAACTTATGCAACCATATGTACAAGAATATTACACTGGAAAATGATTAGCGTAATATGAAGTCAAACGTGGTTTCTTTGGACAGTTATGCTGAACTAGTACTTCGCTGTCCTTAATAACGTTTCTTTAGGAATCAACAAGGTAACGAATCGATGACGATCAGAAAAAACGTTTATGAATTGTGTACAAGTCGGTTATTGAAAGGGTAGGAGAATACACATTTCTATTCACCGCATTGAGAAACAGGGCATTAAGTTGTTAGCCATATCACCGACGTAATTATTTAAACTGCCTTCCTTCATGTAAAAACAAGCACATTTTGGCCTAATGGTTATAATAGCCTTTAAAGTATAGTGAATCTAAATACAAATATCCAAGACATGACAATCATGGTATACAATCCCAAGCTTTCGTAAACCCAGGCTCACCAAATAGTCAGGTGGCCTTAAATTGCAAATGAGAATGTGTTTATTGCATCCGTATAGCTGACGAACTAAATTGAAAAAGCTATAGACTCGGCAAGTATTCTCTTCAAGCTGTCTGGAATCTATTCCCTCGTTGAGAATCCTCTCTTTAACTTAGTTATCAAGAAACAACCTAATGGAACGCTTCCAAGAGTTCCCAGAAGAATCTGATGGGAGAAACCGTTCTCATTTTCAAAGAAGAAATGACTAAGATGTTGAAAAAAGCTCTGGAGATCTTGCAATCTTGGCTAAGGCTGCTGTAATAATTAGAAACGACATTTTCACCATGGACACTGTACATCACTATCCAGGCACAATCACTCCCTGACATTCTTCTACGAGAACGGAATCGGTCTTTCCGGTTTAGAGCATTATGAAAGTAAACCACCTGTTTTGGTACCATCTTCATAATCCAAAAGACGTTCTCTTCCTGGCCCACATGTAGCTCTGACAACCAGTCATTTTTGTGCGAAAGTGTAAGCTGGTGAAACAGCTGGGTTGAGCATGCACTACCTGTAAAGTTGACGTCGTGTGGGTTGCTGTCACACCTCCCTCAATCTCTGTTCTTGGGGAGGTCTGTCACCCAATTAACGATCAGCCATGGCATAAATGTCTCGAGGCACGCGATTGTGTATCTCAGTCCAGGACACATCACAGTCACATTATTGAATTAGCCTCCGTTTGCCTTGACGAGTGTTACAGTGGAAACGGCCAGTCACTCAGAGTGAGTCAGTGCATGTGATCATGCTAGGTGATATGCATACAGAGATGGCCCTGTTGAACGATTTGGGTGATGTGTTGGAATCTTCTGGCTGACAACATTAAATAATTGTGAAAGACAATACAGAGAAAATAAGAACATTACATTCACTAAAACTGTGAATGTGGATGTCTATTAGCAAATATGTCTTTACTAGAATAGATACGGTAGTAGATGGTATATTTAGAGCATCGATAGTATTTTATCAGATACAGTTACTTCACAAACAACTAATTTCGAAACAGTATGGCCTTCTTTATGACTCCATCACCCTAGATACATGATACGTACGTGATATGTAATCACTGATGTCGGCTAACTTGCATTTGGGCGTGTGTGTGTGTGTGTGTGTGTGTGTGTGTGTGTGTGTGCTTGTTTGGTAAACATTAGGAAATAGTGAGAAGGGCTCCTAGGCTAAATGGAAGTAATAGGCCAGATTGGAGCCTCAGGCCATATTTGTTGTCTTTAATCCGCCCAGTAACGGTAAAATCACAAAGACACTTGACTAAAATAACAATGATGTCCTCAACAAACTTAAACATAAGTAAGATAAAGGCGGGAAAACAATACTCTTCAATTCGAAAACCAGAAATAGTAAAAGATATGAAACAACAACACTTTATTTCTTAGAAATGTTCGTTATTGAAAACACGTTTACACTAGCACATATACTTTCACGAAATAATCTTATTAGTATTGTCATAAGAATATTTCGTTTCAAATTCATTTTCTGGATCCGGATGAGCCAGGATACTACTGTGCACATTTCATTATACGAAGCGAAATATAAAATAGAGTGGATTGGGTCCAATAATATCAAAAAAAAGATCAATTTGTAACTCGAAGGAAATGCCAGATGCACATAAATTTTCTTTTGGTTCGTTGTGCAGTTGTGCAGATGCTGCCAACAAATATGGGATGGTCTACCGAAATAAATCCAGACACATATCATTTAAAATTGAATATATGTTTTATTTTCCTTGACTTTGCTGGTAACTACGAGTGTTATGGGGAATTAAGAAAGTACACCAATATCCGTTCTGGGTCTAAAAGGCTGAAAAAGAGAGAAGAAAGGACCATGCACACTTTGCGGCATCTGTCAACGTCAGTCAGTAATACGTCCGGAATTATTTTATTCATGGTACTGTATTCTTCCATTAAAGAATCTCAACTTCTCGTGGCAACACTGGTGATGTTTTTTCCCCAATGTCCTCATTGCGAATTAGCCATGCAACTGCTAAAAGGAGATCATTTACAGTGATTGTTTTGATGTAATTGTTGGATTGTCTATATAATATAATTACTGTTAAACTATTTTATTCCCTTCCGTTCTTGTGTTTATTTTACAACATTTTATTTCATTGTATACCAACTCATAGTTAATAACAGCTAAATATGCAGTACAGCTATGAAAGTCCACCATTGTATTTCGTAAACATATATTATACATAATCGCAAATATATAAAATGATCAGAAACAATAATCTAATTTTAAGAAGCTTATTGTTAAATATGGAAGATTTATTTCATCCAAATATTTTAAATATTTAATGGCACATTATTTGAGTTTTAGAGAGCATTACGGTTCAGGAGTTTCATAACAGAATATAAACATAAATCGGACTGAAGCTATACAGTGTCACGTCCATTACTATGAAGGAAAATTGGAGAAAGCTAGATATATTTATGAAATATACACAAATATATAACACCTGATGAGCAATACATCTAAATACAGTACTTGTTGTGTTTTTTCTTCTTGCACTAATATAAATGTTGCAAAAACGCACAATAACCATCTTTTTGAAACAAACCAAGGATATACTAATATTAAACATTCCAACCGTTTTCTATTTTCTTTATACATTTCCAAGCCCCAAACACATTTTATGGAAAAAAACAATGTCTATTCAGAGACAAGGACCAATCAGAAAACAAAATATCGAGCGAAGTCAGTCTAAAATTATTAAAGCTTAACAGGAACTGACAGAAACGGAAACTGTTTGAGGCTCTTGACATAACCAGGAATAAAGTACTACAATTTCCAACCGTTTTTATATAGCGAGGCATTTTTTTAATTGAAATGATTTTACCGGATGTGAGATCGACAATTTTGAGCTTTTATTTATTTATTTTAAACCAAAAGTGCTACCTAATGCTCATATTACAAGCAGTATTCAATTACCAACAAGGCGTGAATAGTAGTTGGTAATTACCAACAAGGCGTGAAGAGTAGTAGGTAATGGGTTTACATATTTATGAGTATATCTTTTTCCGAACCATTAAAATAAATACTTTGTCCAAAACAACCCTAAAACATCAAAGAAAGTCAGGGCTGATGCGGTTCATTAGCTCAAATGATCTATTTCATAGCAAGCAAAAAGAAACACGACTATGTGTACAGAATATACATAAAACTATTGATTAGCCTTTGATCTTGCTTTTGTAGCAATGCTATACTAAATGCTAAGCTTTGTCATTTATCCAAGGTATATCATTTGTTTTTCGTACTACAACTGTTTCCATCTGCAATTAATGTTTCTGATTAATATTACATACTAGTACTTTAAAACAAATACATAAAATAACAATGAAGAATGCTTGTATTCATACATAAAACTTAAGCATGGAAACTTGGGGAAACGTTTCGAAAACAAAGCATTCAAAGAAAAGAAAACATCTGAATACTGAAAAGTTGGCAGGTGGACTAAAAACGTGTCAAGTTTGTACAAAGTGAAATCACGGCGAGCGAATCGTCGACGTAACCCAACTGCATTAAATACATAACAGATTCTTCTTAAAATTTCCCTGTTATCTAAAAGACTACAATAGGTGCATCGTAGACAGAATTGTTACTAGAGAAGCTGCAGAAAGCGAAGGCAGATGGAACAACAAAAAGCTTTTACTGCACTTGACCTTACCCTATTGAACCGATTTGTATTATTTTGTCTTTTACGGCGCAGTAACACAAGTAGGTTATTTAGTGTCATGGTAAATATATGTAAAGTACTTTGCCCAAGGACAATCCATCAAAGCAAACGAAATATATAATATAAAAAAAAACAGAAAAAAGATTCTCTATACATTTTTCAAGAGTTGTTTTGTATTGGGTTTGACTAAAAGCAGTTCATCTTTGCGATCGTGATATAAATAAAGACGTGAAAAAAGATAAAAGGGTGAGATCCATAACGACATTTAGAAGAGAATTTCAGCAACACTGGATCGTTATCCCATCTCGATGCAAGATTGCCAATCATCGCGAGACATGGAAAACGACACAGTAAGGCAATACTACATTAGACAAAAGAACATATATCAAAATGAAAACTATTTTCACTTTGGTTTGGCACTGTGGTTGACAAAAACATTGACCTTAACAACGTCATTACCGGTAGAGAAATAAGTAGAAATAGCTCATTTAGAAATACCGCACCAGTCTCCGAGTAGGTATGTAAAATAGCAATACTCCGTCCAATTGCGAATGCCTAATTAGCGAATAGCATATTGTATAAACAATACTATGCGAGTGTTCTTTAATTATATTTAAAATTTGTTTAATTGTTCCTCCCTAAATTTATTTATGTCTTTAATTTAGTCTTAATAACGTACCATTTATATGACGAAGCAACTTAAAACATACTGTTTTTTGAGCATCTGCATTGAATTTTTAAAAAAATGTTTGCAGTAACAACAGAATGCACGACAACACACTTTTCCCTATTACACTCTGCCCGACCAAATACTTTTCATTACTAATTTGAACATGCTTCAACACATAACACGACCAAGACTTCTTGGCTTTTTTTTTTTTTTTTTGGATATAAAGGAAATGCTGATAATCGTTTCCCAATTCAAGATATATTTGACTTAAGGCTCGTCAGTGTTCTAAAGACCCTTTTTATCCTCTTCATATGTTTTTCATCTGCTTACTCTCTTCGTCTCTTCATTACACAAAGCCAGAAGCCAAACATATTAAGTGAAGAGGTCGCTGACTCTAACTTAATGTGATCCTGATAATAGCTTTGGGATCTTCAGAACTGTTGTAAAGCAGTATAGAAAGAACGAGCTTGGTCTTAAATTTCATTAAATAGAGAAATTAATTTTATTGTTGTAGAAATTGCGCTATGGACCTGGATATAGATTTTTGAAAAATATTTTTTTACACTGTAATCGAAAAAAGGGTCTTCTTTTATATTTACTTTTGTTATAACTTACATTCCAATTATCAAGAAGACCAACTGTAACTGGATGGAACAATTTATAACTGCTAACCTCTTTTTCTTGCACATGTGAAAAATAAGAGAATTTATATACAAATTCCAATCTGACAATAAGAAAATGAAAATTGTGTTGGTGGTATTTTTAAGCATTCTCGTATTGAATTGTCATCTTTTATTTATCTATATTGGCATGTCTTTATTTCAAATGGCACTATACCCTTTACGTAACAAAACTCCCCAGGTATCTTCTTTAAATGTCGCCTATGGTCCCAATGGACAGGTTTTAGTGACTTTTCAACATACTGAAGAAAACTTCGAGGTACAGTTCTTTTGCAATGTTCACTTACGACAGTCAAGGACTGATTTGAATATTTTCCTTTGACTATGTGACTTCAACAAACAATATGTGCGTACCTGATTTAAAATCACTATCATACCAAGCTGGCATACTTTTTCCTAACCCCTCCACCGTGCCGCTTTTGATATGTTTGCAGCTGTAGCAGACATAGGTAAACACAACAATCAAGATGGTTAGAGCGTCCGCCCCTGATGAAGAAGGTCGTGGGTTCGATCCCCGGCCGAGTCATACCAAAGACTTATAAAAATGGTACCTATAGCTGCCTCGCTTGTCGCTCAGTATTAAGAGGTTAGTGTTAGGGCTTGTCGGCCTGGTGTCAGGATAATGTGACTGGGTGGGATATCATGCTACATGTCAGCGGCATGATGTCTCAGTGCAAGGCACTATCAACTGCCACATTGCAGACATCGTAGCGATTTGACTGAAACATTGTTAAAGTTACGTTAAAAATCCAAATCACACACACACACACACACACACACACACACACACACACACACCCCTGCTGAACTAACTAAAGAAAAATGTAAACCAAAATACATATGTAGTTTCTGTGTGAAAATATAAACACCACGCTCATGTTATCTGCTTAGAAGTTAGGATTTTAAAATACGAACCTACTCAGTGAGACCCAAATTTCATACGTAACGATTTGTGGTAGTTAAATCTCGCTATTTCACAAAATAGCGAAGGGCAATGGAGGTAGAAATCTGTTTTGGTTTAAATCTTTTAAACGCTTTTATGATATATACCTAAATATACGGTTCATCTTTGATTGTTTAAAGACTGGTATCAAGATCTTGGTATAGGATATGAAATTCATGGAGGTTTATCACGGGGATAAATTACCATGTTGCACTGATAACAGCGTGAAAAATGGAATAAAAAGAACCATTCCTTCTCGTAAAGAAACTAATATTTCAGTACTGTATACCACAAACCTGACATAATTTGAAAGTTGCAATTTACAATGTTACAAGTAACACTTATCATACTCTTGTTATTCTTAAGTGGTAATTATTAAAATAAAAATAGATTTCAAAACATCGAATTCAAATGCAGACTTCTAATAATGATTTACGGTCAGTTGTTATGGAAACAGATATTTACTCTCGTCCATTAATAGCTAAAGAAACAATCTGTAACACAAAAACTTTAGAAGTTAAATAATTTATAGCAAAAACTTTTCAGAAGTTATGTTCTTTCTGTATTATTCATATACAATTTTTGGTAGCTGTGGGATATGTGTGGTTTGGACTTTTAGTCATATCACTACGACATCAGCAGTGGCAGTTTATAGTTATGTCACTGTTGCATCATGCCGCAGACATGTAACATGATGTCCCACCCAGTCACATTATCCTGACATTAGGCCGACCAGTCCTATCACTATCCTCTTAATGCTGGTAACATTTTTATAAGTCTTTAGTATGACCTGGCCGTGTTTCGAACCCGCGACCTCCCGCATCGGACCACTAAGGCCACCGGAGCGGTCACTGTAGTAGATAAGAACAACTTCTTTTGCAGTTGAATACAAGCGAAGAAATGAAGAAACATACCATTTTGAGACTAAAGTCTAGCTTTAATTACAAGCAGTTATTCATAGTTTTAAGTCTCCTGTCAGGGATTTTATTTACGTCCTTAATGAGGCGAATACAATATTAAAGCAAAATGTCTATTAGATGTGATTCATTACAAAGTTATATGAATTCCCAAACTTATATCAAAGTAATGAAATGTAAATTACGCACCTCCCCAGTCTATATTTTTAAAATGTGAACAGACATGTGAGTTTGCAAAATTAGATAAATAAATTACATAATAAATACACAAAAAGCTCCTAAAATGAATCCTTCATAGAAATGTACATGAAATGTCGTTTTGAACAAACCAAGATTAAACATGCCCGTCGGTGGACAAGAATAGACATCATAAGAGAAGAAGTCGAAGTGTCCTTGCCACGTTAGAAGGAAGAATGTACCATCGATCTGGATGATATCTGTACGTTATATGGTATAAAGTACCATCGATCTGGATGATATCTGTACGTTATATGGTAGAATGTACCATCGATCTGGATGATATCTGTACGTTAGATGGTATAAAGTACCATCGATCTGGATGATATCTGTACGTTAGATGGTATAATGTACCATCGATCTGGATGATATCTGTACGTTATATGGTATAAAGTACCATCGATCTGGATGATATCTGTACGTTAGATGGTAGAATGTACCATCGATCTGGATGATATCTGTTCGTTATATGGTATAAAGTACCATCGATCTGGATGATATCTGTACGTTAGATGGTATAATGTACCATCGATCTGGATGATATATGTACGTTAGATGGTAGAATACACAATCGATCGGGATGAGATCTGTACGTTAAATGGTAGAATGCACAATCGATCGGGATATATTCTTCTCTGTAAAACTCTCCAAATGCCAAACAATCTCCAGTGGGACATGTGCAATTACCAACGCAGCCACTGGAGGGTATTTCATTATGTACATACACGTTTATCTAATTTGCGATATTGGTCTGCAGTAAGCGGCAATGGCATTTGTGGATGGTTTGGGGCCTGCTACAGAAATAAGATCAAAGATACCTTTAATTATCATCCCTGGCTAAGTATGTGAAGCTAAACTTGCAATTATCTCTGCATGTGGTGCCTATCTTTAAACATCACACCCTAGAGTGCAAGTACTTTTGACTCGTGTGGTTAGTTTCGGACATGTCTCACCATGTAGCTTGAAAGTTGGTTCAGCTGCTGTTTCTCAAACGCATATTGGAATTTTTGTGCTAGATGTTCATATTTTCTGTCATCTTTACAGAAACACTTATGTGTTTTACATTCTTTTCAAAAAGGTAAATGCAGACCGTTTAGAGACAGATGGCACGACTTAGAGACAGACAGTATGATTTGGAGCCAGACACTTTGATTTAGAGACAGTATGATTTGGGGACAAACCGTTATGAGTTAGACAGTCTGATTTAGAGACAGACAGTTTTGAGTCAGAGTATGGTTTAGAGACAGACATTATCATTCAGAGACAGACAGTTATGAGTCAGACAGTATGGTTTAGAGACAGACATTATGGTTTAGAGACAGACGGTATGGTTTAGAGACAGACAGTATGATTTAGAGGCCGACAATATGATTTAGAGACAGACAGTATGATTTAGAGATAGACAATATGATTTAGAGAAAGACAGTTTGATTTCGAGACAGACAGTATGTTTTAGAGACAGACAGTATGGCTTAGAGACAGACAGTATTGATTTTGGGACAGACAGTATGATTTAGAGACAGACCGTATGATTTAGAGACATACAATATGGTTTAGGGACAGATAGTATGGCTTAAAGACAGACAGTATGATTTAGAGACAGTATGATTTAGAGACAGACTATGATTTAGAGACAGACTGTATGCTTTAGAGGATACATCTTCAGATCGGACCGTATACAAATATTTAAAATCATGAGGAAATCCTTGAATCTTTGCATGGGTAATGGAGTATGCATCCATTCGAATGACCATAATTCTTCTGCAATACATCCCTTTAGCCGTCAATTTCAATAAATATGTATGCAAATTCAAAATATTAATAGTGGATCACTATGTTGTCCAGATAATTTGGCATCAATAATTTATCAACGATTACATGCATACTGTTGACAAGAAAAAAGGAAGAATAAAATATTCAATAAACAAATTGCCATGTGATATTTCCCAAATAGCTGCTTCGAAAGTATTTGCAGGCAAAACTAGCAGACGTTTCTGAATGACCAGACGCCCAGACTTTCATGACTGATAACGTTTCACCTACCTAATAATTCGGACTAGTACGTTTCAAAGAAAAACACGTTTTCTGCTTTTAACATTCCCAAAAAGTTATTAATTATCTTCGGGCAGATAACTTCGATACTGGTTGTAAAGTAAATGAAACAAATTATTTTGTCAGATATTAAGCTGACATTTACTTCCAACAATGACTGTTAATTTACTTAACCGTATTTGTTACGGATTTGATAACTATAATGTTGCAAATAAGTCAAGTCCTGTCATACTCTAACTATAAAACAAATCGTAAGCGTTTTGTGGAGAAAAAAATCTTTATTCTTTGGATTTACTGATAATATAAACTATTAGCCAGATACAAATTTTTAAAAAAAATACCGTCAGAGATATAGCTGAATGAAATCAGTTCAAAAATTAAAATTATATCCATTGTTATATTTTTTTAGAGTTTCATGGTTGCAAAAGAATTTACTCTATAAAAGAAGATAGGAATGCCATTTCAGAATTTGTAATATCTGATAATACTGATATTTCTGCAAGTGTGTTTACTTTACACTAGTCGTTGGCGGATGCTAAAATATTCATGCATAGAAAATATTTTGTTATGTGCTTCGCATATGGAAATGTGCTAAAATGGGAAAGAAACTATAAAACAGTGTGGTTAATAGTACTTTGCCTCTAGTTTCGTTGCAAGATAGAACTAAATTCCTTAGCACTATGTCTCCCCATCCGATGATGATGATGATGATGATGATGATGATAAATAATAATAATAATAATAATAATAATAATAATAATAAGAACAAGAAGAAGAAGAAGAAGAAGAAGAAGAAGCGCGTCATTATATTGTATATATGACCTGTTTGACTGTAAGATGATCTCATTTGTTCGCAAACATTTCTTGCTTGTTTTAACGTTAACTTTAGCACATTTTTGGCTAAATAATGTCGAGAAAACGAGAACTAAGCGCCTTGCTCAATGATACACCAAGGCAGCCGTATCGAATCCGCGACTCTTTGATTACGAGTCCCACGCTCTGCCAACCTAGCTACCGCGGCGGCCCCGCAAACCATACACTGGAATGGTCTATTAAAAATGAATGACCAATCTGGTACTTGTTAAAAATACATTTATTTATTTCATAGGCAAGGATCAGTGTGTTTTATAAGAGTTCCAACTTAAATTAACGCGAAGGACGAGAGCTGTATAGCAATTTAAAGATTGCAGGAAAGTTTAACATCGTTTAAGTTCGCTGTAATGATGGCTTAATAAATGCTAAAATGTAATGGAACGTTTGCCATTGATTGAGGCAGGTTGTCCCTCAAGTTACCAAGCAAGATTAGTCGCACAGCTTGGATGCAGATGCTAGGAAATTCTTTGAAGAAAATTAATAACATATGCTTCCTCAGGGAACTAAAGGAACTGAGGAAAAAAATATTTGCTCTCTTTGCAATAAATGCATTTAAATCTGCTTTGGGTCTCACACCTGAATAATAGGATGAAACAATGCATGTGTCTAATAAATATAATGTGATAAATGCAATCTATGTCAGCGGATTAAAGACATTGCGAATGCTATATTCACGATTTTGGAGAAAATAAATGATATTCCAATCGATTTCATGCAGGTATGTCTCGATGAAAGGTCATTCAAGTTTGCTGGGCCAGCTAGTGAACGGTTACCCCATGTCGACACCAAATGGTGTCAGTGAATTCCAACTTTTCGATAGGGAATGGACTCTGACCCTACACCGCAACATAAATGTCCAAATATCAAAAATGGGGCGAGGTTCAGAGGAAATTCGGATTACAATCAATCCATTTCCCAATGTTAAAAAACAGGACTTTTAAAACTGAATGGATATAAAAAATTATTAAATAAATATACAACAAGATATTCAGAGACGATATAAAAGACGAAGGTTGTAACTTGATATTACAAAAATTAACATTTTTGTCGTGGATTATGTCCTTTGTAGACTCTTATCAAAGAAGTAACTATTATTGTTTAATAACGTCTTGAAGCACTTTCATCTATTTATAGTTGTGCTAAGAAACGGAGAAGACATTTCTCATTCCTGTTTATTTGTAAAATTTGCTACTCTCTTCATCAGATGAACAGATATATCAAGCCACGCTTAATGCTTGCACTACAGCTTTAAAGATGAAAGAGTTGAAAGTGTCTGTTTATTTACTTACTTGATTGGTGAGGAAATGGCACTGTTTTAGACATACCAATATCGCATCAGGCGAATTATGGCTTCTTTCTTTTATGAACATATTTCTTTGAGTCTAGGACCTATTCCTTTTAATATATGACATTTTCCCCTAGTAATAACGATCAATTAATGAATAATTAAGACCAAGAATAATAAAGTAACGTTTAACCAAATTGATATTTATGTTGTACATTGTGTATCGTTGTTATTCACTATCGGATGAACTTCAACGATTTTCAGTTAGCTGGTGTATGTCTATTCCTCTTTCATGCTGTGAGACAACATCGGAAAATATTGTATGGAATATTTTGAAGCAATGGAATGTACAGCGGCATCGCAGCAGGCCAACGTTAACGTAAACTAGATTACAGATACAGTGTACATGATTTCATTTCTGAACCTTTCGTCAATGCCTCAGTAAACATACGGTACCTCATGCCTCAGTAAACATACGGTACCTCATGCCTCAGTAAACATACGGTACCTCATGCCTCGGTAAACATACGGTACCTCATGCCTCAGTAAACATACGGTACCTCCCCCGTTGTGTCCGGATATGGTTGAGAGTTTTAAAGACGTAACTTGATTATCAGTTATTTTTCGCAACAAGTTTCCATCTCACTATTGTATCATTATTCTTGAGTGATTCGTTGTTTTTATTTTCCTAATGATATTTAATCAAAGTGAATAAAACATTTTTGTTTTAAATGACGGATTCTAACAACCCGTTCCGTCTGCCTTTACATCGCGTGGAGATATTGAAGTCTTAGTTTTGCGTATTGTAGTATTAGGTCAACACAGTGCTATTGTGTGGGCAATGATACTAAATCTTATTTATGCGCACTAGGAAATTATTTAACATTGCAACTTTGAAAACATGCTTTCATTTATTTAAGGAGGTGCACTACAGATATTATGAAATTCTGAGAGAGTGGCGGGTGTAAGGTGAAGTTGTTTACATTTGCAGCATGCAGAAATGTAGAGAATGTTGGTATACCTCTATGTTACTTTCATGTACTGTGGCAGAATTGTTTTTTGAATATTGTAATTGCGGCAATTGAACATGATCTAAGCAAAAAGCTAACTAATACTGCTGTTCCCTTGTGCTCAAAAGATCAGCTGAATTATTGTAAAGTACACTACATTTAGCAGTTAAAATAGGTAAAATGAAGTTTGTCGGACCAGACAATACCAGCTTCTGAAAGAGCAACGAATGAGTTACCAAATATATAAAATGTAAAAAAGTTATAGGTTCTTTCTTTTACAATTTACCTCTGAAGTCCATGAAGTGAAAATGACTCAGCGGAATTTGTAGCTTTTAGATAGGTGAAGATCTGAAGTAAGACCGGGCTGTAAACTCCATAAGTATAACCCATATTAAACATGCTAGTCAGACAACAAAATAAAGGAAATTAAAGAGTCTTTGAACAATAAATAAAATAATGACGGTCTTTTTAAATACCCAAGATAAACGGTGACGAAACCCAGGGCCATTCTTTTTCCTTAAAAGTCAAACCCTATGCAAAATACGAAACTGTAAAGCGCCACCTTAAAACAAATATGAAAATTTGTGTATTTTTTCTCCTTACTTTTATATCATTATGTATGATGTTCTCAACAAAGTGGTACCTCAACATTGATGTTATATATGAAAATAAACTACTTATGCTAAGTTTGATCATGCTTACACAATTTGCCTCGAGGCAGGCAGTATTGTGCGATTAATGTCCCTAATCATGGGGAAATTAGAAGTCTTAGAATACAGGAGTGAAATGAACTTAAATTCAAAACTGCTGCGTTAAGTAATATAAATATATAGTGAAAATGTTTCTTTTCATTTATTTATAATGAAATTAAGAAATAAATGATGAAAAAGCAAATACGCTTTGTTCCTTATTAAACAATAAGCAAATATTTAAACCTTTGACCTTTGACCTCCATGAACCTTATGTGTTCCATCCCTTCTCAAACTGTAAAATTCATTGGTGGCATTTCAACACAAAAAAGTATGGCACGTTTCATATACCTGTATAATGTACATTTTTAAAATAGCACGGGGGTGGGGCTGGGCGGGGCGGGGCTTGTGTGGGACTGACACTAACATATACTGTTATGTGGGGGGGGGGGAATACAGAAGACCGTTTCAAAAGGTTTGTTTTGATGCATGCAACTTAAATCTTTGAGCCGTACTACCAAAATTAAATCATAAAATAATAATACCCATGCGTTCTTTATGGGGCGATTTATAGATATTACGAACTTCTGAGAAAATGGCGGGTGTAAGACGAAGTTGTTAATATTTGCAGCATGCACAATGGAGAGAATGTTTGTATACCTCTATATTACCTTCATGTACTGTGGGTGAAATTTCTTTGCATATTGCACTTATTGGAATTGTACATGATCTAAGCACACCGCTGATTAAAATGGATGTTCCCTTGTGCTTAAAAAAATCAGCCAGAATTAGTCTAAAGTACATTATCTTTAGCAGTTATTAAAATAATGAAAATGAATTTTGCCGGGCCAGATAAAACCAGTTTCTGAAATTTCAATGAATGAGTTACCAAAAGTACAAAATGCAGAAAAAGTTATCGGCTCTTTTTTTAAATACAAGTTATCTCTGAAATCCATGAAGTGAAAATAAAAAACAGCAATAATTACTGAGCTAGAGAATAAACACTCGGGTGTGGATAAATCTTGCGTGCTTTACAAGTTTGGAACAGTGAAATTTAAACAGATATTCTAAAAAAGGAGATTAATGTAATTTTACAATTAATATAGATTAGAGTGCGATGGGTCAACGCCCATTAGGCGTCTACAGGTACTTTACATACAATACTCATTAATTACATATACCAGAATGCAATGTTGCTTATGCCGGAATATTAAAACTAACTTCAACCCTTCCTTGGCATAAAATCTGGTTTCCTTTAGAGGCTGAATTCATGTGGAAAAATTCTTGGAATTGCTTGTAATTCATACTTCATTGACGAAAATAAATTTTGTAGTGCTCATTGCAGGTACACACATTCACATAAGGGCTTCCTGGCATGCGTCAGTAATAAATCATTTTGTGATAAGGCATCAAAGAGAAGCTTGAATATTATTCATATAATTTACAGAGAGGATTACAGCCTTTCCTTTTGCTCATGATAAACGTGTCGGAAAGATGTCTACAGAATCGTAGACATTCTCTTTGCTAGAACGAAAAACTCTTTTGAAGCAGTCTTCTTACACTTCATAAGAAAGTAATACAAGTAGTTTGGTAAGATATTGGTAAATTAGATTGATACGAAATGGCACATTGTATATCCGCATCTATTTCATGGACATATTCTGAGTAAGTAATCAAAAACTGACTGGGGAAAAGACTGAAGTAATATACAAAAAGATTAGACTCAAGTCCTTACACACCTATGAGCACACTAGGACCAGATAAATCTTAAATCGTATTCAAGATTTGAAAAACGCATGTACACTGACAAAACACCAAAACAAAAACTGTAAGTAAAAATAATATAAAAAATATAGAAATATTTCTAAACATTACATTTAAGAGAATCTAGTAGAATCATCTACATATAAATAAAAAAAACCCATTCATTTAATATTTTCTAACTGCAGAGGATTTACCTAATCATGCCGAAATGACTTGAAAATCTGATCATCTGATATACTTATAAATCATGAAAATTTGCATGGTTCTAGTTTCAATAATATTTGTTCTGTCATGCTAAGATGAAATAGGAACAGGTGTTCCGATGTGCGGACGAATGGACGTGTAGACCTACGTACAGATTGATAGCATGAAAACAATATGCTCCATTATGCAGTGGGTACCCACAACAAGTCAAAGGACTTTTGAACATTAACTGACACCGTATAATGTTAGTCGTCACACCTTCAATGTGGCAAAAAACTACCATTTGTCTACAACAATAAGCTCTGAAATTCCATATCATAACAGTGGTATTAAAACGTTCTGAACTTTAGACCGCTGTTTACACAGTTCTTTATTAATGTAGAGTACGTCATTGCATCTCTTGAATGTGGTCCCCCTGCAGCTCAACACGCTTTCTGATCATACAGTTATCAACCGACATTTGTATTCACGTTTTGGTATGCTCTGTATGCAATAGAAGACTGCACTTCCAACTGCATGGCGGCTTTCAAATCGTCTAATCCCTAGTGAATCTTTGATATCTAAATGGATATATAAAGTTCAAAGGTGTTCTATGTGCACCTTAGTGAAGGTTATGTTTAATAAAACAACTAATAATACTAATACAGATATTAGTTTACCAAGACTCCATTCTATTTCATCTAATGATTTTCTACTTCCAATAAGTGAATTGTATAAACAGCTAGTTCGGCTTCTTCTGATTTAATCATTTGAAACCGTTTGCCTAGAGATGCCTAGTGATGCCTAGAGATGCAAACTAAACACTACGAACGCCTTTCTTTCATCACAGATGTTTATAATCGATGCTATCCAGATGATATTTTAAACAGCTTATGGCAAACTTTGTTGTATATATATCTTTGTGTGTGTGTGTGTGTGTGTGTGTGTGCGAGAGAGAGAGAGAGAGAGAGAGTTTGCTATCATGCAAGTTCACGTACACAATGCTTTCTTGTGCAGAATCTATATCCAGTTGCATTTGTGTAGACTGGTTGATAATACCTGTATTTTAACATACTAAAATACTAGATTCCAACTGCATTCCGTGTATTATGTTTCTTCTTCTTCTTTCTCCTTTTCTTCTTCATCATCATCATCATATTCTTCTTCTTCTTCTTCTTCTTCTTCTTCTTCTTCTTCTTCTTATTATTATTATTATTATTATTATTATTATTACTATTAGTATTATTACATAGTTCATTACAAGACTAAAACATTTATATGGCCAAACTTTAATATTTTGAATATACATTTGCAGCATAAAATATTCCTGATGTGACACTGGCTGTGAATTTGTAATGTCGAGTGGGATGTGTCTCTGTGAAAAATCTGATATATATATATATATATATATATATATATATATATATATATATATATATATATATATATATATATATATATATATATATATCGAAGGCTTCACCAGTAGACGCAAAACATTCCTAGCGCATTTTAGAGTAAATTTGAAACCTCATATCATCCTATCAGTACATCAGTGCTTAAGGAACCAAAATAGTTCCTCGAGAAAAAATATTTATCGGGCCTACGAGCTAATATATCACTTCAAGTCCTCGGTTTAGATATAAATGCATCACAAGAAAGATTGTAAATTTCTAGGTACTCCAGGGAACAAAAAGCCACATAAATGTTATTACTGGATTGAAAAAGCCATCTAAAGGTCATTACTGGATTGAAAAAGCCATTTAAAGGTGATTACTGGATTGAAAAAGCCATCTAAAGGTCATTATTAAATTCAGAGTCCTAACATGATTTTAGATTTGATTAGGTATAACGTCTTTTTCAAGAGTTTTTTGTGTTGCTTGGATTTCTAACGTAGCTTTAACAATTTTTGACAAACGCTACGATGTCTGCAGTGTCTTGCACTGGGACATCATGCCGCAGACATGTAGCATTACATCTCAAGCAGTCACATTATCCTGACACCAGGCCGACCAGTCCTAATGCTAACCTCTTAATGCTGAGTGCCAAGTGAGGCAGCACATCCATGCATACATACATACATATATGCATGCATACATACATACACACACACACACACACACACACACACACACATACATACATACATACATACATGCATACGGTTTTGTTATTATTCTAGACGTACAGACACCAAAATAATTATAATTACATACATCTCTTTAACCTGTGATTAATTCAAGATTTAATGGGTACTATTTTATCAGATTGATGGATATTTGTTAATTGAATAGAACATATTGTACACGTATTCGATCGAGCGATGAAGTGTTGCAATTTTTGTTTCTACTTTGCAATTTCTTGGCAAAAAGTACATGCGCGTTAGTGGATGAGTATTCCCAATGCGTTGTTTTTCAGTGGATGAGTATTCCCAATGCGTTGTTTTTCAGTGGATGAGTATTCCCAATACGTTGTTTTTCGGTTTCCTAACTCTCTTGGATTGACACATTTAAGGCTTTGAAAAAATGCCTTCTCCAACTTGTGATAATACCTTGCATCAACATTTTTATCATTCATCGTAATATACCTTTACACACTGACAAATCACCTATGCTCGTGAAACGTAATAACACTATGTTAAAGACATTTCTAAAGCTATATCATGGTCTGTTAAAAAGCAGTATGTAAATATGTTGGTAGTGAAATGAGTGATTGCACCACTCGATCTTACGAAATTAAATCTCATTCCTAACATTTCCATTTTATCTGCAGTAAATGTCTTAAAGGCTAAATATAATGTATAGCTACCCAGAACCATAAAATAATTATTCTCATTTTTGTTTTAGTCATGTAGGTGACTACGTTCTTTGAATAATTGTTTTTGACCTTTTGAGGGTCGAAAGTGTGCATTAATAAAGTTGATTTATCTAGTAAATAACTATATATATAATTAGGTGTTATATTACTACAGACATAACTAGGTGTTATATTACTAAAGATATAATTAGGTATTATATTACTATAGATATAATTAGTGTTATATTACTATAGATATAATTAGGTGTTATATTACTATAAATATAATTAGGTGTTATTACTATAGATATAATTAGGTGTTATATTACTACAGATATAATTAGGTGTTATATTACTATATATATAATTAGGTGTTATTACTATAGATATAATTAGGTGTTATTACTATAGATATAATTAGGTGTTATATTACTATAGCTATAATTAGGTGTTATTACTATAGATATAATTAGGTGTTATATTACTATAGATATAATTAGGTGTTATTACTATAAATACAATTAGGTGTTATTACTATAGATATAATTAGGTGTCATTGCTATAGATATAATTAGGTGTTATATTACTATATATATAATTAGTTGTTATTACTATAGATATAATTAGGTGCTATATTACTATATATATAACTAGGTGTTATGTTACTATAGATATAATTAGGTGTTATATTACTATAGATATAATTAGGTGTTGTATTACTATAGATATAATTAGGTATTATATTACTATAAATATAATGAGGTGTTATATTACTATAGATATAATTAGGTGTTATTACTATGGATATAATTAGGTGTTATTACTATAGATATAATTAGGTGTTATATTACTATAGATATAATTAGGTGTTATTACTATAGATATAATTAGGTGTTATATTACTATAGATATAATTAGGTGTTATTACTATGGATATAATTAGGTGTTATTACTATATATATAATTAGGTGTTATATTACTATAGATATAATTAGGTGTTATTACTATAGATATAATTAGGTGTTATATTGCTATAGATATAATTAGGTGTTATTACTATAGATATAATTAGGTGTTATATTACTATAGATATAATTAGGTGTTATTACTATAGATATAATTAGGTGTTATTACTATAGATATAATTAGGTGTTATTACTATAGATATAATTAGGTGTTATATTACTATAGATATAATTAGGTCTTATATTACTATAGATATAATTAGGTGTTATTACTATAGATATAATTAGGTGTTATTACTATAAATATAATTAGGTGTTATGTTACTATAGATATAATTAGGTGTTATTACTATATATATAATTAAGTGTTATTACTATAGGTATAATTAGGTGTTATATTACTATATATATAATTAGGTGTTATTATTATAGATATAATTAGGTGTTATATTACTATAGATATAATTAGGTGTTATATTACTATAGATATAATTAGGTGTTATTACTATATATATAATTAGGTGTTATTACTATGGATATAATTAGGTGTTATTACTATAGATATAACTAGGTGTTATTACTATAGATATAATTATGTGTTATGTTGTCTTTTGAACTTTATTCTCATTTAATATTAAATTTCAAGCCATCATTACCGTATGTGCTTATTGATACATATCTTATAATTTGATTTACCTTAGATATAAGACTGCATGAATATCCTATAACATTTTAATCATTGCATGAAGTTTCGAAAATGATCAGTTCTATTTTGATTGTGGTATGACAGGTTTATTTCTGTGTTACTGTACAATTTAGAGTTGTAACTTTTACTCTGTCTTCGGCCTTCACCGGGAATTTTTCAATACAAATTTCTAAATTAATGGTAGTTTGGATCATGTTTTTCATATCTCAGACTTATTTTGCAGCGTACCTGTGAGGTGAATTCAGTTCCTCTCTAATGCTTGGCTGCATAAATCGAAATGTTGGATCCAATTCTAAAATCAAAACGGTGATAGTGCCGAATTGCATTGTGGTCCCTGTCATGATATTCAAATAGCTTGAGCAGTAAGTATCTTTTTAAATAAGGATTTTAAACAAGGATAGAAAACGGACTTGAGTTGAAACTAACTGGCTACGTATTCAGACTTGACATAAGGTAAATTCTGCGCTAACTGGCACGTACACGTTCTTGGTCAATACAAACTACATGCATTTACATAAGCGTAAATTAACACTTTTTCGATAATTATTCCCAAAAAAGTTTGAAGTAGCAAGAACTAGTCTTCTCCGTCTTCTTTTACCTTCTTGTTCTGAACTGTTTACTCATCGCTGAATTACTGAACGGAATAAGACAGGACAGAATCCAGAATTGAGAACCGGAAACAAGTTATTCGACTGGTTTATTATGCAGACGTTATGCGTTACCTCAAAAGCTCACTTCACACGTTTAAGCTGCGCTAGTGACGATATACGAAAAGAAGAAAGGTCCATTCAGCTTGTGAGATATATAGTGCGTCAGATTTTCCATATTTTCGTTCAGTTGACAGATGTATATCAACGCTGTGTTGCTATATAAGATAATCAACTGTATGCAGCCAGCCTTGTTTAAGCTGTAAAAGAGCATTTTATTTAACTGCATGTTATTTGTGTGCATATTTGGAACGATATTGGAGTCAAGTAAGAAAACGTTATATACATCCAAAATTTAAACTGACTTAATATTTCTCACTTGAAAGAAATTGTATGCACCTTCATCCATCAAGAAGGTTTCAATAAAAGATAATCTCTTCCGTTAGGCCAGCACTGAACGAATGTTAGACATTGAATTGTCTCCAGGAAAGGTCCATTTGTGGCATAGTACAAGTATATCTGATACTTCCCTTGGTTCGTTTAAACATTATTTATTTACCAAAATGTCCATGGTAGAATGTATATCCCATTGAACAAGAGATATAGAGGATTGATCCTGTAGCAATGGATCCACAGAGATGATGAGGGTAATGTGATGTTGGGTACTTTCCCCACTTTGTTAGAATTTATAACCATAAACAGAAAGCTGCTGCCTGGTTGTAATATAAAATATATAGTCATTGTAACATCGTTAGAGAAAACACCTTAGGAAAGGTAAAATGAAATCAAAGTTTCTTGTAACAATCCTGACAGTTGCTAAAATCCTATTACCCCACCTTTTTTCCTTTGTCCCGACGACTATTAAATTAAAACTGCAAGTATAATGACAGATCTGACTAGCGACCTGCCAACACAAGCATTTAATTACTCAAACGATATCACTAAAACCTATATCAATAGTATATAATGCCGTCACCTAGATGAAACCAACCCTTTCTACCACTTGGCGGTAGGAATTTAATAAATCTATCCAAATAAACTAGATTAACTTTTCTCCCCATCTCTCTCTTGCCTTATCAACAGTAGCATGTGTCTGTCCTGATGATGAATATATTCTGATCTACAATTAATCTTACATAGCTAAAAACAAATTACGCGCACGCAACATCAATATATATATATATATATATATATATATATATATATATATATATATATATATATATATATATATATATATATATATATATATATATATATATATATATATATATATATATATATATATATATATATATATATATATATATATATATATATATATATATATATAGACACACACACATTTTATTAGGACAATATACGAAGTTCATTTATCACAGTGCTCAATTATTTTTAAAGTTTATATATTGCTTCAATCTGTCTTAACATTTGTTATGATTTTCCATCAAGGAACATATAAGCTACCACAGTACCAGCTGGTGCACAAAACATATGCTCTTCCATTATTAACCAAGTGTCAGAAGGGGGTAATCTGCTTTGCTTTTCTCTGACTGGGATATACAAAAACTCTCTAATAATATTTAAAGTATTTTCTGCACACATCTGTACGTTTGTTTTATAACCAGACCAATCAACATAAGAGAGGGTCCAGATTTCTGGTCGGACTATGTTTCAAATTTTCTACATTTTCTCCACGCAGGATCGTACTTTAAGAAGTGTTTGCGCAGCTTTGTTGCTTTGGGACTCTGAATTCTTAGCATGAGATTTGAAATTTCTGAAATACGCTTTACGTAAAACTATGCATACACTTTTAAAATGTTACTGTAGCTAGAGACTGTGATGTGTGTGTAATGTGTTATGACATGCAAAGAGTAGCGCGCGCAATATGTCACGATTACGTCAGAATGATTGTCCTCATATGTGTATTGATAATACATTTATTACTGGCATCCGTGTTTTATATTCAATCAGGACGTCTGAGTCTGAGACTTGTATCAACTAACTCATTAGAGTTCACAATTTGTGCCGATGTCGTTGTGCCAGTATTGCTCTTGATCTCCAGTTATACTGTCTTTGACTCACCTAACACCTTACCCTACCTTTCGTTACCTACAGGTGGAGAGGTGCCTACAATGTATTACATTGCTGATTTAAGTTTTATGTTTTGTACAGGATCCTTAAAATATATTGGAAACAGTCTAGTAAGCGTATCTTAATCATAAATGCGAAAACTCGAGCAGACGTAAATCACACCAACTTGCCTGTTAAATATATATTTTTCACCTTCAGAAGAAAGCTTACACATCACATTTTAGTTTAGATAGATTGCGTTCTAAAGTAATTTATAACATGCCCTTTTCTCATTAGTCCATGATAATAAGCTGTTTGGGGTTTTCTTTGTCACAGCATGCTCAGATTTAGTGTTTCTTGTTTAAACTCATGTCACAAACAATCTGTCTTGACATCAGTTACTATTTTCCATTAAGGAACAAATGCGCTACCGCAGTACCACATGGTTTAATGCACATACGCACTGGGATTGTTAACCAGATATCAGATGGAGGTAATCTGTATTGTTCTTCTCTGATTGAGACTACAAACAACTCTAATAATCTTTGAAGTATCTGCTACACGCGACTGGACATTCATTTTATAACCAGGCCAGTCTCTTACAAAGAGAGGGTCCAGATCTTGGCAATACCATGTTTCGAATTCTCTGCATTCTTCCATGCAGGGTGATGATTAAAGAACATTCTACTCGGCTTGTACTTTCTGTGGCTCTGAATTCTTAACATAAGATTTTCAATTCCTGATAGTCGTTTTACGTAAAAGCATGCATGCACTTTGCAATGTTACATGTTGCTAGGGAGTGTGATACGCGTGTGTATGATTCGATCTGGCATGCACAGCACGCGCTACGTGTCACGATTATGTCGTGATGATTGTCCGCATATGTCTGTTGATAGTGCATTTATTGATAATATCTACATCTACTATACTACTACTATTCATAACTTGTATTTGTACTTAATCTCACGTGACTATTGTTAGACATGAGTTGGCATTAAAATTATAAACATAATACTAACTTCTTTGTTATAAAGGGTACATTATTGGTTAGATGAAAACATAACAAAGGCTTCTTGAATCATTCATGACTGTGTGTGCTTTTACTGACCTTAATTATTGCAACAAATTATACGTACATTGAGCGCTTGAATAGACAGTGTCTAGCTACTAGCCTGACCGTATGGCAGTTCTTTGCTGTAGTCATTTTATACGTAGGTATTGTCATAATAGTATACATCAGTATGTAAACACACAGACAAGTACATACACCTATAAAAAGCAGCACACTTGTACAATATGAGGAAGAATGTGTGTGTATGAGTGATTTGGATTTTTCACGTAACTTTAACAATTTTTCAGTCATATCGCTACGATGTCTGCAGTGTGGCAGTTTATAGTGCTGTCTAGCACTGGGGCATCATGCCGCAGACATGTAGCATGATGTCCCACCCAGTCACATTATCCTGACACCAGGCCGACCAGTCCTAACACTGACCTCTTAATGCTGAGCGGCAAGCGAGGCAGCTGTTAGTACCATTTTTGTAAGTCTTTGGTATGACTCGGTCGGAGATCGAACCCACGACCTCCCGCATCCGAGGCGGACTCTATAACCACTAGGCCACCGGAGCGGTATATGAGGAAGAAAATCAGATCGGAATTGAAATAAATCCCACTTTTATGGGTAACATACTTCGTAAGTGCATACCAATATTTTGAAGCACTCAACGACAGAAGATTAGATGTTTGTTAAAATAATATTATTGTGGCATCTGATTGACCGAACTTAAATCTGAAACTTACAAATAAATTATAGAAGCATTTCATAAAAAATATGGGTATAATTAATTTGTATCCTTGTTTTACATTCAATCAGGACATCACAGGACATCACATTTTAATTGGTTTCCTTGTTTTATATTCAGAGTTTAATTATAGTGGCGTGCGCACAATTGTGCATGTGCCACTTTTTCTGACTGCACCGCAGCCTGCTAGTTGTTAGTGGGGAAGGGGATGGTGTCACCTCCCCCAGGCTTTTATGGATTCAAGGAACCCTGATAGTTTGGCCTCAATCTGTGGGTCCATAAAGGTCCTTACATTTGAATGGCTGGCTGTCATTAGTGGGAAGGAGAGCTCGGGAACGGTCCTGCTTGCTTTACATCGCTGGTTTCTTGTTGCATTTGCCTGGTGTTTCTTGCGATTTCTTTTTTCCGATTTTTTTTCTTCTTCAAAATGTTCTAAAAGGAGGAGGGGGATGTTCTATGCTGTTTATAGAGGTTCTTAGTAGAAATCATGTATGAAGAGAGATTTTCAAGGTTATTATGGTATTACTAGTCGAGGTGTTTAGGGTGTGTTTCCTACGTTATGTTATTTATAAGTTTTTAGATATTACTTCTTTAAATTATTTATTAATTAATGTTTTTAGAGATTGAATGTTATTTATACTTTATTTAGCAAGAGACCGGAGTCCTTGCCGATTACACGGTTCGTTAAGGACATCTAGGACCGGAATCCTAGCTGATTACTCGGTTCGTTAAGGACATCTAGGACATCCGATTTTGCGGTTTCCTTAGTTTTTTTTTATAGGTGCTTCGTAAGTGAATTATTTATTAATACTTTTATAAAATTGAATGATATGTTATGGGTTTTTATGTGGTGGCTTCTAAATTTGTTTAGCTAGTTACTGGGTCTTTGGTTTTGTGGGGATAGTAATTATATTTTGTTCCTAAGTCCTGCTGAGTTTATGAATTGGTGTCCTTGTTTTATACTCAATTAGGACATCATATTTTAATTGGTGTCCTTGTTTTACATTCAATTAGGACATCACATTTTAATTGGTGTCCTTGTTTTATATTCAGTTAGGACACATTTTAATTGGTGTCTGAGACTTGTATCAACTAACTCATCAGAGTTCACCACTTATGCCGAAATTGCTGTAGCAGCATTTCTCATAATCTCCAGACTGCCGTTGAATTACCTAACACCTTTCCTTACTCTCAGGTTGAGAAATACCGAAGATGTACTTTTGCAATGTTATGTTTTACACAGAATCCTTCAAATATGTTGGAGACGATAAGGTAAGCGTATCATCATCACATATACCGAATTTCGAGCGGACGTAAATCACACTAGATGAAATATGGGATCAAATGCATGCCACCTCGTAAATACGTATTTTTCACCTCACAGGTACAGCTTACGCTTCACATCTGAGTTTTGATAGATTACATTCTAAAGCAATTTATAACATTCCCTTTTTTCATTAGTCCATCATACTAAGCTGTTTTTTTTTCTTCTTGTCGCAATGTGCTCGAATTTTGTATAGCTTGTTTCAACTTATGTCATAAATAATCTATCATGGCATCAGTTAATATGTTCCATCATGGAACAAATGCGCTACCACAGTGTCACGTGGCTTACTGCACATAACGCTCGTGTATTGTTAACTAAATATCAGATCGAGGTAATATATATTGTTGTTCTCTGATTGAGACCTACCAACAACTCTAAAAATCTTTGAAGCATCTGATGCACGCGTCTGTAGATTTATTTTCTAACCAGGCCAGTCTGTTACAAAAGGTCCAGATTTTAGCCCGGCTGTCTTTCGAATTTTCTGCATTCTTCCATGCCGGATGATGCTTTAAGAACATTCTGCACGGCTTATATACTCTGTGGTTCTGAATTCCTAACATAATATTTTCAATTTCTTTGGTACGTTTTACATAAATGAATTGATGCATTTTGGAATGTTATCTGTTGCTTGGGAGCCAGATGTGTGTTATATTTTGGAAGTAAATGGCGTTTGGTGTTATCATGCTGATACAAGTCCTTTGTTAGTCTTTCCAAACATACGGCAACAACTGGATGCTTTCAATAATATTAAACACTAGTCGGAAGCAAAGTAACATTGGTCTATATGAGAATTCATTTTATTTGCAGCATTTTACTTAAAATTAAAACTAACAACCAAAAAAGACTTTTATTATTCGATGTTTTAGGACTAAAAGCTATTCAGTGCAATCGCCCTTGTTTGCACAGATTATCGCGCGCCACGGGTCACAAATATGTTATAATGGTTGTCCCCATATGTTTATTGGTAATCCTTTATCGATACTATCTCTATCGACTTAACCACCACTATGTTTATTGGTAATCCTTTATCGATACTATCTATATCGACTTAATCACCACTATTAATAATTTGTACTGTACTTAATTCCATATGTTATCAGTTTTGCAATTAAGTTCTCATGAACGTATGTCTAATTTATTTTAGGCAGGATCATAGTGTAAATTATATGAAAAAGTTCGATGAGAAAAAAAAAAACACCTACATCATTCATGACTGTATGCGTTTGTACTGATCTGTATGTGTTTTATATAAATTTATGGTGTTACTTTGGACATACAATATCAAAGCATTATTCTGAACATCTGTCATTTAGTTGTTATTTTAATTTTGTTTGTAATGATTTAAATATTTGCGTACATTTATATGTAAATATAAAATAAAATATACACATACATAATAACTAAAAGAAGCACAAACATAAACATTGGACTGGAACTGGAAATAGTCACATGGGATTCAATTTATCAGTGGAAACAAATATTTTTGAAACAAATGCATACAATCAATTTTATATTTTCTTAAGATGATATAATTATGGTAATTGATTTGAAAGATTGCAAATTACAATTTGATTATGAAGCATGCAATAATTAGTACATACCATTTCTTGGCATTCATAGTTTGTCTTCAACCTGGATGTCAACCTTGAAATAGCTGCATAAGATCTTTATCAAATGACTCGTCTCAGTTCGCCATTCATATCAAAATCGTTGAACTTGCATGCTACTACTACCGTTGACCTACATATCACAGGTAAATTCGGGTTAAGTGGAGTCATGCAGTAGCGTACTGAAAGGGTGGCGGACAGGGAGGTTGCCCCGGGTCTTGGGGCGCCAAAACACCTACGGACAGAATCATTCAAATATTTTGGAAACAGTGTGATAAACATATTACCAGATAGACCGTACATTTAGCAAACGTAAATTGTACAAGATGAAAATAGGGACCAAATGCAAGTCAATTGGTAAACGCGGTTTTTTTTTTCGGCCGCAAAGTACGCAACTTACCATTCTCTCATTAGGCTAAGAAACCAAGTTCGGTTTTGCATATATTGCTCGATTTTTGTTTTATTTCTTGTTTCGACCTTGTTTCACAAGCAATCTATGTTAGCATTAGTTGATATTTTCCATTTCGAACAAATGAGATACCACATGGCTTACTACATGTATGCACGCGCATTATTAACGACGTCTCAGATGTAGGAACTCTGCTTTGTTGTTCTCTGATTGGGGCATATGTCTGAACAGTTTTCTTATAACTAGTCCAATCACTTATAGAGTCCAGAGTTTGGACAGACTGTGTTTCAGTTCTTTACATTTTCCCCATGCAAGGCGATGCTTGAAGTTGCTTTTGCACGACTTTGACTCTTTGTGACTCTAAATTCCTAACGAAGATTTTTCATTCCTGAAATACGGTACACTCCCTTATAAGTCGAATAAAACTGCAAACAACCATTGTCTTGAACTCTCGTTACATAATGCACCTGCAAATCAGGGTCTTTCTTGTTGGTTTTACTGATTACTCCTAACAAACTGCAAAGACCCAGATCTGCCGGCGCATTATGCGACGGCAGATCAGGGTCTGTGCAGTTTGCAGTTAGATTCGTCTTATAAGCGAGTACATACAGTAGGTTTACATTCAACAACTCGTGCATTTTGGAATGTTATCGGTTGTTATGGAGCCAGATGTGTGTTATATTTGGGAATCAAATGACATTTGGTTTTATCATGCTGATGTAAGTCTTTCTTATCAAATATAATTCTCTCCAAACATCTAGCAACACAACTGGAAAATGCCAATAATATTAAACACTAGTCGGAAACTGATGAACACGTGTGTCTATGAAAATGCGTTTAATCTTCATTTTCTTTAGCATTTAAATTGACATGAAATAAAACATTCAGTATAATTCTTGGTATTTCTTTCTTGAAACTATTTGCTATCAAGTGCAGATGACCTTTGTATGCACTGAGTAAAGCGCGGTACGTGTCATAATTATATCATATCGCAAACCCACACGTATTTATTGACACTGCATTATTGATTGAATTCTCTATCCAATATCTATTCCAAATTTGTACTTGTAATTAATCCCATATGTATATTGTTAGACATGAGTTGACAATACAGTTCTATTGTTTTCTGATACAGATCTGATTAGGGCCGGCCCGACTCATATAGGCAAACTTTGCGGTCGCCTGGCTTTAGGTGGCACCAAATTAGACGGAGGTGAATTTACTTTTCATTTTCTATCCTTTTTCGGGGGAGGTGGGTGGGTCACTCCAAAGTCATATTGCGCCTACGGCGCTAAAAAACTCTTGGGCCAACAATTGGTAGGATTTACATGTTTATTCTAAGGGCATACTACAAGTTAGGTGAAATAATAACTGTGTGTGCTTTAACTGACCCAATCATTGTATTGAATTATACTTATAACGAACACTTGGATATATAGTACCCATATAATAACCTGAATATTTGACAACTCACGAAATGATGACAACATTTTTGCACATTTATATGCAAATAAAATATGCACATAAATGAAGAATCATGATCAAATAAAATAAAGAACTACCATTAAATTAGACGAAAACCCACCATTAAATTAGATGAAGAACCACCATTAAATTAGATTATAAACCATCATTAAATTAAATGAAGAACCACATTAAATAAGACGAAGATCCATCATTAAATTAGATGAAAAACCACCATTAAATTATATGAAGAACCACCATTAAATTAGATGAAAAAATCATTAAATTAAATGAAGAACCACCATTAAATTAGACGAAGACCCACCATTATATTAGACGAAGACCCACCATTAAATTAGATGGAAAAAGTACCATTAAATTAGACGAAGATCCACCATTAAATTAGATGAAAAACCACCATTAAATTAGATGAAGAACCACCGTTAAATTAAAAGAAAAATCACAATTAAATTAAATGAAGAACCACCATTAAACAATACAAACATAAAATATGTCGATAAATTACGACTGAAAGGGGGAAATATTCTCGCTGTTACCGGCGGCTACTGTATTTCTTCTGTATTTCTAAAAACATAAACACCAAACTTATATGTATTGTCAAAATAATGTAATTGTGATCTTTAATTTGATCTATATTGTTGTTAATGTTGTAAATATATGCTGTCTTTGAAACCTATCAATATGTATTTTAAAATTTAAATCTTTTGGTTTAATTATTGAGGCTTAGTCTGATTTTGGTCACAGTTATTTCCAACATGCTGTAGATAAGATGAATGGGCTGTTATCTAATATAAAGAACTCTTATTTATAACCTTGCGGGTCTAGTAATTTTGACAAAATTAAAACTGTAAACAACACCTCAGATCTCGTGTCTTTTTAAAGTATTCAAAAAGCAAAAGAAAAGAAAGACCCACCCCCATCAACAGCAAAACAAAACAGCAAACGAAGAAAGAAACAAAACAACCCGCAAAAATAAATTTAAAAAAAAAAAACAAAACGCTTCTGTACAAGATGATGACTTGCAAATTGTTCAGTGAGAATACACCCACGTGCGTATCTGATGCCGACTCTTTACCAAACGACGCCTCAAATGTTAAAACAAGGAATTAGCGAGCAAACATCAGGTTATCAAGTCTCAATCTATGACAGTACTGGCTGTTGCAAGCAAGCAAATGATGCCACTATCTAGACAAAAAAGAAATGAATCTCAGTTGCGTGTTAGTGATGCACATTCCAATATGGTTTTAAAAACAATCATCTTGGAAGGAATCTAACTTGAAAAGACAATGCACTGAATAGACTATTCCAAAAAGTAGTCTAAGAATAGTCGCTTCGTGAGAGCAATTAATAAAGGTCTCATGAAAAAGCATTTCTTCATCAGATCTGTTATTACACGGTTTTATTGAGACATTAGATGAAATAAATATATGTACCGCCATTCATCAACTTTTACAATAGTGGAGTGATAATATACTTGGATTGTCTCAGGTGGAATCGTCACAGGCAGTATATTCTTTTGTATTACGCTAGACATAAAGCTTGGTGCCAAGTCTGAGGGCCCTGGGTTCATCATTTACGGATAATAATGTGAGAATGATAACACGTATTAAATATACATTCTAAAGTTACCAAAAACAGCCTAATAGATTTATTCGAAAAAATGTTATAAATATAAATTTACTCGTATAAATTTAAATGAATATTTTTGTCGTTGTGTTTAGTGTCAGTCAGAGAGAGAGAGAGAGAGAGAGAGAGAGAGAGAGAGAGAGAAGCAACATAAGATGTACAGTCAGTATTATAGCAAACAATTATGTCAGTGCACACTATAAAAAGTGTATCTATCCATCTGTCTATCTTTCATATTTTGATAAATGTCTTGACCGGAATGAATCCAGTTTCTTATTTATTGAAACAGATTCTTCTCAAGGATTTGAGATCATGTTGGAACACGCTTATGCGAGATCATGATGGAACACGCTTATTTGAGATCATGATGGAACACGCTTATTTGAGATCATGTTGGAACACGCTTTCGGTTTTTATGGGTCCTAGATCTGGGACATTCTAATTTTAGTTTTATTTTAAGCCGCTCATGTGTCAAATGTTTAAATTTTTTGGGTATGTCATTCACATCTGAGCGTTAATAATTTAGCGACAAGTAAAACATGTCAGAGATTTGGTTCGCGTGAACTTGTTTCTTTTTAATGGATATTACACACTGGTCAAAGAGTCAAGTACAGACTGAAGCAATATTTTAAAAGCAAAACAAGAAATCGTCAAATTTTAAAATAAGTATATTTGCCATGTACAAATTATAACCTGACCAAATATATTTGGGCAAAATAGACACATAAATGAAGTTCATTCGGTTATCGAATATAGGTACTAAATAGCTCATTCCACTCTTCATTTTGGACCTTGCTTTAAACGTTAGGAATGTTGTGATGTTCAGATATATTGTCAAACAGTCTTCAGAAAGACTATTCAGTTATAATTTAGATGCCTGACATAAGAAATTTTATCCAGATTGACATACATGTTGTGGATGTGCTTCACTTAAAATGGGACATTAAAACAATGTCGTTTTGTACATATGTACTTTTCTTGCATTTTTTATTTATAAGTATTGGATCAGGGTATGTTTTGTACACGACAAGTGTGAAGTTGTTTTGGATACAAATTGTTCAGTTAGAGTATAATTCTATAATAAAATGGAAGGATTTACCATATTGCGACACAATTTATATTTGTTTTTGTTGTAAAAGAATTATAAATCAGTATGTATCAACTCCTTGTTAGTCCCATAAAAGTTTGCGAATCCGTTATCATCAGTCGCACTCTTGAATTTTGGATCGTTACACAATGTGCCGGAAATACGGCGGTGTAATCCCAACACACAATCACATGTCTCGTCTTCTTCGCAATGAATTTCCCTCTTATATTGATAGGACTCAGACTTATTATTACTTCCGGGTCAGGACCCACGAATAAAGACCCAAGCTCTTGGATGAGTAATTTGTTTATTTTTATGGCTGACCTTAGTTTATAGTTAGGCATTTCAGGCATTGAGTTAACGCAAATGAACATTATGGTGTCACTGTGTGAATTTTTCCTATAGTACACTGAGTAATCATGCATAGACACGGGTCCGGAAATGAAAGTTGTGACCGAATGGACGTTGTTTTCTTTATAGTCCAGACGCTCAAAAACAAATGCAGGTTAACAAACAAGAAGAGCTCACTGTAAGTTCTAGGTTAAAGATACTTAAGACCAACATATTCTTTTTTTAGGATTTGGAAACAGTGGAAAGGTCAGTACTGTAAAACAGAAGAATGGACAAATATCAGGAATATAGTTATACACCGCGTCATTGTGGGGTCATTTGGTTTTTCTTTTTCAAATGTCTCTCTCAACAGATTTTCTTTGAATTTGTAAAGGAGCTTCTTGCTATTTTATTTTCGAAGAAAACATATGATTATTTATTAAAGAGTTTATTATTTTTTTATTTCTCTGTTTATGGTGGTATACACTGTCAGTTGCTGAATCACCAAGCAAATAGCGCCCTGGTTTTCTTATGTATCTGTTCCTATGACCTTCAAAACTCCGAAGAGTGTGAATATTGTATACTCCCTTACCTCAAACAGCTATTTGTTACTTTGAACAAATATATTTTCAAGCGCTCATGTTGATCGATGTTCCTGAGTGACAAATTATAGTCACTTTGAAAATCTTGAAATCTGCAAATCAGAGAAAAGAGAGACAGAAGTATTTCTTACATGGTAAAGAAATATTTAATTTTTAAAAAAGACACAAACACACTCACACATCCACATAAACACACTCACACAGCCACACATACAGACATCAGAGCACTTTTGACATCTGCAGTTCAATCGATATTCAAGAACACTGAGACACGAAAGTCGAGAATCCCAATGCCCGGAACTATAACTACAAAACACCTCTCTCTGTCTGTCTGTCTCTCTCTCTCTCTCTCTCTCTCTCTCTCTCTCTCTCTCTCTCTCTATATATATATATATATATATATATATATATATATATATATATATATATATATATATATATATATATATATATGTATATATATGTATATATATGTATATATATATATATATATATATATATATATATATATATATATATATATATATATATGTGTGTGTGTGTGTGTGTGTGTGTATATATATATATGTATATATATGTATATATATGTATATATATATATATATATATATATATATATATATATATATATATATATATATATGTGTGTGTGTGTGTGTGTGTGTGTATGTGTATGTGTATATGTGTATATATGTATATATATATATATATATATACACATATATATACATACATACACATATACACATACACATACACACACATAAATTCATTTGGAAGTCTCTGGGGGGATTTATATGTAGATCAATAAATTACAGATATACTGTAGGAAAACTTTCAGATTTTCAGACTCAAGGAGTCATCACATGTCTACCAAAGGAGGAAAAAGACAGAAGATATTTTAAAAACTGGAGACCTATATCACTTTTAAATACTGATTATAAGATTGCTTCGGGAGCAATTGCAGCTAGGATTAAAATGGTTCTTCCATCAATAATCAGCGATACTCAGAAAGGATATATGAAGGGTAGATTCTTTGGAGAAAACACCAGACTATTATATGATATCATGGACCAACTTGAGAATGAAAACAGATATGGTTTATTAATGTTAATAGATTTCGAAAAAGCCTTTGACTCAATTAACTGGATCTTTGTGGAAGAAGCTCTACAATCTTTTAATTTTGGTGATTCCGTTTGTAAGTGGTTTAAACTGTTTTGTAATGACTCTAATAGTTGTGTTATAAATAATGGACATATGTCATCTTTTTTTAGACTTGAAAGAGGATGTCGTCAAGGAGATCCCCTTGCACCTTATTTGTTTATCATTGGGGTTGAAATTTTAGCTATAACTTTAAAGCAAAACGTGGATGTACGGGGAGTAATCTTTGACGCCAGTGAATATAAATTGGGTCAGTATGCCGAAAACGCTTTTATTCTTCCTGATGGATCTAGTTTTTCTCTTGAAGCAACTATGAATATCTTACAAGGTTTTTCTCTATTATCGGGACTTAAATGTAACATAACAAAAACAAAAGCTATTTGGATTGGAAACAGGAAATTTTCTAATGAAAGAATATGTCCCGAAATGGGCCTAATTTAGTCCTCTTCTAACTTTACACTCCTTGGCATAGAATTTTCTCCAGATTTACAACAGATGGTGGAAATTAATTATATGAAGAAACTAACAAAGGCAAAACGAATACTGGCAAGCTGGAGTCAAAGACATCTGTCAATAGTTGGTAAAGTAATTATTGTAAAGACTCTTGTTCTGCCCATATTCATACATCTTTTTTCAGCACTTCCTAACCCTTCAGCAAAAGTTGAAGCAGAACTAAATCGCACGTTATTTAAATTTGTATGGGGTGGAAAAGTAGACAGAATAAAACGTGATATACTAGTTTCCCCAGAAAACGAGGGAGGACTAAATATGATACACATATTTTCATTCATTAGGTATATTAAGATAAGATGGGTTAAAAGATTGCTGGAAAAGGAAAATGGAACGTGGCAGAACTTAGTCAATACAACTATACTCAGAAATAAAAAGGATATTTGGAATTTAGGGAGAAGGAAATTAGAAGAATTTAGTAAGTTCATTAAAAACAGTTTTTGGAGAGATGTAATTTTGGCAGTATTTAAATGGAAAGAAGAATCGCAAAGTCCTGACGAGTATCTATCCATGAGTATTTTAAATTTTGTCCCCCCTAAAATGATCTATCAATACAAATCCTGGACAGAAGCTGGTTTTGAAATTCTGAACGATCTAGTAGATGATCACGGTAATTTAATACCTTTTGAGATAATAAAACAAAAAACTGGAAACGATGATTTCTTGAAATACTTCTCCTTAATATCCAGAATTCCGAAAGCATGGAAAGATGCCATAAAAAACCACCTAGTACATAATAATTTTGATAAGCAGGAGGATAAAATAACGAACTTGCGAAAACAAGATTCACTCAAGTTTGTTTACAAAGGTCTTTTACAGGAAGCTAAAAGGCAACTCACAGCGAAGCAAGAAACTTGGATGCAAGAATTTAATAAAAATATAAGTAGTGAGGAGTGGTCTGATATATATAGCCGGGAAAAATGCTGTACCAAGGATACCAAGTTAATCTCTTTTAACTTTAAATTAATCCATAGAATAATCGCTACTAATGATTTTCTTAAAAGAATTAACATATTTGATGACAACAAATGTACTTTCTGTAAGAGTGAAACTGAAAGTATTGAGCATCTCTTTTATGACGGCAGTATTAATTCACAGTTTTGGTACCGTTTTATTGAAGTTTTTGCACCTTTTTGCCCAAATGTTGTACATCTGTCCAAAAAAGAAACATTTTTAGGAAGTGAACAACTGGACAGTTTGGGTAATTTTCTGCTTATTTTGGCAAAATATTATATTTATACTTGCAGATTCAATATGAAAAATCCTTCTATTTTTGCTTTTAAGCAAATAGTTGCAATGCATAAGAACATTGAAAAATACACTGCTAAGGTAAATAAAAAAGAGGACCAATTTCTTCAAAAATGGACCTCAACAATGAACATTTAACTTGTCTCTGACTTGATGGTAAACAGGAACAAAATACTGTAATATCACAAAGGCCATGTCACCTAGATTGTGTGCCATATGCATGTGTGTGTGTGTGTGTGTTTCTTCTTTTTTACTTTCTCTGTAGATTATATTTATTATCCCTAGATTATCTAATAACCAGAAATGTTTGATTGTAAGGTGACCCTAGGATGGTTCCCCGACCCATTGGTCAACCTATTACGGGGTTAATAAAAAATAAAAAATAAAAAAATGTAGGCCTCATATCGCTAGGTTTATTGAATATAAATGTTTGCAATATTGGTTTTCATGGTAAGTCATGCTTGCAATATTGGTTTTCATGGTAAGTCATGCTTGCAATATGGGTTTTCATGGTAAGTCATGCTTGCAATATGGGTTTTCATGGTAAGTCCTGCTTGCAATATTGGTTTTCATGGTAAGTCATGCTTGCAATATTGGTTTTCATGGTAAGTCCTGCTTGCAATATTGGTTTTCATGGTAAGTCATGCTTGCAATATGGGTTTTCATGGTAAGTCATGCTTGCAGTATGGGTTTTCATGGTTAGTCATGCTTGCAATATGGGTTTTCATGGGAAGTTATGCTTGCAATATCGGTTTTCGTGGTAAGTCATGCTTGCAATATGGGTTTTCATGGGAAGTCATGCTGCAATATGGGTTTCCGTGGTAAGTCATGCTTGCAATATGGGTTTTCATGGCAAGTCATGCTTGCAATATGGGTTTCCGTGGTAAGTCATGCTTGCAATATGGGTTTTTATGGTAAGTCATAATTGCAATATGGGTTTTCATGGTAAGTCATGCTTGCAATATGGGTTTTCATGGTAAGTCATGCTTGCAATATTGGTTTTCATGGCAAGTCATGCTTGCAATATGGGTTTTCATGGTAAGTCATGCTTGCAATATGGGTTTTCATGGTAAGTCATGCTTGCAATATTGGTTTTCATGGTAAGTCATGCTTGCAATATTGGTTTTCATGGTAAGTCATGCTTGCAGTATGGGTTTTCATGGTTAGTCATGCTTGCAATATGGGTTTTCATGGGAAGTTATGCTTGCAATATCGGTTTTCGTGGTAAGTCATGCTTGCAATATGGGTTTTCATGGGAAGTCATGCTGCAATATGGGTTTCCGTGGTAAGTCATGCTTGCAATATGGGTTTTCATGGCAAGTCATGCTTGCAATATGGGTTTCCGTGGTAAGTCATGCTTGCAATATGGGCTTTTATGGTAAGTCATAATTGCAATATGGGTTTTCATGGTAAGTCATGCTTGCAATATGGGTTTTCATGGTAAGTCATACTTGCAATATGGGTTTCCGTGGTAAGTCATGCTTGCAATATGGGTTTTCATATAAAAGACTAACTGGTTCGTTTTAGTGTCGGAGGCATTGACAAATCTTCACCAATCAAAGAAAGAATACACGTAAATCTGAGCAGTGAAAATATACCATCATCGTTACACGGTATAGTTTTCATGCATAAGTAGGTTGAGCAATGAAATTACGCCGTTATTTATTACTCTGTATAATTATCATATATAAATACATGTTCCTCGATCCTTTAAGAAAGGAACAAAGTATCTCTAAAACTATTGAAAATCTTACCTTTGTTCTATTTCATCATCATGCTATCATCAAAAAATTGATACGCAACGTCTTCAGTTTCTAGATTAGTCTAAACTTTTGATGTATGTCTTACTCTTCTGTGCAGTTTAAATTGGTAGTTCTAAATCTGTAATTCTTTATCCAGAGCTTCAGTTGGTAATTCCGTATCTGCCATTCTTTACATTTAGTTTAAATTGGTAGTTGCTTATCCGTACTTCTTTACATTCAAATTAAACAGGTAGTTCCGTATCCGTATTTCTTTACATTCAGCTTCAGTTGGTAGTCCCGTATCAGCTCTTCTTTACATTCAGCTCAGATTGGTAGTTCTGTATTCGTACCTCTTTACATGCAGCTTGATTTGGTAGTTCCGCATCTGCCCTTTTTTCACATGTAGCTTAAATTGGCAGCTTCCTATCCGTATCTATTTACATGCAGTTTAAACCGGTCGTCCCGTGTGAGTTTGGGTGTGTGATTTAGACTTTTAACGTAGCTTTAACAACTTTTCAGTCATATCACTACGATGTCTTAAGTGTAGCAGTTTATAGTGATGTTTAAATCTGAGGCATCATGCCGCAGACATGTAGCATGATGTCCCATCCAGTCACATGATCCTGACACCAGGCCGACTGGTCCAAACACTAACATCTTAATGCTAAGCGCCTAGCGAGGCAGCTGTTAGTACCATTTATATAAGTCTTTGGTATGACTCGGCCTGAGTTCGAACCCGCAACCTACCGCATCGAAGCCGACGCTCTAACCACTAGGTCACAAGAGCGATCAACTGGTAGTTCCGTATCTGTTCTTCTTTGCATGCAGCTTAAATTGGTAGTTCCATGTCCGTACTCCTTTACATCCAGCTCAAACTGGTAGTTTTGTATCCGCGCTCCTTTACATCCAGCTCAAATCGGTAGTTCTGTATCTTATTTCAGATATTGCAGGCAGTTCGACTTGTGTTTTTAAAGTTTAGAAATATGTGCACCCTGCTTATGCAGTTATCAGAGCTATGGTAAAATGCATCTACATATATCTTGCAGTTATCAGAGCTATGGTAAAATACAAGAAATGTACATATATCTTGCAGTTATCAGAGCTATGGTAAAATACATCTACATATATCTTGCAGTTATCAGAGCTATCGTAAAATACAAGAAATGTACATATATCTTGCAGTTATCAGAGCTATGGTAAAATACAAGAAATGTACATATATCTTGCAGTTATCAGAGCTATGGTAAAATACAAGAGATGTACATATATCTTGCAGTTATCAGAGCTATGGTAAAATACATCTACATATATCTTGCAAGAGTGGTATAAGCTGACTCTTAAACACTTTAAACCTTGGTTACAAAGGTTACATTTGTTATTCTTTATATTTTACATCTGACAAAAGAATTGACATATATGTTCAACAACAGAAAGTCAAAACACATTGTTTCAGTTGGAATGGGGAAATTTTCAGAATCTTTAAACAGCGAACAACATCTTACTGAAATGTTGCATTCACCTTTCAGAATGAGGCATATCCAGGACTGAAACATTTCAATTGTATATGGTAATTGTGACTGATATATGAATCCTTTGCTTTACGTGTCTCAGTATTCATTTTGTTTCCAGAAAGTATATAGAGGCTCAGAGAATACCAATAAGTCAAAAACGAGTTTGTAACAAAATCGTAATCATCATCAATTCACACCATGAATGGGACGGAAATTCCCATAAACACATTCCTCTAGGCGTTGTTGATAACGGACTATTAATGTGACTTACAATCGGCGCGTATTCAATCCTCAGATCGTGGGAAAACGTAGAAATGTTTACCGCGAAATTTCCTGGCGTCACAGGAAAACTCAATACCCTGTCAATGGATATTATATTTTACAGAGGAAACGTTTATGCCAGTATGTTCTAGAATCAATCAGAATCTTAAATAAGGTCTACCTTGGTCAACACGCAGCCTAAATTTTCTCCTTGATATATCTTTAATAACGAAGTTACATTCCTAAAACTAAAAATAAAATAAAATAATATTTGTATAATATTGTCTAAGTCACATTATAAGGCAGTGTTCTGTGTATTCCTCTGTGTGTGTGTGTGTGTGTGTGTGAGAGAGAGAGAGAGAGAGAGGTGGGAGCATCAGACAAGTAACATAAGATGTACAATCAGTATTTTAGCAAACATATATGTCAATGCACACTATTAAAAGTGTATCTATCCATCTGTCTATCTTTCAGATTCTGATAAACGTCTTGACCGGACTGAGATAAGTGGGGTTTCTGGACATTGTCCCTTCATTCCAATTGCTTTTATTTTCAAAGTCTCTGGGACCGTCTGAATATTTGTTTTCTGATTATTAACTTTATAGATGACGAAAATTCTGTGGAACATTTAGTTGTTTTTATTTTTTATTTTCTTAAGCTGCAACCATGGATCAAATTCGCTTTTTATTAGTGAAAAATTAAACATCACCTGTAAATCAGTTTATGGTACTGGATTACAGTAACTATTTATATGGATCAAAAATAAGGGGTCTATTACTGTAACCAAGGAATGGCTGCATTTTATCAAAAACGTTTAGCTTGCGTCTTTAACTTGATCTGGAAAATTTCCTAGAAAATCAGACATACTGGAAATGAAAGCGTTTCTTGTCTAATTGTTTTCCAACTCAGCATACTGCGAGGTTTGTTAGCTAGCCACCTTTAAGCGCCTCCTCCGCTTCTCTATCCATCTCTTTCCGTATATGTCTCTCACTCAGACTTGAAGACAAGACAGAAACGCCAGCTAAAAGCTACTTCTTTGCTGACGTAACATTGAAAGGTTTCTGAGAATGTTTTAACATCACATGACTTCGCAAAACGTTCCCAGTGTCCCGATTCAGATTTGTCAAAATGCAATTTACTTTGCCCATGCATCTAATGATCGTTTGTGATGTCTTCCTCGCTGAGAGAGACGTTGCAGCTTATGATTTTGTAGTTTATTTATTTAAAACTACGTATAAAAAGGCGAATTTACAATGCGTTGTTATTGCCGAATGCAATCTTAACTGTCTAATATCTTCTTGGAAAAATTAAAACGTGAAAGCATATTTCACTACTGAGACACTGGAAACAGGCTGTAGTTGGTATGGAATGATGCGTTGTTGTTATGGAATGAGTGTGTTGATGATTCTGCAGGAATATAGTGCAAATTGTTATTTTCAGCAATAATCTAAGAAATGTTATCTAAGATTACTATCAGTCAACCAAAAGAAAGCAGAGAAGTGAGTGTTTCGGATATATTTTTTATCCTATAGAATTATAACACACATATCAGGTAAGATAAAACAAGAACGAAAACAAAATACTAAAATAAAATAAACAAGGATCTGACACAATTTCAATATTATAAATATGATCGCAATACTTTTTAAATTCACAACCTCTTCGAATTTTCTTTGTGTCGAGTTCGGACAGTAAGAAGCACAGCCACATATAAATTACGTAAAATTCAGTTGTTGACAGTATTAATAATGAAAATGTCAATAATACGCCTTTTAAAAAGGTTCTTCAGATAACGCACATACGTTACTAGATAAGCTGTCAAAAGATGTTTAATTTATTTATTTAAAATCATTGTTTACTGGAGAAGATATTTAGATTGTTAAGCAGTTCTAATTGTTGTAAGTGTTACAGATGCACATTTTAACAAGCACGTACAATGAAAATAAGGACGAATGACTTTGCCGTAGGAGATCCTGTATGAGAATGATAAATGAGTGCTAGTTGTTTTCCCACTTTGAACAAATGTAGGTATGAAAGGCCCAAGGAAACTAATGGGTTTATGTGTTCTGATCAAATGACCATGATCGTGGATAATAACTACTCCTGTATATTTTCAATGGGCGCTCTTTAATCTAGGCGTTTCTATACAGTGAACAATTCTTGAAGTTACAAGCTTCCTGTAATAAAATCCCAAACACATATTTAAGTGCTGGTTAATTTGATGTAATGATATATACTCAAATAACCGTATAACATGAAAATAATGTATCACAATAGACTCAAGATGAGAGAAGCCGGAAAAGATGCACTTTCAATAGTCAAATAAGAGATAGGCCTATCTTTTTTATTTGCGTTCAACTTCCGTGAGTAGAGAGCACGGGGAAAGCGTCAAGTCGTGGCGTCAAGTTCTCGCATGTCTCTCGTTGTCCCAAGACGGGATCTTAAACATTGGCATGCGCCATGGACATGCGCCATAGTAAGGTGCGAGTCACGTAACGACTGACAAAAAGGGAAAAGGGTGGGTCATGGCTGGCACAAAAAGCAAAAAGACGAAAGTGTTATTTAATACTTACGTAAATAGGCACTGCTAGCCCTCGCGTCGCTTTGTTTTCTTTTTCAGCATTGATATATATCACTAACATTACTGTCGTTTTAGGGTTCTTTATGACGTCACCTGAGCTCCGATGTCAGCAGACGCTGAAGTATTGTCTTTATCGAAACTACCGCGTCTTGTAATAGAAGCTCATACATGTACTGTTTGCGTGGCTTTCGAGTCTTCAGCTGCTGGTATGTCTTTAACGAGATGCACATCTGTCGTCTGCACCGTCAGTCTCATGGAAAAATTTGTCTCAAGTGACCCAAATTGATGTATACCCGAGCATTTACTTTTTACCTTGTTGTCTGCCTGCTGACCCTTCGATGGCCATATCTATGCAGGCAGTGTCTACAATACAAACAACACGTTTAGTGCCGAGTTGGTTTTGAGATAATTATCTTTTGCTTTATTTTGTTTTTAAAAATCAACATTTAAATTAAATGCAACTGAAGAATATAGGTTGTTAGGTCACTCGAGCTGTCGGTGCAGTCCTGTTAATGATAAACCGCAATGTATGCTGGGAATGGGCATAGAGTCAAAAAGTGTCTGTTCAAACTGCAGAAATGGCAACACTTATGAATAATTTTTCCAGCTAGATGTTTTATTATTTCCTCGCGAGCTTCCGCTCTTCCGCAGGTTATTTGTCCATGGGTTTCTTTTTGCCTCTTTGTCAAATCACTAACGAAGCGTGTACCTAAGACGTAGCTCGTATTTAATTTCTTATGTTTGTGTATTTGTCGACTTCATAGATTGTTAGCTTGAACCCTTCCTCAGAGATGGAATTGTCACGTAGTGTGGTAGAATACTAGTCTGTGATTGTGTTGAGCTTTGATTCGAGCAAGGGCGGACGTCATCATATTTATTGAAGGATCTTCGCTGACTGATAAAATACTTATATACAGTAACCAGACTACTGCATAAAACTGTAATTTATACGGCACTCGCTATTGCGGAGGTGGGAGAGAGACCGACAGTGACTGTTGACAATATTCCATTCCCCGTAACAATGGTGCCCCAAGACACAGCGGTGTTAATACTATCCACCGTGTTTACCGCGCGATTGTACATTTTACATAAATCGCGTTGCTATTGAGTCATTTGCTTGTAGGGAGGTTTCAGCCTCAATGACTTTTCAGAAGAACATTTTGTGGGTCTTGGATTTTGGTATACATCAACGTTATAATTTCTCTCAAAGCAGTGTGAAATGAAACTTCATTTCATCTGGGGAGTTCATTAGTTTGCGGATTCACGCCTTTGATTGATTGTCAGTACTTATAAGAGGCAAGATAGCGGCAAACTCAAAGGACCTCATAGTTTCACTGATATGACCATATTCACAATTAGTATCTTACACTTTTGGTGATACTTGCACGGTGATTCTGCCTTGTTGCCAAGTCATGTGATGCGGCAGAGTGCGTCTTTGTTCAAAGGAACCGTTGCTTTGTCGTCATTCAAATGAATGCTCGATGAGTTTGTGTACTCTGAGAAAGACATTACGGATCTGAGCTTATTTTATTATAAAGACGCTCGAGACGCACCATACTTTTAGCTGTTGAACGACAGCGAGACGGCAATTAATATCGTCTGCTCGCGGCTTAGCGTAGGGTACTCTGGATGGACTTAGTGCTCGATGTCTCTCTTGCTTTGCATCCTTGTTCAACACCAGTCTGATTCGGAACGTGCTAACCACAATTGCATGAGACAGTGTGCTAAAAAAGCCTTGTTGAGCAAAATCGTTAATCTCCTTTAATGCCATTGCAGTCCGTGCTATTTTGTTGATAAGTATATCCCTAAGGGCTCTAATCTCTAAACTAAATTTTAACATTTTGTTGCAATACGGGAGCAAACTATCCTGTCAATTTGTTCCGTATACACTAAAGCTACTAAACCATGTAGCTCCTCCTTTGTACGACATGGAACGTAGAGCACAGATTTAAACTGTCCACTCATTCCACACGACTGACATGGTACTGGCCGGACAATTTCCTTTTTTTGTCTCTGGAGGAGTATTTACAAAAAAAACCCACTAAGACAGGATTTGTTAGACTGGACTGTGGAACCAAGCATAATCCTCTGACAACGATAACGGCTTATCATATCACTCTGATTATAAGCATACTTATGATGTCACACTTATCCAAAATATGTTTATCATATACCATTTCCTCCAAAACACATGATCCTGGAGAGCCCATGGCGCATGCCAATTTGTATATCCCGTCTTGAAACAACGATAAATATCAGAGGACGTGGCGCCACAACATACCGTTGGCCTTATGCCATACTGGTGGAAATTGAACTGGTAGTCTAGGGACGACGCAGACTTAAGAAAGATGCTGCAAAGCTCAACATTTTGCCCCGCCTTTAAATTTGTTCGCTTCCAGTCTAATGCTCTGGTTTAAACCTTGACAATGTCGTGCAAAAGAATGGCCTGAAATCTTCACGAGAATCCTTATCTACTTTAAAACGTGCATTTACTGAATATGATTTCTTTCTACTTAATTGAGCATGGTGCAATTTATCTCTTTAATTGTACAGTTACTAGTTCGTTGATAAAATTGACGATTGCATGCGATCCAAATTTTTATATGTGTAGGATTTCATAGGGTTATATGAAATAATTTATTTTGTCTGTCAGGAAGATACTGATTATCGCGAATTAACGATAATCGCATATTTATATCTGATTTTGTAATGTTTAAATAATCTTGTAGGTTATGGATAGCAGTGAGCTAGAATTTTGTAAATTTTATGCAATAGTAATCGCGAATGTGGTAGTGTAGGTAAAGAGATACGGTAATGTTAGATACACCGTTCACGTGTTAATATATGGTCGGTCGCTGTGAAGCGAGAGTGATGATCTATCAAATCAGGTCAGAATTTATGCAGTGTTTGGATAGCTAGTTATGCTTCTGAGTAACGTAAGTGAGGACATTTTTATGTATGTATAGAAAGTGATCCGTAGAGAGATTTAGAGGTAATTTTCTCCCTTAAGGAAACCGCTTTCAGGGAGAGACAGGACATTCCGAAGACGGAAGTCGGAAGTCCGGAAGAGATGACGTGTTCAGAAACAAAAGACTGGGAAGTCCAGAAAGAGATGAAGCGTTCAAAATAGAAAGACTAGAGAGAGATTAGGAAGACGCGATACACGGGTCAAAGGAGGAATGTGATGCAATCAGTCGTGGACATTGCGCTCTTTTCACCACTCGTTATTATGATGAAATAAATCCAAATGAGACGCTGCTGTTACATTACGTTGACATAACTTAGTAAATCTAAGTTGGAGTTGCCGCTATTAATTGTTATTGATTGAATTTTGTTATTTTTCTTGTCTAAGGAGGCTTGTATTGCATTATTTTTTCCCAATAGTCTTGCTCAGTTATCTGTTAATCTATCTATTTATCCACTTACACCGGTCATCCCCTAGATAACGCCAGCCAAATCCAGTTAACCACCTTAACCACCCCTCTTACTAAGAGGGCGACGTTACAACGTTAATAAATCAGAATTGTTTGTTTTCGTAAAATTATCGTCATTTAGACGAACAGAAACCGGAACAATAATATGTGTTTAAGTAAGATAAACCAAAACATGATTCAACTTTCAGCTTTAAAACGGCATCTGCAATGGTGCAAAATTTTGTAGAATAATTTTGCAGTACATTCTGTCTTGGTCAGGTTAGCGTGACATGTGACCATTAAGATGAATGTATTGGCTATGCTCGCAATAACTTGGCAAATGGTAGTAGTTAAAGTCTCCTAGTTGGAGGAATGAATTGACTTTTAATTAGGATCCGTTCGATAACGGTCAGAAACATGGAAGCTACTATGTTAATGCAAAATCAATTAAAGAAAATGTCAAAAGTTGAGACAAACCAGGATATATTTTAGGAAGACTTGGGCCATTTAAAACAAGTGTTATACAATGATTATACAATGATATTTTCCAGAATAGTTAATAATAAAGACGGAGTATAGAGGATTATTCTGACTTCGATGGGAGCGATACAAGTTTTGGCGGGTAAAGAAAATCACCCGGATTGGCTAAGCTAAACGAGTGTGTGTGTGTGTGTGTGTGTGTGTGCTCCAGACGGACTTTAAAATTTAAAAAATTCCTCTCACGAAATTAGTCAGTCTACGTTTCTGATGCATGCCAGAATTTAGCTACGAAAATTCATAAAAAGTACGTTTCTCTTTAAATTCTTGATGGGGGCGTGTCGGAAAGTGAGGTACATGAAAGAAGAGAGAAGTAAATTATCTGTCTTAACTGACTTGTAGCCTATATTTTGAGAATTGATTTCCCCATATCTAGAAATGTATATCATTGAATCGCTAATTAGCAAAGTAACGTCTTTATGCCAATGTGTGAAGTCCATTAGTTCGTTGTTTAATAAAGTTGTGAATTCTTTCAAATCGATAATCGAGGGTGTAAGCATTAGGAGCGTGTGTCGACAGGCATAGCTCAGCTGTAATTTATAACCACAACAATAGCTATCTGAGAGGGCCGGGTTTGTCTGAGAGGTCTAATTATTTCATAGTTCCAATCTAGAAATTACATAAATTAACGTTAACATTGTTGTGCGTGTGTATTAGGTTGCGAATTGACCTTGGCTTAGTCCGGTTGAATTACGATGGACGATATATGACGTAAATATTGTTTGGATCCCAATAAAAGAAATAACCTGACACGTATTTAGGTTGGGTACTATACTTATTTTAAGGTAATAATGGATCCATACTGCATCGCAGAGTGGGAGAAAAGATCGCAGTCTACAGTCAAGACGTTTGGTGACCCAAAGAGAGAGAGAGAGAGAGAGAGAGAGAGAGAGAGAGAGAGAGAGACTAACGCCGACCTATCATCAACAGTGATTTGGAAAGATTAAAAGCACTAGGTAATACTGACGTGCCGGCAATTTGGGTTCATTCAGTCACTCGATTATATGATAATTTGTCATATTTAACAGAATAGCCAACGGAATTTCGCAATAATTTTGTCATTCTATTTGTAAGAGAAAGTGAATCAATAAAAGTCATGTTCAATTTAATTTTGTTTATGCAATTGATTACATAGTTATATTCAACACACTGGAGCTCGTGTTATTCTAATCTATATCTCTTCTCAGATCTATGTTATTCCATCCATAATTTCATATTCCATTTTATTGTTTACTCGATCCGAGCAATAACACCGTTGTCGACCAGCTCCTAGATAACGATAACCAAAGCACCATAAGGGGTGGGGGATCTCACACATCATCCCATCATCACTTTTGGATAGTATCACTACACTATTAAATATTCTTGTTTTGGATTCCGATCATAAATATGGTATCTTAAAAAAGAATCTAAACCACCTGTTTTAGAAAGCCACCAGAACAGCTGTAATTATCAACAATCGTTTTTAAAAAAAGCTATTTCGAGCTTCCAAAAATTGTTCATCGCATGTATGCAAAATGACAACTGGCGGAGGGATATTGTTTATAAATGCTGTGCTGAGGCTCATTTCTGAACCAGTCTAGTACACCATTAAACTGGGGTAGTAACCAATGAGGCGAAGGTGTGAAATTCTTAATGACAGACGAAATGTTATTTTATCATGCAAACTTTAACATTAAAATCAATCAATCAGAATCATATTTCTTAAAACTATGCTGAATAACATAATAGTAAAGGCAATTGACACGTGTTACCTAAATTGTGAACGTGTACATATTGGGTAGTTTCTTTCCGGCACCGAATCGGGCATAATCTCTGAAGCATTTTGCGGTGACATAATTGGTTAAGCAAGTAATTTTAGAACCTGTTCCTGTAGTATTTACTTTTAAAGAGCCCAATTGTCAATTGATTCAACAATAAACGGGTTTCCTTGAAAGGTGTAGGTTCGAAATCTGCTGGCGGATTAGTATAGACTGGCTACATTCTTGCGTCTTTGGGCAAATCGTTTTGCCCCAGTCGCCTCAGCACTAGATAATCTGCTAGTTTTTCTGTACCATGAAACACCAAACTAAACTAAAATCAAACGTCTTTAAAACAGAATGGTTGAAATTAGAAACTTGGAAACAGCAGTTATTATAATTGTACAACGTGCGTTGGCTAGACACTTCATCGACGTAGGTAAACACTTAGTCAAAACAATTATAGATACTGTCAGCGATTCAAAGCTATTTCTGGATTCAAGTTACAACCACAGGTGTTATCATGCTTACTCACACCTGACAATACTTCTATCGTTTAGGTCTTTCTTTCCCAGACACTGCTGTGGGTTATATTAATTGCTTTTTTTATTGATCAAGGAAAACATAAAACACCTGTTGCGATAGATATAAGTGCTTTACTCGAATATTAATTACCCACGACCCAGAGAGGTCAGCTGGTATTACTCGCTGGGGTCAAATCACTTTCACGTGTTTTTGTATACACCATAAAATCGAAACCAATCATTCATTCTATCCATTCTAATAGAACTGTTTTTGTTCTTTTTTTAGGTATGAAGTAACACCACTTTTCAAGGTTTAACCTATGGCTGAATGAGTCAGATAGAAGGAGGAGGTGGGTGTAACTTCCTAATTAATTTTACTAATTCGGTAAATTTAAGGTAGTATTTAGCATTGCCATATTATAGGTCTAGGTAGATATAATGTATCTGAGTTAAGAAGCTGTAAATGCATATAAGTAGCCATTGTTACACGTGCATGAAAGATACCCATAAAGGTGTGTACTATTCCATGTTTTCCTTATGTAAATATTTATGCCTTGTGAGAACCCGGAAATGTTATCAGATCTGTATTGACGTGTAAGATTATACAACACTTTGTAAGAAAATTTATTCAGAACGTAACATTATCATAGGGGGTTGATAAATCATTATTATACTATAGCGGAATCTTCAATGACGTCATCTTACGCGCTTGCCTTACATGATAAGTTTTCTGTCAGCGAATGTTTATAGTGACTGATTTGTATGTTTGCAGTAATTACACTTTCATAGCTTTCACTCATTCGATTTCTTTGATACATTTATAAACGACCTGCTGATCATTGACATGTAATTAGCACACGGTTAGTGGGAGGAGCAGACTTTGTTCGAATTTCTGTTGAATCCTTGTAAACTGGAAGTGTAAAAATATTTTAATTTGACTGCATAAGATTTTTACCCTTTCTTCCATTTTGATGACGTCATTCTTTTCGTTTTACTTCATAGGTCATGAAGGAAATGAGCAAGGTGATAGGGTTTGGTCAAATTGACTTATTGTAAGTATGTGATGTATTTAAACCATTGGAAGAGGTAAAACCTGTGTTTGTTTTCAGATCTTGGGGAATATAAATACATTAAAGCGTGGATTACCAAGGTAAGATGTGCTGAAAAGTGACATCACAAAGTAAGGGGTATTCCTCAAGGATCTATATTAGGGCCTCTTCTTTTTCTACTATTTATCAATGGCATATCCTTGTATCCAGCACACTCTAATACAGATCTTTGCGCGGACGACTCTACATTGCATTTATTTGGAAAATCTCAAGACTCCATTAAAAATAAGCTTCAAATCGACCTCAGCAATATATCAGTTTGGGGTCATCAAAACAAAATGCATATTAATATCTCTAAAACAAAATGCATGACAATCGAAACAAGACAGCGTCCATCTACTAATATTGATTTACTTCTAACTCAAAATAGCTTAAACGTATCTATTTTAAAAAAAAAAAATCCCTTGGTACCTATATTGATCAACATCTAAACTAAAATGCACATATCTATCATTTATGTGCAATCGTAGTCAAAAGAATAACTCTGTTGAAATTGCTTTCCAAATTTCTACCTCCCCAATCACTTGAGCTTTATTTTTCGGATTATATACTACCACTGATAGATTACAGCTGTACGATATGGAGAAACACATCCAATTATAATCTGTTCAGAATTGATAAACTCCAGAAAATGGCAGCCTGAATAATACTGAAACTTCCTGTTATGACTTCCTCTAATGTTTTGTTTTCACTTCTGCACTGGTTACCTATACGAAAACGTATTCTTTATTTTTAAAGGAATCATGACATATAAGTCTTTAAAAGGTCTCTCTCCAAATTATAACTCTAACCTAACTGAACTAAGATCATCATATACTGAGCGTAATCGCCGATCGGCGACTAACAACGGTCTCCAGATTAATTGGTCGAAAACCAATCATTACACAAGCTCATTTACTGTATCAGCACCTACTGTATGGAATTCCTTACCACTGAGGATACGTAATTCAAATTCCCTTGCTTCTTTTAAAATATCATAAAAGAAATTCTTTCTAGACCAGCTGGAATGACACATTAAAATCTCTTAATAGAAAACTTTATCAGTATATCCATAAATAATATGTCCAGGTCTTGTTCAATTTATATAGTATACGTACGACGTGCTGAAATGTATATTCCTGTGTATTGAATATTGCTAATATTTGTATGTTTCCCAGTATAGTCACGCATAGTCATTCATATTATATATATATATATATATATATATATATATATATATATATATATATATATATATATATATATATATATATATATATATATATATATATATATATATATATATATATATATATATATATATATGTATGTGTATCTATATATACCCAATTACCAAATGAGTTATCCTCATTAAAGGATGTTTATTACTGTTATTATTATTACCATCGAAATTATACGAGTTTTTCAATTTATTAGATCACTAGATCACAAACAATACTCTTAAAAAAATAGCAATAGAACAACCAATAGTGTTAGGAGCCGACATATGAGACGAATGTATAAAAATGCAAAGAAAAGGTAAGGAACATGATCAATGTTATGTTTCCAAAAAATGACGGTAGCTGACGATCATTTTCATAGATATTTCTACATTATTACTTCAAGAAACTTATTAGACGTGCATAATCATCAAGTGAGGCTAACACAATAGTGACTTCTCATGTCACATGTTTGAAAGGAGTATATGAGAAAGTGTTTAAATTAGACAAGACAGTTTATTTGGTTATGCTCACAAAACGGACTTGTGATTACGATGTGAATTTCTCTAATTCATTTTGTAAGGAGTCAACGAAAGGTTGTTTATAACAGACCTTAGACGGTCTAATCTGCATTTCATTCCTGACTATTACGGAAGAGTGATAATGATCATTACAACATGAGTGTGTATGATTTGATGAAGGGAAAGCGAAAACATGAATGATAAAATAAACTGCTTTAGAAAGACGCTTCTTGGTTCGGATGCACTTTAAAGGACCTAGCACTGGGATCAAAACTATGCATTCAATAGTGAAATGACTGATTAATCCGGTATATTATGTCCAGCTTGATTTCATAACTTATTTCAATTAAATCACCTTTGGCACGGGGCTTCATATTCCCATGAAGAGAGCAAAATATCATCTTCGACAGTATACACAGTTGCCCTACCTAAATGCATTTCGCTACAGTAGTTTAAAAAACTTTAAAATAGTTCTTCGGACAATTTGACTGGATCACGGATGTTATCAGTAGAAATAAGGCCTCATACAGATTTAATGATGTATCAGCACCTGAAAACGGAACTGGACCTCAGCTCCCAAGAATCAATATTAGTTTAAGATGAAAGAAATAAGCTGTCAAGACGTGTACTTGCTCGTGTTAGGTTAAAATGCTAGCTGCTGTGTGGAGCCTCTATCATTCCGATTGGACGTAAATGATGGCTGTGTGGCGCTTCTACCAAGGCAGCATTTTGACAGGAAGCAAATGCTGGCTGTTGTATGGAGCCTCTGCCTAGGCAGCATTCTGACAGGAAGCAAATGCTGAATGTTATGTAGATCCTCTTTCTAGACAACATTTTGACAGAAAGCAAATGGTGACTACGTAGTGGAGCCTCTATCTATGCAGCATTTTGACAGGAAGCAAATTGTGGCTACTTTGTGGAGTCTCTTTCATGACAACATTTTGACAGGAAGCAAATGCTGGCTACAGTGTGGAGCCTCTTTCTGGACAACATTTTGACAGGAAGCAAATGATGGTTACTGTGCGTAGCCTCTTTCTAGACAACATTTGGACAGGAAGCAAATGTTAGCTACTGCATGGAGCGTCTTTGTAGACTACATTTCGACAGAAAGCAAATGCTGGCTACTGTGTGGAGCCTCTTCCTAAACAACATTTTGACAGTAAGCAACTGGTGGCTACATTGTGGAGCCTCTACCTATGCAGCAGTTTGACAGGAAGCAAATGGTGGCTACTTTGTGGAGCCTCTTTCTAGACAACATTTTGACAGAAAGCATATGGCGGCTACATTGTGGAGCCTCTACCTATGCAGCGTCTTGACAGGAAGCAAATGCTGGCTACTGTGTGGAGCCTCTTTCTGGAGAACATTTAGACAGGGAGAAAATGATGGCTACTTTGTGTAGCCTCTTTCTAGACACCATTTGGACAGGAAGCAAATGTTAGCTAATGTGTGGAGCCTCTTTGTAGACTACATTTCGACAGGAAGCAAATGTTAGCTACTGTGTATAGCCTCTGTCTAGACAACATTTTTACAGGAAGCAAATGCTGGCTACTGTGTGGAGCCTCTTTCAAGACCACAGTTTGACAGGAAACAAATGTGGAACCCCTTTCTAGACAAAATTTTGACAGGAAGAAAATGTTAGCTACTGTGTGGAGCCTCTTTCTACACTACCTTTTGACAGGAAGAAAATGCTGGCTACTATGTGTAGCCCCAATCTAAGTATTATTTCAACAGGAATAAGATATAAGTTAAAAGATATAACGATAAGATATAAAAATCACGTCAAGAGTATCTAGTATGATAAACCGAAATTTCAAACATGCGGTGATGATATATTCAAAAGAAAATGCAATGCATCCACAGTACAGACAATCTCAGTGAAATCAGGTTGTAACATATTTGCACACAAAATAATACCTGTTTCAGACGCATGTTTCTGTTTGATCTATAATAAGACTCCATATAAACCGTGTTTGATATATGCATAAATATGTCATGGAAGACATCCTGTTTTTGTGGGGAACCAAGTCTTATTGAATTTCTGGGAAGTGAGTTCAAGCAAAATAATAACAAAAGGGCAATTTTCCAACATAAAAGCGCTTGCTACTGACTTGAGCAGTTTCCAAATCACCTGGAGTATGGAAATTCGATAGGTGGCATCCTGATTATTCTTGGAGATTTCAACTTTCACTTTGTCCTGGTAACCTATACACATCAAAACTCTTAGATTCCATTCATGTTTTCAACCTCAAACAGTCAGTACACCAAGCAAACCTAACAACTTGCTTAACTGCTACAGAAGAACAACTCGATAACTGCATGCGTTCATTGCTTGACAAACATGCCCCAGCAACCAAGCGTAGAGTATCGATTCAAAAGTGTTCTCTGTGGTATAGCTAAGAGAACGCCATAAAGCTGAGAGGCTTTGGCTTTCCACCAGACTCACTATTCATAAGCAAATCTATGAAGTCGCTAAGACGAACGTCACAAACATAGTCCATGCAGCGAAATCATCCCACTACAGTACTAAGATCACGGAAAGTTTCAGCTGCAAAGAACTCTTCGAGATTACTAACAAGCTAATGTCAAGGAACAAATGTACACCACTTCTAACTACCTTCTCTCCAGTCGACCTTCCGGACCATTATAGATAAATTTGACAACACAATTTCAGTTGACTCGACGTCACCATACAGTTACGATATAAAATTACAGCGGCAACCGTTAGCAGCATTTGAACCTGTCTCTATGGATTTAGTATGCACAATCGTGATGAAGAATGTCCCAAAGTAATGTGAACTTGATCCAGTTCCAACACCACTGCTGCTTGAGTGCTTAGATCCAGTACATGTATTGCCTTCACTAACTGATGTTATTAATACCTCTCTCTCATCCGTTGAATTTCCATCATTTTTTAAAACTGCCATTGTAAAGCCACTGCTGAAGAAACCAACACTCGACCATAACGATTTAGAGAACTACCACCCATTTCCTAATCTGTCATTCATGTCAAAAATCTTCGAAATAGTTCTATCCCAACTTGTATCTCATCTGAATTCAAACAGTCTTTTTAGCAATGTACAGTTTGCATATCGCCCTTGCCACAGTACTGAAACAACTCTTCTAAAAGTAGTTAATGACATTCTCTCTGCTTTGGATAGCGGAAAAATTACAGTTCTCACCCTCCTTGATTTGTCTGCAGCATTTGACACAATAGACCATGATATATTACATCACCGTCTCCAGCATATATTTGGCATTCATGATACAGCCGTACTGTGGTTCAAGTCCTACATGGTCAACAAACACAAATTATGTCTGCAAATGGAATACACTCCAGCCCAGTTGATCTATGTTGTGGTGTTGCACAGAGGTTTGTTCTTGGACCTGTTTTCTTCATTCTGTACACTCAGCTGTTCTCAGGTGCTATAGATCATCATCCAGTGTCTCACCCATTGTATGCTGATGACACCCAAATATACAAATCTAGCCACCCAACTGAAGCTGATGCTACCCTTTCTCTTCTTTTGCCAGACTCGTTCCGTGATGGCGTTATAAACACACAAACCATTCGATTCGTGGGAGATGCAAATACTTAATACGACCTCATCTAATCAAAAAACTATTCTACAATAAGAGTTGTCTCCCAATGTCAGGATGACCTGTATAATGTTCTTGCTCCATAAAGTCAAAACCGCTGTTAGTTTGTTCCATATGCTCTTTATGAAGAAATTGCCAATACACACAGATCAAGACATTCTTTTTTTATTTAGGACAGGTACACGTCACGTGCGAGTAATTGTGGTATTTGGTTATCTACTCCTCAAAGCGAGGTATATTCAGCAGATACGCTACGAGGAACAGCTTCGTTTCTAGATTCTCCGATTAGGAAAAGCAGCCGCTGCTATGCTCAATCCAAAAGGCTGGCAAGTGAAAACTTATTTCATAAGAAATCCCACTATAACATATTATTAGCAATGTATGACTAAATAGGCAGGTGTTCAGTTGTGGAAACTGTACAAAGTTTAAAAAATTAAACACATGCAAATTAATAATAAATCTACTTTATAGTACGAGTTTCTAGGCATAATAACAAATACGAATTATTCCGGAATGGTCGCAATCCCTGACCCAGTACCAGTGTATATAATACACTAGCTGCTGCTAGACGTTATTTGTTATGTCTTAGGACAAGATGGTTGTATATACTCAGCATTCATTCAACACAAGCAGGGCTTTGTATATTCTTTAGGAATCCGATCATGTGATGCATCGAATGTTAGCTTTATCACCAAGAGGTAGAGATAATGACACCTGGTTCAATGCTATCGCTATCACAAGACAAATGTATGATAATGTCTATTGCTCAGTATTCAAGTTATTATTGTTATTGGTAACTTTTATAATTAGGGTTATCACATAAATATAAACAATTATGGAAGGTTTCCAAACTCTTTCGCGTCTAAACAAAGGAAAATTTAGGGTGTTTTTTAAAGACTAATTCAAACAAACACTTTACAAAGCCTGATAGAAACAAATACTAGCTACATTACGTTTTCTCCGTTTCATTGAAGGCCAAGAACATAAAAATATATATGAGCAACACTATATATAAGTTTGTACGGATTAGTATCATGGAAAGTCTTCCTATTTGATGTGGTAAGAACGGTTGTCCCAGGGGTGGATCAAGGAATATCGTTCAGGGAGCGGGGACTGGGCATCTGTGGTATGGAAGCACTTATGGCAGCCGACGGAGCAAAGTCTAAGGAAGCATCTGCATCTAAAAACGTTCGATGTGAACAATTTTAACCAATCTAACGGTATAGCTGTAAAGAAAACGCACTGTAAGAAATGTTCCCCTCCAACTCTCACTATCGTTTGAATCTTGTTTATGCTAATCTTTTCTACCCATTTTGTTTGGTGCAGTATTTTGTATTTGTCTGTGTCTGTTCACTCTACTGTCTCCTATGGAAGTTTGCAAACCTTGGAAGGTATTCATGGGGTATGACTTTACTTCGTAAGGCACTGTACTTTTACCTCTATCATTAATTACGTCTGTAGGATCCGTTTCAACTCTAAATTCTTCATCATGCATTACACCTTTCATTATAAAGCACATCCATTATCGTCAGATCGCTACGCTCTTCTTGTCATCTTGAACGATTTGCTAAGTCTACAAAGCTGATAACTGAGTTAAGAACAAACGAATTCACCCCATTGTCAGAAATGATGCTAACAAGATAAACGCAAATCACAGAGGACGATAATCTCGTAAATGACGAACAATGAGGAGATATTTTGCATCAATCACCAGACTGGTTTTCTTGTTCCCAACCCGTAACCTTAGATGGAAACTCGCCGAAGCCTGCTACTGTGTCTTTTCTTTAAATGCCATTGTTTTCGTTTTTTTATTGTTTAGAAGTTTTATCAACTTGGAGCATCTTCCTGAGACTGGAAAATAGACAATCATTCAAGTATGATAAACTGGAAGAAAATCAGTTACACCCAAAACCAAAGTAGATAGTGAAAAAGGAATCTGCAAGACCATTTTTTCTGAGAGAGAGAGGGTGGTTTTAAATATTCGGGTACGATTTTTAATTCTTACCTAAATACGTAATGGAGCTTCATCGACTGCAGGGCCTGCTTGCCTCTCAGCTGGATCAATTATCTTTTAGTCTTACCACTGACACTGATCCTTCCTTCCCCCCCTCCCTCCATCCATCAATGCATGCAAGCATCTATCTGTCTGTCTGTCTATCTATCTATCCATCCATCCATCTAACTATATATCTATCTATATATCCATCCATCAATCCATCCATCCATCCATCCATCCGTCCGTCCGTCCGTCTATCTATCTATCTATCTTTATATCTATCCTTCCATCCATCCATCCATCCATCTTATGCTTGTCAGTCTAAAGGTGACTGCATTATAATTGTTTTCGTTGAATAATTAATGGATTCAAATGTAATCTATCGCCGATATATTCGGGTATTCGACTTGACTTTGCGTTCACTTATACGATTATTAGATTAAAATTATCTAAGGACCTATATATATTATAAAATCATGATATGAAAGGGCCTGAAAAAATAATTATTCACATGTTTACTCTAAAGAGAATGCACACTTTGTTCAATTTACTTATAAAAGCGCAGTTGAACTATTTTTCACTATTGATTTCTTATGTACAATTTAATCTGAGTTTAAGAAAGAAAAACTCACAAAAATGATAATTTGCATGTTTTTTTTTAAAGAACATAACGGTGTATGTACTTTGTCATTCCGCTCAGTCTTTAACTATGTTTAAAACAGTGAATATTTGATTAAAGGAAATGAAGTCTGATTTTAAGTGTCATAAAATGCATAGTTTTACATGGTAACACAAATGCAGTATTATTTTCTTATCTCATTTATTTTCCGTCTTCCAATGATAGAATGAAAAAAAAAAAGATCGTGTACGTCAAAGCAAAATACTACAATCAGCTCTCTTTCGCATTTGAGTATGATAACTGATATGGGATCTAGAAAAGTGAGCAAATTGTAACAATTAGTGAGAAAAAGATAAAAGTATCGACAGAGGAAACGATTTAATCAGAAAGGGGAACATTATGGAGATCTGTCTGGGTTAGTCGCCTGAATAATTTTCTTTCAACCTGCAATCTAAGTAAGACGGTAATTGGAGCCCACTACTGTATCAGTTTGTATCGCTCTTTCAGTTTTTGACCATTTTTTTTTCTAAAATTCTGCTCTTGCGGAATCCAGATAATTTGAACAAAAGTGTGTACCGGACCGATGGCCCTCAGTAATTGCCAAAAATTCTTTCCCTTCTATATATTGGGAATTTTTTCCCGCGCAATGTGCAACGAGGGAAATATGTGTTTATAAGAAAGTTACCTGTATCGAATTGAAATACTCAGTACTTAGTATGCATAAATGGCCTTATTTCCAACCCATGCTACGTTTTTTGGACACATCGTATTATTTCATTAGCATCAAACGTACTGGTATTTCATTCCGATTAAAAATTATTTTGTATGTGCTTACCTTAGATCTTCCTTCCTTCCATCCATCTGTCTGTCTGACTTATTTATGCCGGTGATATTAGTGATTTCAAATTTTAAAGACAAAACAAACAAGAAATGAAGAAGTTAATAAAATAGTCATAAATGAGTCTGATTACCACTTCATCCAGGCGCGTGTTGCACAGTTATTATAACGAATTCATTTCAGGACCCTGTCCAACAACGGGTGGCATATAACAGAAGCGTGAGATCAGATCTAAAGCGTTAATAAAGGTATCAGAAAATATTACATATTCTGTTTACAAATTAAATAATATACTTTTGTTACGACTTTACGTAACACAAATAAGCAAAATCAACAAGTTATGTAAAACTCAACAATTAATTTAATTCTCTAAGTTATAAAATGAAAATTTAAGAGGAACTTACAGTGTTGTGAATTAAATTCAAAATAATCATTAAAATTTCTATCACAAGTCCTATAAGAATTGAGTGTTTCGAATGAATTCCAGGTCTCAACTATGCTGATGTACGAATATCCTTGAACATACTAAGGTGCCAATAGTCTTTGATGTTCACGAGGGCATCATTCACAACTCCTTTGATTGAATTCACTATAATTCCAAGGTGTTGCTTTAGTCCAGAGTCAATAACACTTCCTATTTCCAGTGAACAATCCAAAAACTCATTTTCATGTACCTTGCAGGATTGTCTTTGACAGGCCAAATGGGCATGAGAGGTGACCATATCATCTTAGTTTACGTTTGTTTATAGTGGCGAGCACATGCGGACCATATGAATCCAAGCATATGGATCCTCTCAAATTTTATCTAAACAAAACATTAAATACATCTGCAGACTGGCATTACAACAAGAACATGGGAAAGTAGGAATGAATTAATTGTCCACTGCTCGACCTTATATACACCAAACGGCTCTACTTTACAAAGCTTTCTTACTTGATCAATGTCACAATTCTTCCCTCATGATATATTTCACAATATATCTCCACGTCGAACATGATTTATTCATCCAATGGGAAATTACCCCGAACTTGTAAAAATGTTTGTTGTTAAAACTGATTTCAGAGCTCTTGTCAACACCTGTTTATCTAGAGCATGCACTGAAACTAGACACATTGTATATGCTGTGTTTATTATTCTTCCTCTAATAATATTCAAAGTTCACAAGACATAATGCTAAATATAGCTTTCATAACACAGCATTACTTCTTCTGTTAAGGTGTAACTTAACTAAGTGCAGATGAAAAAAAACCCAGCTTCTATTATATAATAAAGGCAGACATGATTTCAGTGATAGTGGGTTTTTATTAAGAACCGTGCAAAGAGCAGCAGAGGGGGGGAACAGACCGAAACTAAATTTAAAAATAATTGTTCTACAACAATTACTTCTCGATAGAACCCTATTTTGATGAAATAAACACTTCTACGGCCCTACATAAAACACATCGAAATTATTTTTATGCTGCAAAAATTGTGTCAAGGCCGACGCGGTATCGTGTCCGCGGGTCGTGTAAATTTATTGTTACAAATCCGTGCTGGGAAATTAAATCATTGACAAATAAATAATGGCAAATATCGGAGAAGCACTTACTACTAGATTAGCTCGAGAACGTCTCGAAGCAATTCAGAAATTTCTTCCTGTCCGTGATAGTGTCAGACAAAAATTACAACTAAGACAGCAAGCGCGGGAAGTCTTTGCAGAATCCGCGGAGGAATTATTTAAACCCGTCACTGCAGCTACTGAGAAAGTTACAACTGTCATCAAAGAAGATCTTCTTCCGGTATCAAAACAAACTGCGACGCAGGCTGAAAAAATAGCAAGAAGAACTAAACAGACAAAGAAGATTTTACGAACACTTCCAGCTGATATCGCTGCGGCTCAACCTCCACCTGTCGGTGAAGAAATACTTGAGGGTACTGACGTCGCCGCCGGGGAAGAAAAACCAAAATCAGTAAAAGAAACCGCAGAATTGATTAAAAGATTTAAGGAAGATTTTATCGAAGAAATTAAAAATACTAAAAGGGAAGAATTACCTAAAAAAGTATTACGCGGTTTATATAATAAAACTAAAATTTTAACCCCCGCCTATGAAAAAGCAGCTGATGCTAATATTATCAAATGGATATATCGAATATATACAAACAAAAAGCAGGCTAGAGATGATGATCCAGATTTTATAAATCTTAATGAAGATTTAAGAAACCTTCATAATATACTAGTAAAACAAACAAGAGAAAAACAAGCAGAACAAAAACAACCCGCCGGGTATCAACTTCCTCCACCTCTGCAACAACAGCAATCTTCTTCTCGGCAGCAGAAACAAACTCGGCAGCAGAAAAAACAACCTTCATCATCTCAGCCACAACTTCGGCCGCAATCTCCAGAGGAAGAATTTCACGACGCACCAGCCGCTACTGGTAGTGGTCTGGGAAATAATTTTATTTGTCCTGATAATATCATCAATGACGTATCACGGTTGGAAGTTCTCATCGGAGGAAAACGTGCCGGAAACAACTCTCCGGAAATTATAAATGAAGCCGCAGATATCTGTCAGAGACTATTTCAGCGTGGCATTATGGATATCGGCGTTTACCGGGGACTCATTGATGAACTCGCAGACGGTTACCACAGCGACTAGCAAATTTAGTTAGAGAAACAATAATTAAATAAAATGATCGTGCACAATTCTCAACCCGGACACGGCCGCGTGCTACAAGTCCGCGTAGTGAACTCGCGATTACCAGTCTACAGAGCAACCTACGGAGATGGTCTCGGTGATACAATTACTGGTTTGTTTTCAAGAATAGCCCCTAAGGCATTACCGATTGCAAAACAATTGTCGATGAAAGCTATTGATGTTATCAAGGATAAAGCCCTTGGATCTGTTGGTGATCTCGCCGGGAAGGCATTCACGTCAGTCCGGGATAGACTGGCGCGGTTAATTCGTAGACCAGAAAAACCACCACCGGTGAAACTACCAAGTACTACGCTTATGCCCGCGGATGTCAGTAAAGTAATAAATCAGGCTGCCAATCAAAAACTCGCGGAATTAATAACCCAAACACCCGAACAAATAAATACAAGTTTGATATCAGGAAGCGGACTTCGTTTTAGACGGCGATGATTTTATATAAAAATGTTCAAACGCATATCCGATCCCGCATTTGACATGGACGCACCAATACTCAAAGACGATTCTGTGCACGATTTTCAGTATTATTCTTATGAGGCAACTGTGCCTGATCAACGGGGCCGAATTGAATTGCGAGTTCGGGACACAAGTAGATATTTCCTACCCGCGGAAGCATTTCTTGAAGTTACGGGTATGCTTGTAACAGATGTTGTCCCTAATACAGAATACGGAGCTAATGTTCGAGTTGGTTTTGTCAACAACGGTATTATGGCACTGTTTAAAAGTGCTTCATACAGCATTGATGGAAGGGAAATTGAAACGATTCAGGATAACGCTGATGTTGCTACAACAATCCTGGGATTAGCGAGATACTCAGATGATTACACTAGATCAGCTGGTCCGACTATGATGTTCGCTAAGGATAATTCTGATCATCCTGAACACAGATCTGCTATTCAAGTACAAACACCACAAGGCACTGCTGCAGACCCACAACCGGCTGGATTTGCGGCCAGGCCAGGTGCTGCATTTCCAATATTAAGGCCTAGTCCAGAGTACAATTTAGGTTTTGCAACGCGCAAGGCGATGTTATTGACTAACCATAGGAGATTTTCATGCGCAATTCCACTCTCTCACATCTTTGGATTTTGCAGAAATGTCCGAAAGGTTATTTTTGGAGCCAATCACACAGTTGTACTTAACCGAAAAAGTGATGACAATGACGCCATCTGGCGAGAAGATGGTGCTGCTGATGGTAAAGTAGTATTATCCAAGCTTGCGTTATGGATGCCAGTTATGACTCCATCACTCGCCGAAGAGCAACGGTTACTCTCTTTCATGGACACAGGCGGTAAATCACTGATATCGTGGTTGACAACAACAACAGATTCCATTCAGGGTGCCGGTGTTGGGGAGTTTACGTGGCATATATCACAACAACAGGGAATATCAGCGCCGCGACATATTTTTGTTGCACTCCAGGCTAATGCACGGGTAAATTCACAAACACAATCGCACATGATATTTGACAAACTTGCTGTCTCTGGGGTTTCGCTGCGAATAAACGGGCATCAAGAACCATCCGAGGACATACTGATAAATTATGAACGAAATCAGGTCGCACGGGCATATCATCGTCTGATGTCATTTATGGGTCGCGATCAAAATGTCGATACTGGTCTGCAAATATCACAACTGGATTTCATATCGTTGTATCCCATTTACTACTTTTCGCTGGAACATTTGGATCTAACAAAGCAATCTGTCGTTGATATACACTTCCGCGCAAATGTTGGCGAGTTTCCCGCTGCAGTTGTTGGTCCACCTGCAATTCCTGGTGGTTTTAGAGCTGTCGCGGTTATACTCTCCGATAAAGCAATGCTGCTTGAAGGTGTTGGCGGACGAATGAGAGTTATTGACGCTCCCGTAGAAAATATGTAATGAAACACAATTAAATCATACCTTATTAAATAAATGGTATATCATCACGTCAATGTTGCTTTATCGCAAGGACAAATCAATAAACTACGATCCAAACAAGCATCATCGTTAGGAGCATCTATAACTCTCAAACATTCACAGCTCGGTACAGGACAGAATAAACTATCAGTTACTCAAACACAGCTCAATCAAATTTCTAACGCGATCGCGGCCCGACGTGGAATCAAACTTCATTTTGCAGCTGGGGCCATCCACGATATGGTTAAAACCGGTGGAATATTTCCTCTTCTCGCAGCAATACCGGCGTTGATTGCCGCGGCAGCACCAGCCGTAGCAAAGGCAGCAGCGTTAGGAGCAGTTGGAACCGCAGCTGGACTCGCACTAAAAAAAGCAACTGGAAATGGATACCGCAACCGGGGCACCACGGGTGGTAATATCCAACCTGCCAACCTTCCAGCATTGGTTTCTACAGTAGTTCCCACCGTGATGAAGAGGATTATGTCTTCAGATCCCAACATGGTAAAGAGGTTTATGTCTTCAGCTCCCACTGCTATAGGAGCATTGCCTATGTTATCTCTAGCTCTGGCGGGACTAGAGAAGAAGAAAACCGGGAGCGGATACAAGAAAAAAAAGGGACGCGGACTAAGACTACCAGGAACTCCCGCATCATGGTATCCAAAACGGTTTTAAAGACGCTTCCAGCGTCCAATTTTGATTTACTCGATGCTGTTAAAAAATTGCGTGTAAAACATTTCCGGGGGGTATTTATGCGAGATCAATTACCGACGCGGCCGCGACTTCCAGAAACTGGAATTATCAATCTCGACAACAAAGATGGTCCGGGAACTCACTGGGTTGCTTACGCGATCGATCCACGTGGAATTATCTATTTCGATTCGTACGGTTTAGCACCGCCAGTTGAGTTTCTCAAGTATGTCCGCGGAGTGCCTCGCACTCTCAACAGCAGATTCTCCAAGAAATCGGAAGGATTTCCAATTCCAGTGTGGCAGTCGACGCTACCAACACAAACATTAGTTGATCCGCCCATTTGTGGGAACGAGGTTTTAAATGTTCTTGATGCAATCTCAAGAAATCCAGCAGCGTCTCCGCATCGAGTAGTGTATGAATATACCGCATCGAGAAATGCTAGGCATTTTCATGCTAGCATTTGAAAAACAGCAATAAGAATAATGGTGGATATTTACGGAAGACCTTTCACAAGAAAAGTCAAACCTGGCACAGATGCTGATCTCTCAAAATATGCGACCCGAGATGAAGTCGATAATCTTTTGAATATAGCTGGAGTTGACCCAGATGAAGTTGCTATTTTTCAGGACAAGCAGGGAAAACTAAGAACGAGCAACATTAAGTTCAATGACATAATTCGCAGAGTTCTTGGAGCTACCAAGGATAACTTCGCCGCATTTAGTGATGGCGGCCGGATCAAGGACTCGAATATATCAATCGCAAGCATCAAAGACAGTATTGATAGCGGCGTTGATAAATGTGTGAAAAAAACCGGCGACGTAATGACAGGAGAACTCAGCATGAATGGAAACAAAATAACCGTTCTAAAAAATCCGGAAGGTCTCGAAGATGCCGCAAATAAACAATACGTCGACACGCAGTACCAACACGTTGCTGGCCTAATCATCGACAGAGTAACAAAATCCGGCGACGTAATGACCGGCGGACTTGACATGAGCGGCAACAAAATAACCGCGTTAGCAAATCCCGAATCCGACCAGGATGCGTCAAACAAACAATACGTGGACATCGTCAACGGTAAACTAAATACGCTGCGTGCAGAGTATGATGTTCACGTGGGCGCGTTTACAAGACTTCGAAGAAACTTCTCAAAAACTGATGAGGCCGTGGATAAGTTCTTTGGGGATCCTCCAGTCGTCGACACGAAACTTTCTGAAATCATACCAAATCTTACTAATAACGCCAACGATATCAATAAGATTAATACCCGGTTAGGTGTAGTCAGAACGGAAAAAAGTTTTTCAGATCAAATTCAGATAATAGAAAATAACATTAACACGATCAAACAAACACAGCAGAATATAGTATCGGGTATTCCTGAGATCGTTAACAAAACCAGTTTGATTAAAGTCCCCACTGGAGTTACTCCCGGGCATATCACCAACATCGTATTCACGGTATCATCGGGATTCGCAACATGGTCACGACAAAATAACAACACTATCAAATATACAGCAACAGCCACCGGTGTTTACAGGTTGTCTGTGTTTTCAGCCGCTAAATTTGAAATCTTCACAACATATCCTTGGAGACATTCCACCGATAAGTATTCGGGGGTTTGCACTGTAATACTAAACAGCGGAACCGAGGAAACATTTATGCTTGAAGCCAAGGACGATACTTTAACAGCAACATCTTACTGGTTTTGTTTGGAATTCGTCGCTGCAACGCCTCAATTGGTCACTGCATAATTGAATCGCATGCGATTTAAATAATGTCAACGCAAACGCAAAGCGTTTCAACGCCGCGCGGGAATGAATATAGATACAATCAGGTCTATGAGTGGCAATCAGAATTAAAAACCGTCATCGACGAGCTTAATCGTAAAGTAAGGAAGTACCGACGCCGCGTTGTAGTATTGGATGTTATGGTTTATTCGGTATCTACCGCTGTTGCATCCGCGGGATTAATACTATCAGCGATAACTCCCGTGACTGCAGTAGTCGCTGCAACAATTTGTGTTTCTGTGACAACAACCACCGCCGGCGTCTTTGGAATAATAGCAAAAAAAATATCATCATGCGCGAATACAAAACTACACGATTACACAACCAAATTAACTACCGCCGTGACCGCATATCAGAAACTGTCATCGCTGATATCATCAAGTCTCGACGACGGAACGATATCAGATTCTGAATTTACGGCGATGTCACACGCGTACAATGACTATTTGAAAAGTTCAGTAAATAATAACGATGGCAACGCCACAGGAATTGCTTCAACAAATAGTCACAAACACAACACCGGTAAAAACAACGATGATCTCAGTGTCCTCGACGACACCAGAATTCAGCATTAATTTTCGAACTCCAATACCCGTGAACGAAATCGCGTTGTCGAAGCTCAGCGTGTATCACAGCTGGCCCAATATCAGGTCGGAATCATTTTCCGGTTTGCAGCCGAATAATTCGTTCGTGTTCGGGAAACCAAGTACAGACCCACAACGTGAACTTGAATGGGATACAATTACGCTACCCACTGGGAGTTATCAGATCGAAGAAATCAACGCGGAGATACAACGCCAAATAAAACGAATCACCGGCAAGGAAGCCAAAATATCTATAGCCGCGCATGAACCAACACTGTCTACGGTCATTGAAATCTCAACACCGGGATACGCTGTGGATATTTATAGCAGCTCAATCCGAACAGTATTAGGATGGCCACGAGAACGACCCGAGGTCGAACCGGGTCCACCAAAACCTAAAAAATCTGATTTCGAGACCACCAAGGAAGAAATACACGACCTCGCGTACAGCAATTATTTTTCCCTTGCAGATAGATTACTATCAAAAGGAAAAGGAGATCTTAGACCACCAAATGATATATTCAATTTTTGGAGTGTCGAGGTTCCACGTGATGATGGAACCCACATTGCAGATATTTACAAATTTGATGATATAGAATCTAAATTTTTTATTCCGATATCGACTGAACATCAGCAACAGCTACAATTGTTGCGAGTATATTTTCAGGATTATATCTCTGATATAACAAAACCTGGAACTAGAAACGCTAGCGTTTCTGCAAGCAGTTCTCGCGATAAAATTATCACCACGTTAGAAAAACTAAACAAACTTGCATCCGCGATGGAAATCATAAATCTAAAAATAATTCAGTTGTTGTTGGATCTCGTGGATCCGGATTCGTTTAAGGAGGATCCTCGGAATGTCTTGGGGGAATATGGACAGCAAACTAGATTAAAATTTGCAACCCAATATGGTATTTCCGTGAAGGATATTCCAGATTTTAAATTTCCTGGATATAACGCACCTGCGCTACGAAAATCAGTCCAGGATCTCATCGCGGAATCTTTCGAAGATATTTCTGCCGCGTACACGCGAACAAAACCACAACCTGTTATTTTAAGACACGACAACAGTACAGCATCCGATGGCAGACACATCTCACCGGGAATTGTAAATATCACAGATGTGGTCGCGGTCAATCTTGTATGTAACGTCATTGACGGTAGCTACAGCGCATCAGATACTACGACGGCCCAACAGGGGTTTATCCTGTATACGTTCACACCAAGAGACCCTCCTGGTTTTCTGATTGTGCAAGAACCAATCAATGTGGTCTATCTGCGGTGTGCCAATCCGTGGTTGTCAACGATAAATTTCAAACTCGTCGACCAACGGGGAAATTTGTTGGACCTGCGTGGCGAGACTGTGAGCATAAACCTGCTGGTGAAATCCTAATGGATTTTCGTCTTAAGACTTCTCATTTAAAAAAATTGCAGTTGTGTATAATGCGCGAGTATATCCATGTCCGAGTTCGCATACATGACAAACAAATTCTCAACGCGGCAATCAGGACCGCATTTGATTTCCCGGAACAGTATTCGGAACTTGACACTGTCGAGTTCCCCGTCGGAATAGTCGTTGACGACCAAGTCGTTGACGACCAAGTCGTTGACGACCACGGCAACGAAGACTTCTTGTTGACACGGCCGCAACAGGAACAGTTACAGAAGTATCACACGATCACAGTTTTTTGTGACCAAGAACACATCATGAACTATTCTCATTCATGTATTTCCGCAGAAACACTCAAGCAAATCCTGAAACGCTAGCGTTTTCGGGAACTCAAAGAGTTCTGAGAAATCAGAGATTTCCACGATTGCTCAGAAATGTTTCACATTTCCGGAAACGCTAGCGTTTCCACGAGAAACTCAAGAGTTTCCAAGGTAGAATTTCAAAGACAAAAAAAAATAATACTTTTTTTTTACCCTAGAAACGTTAACGTTTCCGGAAACTCACAATGGGGGGATCAAAGCATTTCTGGAAACGCGAGCGTTTCTAAGTCTCTTGGACTTCTGGAAACACTAGCGTGGATGAGAAGTCAGAGACTTCCATGGCAATCTCCGATTGCTCAGCCCCTTTGACTTCTGCGTCGGAATTCTTTATTTGATTTTTTAACAATCTCACTCTCGAGTTAATTAATTTTCGAGTCTCATACTCGTGTGATAGTGTGCGACGAATACTTTCAACTGCACGCGTCAACGGAATAAATTCAGATACCTGTTCGTGGGTAACTGTGGCAAGTGATCTATAAATGCAATTTTGCAGCATTTTAATAAACCTGTATCTGGAAGGAAGAGTATTTTTCTTCGTTGATAGCTCATTCAAGGATTCAAAATCCGACATAACTGTGGCCGGGTCTGTTAAAATATTAAAACCCCGCTGTTTCAATTTTTGAATTTCATCAATTACGATTCTTATGTTTTCGTAATTCATATTATTATACCATTTTTTTATCTAATACGGAAAAATGTAAACATTTTTGGAAATGTGAAACATTTTTAAGTCTAAAGACTTTCTGGAAATGTTTCACATTTCTCATGCAGAGCATTTCTCGTCTTTGACTTCCGAGTTGTCGACGTAACAAAATGAGATTTTTTGTTTTAGTCGTTTTGAAAATGCTGTTTTGTTAATCCCAGCTGCGACACGCTGTACAGCAGGTGAACAAATATCGTAATACTTCGCGGCGGCGTATATCGACCGGAATACTATTTCGTCACCGGTCTGTGTATTATGACCCCGGACAGGTCTTACAGTTTTTTTACCATGTCCTGTTTTACCCGACAGGCAGTTCTTGCTCTGGGTGACCATGCGAAGATTGTCTACGGAGTTATCAAGAGGGTTACCGTTAATGTGATCAACAACAAAACCTTTCTTGATTGGTCCATGAAAACATTCATAGACGAAACGATGACATAAATATCTCTTTCCGGGCGTGACAGTAAACCGACGATAACCATGGTTATCAACTCCACCAACTGGTCGTCTTCGCGTGCAGTGTCGCACCGTGCCATCTCGGTTTGCCTCATAATTTGGAATAGTTGGATGTGCAACAAATTCTTGTTGTGCAACAAATTCTTGTTGTGCAACAAATTCCTGATTCATTATACTATAAGCAAATCATTTGTCTAATTCATAATTTGTCTGAAAACTTATTTATGTAATCACGCTCATAAAAATCAACCGCGGAAATATTATTTTTTTTAGTATAATATCGTTTAAGCTCGCGGTATCGTTTCCCACCGCAACGTGCACATAATTGTGTTTTTCCTTTAACTCCAACGTGGCATCGGATACACGGTATTGGTCCTAAACTTCCATTTCTTACTTGTTGGGCGTGTTGTCCGCAGTATTCGCCCCTGCAGGGTTTGTTACACGGAGTTGATGAATTAAGTCGAAGCCAGCAACAATGGTTCATTATATAATACTTTTGTCTATTTAAATACTTGTCGTAATTATAATAATGAGTTTTGAAAGACTATCCAGAATAAAACCTGGAAATCTCCAATTTCCCCGAGGTCGATTCGATCTTGACCGGTTAACTTTTGATCGACGACGACGAGAACTCGGAGCAGTACTTGGTGTTATCAAGAACGCCAAGGAAGAATTTCGTCGTGATGGTGCCGCACATGTGTGGTCTTCGTATAAAATCATAGAAGACGAAGATATCATTGATGGTACCATCAACGACACAATCGCGCGTAACATAATTAGTTATCTCGATGATAAAAAATATTTCATTCAGATAAAATTTATCGTTGGCGTCGAGGATGAAGAAACAGATGAAATAACATGGATTATCAGAGACAAACTAGACCCTATTCTTGATGCCCGACGGGGGAAAACCGTCGTCGTAACCAAAGACTCAAACCCGGGAGTACTTGTTGGGATTGATATACCATATTATGCCAGAGCGTATCCTGTGACCGCAGTCATTTATGGAATTTATCCGATGAAGAAACCACGCGTTGATAAACTCGCCCCGATGAAGATGTCAGAGTCATTGATAAAATCCACAGGGTTGAATTGTGTAGCCGAGCGAGTAAGGGAACATTTTAAAAATGCCGCGCGAGGAAACGGCCTAACACCGCTAAGACAGACTAAAATAGCAGCGTGGGCGGCAAAAGTAGCACATGATGGAGCGTCAATAAATGATGTTGCCGAGCTCGAACGATTACTAAAATTTCCTATAACGGTTTCATCGTTGACCGGTGAGGTATTGTACAAGAGTAAATATGATTCCCGTGGAGCACCAATAACTATTATCGATCATAACAGTCACGCCTGGACTGACTCGGTTAGGATATTTCCTCGAGATCGTGTTGTAAAGTATTATCCGGAATTGGAAAATGCTATCATGGGAACCACTAGTGGTGAAACTCGAAGAGTTTCCATGTTTGATTTTATTTATCAGATAAGTAAAACCGATCCAGTATCGGTGTGGTTATTCCGAAGTGACCTCGAAGGTGAGTTTGATCAGTTTGTGAGACCCAGCGGGGAGGTATACAGAACAATGGAATTACATCACAAAATGAAAAAACTCGCAGAGAAGTATGCGAGAAATACTAACACGGACACTGATACGTTACTGACAAAGTGTTTTACTGTCCCGGGTGTTGTCGCGCATATAGCCCGAGAACGAAATTCATGGAGACCAACCCCGAAGAGTTTTCTCGAGGATATTCAACAGAGCTGTATCGAATACGGGCACGGTGGTTTGTGGAATACCAAGTATGATCACCGCGATATGATATCCGTGGACATGACGGCATGTTATCCAGGAAGTTTTCTTGGGCGGGGGGAATGTAGTGAGTATTTTGCGCGGTTTGGTCATATTACAAGCTCGATGACAAGAGTATCCGTGAACGGACCATTACCTGATTTTGACCTGACCGGGGTTGCTTGTGTGTCGTCGTTTAAACTCGCTACGGGTTTACATCCTGTGTGTTATGCTTGGTTTGGTAAACATTTCGTTGAGAAGCGATGGGCACCAATAGTGTTATTGCGATACATGCTTGACAGTCGAATACTGCTGTCGCTGACGGTCAGTACCGCGATTATATGCTACTGTCGTCAAACCGAAGTTTGGTTGCCAACTCCGCAAGTCATCGAAGAAACTAATAATTTCCAGGAGTATCCAGAATCTTTTATCGACACTATCATCGAAAGAACTCCTAAAATTTCCCAAACTGATGAAAGCGCCGCAAAAGATCTAGGACGAAGAATAATAGGAAAATTTACTCAAGGTGGAGCGTATGATCATAAACTACATCATAGTCGATTAATCATGGACGAGGCCGAATTGGATCTTATTGTCGCTGATGCCGCCACGAATAATACGTTTTGTACCCGCGAAGATGTGTTTCTGTCAAACGGGGAAAAATTAGGAACTGTTTTTAGTTATATCGACGGAGAATCATCTCAGTACACACATTTGAGATCTTCGATGCTAGCTTATGTATCAATAAACCTATTGTCGATGATTAATAGGTTTCCCGTTGACGCAGTGAGAGTTGCAACGGATTCATTCTATATCGATAAAAAACACTTAGCGGCGTTGAATAAGGTTATACCGAATGATCCATCGTGGGGTTCATGGAGAATAAAAAATGAAATGTTGCATGGATATTGTGAATCAGCTGATGTTGAAATCGAGGATGAATATCGCGGCGCAGAAATATCTGGGAAATTTTCAATTTCTACGACAACTTCGCTGCCGCCGGTGCACGATCCTGTTGTGAGACATAGAACAGTTTATCTCAACGGGGCTGGTGGTTCCGGTAAGACAACTCGCGCGATAGAATTATTTCGCGGTTCTGACATGATTGTGCTGACTCCCACACATAGACTTGCCAGGGAGATGCGACAACGGGATGTTAACGCGTGCACGTATCACAGTTTTTTCAAATACAGCGGCGGCACGTGGACACCTGAACGAATGGGTACGAAATATATCCCTGGGGTCATCATCTGGGATGAGATAGACACTGTGCCGTTGGATACATTAAAACAGTTTCTGGATTGGTTGCTAAAGAAAAATACCGCAGTGGTGATGTGCGGCGATCATGGTCAACCACCACCATTTACAGGTGAATCTCCACACACGTGGCTGAAAACTTTTGTAGATTATTATGAGGAAATAACTAACGATGTTAGATCACTCGATGAAACGCTGAAAGAGTTTAAGGCGTTGATCAGGCTACAAACCAATAAAGTCCAATGTGAGATAATGCGTGAAATAATTCCAGAGACGGAGCTGAGCGACTTTTGGGAAACGTGGAAACCAGGTGATTTAATTGTGGCAAGTAGAAAGATAGTCAGGGACACACTTCAGCAGCGGTTATTTCAGTTACATCAGAAGAAATTTCCAATGCTGGTAGTGCCATTGTGTTATAGACCAGCTGATACGCGATTGCAGAATACCGACGTTGATATACCTGGGAGATCGGAAAAACAGAATTTAGTATTAAATGATATTGTCACAGTTGATATTGATGCTGTTGAACAGGCACTGAAAATGAGCAAATCCCCGTGGACGCTAGGATACGCTATGACCATCCACAGTTCGCAGGGACTAACTATTTCAGATACAACAGTTTGGATTGTTGATGATCGCATCGAGTGGTCAAATTTAGTTTATTTAGCCGTGTCAAGAGTAAGAAGGATAGGTCAGTTACGAAGAATTGTATTAGATGATGTTATCAACGACAGCATCAACAGATCAATCGCTGATGATACAATAAGAAAGAAATTAGCCGGTTACAAACAGAGCGACAAAAAAAATGGCAACGAGTTTGATCTCGACGAAACATTTATTATACAATTACAACAACAGCAGAATAATCACTGCGCGAGTTGTAATTGTTTATTGCTGTGGCAGTATTCGAAAAATAATCCAAGGCAATTTACCGTAGATAGAATAGATAGTAATCGCGGTCATACGCGTGAAAATGTGATGTTGACCTGTCTTGAGTGTAATCGACGCAGAGGTGCTGCTGCAGTTATTTAAGTGATCGAGGTGGTAATTGTGTATCCGCGGGGATCACCTGAAGTTGCTCGCGTTTAAATCCGCGTTGAGGAGCAGTCGAATCTAATCTGTAGATGGGAGGTCTGCCGGTTGATCTGGTTATGCTGGATATCTTGTGTGTGGTAACACTCCATGTGGGATCGGTTGCTCTTTTTTTTCCTCCTTCGAGTTCGCCGGGTTCGTATAAATACCTAACGGTGACATTACCCGCTAGCGTCGTTGGCTGCGTTGAAACATGTCCGTGAATCACTTTAGTGATCGGGGGTATATATTTTTTTGTGATTGCATTTACAGGTCTCATGTTTGTTGTTCTGGTAATTTCATTATTCAGTGCGTGGATCACGTTTGGCAGTCTTGCAACCCATTCACGAGATCTCGTATCGTAAATGAATTCCCTCGCGTACTGGTATCCGAATAATCTCTCAGCGAGTGTTCTATTAAATCGCTCAACAATTGCCTGATCGTGATGAATTTCAGTATGTCCTCGTCGTATGGTAACGTTATGCTGCTTTGTCAGTGATGACACCGCGCCCTGAAATTCTTTACCAGGATCAACTTGTAATAATCGGGGCCAGCTTAGAGGTCCTCGTTGATAAATTCGCGAAAACGCAGAGGCGACTTCGGACGCTGTTTTAGTCGCTAACGGTTCTGCTTCTTTGTATCTACTGGCAACATCAACTACTGTTAGCGCGTATTTGTATGTTTTTCTACGGACAGTATCATGAGGCAGGAATAGTATGTCAGCCTGATGAACTTCATTGGGCACACTAACATCAAAATGTGCAAAGTTGATTTGTCGAGGTGGTGGTAAGTAGATTTGCCATATTGCTTGTTTTGACAGCCATTTTTTGGCAACCTCGCGTGTTACTGATGCCGCGTTGGCGAGTTTATTAATTGCTGCATTACCTCTCCAGTATCCGGCCGGGGAATAATAAATCGCTTCCATTGTTATTAATTATCCAGCCCCGATTACTAATTTAGATTTCATCGCTGATCTTATTAACCAATTAGCGAGTGACTCCTTAAATGATTTATTTTTTATGGCGCTTAGTGCATGAATTAATTTCACATCCGCGATATGCCTGTCTTGTAGATCTTTACTTCGATAAGCAATATCATGTATGTGACACGCTGCGTCGATAGCGTTTATCGGATACTCGCCGGGTTTGGGCTGATCGTTGCTGTCAAGCCTGATATCTAGTCGTGTTCCCGGACCGCAGTAATTGTATCCTGGGAGATGTTTTTCTCCGGGATACTTTCCCCAAGGGGTACCTGGAAGTCGTCCGAGGGCGGCTGCAATGTCACCACCTCGTTTTTTTTTTGAAATTTAAATTTTTTTGTGCCACATCGCGTACACGTACCTGAAGTTGCTAGTCTGTTATTTTTTGTTGTAACCGTTGTTAGATCATTCGTAGGGGTTCGTGCCCGACACTTCACACAATATAGATCCATAATTATTATTCTTTGTATACAAATGGAAATTACAGACTTTTCTGCGACGCGGCGAAGGGAGCCAGTCAAGCATAATTCAGTGCTACCAAACTCTATTAGGATGATTATTATAGGACCGTCAGGATCGGGTAAAACGCAGTTGTTGCTGAACCTGATTATGAAGTGGATGAAGTGGGATAAGCTGTATTTGGTAGCACCATCTGTAGACGATCAGCGATGCTATAATGTTATAAAAGATTTTAATGAGAGTGCAAAAGCGCTGAGTGAAGACGGCGAGGATGTTGTTGAATTTATAACTGATATTGAAGAAGCTCCGTCCGTGGAAGACCTCGACGGGGGAATAAATAACCTAGTAGTGTACGATGATGTGATGCTGGACAAGCAAAAAAATCCTGCAAGAATATTTTCACGAGGTCGTCATAAAAACACCGATGTCATTTATGTTACTCAGCGTTACACACAAATACCAAAAGTAATCAGGGATAACTGTAATCTTCTTGCGATATTCAATGGAGTTGATGTTCACACGCTGAGAAATATTCATCAAACCTGGTGTGGTGGCGATATGGATTTAAATAAATTTAAAAATTTCTTTAGTCGCGCTCAAAGAACCCAGCACGGATTTGTAACAATAAATTTACACGACCCGCGGACACGATACCGCGTCGGCCTTGACACAATTTTTGCAGCATAAAAATAATTTCGATGTGTTTTATGTAGGGCCGTAGAAGTGTTTATTTCATCAAAATAGGGTTCTATCGAGAAGTAATTGTTGTAGAACAATTATTTTTAAATTTAGTTTCGGTCTGTTCCCCCCCTCTGCTGCTCAAAGTATGTGGAAATGTTAATCAGCGAAACATTCAATTAGTGTGTCAGATTTGCAAACAGCATGGTACGGGTTCGAATTCTTTCTTCAGATGACAAACACAGTGCACTTCATTAACAAACATTCACTGATTTACAACTTGAATAGTTTATGACAGCTGTGCAAATAGAAGAGATGGCTTCTGAAAGATAAATCAACCATAGGTATAAGATTCGAACCTTGAACTGTAATCGTATCAATAAGAACCGCAATTCAAAACCGTGCAGTGATACTTGAGTTGGAAGTAACATAAGGAAGTTGATGAGTAAACATCCCACATTTATTACATTAAAAAATGTAAACATTTTACCCTTATGCCTATTGATCTAAATCCCCTCCCCAGTGACAATAAACAGGATCCGAAAACCTTCTTTATCACGTACTTTTAAAATATATCACGAGTACACCGACTGAGAGATAATGTTCATGGGTACATGACACGACTTTACAAGTTCACTTTACAAGCTTACGTCTATGGCCCACGTTACCCAACCCAATTGTTTTTTGGATTCCAAACTGTGGTTGTCATTGACTCATCTTTGTGGAAATTGTGATACATTTCATCATTCTCATAGAGGTTGTATGTGACTGATCGATATCTGTCTGTCTGTCTGTCCATCTGTCGCTCTTTCTCTCTGATGAACACATATAGGCTGCGTCGATTGTTAGCAAATTTAGGTGAAAATTGTACAGTGACGGATATCTCTGTCTCTCATACACACACACGCGCATGGACGAATTGCAGGTTATGTGTAAAAGCTACTGACTGATTTATCTCTCTCTTCATTTCGCACGGTCAGGCTCGAATCATGCCGATATTTACATGCTAAAATGCGAACAGAACAAAAGGGACGATAGTATGCGAATGTATAACACGTGATGATAACCATGCAAAGGAGATGCCGAATAATCTCTTTTAGCTACATCTTACCTTATTGCCGCAATCAAAATTCTCGTCAGCAGATTTGAGTGTCTGTGGCAGAAGCATTCTATCATGAAGGACGTATATTATGGGAAAATTATGTGATATGACTTATGGAAGCTGATATATTGGAAGCAGACCCATAAGCCATAGATGTTACAAACGTTAAAATTAAAATATAAAAATGTAAAAAAAACCGCATTTTTTTCTCAATAAATAAAAAACGAAAAAAAAAAACGTTCCAGTAGTTTTTAGGCAACACAAAAATCAATATTTTACTTATTTACACGCTACATACCAGTTTTAAAGTTTCAGTGACACAAATATGAAAAAATGTCAAAAGTTTTAAACCGTAGTCCAAATAACATTGAAAATTTGTTCACTCAATGTCGTTATCACCATCTGACTGATCTGACCACTCTATGGTTTCCTCCATATAATTTATATTGTCCAGCTTTTTCTTTAGGCGAAGATTTGCATGTACAAGCACTACATCTCGCACTCTATTGCACTGCATACGGTTTCGCTTTTTCGTGTGAATGAAGTCAAATGTTGACCAGTTTCTCTCGCAGGCGGAGGCGGACGTCACCTGTGCTAAGACCCTAAGCGCAACTTGTTGCAGCTCCGGAACGTGAGCTCCGAATGACATCCACCACCTGTGTGCTGGCATTTCTTTAGCAGCCGCAACCGCCATCGGTCGAGCAAATAATCCTTGTCCTGCACGATACACGGCGTGCTGTTGCACGGCTTTCACCTGCGACTGAACGTCGTCACGGTATATTCTTTGTATCATCGCGTGAAAGCCTGAGACGATTTCTTCGTTTTAATGTTGCAAAAAATGAGAATACTCAGGATCGAGCACAAAGCCGGCTGCATGTAGATCTGTATGCAACATTTTCCATATGTCCATAACGAACTGGCGAATTTGTTTTTTGTTCGTGCTAGAATTTGTTTTTTTCGTGATAAAACAAAATGGAAGTACCAAATAGAAAAAACGCAAAAAGTAAAAAACGTAAAAAAACGCGTTTTTCAAGGTAAAATAAGAAACGAAAATAACGTTTTTATCATCTATGCCATAAGCATAGTGTATATCCAGTCCTACGAGCAGTGTAGATGCAGAACTATAAGCAGTGTAGATGGAAAACCATAAGCGGAGTGTAGATGCAAAGCTATACGCAGAGTGTAGATGCAGAACTACAAGCAGTATACATGCAGAACTATAAACATTGTAGATACAGAATTATAAGCAGAGCGTACATGCAAAGCTATAATCAGAGTGTATATGCAAAGCTATCAGCAGAATGTATATGCAAAGCTATCAGCAGAGTGTAGATGCATAACTATTCTGCAGAGTTTTATAAACCGATGGAAACTTTGTGTAGTGATACAATTCTAAACGAAATATACGTGAATTAAGTTGTATGTCTGCAATGTATTGCGTAAGAATATATTACAATTGACCAGGTATTATATATGTGCTGCAAAATACAGAATATTCGTGGTGGGTCTGGATTTGCGGCAGACAAGCGCAATTTATCGATTTTGTTTGGATTAAGAACAAGTGGTGGAAATGATTCTGCCTTTTCCTCTAACAGTTTTCCAAGTGTTGTCGTTTTATATATTTGATTCCTCGTAAATAAATGTGTAACCATGCCTGCTGTATAATAGAAGTAGAGAATTATTTTTGTTAATTCTTCTTGCAAAGCAAACCGAGATGGCCATAAGAGTTGAGTAGATTACAGGAAAAGATGTTGTTACCTTGTTGTTGTCATCTTTTAATTTAACCAATCGATGATTAAGTATGACAGGTGAGCATAATGAGATTAGGCCGTCATCCTTTGATATATTTATGAAATCGCTGAGTTTCGAAACTTTTTTCTCCCCTATGCGCGGTTTATTTTCATGGATGAAGAATAGAAAGTACATAGCTATTGCTCGTGTTTTAATTTCAAGGGTGGTGTCAGTATTTTGAACAGGAAGTGATAAGATGCACAGAGTTGGCCTCGGCAATCATTGTCACTCTGAAAGCTGAAGTCACGTTTTCCTGTGCAAGTTACCGAATATTGGGCATAGAAACAAATCAACAAAAACAAAAAATTTTTTTTTTTTATAAAAAACAATATGGGTCAACACCGACATAGACTATGCAATTACGGTATTTATCGTTATTTTACTGAATGAGTCGGAAACATTCTTTCAAGTACGGGGGTCCCGAGCTGTCAAGTGGTCTAAGGCGCTCACCGTTACGGATCACTGCCATCTCACCTCTGTCTGCGTGGGTTCGAGCCAATCTGGGTATGTTAGAAAACTTGCCAGTAGCTTCTCGTGGGTCGGTGGTTCTTTCCGCGGTTTTCCCCTGATCTTCCTCCACCATTAATACTGGCCGCCATGTATAGCCTATATTGTGCTGAAAAATGACGTTACAACCCACAACAACAACAACTTTCAAGTACGGCTTACGTGACCTGTTTTTGAAAGCTATTATTGCTGTCGCTACAAATTGGTTAACTGTCTTCAGGAGGGAGGGTTGGGGAATGATAAATGAATAAGATTATGTGTGGTTTAACGTTAGAAAAAAAAAAACATATCGCCAGAGTTTCAATTAAATAAAATTAATATAAATCGATTTTAAATTGAACTCTGAGAAAAACAATTTCCTTCGGCGTCGTGTAAGTACTGGTATGTAAACAGTGCTATGCTACTGTGACAGTTTAAGCTTTAGTGGAAATCCCTCTCGACTTTTTCCTGAAGATGTCAGTAACCCGGAAATAAAGATCTAGTATACAATAAACACGTTATTTGGCACAATTGTTCACCAATATGGAAAATGCTGGAGGAAATTATTTATGTTAGCTGAATGAGGGCTACACGCATATATATCCTGTCTTTACGCCCCCACCTCCCACTAATCTCTCTTGGTTATCGAGTTCAAAACAAGGTTCTTTTCATAGAAATTAGCTCTAATGAACCAAATATACATGCAAAGGAAGCAAACGAGGTCATCCACTTTTGCAGCATCACTAAAACATTGACCTTAAAGTTCACTTTCAAATAGTTTCAATAGAACATAGTTGGAAATACATTCGATGTAGATGTTATTTCAAGTTTTTCAACATATCTTTAAATCTCAACCTGAGTTACATTTCATATATCTGAATCTGCATTGCATTTCATATATCTCAGTCTGCACTGCATTTTATATATCTCAGTCTTGCTTGCATTTTCATATATCTCAGTCTGCATTGCATTTCATATATCTCAATGTGCATTGCAATTCATATATCTCAGTCGGCATTGCATTTCATATATCTCAGTCTGCATTGCATTTCATATATCTCAGTCTGCATTGCATTTCATATATCTCAGTCTTATTTGCATTTTCATATATCTCAGTCTGCATTGCATTTCATATATCTCAGTCTGCATTACATTTCATATATCTCAGTCTGCATTGCATTTCATATATCTCAGTCTGCATTGCATTTCATATTTCTCAGTCTGCATTGCATTTCATATATCTCAATCTGCATTGCAATTATATATCTCAGTCTGCATTGCATTTCATATATCTCAGTCTTATTTGCATTTTCATATATCTCAGTCTGCATTGTATTTCATATTTCTCAGTCTGCATTGCATTTCATATATCTCAGTCTGCATTACATTTCATATATCTCAGTCTGCATTGCATTTCATATATCTCAGTCTACATTACATTTCATATATCTCAGTCTGCATTGCAATTCATATATCTCAATCTGCATTGCAATTCATATATCTCAATCTGCATTGCATTTCATATTTCTCAGTCTCATTTGCATTTCATATATCTCAGTCTGCATTACATTTCATATATCTCAATCTGCATTGCATTTCATATATCTTAGTCTGCATTGCATTTCATATATCTAAGTTTGTATTGCATTTCATATATCTCAGTCTGCATTGCATTTCATATATCTCAGTCTGCATGGCATTTCATTCATATATCTCAGTCTGCATTGCATTTCATATAGCTCAGTCTAATTTTGCATTTCATGTCTCAGCTTGCATTGCATTTCATATATCTCAATCTACATTACATTTCATATATCTCAGTTTGCATTGCATTTTCATATATTTCAGTCTACGTTGGGGGCCCCGATTGGCCGAGTGGCCGAGTGGTCTAAAGCGCTCTCCGTTACGGATCACTGCCATCTCACATCTGTCTGCGTGGGTTCGGATCTAGGATTCGGCCAATGTTGGTATGTGAGAAAGCTTGCCAGTAGCTTCTCGTGGGTCGGTGGTTCTTTCCGGGGCTTTACCGGGTTCTTCCTCCACCAGTAATACTGGCCGCCATGCATAGCATATCGTGTGCTGAAAAATGGCGTTAAACCGCACAACAACAACAACAGTCTACATTGCATTTCACATATCTCAGTCTGCATTGCATTTCATACATGCCAGTCAGCAATGCATTTAATTTATCTCAGTATGCACTGCACTACATATATCTCAGTGTAGATCTCAGCCTGCAGCGCATTTCGTTTATTTCGACCCCCATTTCATGCTTGCATTACCTTGCATAGTGTCGATGGAACATAGGTGGCAATACATTCGATGTGGATGTTATTTCAAGTTTTTCAAAATATCTTTAAATCTCAACCTGTGTATATATATATGTTTGTCTATATATATATATATATATATATATATATATATATATATATATATATATATATATATATATATATATATATATATATATATATATATATATATATATATACACACATATATATATATATATATATATATATATATATATATATATATATATATATATATATATATATATATATATATATATATACATACATATATATACATACATATATATATATACATATACATATATATATATATATATATATATATATATATATAGACAAACATATATATATATATATATCTGTGTGTGTGTGTGTGCGTGTGTGTATATATATAGAGATAGATAGATAGATATAATATAAACAGGCCTTAAAGAAAGAAAAAGAAAGTATAAGGGTCGACTTTTTTCTTATTATATTCAATGTTTTCTGTTAATCTAAACCTATACCAGATCATTACAGCCAGCCTTACAACAGATCATTATAACCAGCCTTACAACATATCATTATAGCCAACCTCACAACATATCATTACAGCCAGACTAACAACAGATCATTACAGCCAGCCTTAAAACAGATCATTACAACCAGCTTTACAACAGATCATTACAGCCATGCTTAAAACAGATCACTACAGCCAGCCTTACAACAATCATTACAGTCAGGCTTCAAGCAGATCATTACAAGCAGGCTTACAACAGATCATTACAGCCAGGCTTAAAACAGATCATTACAACTAACCTTACAACAGATCATTACAGCCAGATTTTCAGCAGATCATTATAACCAGCCTTACAGCAGATCATTACATCAAGTTTTACAGCATATCATTACAGCCAGGCTTACAAGAGATCATTATAGCCAGGCTTACAGCAGATCACTATAGCCAGCCTTACAACAGATCGTTACAACCATCCTTACAACAGATCATTACAGCCAGCCTTACAACAGATCAATATAACCAGCCTTACTGCAGACCATTACAGCAAGCATAACAACAGATCATTACATCCAGCCTTACAACAAATCATTATAGCCAGCCTTACAACATAACATTATAGCTAGCTTTACAACAGATCATTACAGCCAGGCTTTATAACAGACCAGTAGAGCAAGGCTTTACAACATATCGTTACAGCCAGCCTTACAACAGATCATTATAGCCAGACCTATAAAAGATCATTACAGCCAGTCGTGCAACCAATCATTAAAGCCAGCCTTACAACAGATCAATACAGCCAGACCTACAACAGATCATTACAGACAACCTTACAACCGATCATTACAGCCAGACTCACAACAGATCAGTACATCCAGCCTTACAACAGATAAATACAGCCAGCCTATGAACAGATCATTACATCCTGGCCTGCAACAGATCATGACAGCCAGACTTATACCAGCTCAGTACAGCCAGCCTTATTTATTTAGTAGAGAATGCATAAGATAATGTCTTATCTCATTTCGAAAAATACATCGATTTGTTACATAAACTGATGGAAATTCGGGGCTGAATTTGTTTTCAAAGGTCTTCAGTCTCTTAACGGACCGCTTGACATAAGAAATGAGAAATCATTATTCCAAATAAATATGCAGTTTTCAAACTACCACTTAGCTTTTATACCAAGTCGTAACATGTTGAAGGCCAAGGGTCATGGGCTTGGGCTCTGTTGTCATAACAGCTAAATATGAAGCCCAGTGGCAAATGTTGCCAAGAAGAGAAAAGAGCTTTAAGTTAGACGCATTTCGTGGATGAGACACAAAGTGACAAGTCTGTTTCATACAATTTCATACTCGTCTTCTATTGGTACATTTTTTACAAATGTGCCAATGTTATTATTGTACTAATGGACAAATATTTTATTAGTTTATACGTCCTTTTACTAACTTTGTACTACTGTTTCTTAAACGAAGCATTCAAACAATAATTTTGTTTGGCTGCAAATTATCCAAGGCTACATTGATACTGCTTAAAGGCAATTGATTGTCAAAGCATTTTATCTGATCACTGTGAACAAAATTTATATTGAAGATTACCATGAGACACCTACTATTGTATGTTATTTATGTTTTCATTGAAATTGTTTCATGTTGCAGGGTCAAATTTTATGTATACATACCAGTATACAGTATGATTTTATTTAAAATGAATCATCTTCTTTCTTATTCTTAGCGTAATAAGAGAAGAAACATTTAGTAACATTGCACGCGGTTCGTTTGACTTTACGCTTGATTATCTGATATTATATTGTCATTAACCTATTTAAAATGCAAATCAATATAAGGCTTATCTCCGCACTAACTCTGCGTCTGTATTATTATAAAGAGATGTACAAGCTTTGTTTTGATCGTCACACTGGCAGCTAGAATGACAACATGATCAAAGTACAATGGTATACATAAGCATGAGAATAAAAGGACGATAACACATTTTATTACTACCACGATATACATAAGCATGAGAATAACAGGATGATAACACATTTTATTAGTACCATGATCTACATAAGCATGAAAATAACAGGACGATAACACATTTTAATAGTACCATAATCTACATAAGCATGTGAATAACAGGATGATAACACATTTTATTAGTACCATGATCTACATAAGCATGAAAATAACAGGATGATAACACATTTTATTAGTACCATGATGTACATAAGCATGAGAATAACAGGATGATAACACATTTTATTAGTACCATAATCTACATAAGCATGAGAATAACAGGATGATAACACATTTTATTAGTACCATGATGTACATAAGCATGAGAATAACAGGATGATAACACAGTTTAATAGTACCATGATATACATAAGCATGAGAATAACAGGATATAACACATTTTATTAGTACCATGATCTACATAAGCATGAAAATAACAGGATGATAAAACATTTTAATAGTACCATGATCTACATAAACATGTGACTATCAGGATGATAACACGTTTTAAAAGTATCATGGTCTACATAATCATGATAATAATAGGATGATAACACATTTTGATAGTACCATAGTCTACATAAGCATGAGTATAACAGAACGATAACACAGTTTAATAGTACCATGGTCTACATAAGCATGAGAATAACAGGACGATAACACATTTTATTAGTACCATCGTCTACATAAAAATGAGAATAACAGCATGATAACACATTTTAAAATTATCATGGTCTACATAAGCATGAGAATAACAGGATGATAACACATTTTAATAGTACCATGGTCTAAATAAGCATGATAATAGCAGAACGATAAAACGTTTTAATAGTACCATGGTCTACATAAGCATGACAATAACAGGATGATAGCACATTTTAATAGTACCATGGTCTACATAAAAATGAGAATAACAGGATGATAACACATTTTAAAAGTATCATGGTCTACATAAGCATGAGAATAACAGGATGATAGCACAGTTTAATAGTACCATGGTCTACATAAATATGAGAATAACAGGATGATAACACGTTTTAATAGTACCATGGCTTTCATAAGCAAGAGAATAACAGGACGATAACACAGCTTAATAGTACCATGGTCTACATAAGCATGAGAATAACAGGACGATGCCACATTTTAATAGTACCATGGTCTACATAAGCATGGGAATAACACGACGATAACACAGATTAATAGTACCATGGTCAACATAAGCATGAGAATAACAGGACGATACCACATTTTAATAGTACCATGGTCTACATAAGCATGACAATAACAGGATGATAGCACATTTTAATAGTACCATGGTCTACATAAAAATGAGAATAACAGGATGATAACACATTTTAAAAGTATCATGGTCTACATAAGCATGAGAATAACAGGATGATAGCACAGTTTAATAGTACCATGGTCTACATAAATATGAGAATAACAGGATGATAACACGTTTTAATAGTACCATGGCTTTCATAAGCAAGAGAATAACAGGACGATAACACAGCTTAATAGTACCATGGTCTACATAAGCATGAGAATAACAGGACGATACCACAGCTTAATAGTACCATGGTCTACATAAGCATGAGAATAACAGGACGATAACACATTTTATTAGTACCATTGTCTACATAAACATGAGAATAACAGGATGATAACACATTTTAAAATTATCATGGTCTACATAAACATGAGAATAACAGGATGATAACACATTTTAATAGTACCATGGTCTAAATAAGCATGATAATAGCAGAACGATAAAACGTTTTAATAGTACCATGGCCTTCATAAGTATGAGAATAACAGGACGATAACACAGATTAATAGTACCATGGTCTACATAAGCATGAAAATAACAGGATGATAACACATTTTAATAGTACCATGATCTACATAAACATGAGAATATCAGGATGATAACACATTTTATTAGCACCATGGTCTACATAAACATGAAAATATCAGGATGATAACACATTTTAAAAGTATCATGGTCTACATAAGCATGAGAATAACAGGATGATAGCACAGTTTAATAGTACCATGGTCTACATAAACATGAGAATAACAGGATGATAACACATTTTAAAAGTATCATGGTCTAGATAAGCATGAGAATAACAGGATGATAGCACAGTTTAATAGTACCATGGTCTACTTAAACATGAGAATAACAGGATGATAACACATTTTAAAAGTATAATGGTCTACATAAGCATGAGAATAACAGAACGATAACACGTTTTAATAGTACCATGGCTTTCATAAGCAAGAGAATAACAGGACGATAACACAGCTTAATAGTACCATGGTCTACATAAGCATGAGAATAACAGGACGATAACACATTTTAATAATACCATGGTCTACATAAGCATGAGAATAACAGGACGATAACACGTTTTAATAGTACCATGGTCTACATAAGCATGAGAATAACAGGACGATAACACAGATTAATAGTACCATGGTCTACATAAGCATGAGAATAACAGGACGATACCACATTTTAATAGTACCATGGTCTACATAAGCATGAGAATAACAGGACGATACCACAGTTTAATAGTACCATGGTCTACATAAGCATGAGAATAACAGGACGATACCACAGCTTAATAGTACCATGGTCTACATAAGCATGAGAATAACAGGACGATACCACAGTTTAATAGTACCATGGTCTACATAAGCATGAGAATAACAGGACGATACCACATTTTAATAGTACCATGGTCTACATAAGCATGAGAATAGCAGGACGATAGCACAGTTTAATAGTACCATGGTCTACATAAGCATGAGAATAGCAGGAAGATACCACATTTTAATAGTACCATGGTCTACATAAGCATGAGAATAACAGGACGATAGCACGTTTTAATAGTACCATGATCTACATAAGCATGAGAATGACAGGACGATAACACAGTTTAATAGTACCATGGTCTACATAAGCATGAGAATAACAGGACGATAACACATTTTATTAGTACCATGGTATATATAAGCATGAGAATAGCAGGACGATACCACATTTTAATAGTACCATGGTCTACATAAGCATGAGAATAACAGGACGATACCACAGTTTAATAGTACCATGGTCTACATAAGCATGAGAATAACAGGACGATACCACAGTTTAATAGTACCATGGTCTACATAAGCATGAGAATAACAGGACGATACCACATTTGAATAGTACCATGGTCTACATAAGCATGAGAATAACAGGACGATACCACATTTGAATAGTACCATGGTCTACATAAGCATGAGAATAACAGGACGATAACACATTTTAATAGTACCATGGTCTACATAAGCATGAGAATAACAGGACGATAACACATTTTAATAGTACCATGGTTTACATAAGCATGAGAATAACAGGACGATAACACATTTTAATAATACCATGGTCTACATAAGCATGAGAATAACAGGACGATAGCACGTTTTAATAGTACCATGATCTACATAAGCATGAGAATGACAGGACCATATCACAGTTAAATAGTACCATGGTCTACATAAGCATGAGAATAACAGGACGATACCACATTTTAATAGTACCATGGTCTACATAAGCATGAGAATAACAGGACGATAACACAGCTTAATAGTACCATGGTCTACATAAGAATGAGAATAACAGGACGATAACACATTTTATTAGTATCATGGTATACATAAGCATGAGAATAACAGGACGATAACACATTTTATTAGTACCATGGTATACATAAGCATGAGAATAACAGAAGGATAACACGTTTTAATAGTACCATGATATACATAAGCATGAGAATAACAGGATGATAACACATTTCAGTGAGACCATGATACAAATAAGCATAATAACAACAGGCCGATTACACATTTTAGTAGTACCACTGCATACATAGGCATGAGAACAACGGGATCATTACATATTTAAACCATGGTAAACGTAAACATGAGATCAATGGGATGATTACATATTTTAAAAGTACAATGGTATACATCGTCATGATTACAACTGGATGATTACACATTTTAATAGTAGTAGAAGAGATTTTTCATGCCTAAATAGAGAAGGAAAACATTCTCCCACTAGAGTTTTTGATTTATTTTCTTAGAGAAAACTATTAGAATTATCTCAATGTAAATCTTATTTATCCCCTGAATTGTCATGGTCAATTATTTATATTTGTGCCTGACACTTATCGTCACCCCTTGGGTACCACTGAGGATGTTTATAACATTTCAAATCGATTCCTATTCGTGTGCTCTAAATTTTACGGGTACAGTAATTTCATATCCATTTCAATCTCTACACTCCATTAATAGTCAATATCTAGAAAATACAATCTGAAACATTTACGTTAAAGCTCAGATTTTCCCCAATATTCATTAATTTTCTCATTATTACGCTACACCCCTGTGGCAAATTGATTATGCTCTATTTGTAATCTCAGCTTTCTAAAAGTCGGTGAAGCCGATACTTGACCTGGTAGTCAACAATTATTGCGTTAGTACAAGTGACTTTAACAAGATGAAATATCAACAGAGAGTGGAGTCTTGGAGAAGGCAATACTAAATCTAATGAAGGCATGGTCTATAAAATATCTCTGCCATTAAAAGACATGCATCTTTTGTATCACGAATGTTGCTTTTTATAGTTAATCTAGCCCTCCAATGTAAGATCTCGACCCTGATATTTATGTTTTTGGCGTAGTTGTCTTACTGCCTAAATAACGGCGCTGTGTAATGTGTTTTGATGTCGACTAACATAGTAAGGAACATCCGATTTTCAAGAATATCTCACACACCTGGCCGCTCATAACTACGCTTTTCTTCAAATTGAAGTCATAATGTTTTAGTCAGACGTTACTTACTCTGATGTCTTGTTTCTAATAAATTCAACTATATACTTTGAACTCCGATAACTGCCAAAGTATTTGTTAAACTAAAATTGTGAAGTTTGCTTGTCTTTAATAAGAGAAATATGTCTGTAATTTGTACAGTTTTGTACAAGTATGGATTGTTCTATGCAAATGAGGGTGAGTAGAACTTACGTAATAGTATAACTAGTGATTTCCATTAGCAAGGTTAAAAGCAATCATCCAGTCTACTGGACTATTGCAGGCGTATAGAGTAGCTAGTTAAAATCCAGTTACCCAGTCTACTGGACTATTGCAGGCTTATATAGTAGCTAATTAAAATCCAGTTACCCAGTCTACTGGACTATTGCAGGCGTATAGAGTAGCTAGTTAAAATCCAGTCATCCAGTCTACTGGACTATTGCAGGCTTACAGAGTAGCTAGTTAAAATCAAGTTACCCAGTCTACTGGACTATTGCAGGCATATAGAGTAGCTAGTTAAAATCCAGTCATCCAGTCTACTGGACTATTGCAGGCTTACAGAGTAGCTAGTTAAAATCCAGTCATCCAGTCTACTGGACTATTGCAGGCGTATAGAGTAGCTAGTTAAAATCCAGTTACCCAGTCTACTGGACTATTGCAGGCGTATAGAGTAGCTAGTTAAAATCCAGTCATCCAGTGTACTGGACTATTGCAGACTTATAAAGTAGCTAGTTAAAATCCAGTCATACAGTCTACTGGACTATTGCAGGCTAGTTAAAATCCAGTCATCCAGCCTTATAGACAAGATCACTTTACAAATATTTCCTTCCTTACCCTTACGTAATACTTTAAGTTATAAATATATTTAAGGAAAGAAACGCTAGTTTATAAAGTCTTTAAATATATGGCTTCATAAGACGAAAGTAATATAACTTTAGGTTTTATCTTATTTCCTGCATTTTCAACGATGTAAAGACAGAACATAAATATATCAGTTCTTGTCTTAACCCGGAAATCATACATCTCTTGAACTTGTATTGGAACATGAGATATTAATTCAATCAATTACAAACTGCACTACTTTTGAAAGGTAGTTTCTGGTTGGCTGATAGTGGGATCCCAACCTCATTTTCAAGCAATGGGGTGCATGATTTCCATGTCCTACTAAAATAATATACTCATCTTCAGTTTATTTCCCGCCAGTTGTAATCTTCCATCTGCTATGTCTACAAATTTGATACACGAGTTGGGATCGAGAAAAGTAATTTTTGTTACAACTGATAATAACAAGATAACCAATCAACAAATGGAGAGAATGTTGCAGTCCAAGTGAACAATACAGAGATCTGTTGTGGTTTCTTGCCTGATTAATTTTCATTCAACCTGTAATCTTAGACGGAAACGCACTGAAGCCTGCTACAGTGTCACCATTCATCACTCTTTCGTCTTTTGAAAGTTTATAAATGTTATCTCAATGCGAATCGTCTTCAGACTGGAGTTTAAGTAAATAATTGTTGATATGTGTTCATCGTGAGGTCGCGTTACACGTTGAGGTCTGCTCATCGTGAAGACACATTTCATGTAAACTGAACGTCTTTGGTCTTCTTTGTACCTATGTAGATTACGTTCCCCCGAAATCTTCCATTGCAACGACAGTAAAAAACATTCACGATGAACCTCAGTAAGTCAGTTCCTTCTACTGTCAATTGATATAACTGAGAAATTTAATTATTTTAATTTACCAATGCAAAACCGAATTGGGATGGGGGTCATGATTACAAGATTCAGATTAGCGCCTCCATATCTTACGGAACGCATGCGCAATGGTCTGATTTGATTATTCCCTCGTCCACAGAGAGAGAGAGAGAGAGAGAGAGAGAGAGAGAGAGAGAGAATAAATTAATCGTGTCTTCCTCAAAGTTATTAATTAATGAAGTCATTATATTTCATTGAAAGCAAGACGTATTAATAAAGTCAGTCAGATTTATAATTAGTTGTCCCTTTGTAACAGGAGTTGATAGGCCTGTGACAAAACAATGACTAATTAAGTTGATACAAGTGACGGCTTGAATCAGTCAAGAGCAGTAGTCACCAGGGACCAGCTACACTAACGAGGCTGACAATCAGGTTTCAATCCGGCCCACGAGAACTGACATTATTTTAAATTTCCTGAATAAGATTTTTGACAGACTTTAAAATGCACATAATTAAAGTAATTGAATGTGTCCTTGACAACTGATTAACAAAAATACAAGTAACACTTCAGATTTGTTAAATTTTAGGACAACATTAGACGCTTGGTACCAACTTCTTCAATCTCCATTCATGAAAATTTAATAACTATGTAAAGCAACATACACATTTTGGTAAGTAGTGCGGCAGAAAAATGCGGTTTCAACTTCAGTGAAATAATATGAATAGTGTACATTTTAAAGTCTTTGTAAAGTCAACCAGTTTGGAATAGAGTCATCGGGTTCGGTTTAGTAGGGTGATGGCCATTATTGAAGTATTCACCTGCATAAAGTGGACAAGAGGGAGATTGAATTTTGTTACAACATGTATATATATATATATATATATATATATATATATATATATATATATATATATATATATATATATATATATATATATATATATATATTGTTGAATTACACGGAGAACAATACCTTGACAAGAAGAAACTATAACTATGCAATATTTGATAATAAACAGGTCATGAACTTAGAATGTATCCTTGTGAGCTGATTCCCAATCACACAAACTACGACTATAGTACTCGTCGTGTGATGATTATTCGACTGTTATTAACAAACAGAAGATCAAGTACCCCAGATATATTTTCTTCACCTTTTGGTCAATGGTAAGAACGATAAGTATCCGGATTTTTTTCAATTATTATTGGGCAATAACATTGTCTTTTTTATCACTTATTTATTCAATATTTATCGTGCAGAATTTTTACCAGCTTAAACTAATACCCCAGATTAGTATGCAAACTGAAACCAAAATCACACTTTGTTAAGTTATACAATACTCATACTACATATTTTGTTATCTTAAGTCAAAAATGAATCAATAAAGAAACTCTCGTAAAAATACTCCTGCAATCAGATCAGACTGAAAGATTTGACTTTTAAACTTTATCTTTGAAGTTTCTTTCTGAAAGTTGTATCAATTCGTTACATCAAATTTAATGTTAAATAGTGTTTGATAAGACGAAAAGATGACTGATGAACGGTAAACTTTTGTTCTTGGTTTTTAATATTTAATTACAACGGTCCAGCTATGTATTGGAAACTCAGTCTCTGTAGTGGCAGCCATCAGCGTCCAGTTCTGGCAGTTCTCGAATGGATTTTGGAGTTCAAGAAAAATATACCAGACAAAGTTGTCCTTGGAGCTGATTTAAACATTAGGCAAAATCTCAAGTAGTGATTAGATAGAATTTATTTTGGGGTCTACACCTCGATCACAATATGTAACATGTAGTACAAGATAGAATCCTGAAATGCAATAAGACGTAATAGTCCAGGTCCAAGAAAATGTTAGCAAGTTTTTGTTTTGTTTTTGTTAATAATTGAGAGAAATTGTAATTTCACAACATTTTCCCAATTTTTATTGTCTCAGAATGGTTTTGTTCGTTTTCATTTAGCGAACAATACTGAGTGATCGCAAACTCAACAGACCTTTTACGTCTTAAAATATTGTCTGTATATTATTTACAATTGATGAAGTGTTAAGGAACAGTCTGCTTTGTTACATTAGTTATAACCTATCATAGAAATAATTTATACGCAGAAATGTGTTTTTAAGTTTTGTAAACCTAAAAGTCTTGTATGGATGCAATTTCTGTCTTAAACAAACGGGAATTATTTTTAATTTACTGTGTAATTAAAACATCATAACTTACCTGCGTAATAACTGTTCAGCTCTTTCTGCGAACTACAGAAATTTAATTGGCATATTGAATTGCGCAGGACAACTTAATTTGGTGGAATTATCTTTAAACTTGAGCACAATCAAACGGAATGATGTCGGTATTTTCGCTACAATTTTTACTTATAACTTCCATGATTAAAAGAAAATGTGCATTTGGTGTTTTGTATGTAAAACTGATCTCACTGCATCTGGCTCGAGTCCTTCCTAATTTAGCTCACTATTTTATGTTCTTTCCATTGTATATTTCAAAAGAATGAAAACATCCTTCACGCATTCCCAAATTACTGATTGATTAAGACACATCAAAGGGGTTGTAATTGTGTTACAATGACACTTTCATTCACTTATTTGTTGTCGCATGACGTGCAAATGAGAGCCACGTGACTTTCCCAAGGGCACATCGAGACAGCTCATACAGGCTGACATAGGCAGGCGGTATCGAACCGACGACACTCGTATTAGCGGTTTAATGCAGTAACAACTGAGCTATATAAGCTTTCATATACTTTCTAAAATTGATTTCACGTGATGGCGCGAAGCATGTCAACATAATATTCAGACTATACGATTACTACGAAAAAAGAACATCAACAAATGGTCTATTTAAAAAAAGTCGTACAAGTCCAGACTAGTGTTCTGTTTATGCCTAGTTTAGTTCACATTCGATAAATGTGTTATGTTTGTTGGTTTTCCCGCGTTTTCATCTATAGGGCAGCCACGGCAGTAGTTTAGGGCGGAAACGTCACTGACTATGCATACATTAGGCCTCAATAACAAGTTATTATGATCACACACAGCTAAGGTCACGTTCTACTTTCACGAATAACCCTTCATAGAGCGTAAACAAGTTTTAAGTGTCAAAAATTAGGTCAGGACCAGTTGTGTACTATATGATACCAGGCTTGTGTTTTTTCTTGAACAACTTCGCTAGATAAGTGCATTACGATTTTAGTTACAATTCTGTGTGCGTTATCTGGTTTTGGTTGCAAATATTGTGCTGTCGACACAAATTATGGACTTGGGTTCAGAAGCTAAGACAGGGAAACGTTCTTGTTGTCTTGATCAGTATTTGATGCAGTTCAACTTAACGAACATTATATTCCATCTATTTAAGTAATCACGTGATCAATATATGGCCAACATTGGATACTTTCTTCTTCGTTTATGTAATGTATGTTAATAGTTACGGACACAAATTAGAGCTGACGAGAAATCCATCAAGAAACAACTTAACTAGAAAGCCATGAAGAGGTATTTACGCTACCGATATAGTAAACAAGTTGTTTTGTTAATCGAAATGGATGGCTCGCAATTCAATATTTCAAATTACTAAACAAGGGCAACCAAAAACAAGGGGAAGGGCAACCAAAACAAGGACAACCAACAAACACGGTTAGAACAGAGAAAACTGCACAGATTGTTGAACTGAAATATTTTCCTTACGTTTTCACAAGGTCGTGATGCTTTGACAAATACTATATATATATATATATATATATATATATATATATATATATATATATATATATATATATATATATATATATATATATATATATATATATATATATATATATATATATATATGAGCACTTGGTAGTTGGATAGGAATAAACTGGCCAATTGAATTATACATTATATTTTTGTCATTAAGTAAAACATTCCGACCCTTCGCCCCAAAGATGGACATTGTTCTCCAGACGATTTAACGATTCCAAATAAACTAATCTAAGCGTTTCTTGATGAAAATAATTTAAAATGTTATTATATGCGAGCAGATGCAGCACGTTTAAAAACTCAATTTCTTTATAGATACAAGCATTTTTACATTTGTTAGATTGAACATTCCTTACTAGATACATATATACACGATTATTTGTTGGTTGGTCATGCATATTCAATACATATGTGCAGTGGCGGCGCGAGGTTTCGAGGCGACAGGGCAGTTGTTCTTACTGTCTCCTCTACTTTGACACACAGAACCGTTGATTTTACAGTTGACACTCATACCACCTCCAGAATACTATGAAACGTTCAGCTTAAAAACAGATCCTAACGGCACCCCCTTTGCCTAGTGCCATAGGTAATTGCCCCGCTCGCGTCTCCACTATATATATATATATATATATATATATATATATATATATATGTTTGCAAACCTGTTTTCACATGATATTCTAATTTTAATAGTTTATTTTCATCCATAATACATTAAGTGGGGCTATTGTTATAAGCCACCTTAATTACCTTGAAGAAGACACGTGGATACCGCTAATAAAACGTATTTACTTATGAGACTAATTGATTCCATTTTTAAAAGCATCTTGGTCCATTTGGCACCACGGAACATGACTCAAACATGTCATACCAACGAGCGTCCGCCCCGGATGCGGGAGGTCGTGGGTTAGAACCCCGGCCGAGTCATGCCAAAGACTTCTAACACTGGTACTAAGGAGCTGCCTCGCTAGGCGCTCAGCATTAAGAGGTTAGTGTTAGGACTGATCGGGCTGGTGTCAAGATAATGCGACTGGGTCGGACATCATGATACATGTCTACGGCATGATGTCTCAGTGCTAGACATCACTTTAAACTGCCACACTGCAGACATCGTAGCAATATGACTGGAAAATTGTTAAAGCTAATTTAAAATTCCAAATCACACACACACACACACACACCCACACGCGCGCGCGCACGCACACACACACACACACATATCTGACGAAGTGAAGTCGTATCTGCATAAAACAAATTCATGTCTATCATTCGAAGAGATTGGCTTATATGATGATTGATATAATATGTCCGTGGATTTCCATTTAGTTGTTATTTACAGAAGATAATTGTTTAGTAAATAAGAAGCTTAGTACCTTGGCAGACATTGAGAATAGTATATTTTATTATATACTTGCTATTGAGGTATTGAAATATATTAGTGGAAGTAAAAATAATATCGGCACAGTGTCCATATCACTTTTGGAACTACGTGTACCTAACAATGTTTACCAGCTCAGTAGTGATGGGGGCTGTTCAGCGTCAGTGGAAAATACATTACAGACTCCCTTGGGCACGTTTAGCGTCAAGACTTTTCAGATCACCTTGGGCACTTTTAGCGTCAAGGGAGTTGAACATGGCGACTATTTGGTCTGTATAGCGACAAGGGAAAGTGGGTTTTTGTATAGGGACAATAGGAATGGAACAGGTGAGGTGATGTCGCAACACTGAAGATTGGTAACAATGTTGCAAGGGGCTGACCTCAATCGAGCCAAACAGCAGACAGTGACAGGAGGTAGCGGGTGAGTTCAGCTAGATCAGCGGGTAGCGGGTGGCGGGGGCGGGTAAGTTCAACTAGTTCATAAACTATACCAATAAAAAGCGCTTGGCGGGGAGGGACAAATAACTTCTTTATAGACAGAGGCATAGAAATATATAGCACATACATAATACAGACATGGATTGATGAACATCAATCTATGACACAAACTACTATACAACCGACTGAAACAAAATAGGCAAGAAAGCAAATCTTTTCGAGGCATATGAGTGGCCCTGAAAAGGGCCCTTGGTTTTCTTCTTCTAAGTTCTTCTCTTCCTCCACCAGCTTCTTATTTTTTGTCCACCAGTTTCTGTATTCTTCTTGTTGTTCTTCTTTTTGTACTTCTTCTAATTTTTTCCTCCCCCTGTTTTTCCTTCTCCTCTTCCTCTTTCTTCATTTCATTTTCTTCTTCCTTTTCTATTTTGCTATTTTACTCTTTCATCCTCTGCATATCCTCTTCATCCTCCTTTTCCTCCTTTTCTTATTTAATCAGCTGTCTCAGTTGCTCCTTATCCTTTTTTAAATTGTTTAATTCCATTTTTAAAATGAGCGTACTACACGCCCCCAATTTCAATTCTCAGTAGTTTTTAGTTCCACCATGCCTAGTGTATCCACCACTTCCTGTAGTTTCAACAATGTATTCATATATTTGCTTGCCATCTTCTTCTTTGGTTATTTCATAGAAGGGCGTGAATGACGGACGCTTGACTCTATATTTGTCAATCACGGACGAGAAGGAAAAAAATCTCTTTTACTCACTTCACATATTATCTACTATCCACACAGGGGAAGAGGGAGAAAAACAAATATACTATCCACACAAACGTACGCTAACCCATACAAACCCAAAAATATACTATCAGAAAACTACACTATCTACTATCCACACACGGGAAGGAGAAAAAAACCACAATATCTACTATCCACACAAACGTATGCGAACGCTTACAAAAACCATAATTTAATATCCATACAACAGTACGCACACTCATACAAACACACACTATAATATCCACACAAACGTATGCGAGCTCATAAACACACACACACCAAGGAGAAGTGCACCCCGAGTGTAAAGTGAAAGGATTGACCCTCAATTATCGCACCAGTCGAGTGGTGAACATTGGTGTGCTGAAAGAAGCTTTGCAGTCTGGACAGAATGGAAACTTGAAGGTGACCACCTACGAACGGCACAAGATTGTACGTTTGCCCACACACCAAATCGTCAGTCGGCCTTCGGAAAAAAGTGTATCAAATCGTGTACCTGAAGCGAGTGCGGCTTCCCAACCACTTCACTTTGCCGTACGGACACGTCGATATTGGCCAGCATATAAAAAGGGACAACGTCCAAGACCAATAGTTCATTGTAACCACCAAGACCAAGCGAGAAAGATGAATACTTTTAAATAGATAGCATTTAAGTTCGGTGATTCTCAAGTGGAGTGCGATGCTGTGCCATGCGATGAGAGCGATGCCGTAAGCTGTGACCTCAGGGATTCAGTACCACATCGTGGGAACTTTGGTATGACTACTACTACTACACCTACCATAGAAAGTGATGTTGTGCGTGTCAAACCTGACGGATGCGAAATGGTGCCATTCATTACAGAACACTTCATAACTTTACTAGTTTTCATTGTCAATATCATTATCCACGTGAAACCATTCAGTACCACCCTACGGATGTCATGTACCCCAAAGTAAACTCCTGCGGATTTCACCACACCCTGATTGAAATGAACCTGTGAAAGACGAATATTCGTTCCCTGTACGTTTGTCTGAATACTGCGACTTTGAAAGTCAATTCCAAACGTTCAAAGGAAAATGGCCTAAATGTCTGGGAGTACCTACCCCCGAAGAATTAGCCAGAGCCGGATTTATCTACTTGGGCGAAGGTGATAAAGTCAAGTGCTTCAGTTGTGGTGTGTCACTTCCAGAGTGGGAGCAGAAAGATTCGGCATACCTGGAACATGCTCGATGGTCTCCATATTGACACTACCTACCTTTAGTGGGACTCTAGTCATTGAAGTGGCATACCATGTCGTTTAACACAGCAGCTTGTCTAGGAGTCAAACGTTGGACAAGACCGAGACAAGTATTTAAACCCCATTTGAAAAGTAATTTTCAAGGATTACCAAACGAACTGCAAGAGAAGATCTACAAGGATGTTTAGCAGGGACATGCCAGAGCAAAATCTCAATTGGTGACTTTAGAACATTTGTGTCGAGAAATTCACAAGGGGAAAGTGAAAAAAGTCAACAAACTCGTCATATTTCTCTGCATGAAGTCTGTGTTCATCCGATTATTCCACTTTAGACCATTTACATTAGAAGATTTTATTGACATTCTTGACCGTTACCCTGAATGGCAGTGGTCAGAAATTACTCACTATGTCCATTACTTTCGCTCTAGGAGAAGATTTTAAATAAAATAAGGACATTTAGAAGTGACCCCTAACGTGGATATAATTACTGACTGACATGATCATAGATACTTTACAAGAGAACATTCATGGTTTGCCTGTTTAGTTGAGAGAATGCATTTACCAAGAGCTGGTCAAACTACAAGTGAAACGCAAATAACAACTGCATCCGTCACGTTAACGATGTTTAAACCACTGGTACCTGAATGCTATAAGAGTATGTTGCATCAATTGGGGTCCACGTATGGTGTGTGTCTTAGTGACTTGCTTTCTGGGATTTCGTTTACCAGTCGATTCCTTGTGGTCTCTTTAAGAACAGTACTTGCCACAAAATAAAACATGAAAGTGGTCCCTTTTAAATGAGCACGAGAAACTCATTTTGTTAAACGCATTTCGTTTTCATCTGGATACTTCTCGAACTCTACAGGGAAAATAAAGATCGTCAACTTTTAGGTAGTGAAGATGTGTACGATGATGTTTGTGCAACTTGTGACTTACATCCTCACTGCACAGATGTTCGTGACTGGAAATATGTTTGTTTCGAGGCTTGGACCAAACAAATGGCCAATTACGCCCAAGAGTTGTGATCCTCAATTCAAAATCCAGTGAAAAAAGTAAACTTTAAACCAGTGTTAGTGACAGTGACAGAAGAAGAACCCGTCAGTGAGGACAACCACGCCCTTCAGGAGTGTCATGAACATTCCCCGAAAGGCCATTCCGGGATGACACCTGTGTGACTGTACCCAATGTAGAGATTTTAAGAACATTACACACTGTCCCTATGACACCGTTTGTTACCAAAGACATGTTGTACAATGACTTGTTTATATTCCACTTTGATTGTTGTGATATGTATTTTATCGCTGTACTTAACCATTTGGCTTGTATATATTTTTGTCTTTCGTGTCGCTCCATTTTAACTTGCAATAATCATGTCCTGAAAAAGGTATAAAATCACCTGTCTTGTCTGTCTTCGTGTCAGAAGTGGCATTCATTGCCCTGTGGCTACCTCTACTGTCTCTGCTCCCTTTTACTCCACTTTCAAAATCATCGACGAACACTTAGATCATGCTAGTTGGGAAACCTTGTATCTTCGCCATCCCTTTAACACGTTAATTGCCAGACCTAGCGGTTCAGTAAAAACCGAATTTGTCAAACGTTTGATTGAACATAAATATCATTTGATCGATCGTCCACCTCAACGTATTGTGTGGTGTTACAAAGAGCGGCAATCGGCTTACAGTCTCTTGCGAGAAAGTCAAGGCGACTCCATCGTGTTCGTGGAAGAAATTCCTAGCGAAGACGAAGGGATCGTGTCTGACCCCAGTCAAATTCATCTGGTCATTTTCGGCATGTTACAAGAAGACGAAGAAGAAATTAAATTGTGGTTTACGCGCAAATGTCATCATAGTAATGCCAGTGTCATTTATATTGCTCAAACTTTGTTTCAACAAAGTAAAGTCCATTGCGCCATCAGTCTCAATGCTCATTACGTGATATTGTTTAAAAGCCCTTGATATAATTCGCAAGTGCAAGTGTTAGCCAAACGTTATAACGCCTTGGCTGACTCATGCGTACGACGACGCCACTCAAACCCAACACGACTATTTCCTCGTGGATTTAAAACCCATCATCCCCGATTATTTGCGATTTCGTACCCATCTGTTTCACCACTGGTGCCAAAACGGAGGGCCTCTCATGTACACGTCCCAGTCGTTGACTTAACAACAACAACAACAAAATCTATATAAAAAAACTCGGACTCGTTGGGTATGTCACATACAGCGTCAACATAGCGTCCCTTCAGTCTCATCTTCCCGTCGAATTGATTCGTGTCTTGTACGCCATCAGTCGCGAAAAAATCCACAAATATGTGCTCGTGTCAGTCTGAAAGAAGTCTTGCGATTGTTTACGGTGACAGCACGTCAATTACTGCAAGGCATCGTTTACAGTCCACATCAAACCAAACGCTTTTTGGACAGAAACGAGAAAAAGAAAAGTCCACAGAAAAAGAAAAGAAAACATGCCCCAGAAAACAGCTTCTTCCCGCAAGAGAGACACTTCGGCCAGGATGGAAACTTATGTTTGCAAACCACGACCTGCAGCAACGGTGTCCGCGTCTCTAGTAGCCTCACGTTCTTCCACTTCTCCGTTGCTGGTGATGCCAGCCAAACCCAATTTGACATCCGTTCTTTCTCATGTGATGAAACAGTGGAAACCCGCGTCTCCATGAACTTCTCCTTCAGCAGTGACATCCGCCTCCTCTTTAGCTGCATTAGCAGCTGCTAACAAAGTATCTTCCCCCAAAATCAAAGTCCAAGAGAGATCGGGCATGTTACAGAGTTTACTAGATATGTCCAAGCAAGAACGGTCCCGATTTAGTCCTTTGCAAACCCCTCCACGACGTGTGATGCCTGTCATCAAGTTGATACGACGTAAAGACAATCAGTGGTGACGCATTCCAGTATAAAAAAGAACTGCGAAAAAGAATGGGAATCATTGTTTTTGTACTCTGGAACAAACTAATATGTCACTCCACCCCCAGAAGTCATCCCTCTTTTAAACCCAAAGGAAAGAAAAGGAAAAGACTTCCTTCTCGTTTAGGCAAATATATTTCCGTTTTACCGGTCCTGTCCAAACATACTCCACCCATGCAAAAAGTACTCATTCAAACAGCCTCCAAAGACATCATCGATACCGTGAGCGAATATTGCCTGAATGTCTCGAAAGGCAGGTTACCTTTGTCTAAACACCAGAAAAAATACTTAGCCTAACATCGTCACGTTCTTCGCCAAATGGTTCAAAAGAAAATACCCATTCGTCAAAAGAAAAAGATGTTGGTACAACACGGAAGAAATTCGGCCCATGTTGTTAGGACCCTTGCTGAAAGGAGTATTATGAACAATTCTGGGAGGGCTCATGGGAGCAAGATAAAAAGGACCAAGAAGATTAAAGGGACCTTTGAGGTCCAAAGATCTCATACTGGACCATTGCCATTGAATGGAAAGACGAAAACTAGCTTTAGTGCATTACAACGATGGACGGAATACCATCGTTGGCAAGAACAACCGACCTCGCATTTGCCTCCCAAACCTGATTTGACCGAGATGTCCCAGTTACAACACGAATTGCAATCGTTGATGGATTTCAGAAATTTTTCCGAAACGGAAAAATCGCAAAGGTACGGTCAACTGTTGCAACGACCGCAACTCTTTCACCAGAAAGCTTTAGACGAAACAGCTCAGTCGACTCTTAAAGATTTTAAGACCCTGACGAAAGGTCCATCACCATTACCCCTCAGAGACCAAAAGAGATGAAGGAGAAGAAGAAGAGTTTCAAACTCCACCAGAAAAAGAAAAGTTACCGACACCAACAGAGAACGTACGCAAGTTAGAAACATCACCAACATCCAGAATTGGATGGATTAAAAAGATGCTGGTCACCCTTTCTTCATCAGGAGAGAAAATAAAAGAGTGAAGACAGAAGTGAAACAAGAACCGATTATCCCTGTTCAGACATTCTCCTCCACCTCCTCCTCCTCGAGTATCATCAGTGAACAGTGTGTGACTTATTAACAAAAAATGGAAAATGTGTTAGCCAGCAATTACTACGATCCAGTTAATTTTGCAGGTTACGGAGGAGTTCATAAATTGTATCGTGCTGGCAAAACCCAACTGAAATGTCTACATTTACCTCAAGTGCAACGATTGTGAGAAGAACAAGCCACGTACACTTTACATTTACCCATTCGACGAAACGGTTCATCAATGGCAAGCCTATTTAGTAAATGTCTTTCATTTGGCCACCTACAATCAGGGCTACAACGATTTGTTTTGTGTTATCTACTTCTTTTCCAAATTTGCCTGGTCGTGCATTTGACTTCCTAATCGAGCACTGAATTAGTGCGAGCCATCCAACTGGTGTTGAAACAAAGTGGTCGTCACCCTCTTCGATGGCGAACCGATAAAGGCACCGAATTTCTGAACCAAGCTTTTCAAAAAGAATTAAAGAAACGTGACATTCATTTTTTCACCACACCGAGAATCCCGAAACCAAGGCCAGCATCGTGGAACGTTTTCAACACACCATAAAAGCACGCATGTGGAAATATTTTAGGCGTCAAGACACTCTCAATTACATCGACGTCTTACCGCACTTGGTTCAAACGTACAAACCAATCTTACCATCTAAGCATCGGACGTGCCCGACCCACAAGAAGTGACCCTTGAGGGTGTGGTGTGGAGAATGTGTGCCAAAAACGCAAATCCATTTTGTTTTAAATCTTTGTCGTGTATTGTGTCATTGGTGTTGCCATTGCCAATTTGAGTTTGCAACAAAGAGACAAACAATTGTGGATTTTACTGAGCAGTTGCATCGGTTACATTCTTCCCAATCCTTCCCTGAAATAATCCTCTAACGGGAACAACGGGAGCCTTGCGTCCAACGTTAGACACCACCCCAACAGAAACCACCACCACAATCTTTTAGACACTCCTCTGACTTCGAGTGACACCTCGGAAAGCAGCAGAACTCTGGAATTATTAACAACAACAACCAATTTTAATTAATGCTACCCAGTGACAGTTCCATGGAGGTGTTTCGCAACAATACTTTGTGTTGTTACATAGCCAAATTACACGAGGCCATCCAGTTAGATCACGAAGCCCATTGGAAAGTGGCTTTCGTGGAACTCATTCAACATATACAAGTCCCAAATGTCCTTCCAAATCAATTTTTTTACGGTCGAAGTTCATAAAGAGCAAGTTAAAAAGCATTTAAATATAAAGGGAGATTAGGAAATGAGAACACAGAACTCAAAAATTCAAAAGTATACCTATAACTTGATAATTACCCCAGGCTATTATTTTAGCGGTCAACATTTAGTGAGCACGATTGCCACCACGTTTAATGCACTGTTCCTTCAAGCTTTGGAGAGTGACAAAAAAGTGTCACCATTGAGTACCATCAAGTGGCTCGTCGCCTGCTGAAGACATTTTCAGAGGGAAATGTGTTGTCCATTGTATTTTGTACTGAATTGCTTGACATTTTGGGCGGGGACATTGAGGTGAAGATGGCAATGATAAAGAACAAAGAAATACCAGTCATTTCCGACAACGATTCTTTTACCAAGTATTTCGTTCCTCGGTAGAACTGGACCACCAGGGACTGAATTTGTACTTCGATATAGTGGAAAGCAACGTGGTAGGACACACCTTCGTACCATTACTGCGTGTCATTCCTTTCAAAGTGGATTCTGCCACGAACGCTGACGAGAACGGTGGAAACACCTATCACGTTCACAGCGAAGTTGTACATCCTCACTATTTACCCGTCAGTAAGTTGTATTTTGACACTGTCAACATTGCTAAAACAAAGGAGATCTGGGACAAAATATTCCATTCACTAAAGGGAAAGTCACGGTGAAAATCTATTTTCGAAAACGATTCTCTAACGACTCGTAAGTCACGTATCCTGTTTACCGAGGCGTCGCTCGACAGCGAGGACATGGTTTAGGAGATATGATGATATCGGCCTTTCGTTCGGTGACCCATGTGTTGAAACCGATGGTGACACGACGATTGCAAGCTTTGAAAGATGCCTTATTGACGCACGGCAAAGAATTTCTCCATAATGTCATCGCCAACACAAAACCCCAAAGAAGCTTTCTTGAGAGCAGGCAAGAATGTCTTGCTTCAAACAGACAAAGACATTTTGGGCCGACGAGAAACTCCTATAAATTTCATGGACACTACCGAGTCAGGCATTCCTACTTCCCTGACGCCACAGCAAAGAACACGGCAGAAGGAGACGACGGAAACGCCCTTTCAGAGGACGTCACACTCATAAAAGCTAGAAAGACTAAGAAAAGAAGAACCCTCCGAGACTTAGACCTTTTTGATTATTAAATAATATCACAGAGAAAAAAGAAAGAAAGAAAATGATTCACCGGGAGTATTGCGTCTGTTCCAAGTCGAAACTGGATCTGTTTTCCATTCCACCCACCATGATGTCGATGCAAGAATCCCAATGGATCGAATTTCATCCCGTCTCCTCTGTCAAGGACTCAGGATCAGCTCCCATCTAGTTTGAAACCAAAGGACAGTCCGAAGATTACATCGATCTGAATAGCATCTACTTGTACTTGAAAGTGAAAGTGATCGACACAACGACGGAGGGTCCAGATTTCACGTCAACAATTTCATGCAGTACTTGTTCAGTGGAGTGGATTTGCACATGAATAACAAAATAGTCAGTAGCAGCATGGACACTTACCCTTACCGAGCGTACCTGGGAAATCTCTTGACGTACGGAAAAGAAGCCAAGAAAACCCATCTAGATGCTTGAGTGGTATGGAAGCCTGATACACCAGGCCTTTTTTTTATTAAAAAAAAACGAATGGATTCAAGGAAAGACCACATTAAGGGATTAATAGAACGAAGAAACAACATTGCACTAAGTCTAAATTTAGAACTGATGGATCGCTTGCATTTGGACATGTGGTTGCAAGAAAGGTATTTGCTGTATGGTGTGGATGTCCGCCTGAGACTGAATCGTAGCAGTGCCACTTTCCATTTGATAAGTGATGTGGCCTATTACAAAACTGTCAACCAATAAGCCAGACTATACGTGCGACGCGTGGAAGAGTTACCTAATGTAGGAAACGACCTCAGTCACATAATTTGAGCAAAACGAACGCCAAGTATCCGATACGACTCGTGGAAGTGAAAACATTTACCATTCCCGCTGGACATCAATCCATGATGGAAGATAATCGGTTCCCAGGATAGTTTCCCAAACGTTGGATCATTAGTAAGGTCAAAAATGCAGCCTTCGACGGCGGCATCGATGAAAATCCTTTTGAGTTTAAGCACTTCAACGTGTCCAATATTGAAGTCAGTCGAGATGGCAAAATCTTGTGTACAAGACCTTTCGGACCGGGCTTTAGTGACGAGAAGAAGAATTACTTCAGATCGGACTTGTCTATATACGAAGCCACGGGACAGTTATGAACCAACACCATTCACGGCATTACGTACGAGGATTATGCAGGAGGCTACGCTTTGTGGGGTTTTTATTTCACTTCAGACCAAGGAAACGACGAGGGACATTTCCATCCCATAAAATCCGGCCAGATTTGTGTGGAACTTCAATTTTAAGTACCGCTGAAGGTGTCAGTGAACGTCATCTTGTATGCCGAATTCGATAATACCATAGAAATCAACAGTTTGAGAGAAGTCATTCTAGACTATTAGAAACTATGGAAGACACTTATCCCTCTTTGAATAGTGGAGAATCTATGGAAATGGAATGGAAGGATACCGTGGAAGCAGAACCCAAAGACAAAGATGAAGAGGACATAGTGATGAAGTCCGTATGGCCAGAACAAGAACAACATGTATTCTCCTGTTTTGCCAAACATCTGGCAAACAATATTACAGAATCGATCAAGAAAGATTGATATGGATGTCAAAACGATGATCCCAGTCAAATTCAAAACGATAGGTGTCTGATGCCGAGTCAAGAAGAAAAATTGGGCGAGTATCTGGACGAAGTTTGGAGTCTCGTCTCGGGAGAAGCCATGTTGCATCAGTGGTAAAAAGACTTACTGATCATTCCTCTCCTCCACTGATTGCTCTAGAGATCCATCACTTCGAAGCTCTCTTGGCTCAGAGTGGGGAGACGAGGCGAATAAACGGTTACTTGTCAGAAACGTTCAAGCAAAAAGTATGGATTGAACTGATGACTGATAATTACCTGTGAAATAAAATCAAGAAGAAAAAAAGGAAGAAAAAAATTCCCAAACAAATGGATACCTGGGAACGTTATTATCTTTTGAACAACAGTTCGTATACTGCCTCTTGCAATCCTGTTGTGTGTGCTAAAGATGAACTTCGTCATCGCAAACCTCAAGACCATCAAACTTATGTCATCAACATGGATGACAGTCATCTCCCAGGAACCCACTGGGTAGCCTTCTACTTCCCTAAAGAGGGTTGTGTGGAGTATTTGATTCGTATAAATTACCACCTTTGGAAGACATTTTCCACTTTATATGAAGACATTCCCAGACAGCACGATTACAAAATGTGAATTACAGGGCACAGATTCCATGGTGTGTTGACAGTGTTGTGTGCATTTTCTTCATCAACGCAGGCTTGATTATTCTTTAGAACATTTAGTGACTTACTTTGATCGTAACTCTTCCAGAATCTTATGACAAAGTAGATAGATCGTTTTGTGACTATAACGGTTATCTTTTTTTGTCTTTAGCGTGGAAACGTAGTATATATACATCAATGGCCCAAAGACTATCTAACTTTACTTCACAACGTTGTCAACCTTGTAAAAATTAGTTTGTTTGTTTTATTGTTAATTTTTAATTGTTAGTTGTTAGTTGTTTGAATAAAACATGATGTGTTTTGAAAACATTGTGTCTGTCGTTTGTTTACATTTTGTGACTATACATGGTCTTTGACTTCTCTCTATCCCTCACCATAAAAATCAGCTACCGTAGCGTTCCGACCCAACAAAAATCGTAGAGATGTTTTTCATCGCGCCCGCGCTTGAACCATATAAAGCGAAGCAATCTCCAGTCTGACCATCAATTGTTAACTCATCATCCTATGAAAGTGATACTCAAATTTGAAGAGAGAGAGAGAGACAGACAGACAGACAGACAGACAGAGACAGAGACAGAGAGAGAGGCAGAGAGAGAGACAGAGAGAGAGAGAGAGAGAGAGAGAGAGAGAGAGAGGCAGAATGCTGAAAGTGGCCGAATACCTGATAGAAGCGGTCTTCAGAGAGGAAATCAAAAAAAGAATAAGAAGAGTGGACGGAGAAGTACAGACTTCAAAAGCAGAGAGAACAGCAACAACAGCAGCAACAGGAGGAACCAGACAGGATTTGTGGACTGTCGTGTAGACACGAAAGAGTTATCCTTCTCTTTTCAAAGAAGCGTACCTTATCCTATGGGAAAGCCTGTCGCCAGATGGGGACGTAATCTTAGATGATAAAATATTGCCATAACACCCTTCTACAACCCAATACTGTACCAATCTGAGTGAGTGTGGAGTAGTGGGCTTATAAACACTCACTCCTTTACTGATGTGATTGTCTGTGTGGGTGTGTGGGTGTGGGTGTGTGTGTGTGTGGGGGGGGGGGGTGGGGGTGTGAACTCGCGTACGTTTGTGTGGATGGTAGATTTGGGGGTTTGTAAGCATTCTCGTACGTTTGTGTGGATAGTAGATATTGAGTTTTTTCTACTTCCCGTGTGTGGATAGTAGATACTGTTTTTTAAAAAAAGAAAACATCAAACAAGCAGCAACAACAACAAATATAGCAAAAACATAATAACTTAAGGTCAATCCATCTTTGAGAACACTCCATACAAAATATTTCAAGAGAGACCAAGACACATATGCATACGATGCCGAGCTTTTTGGTATTATGTTAGTTCATCCCACACAGCATGGTCAGTTTTATCATATATGCAGGCCTAGCTCAGTACATTTTTAGGTCAGCGTCATTAAATGTATCTAAAGCTGCCTAACTAGTTTTAAATACTTCGTGTGAAAGAAATTATATACTGTTAGCTATATTTAATGGCGCTGACCTGAAAATGTATTGTGCTACAGATAGGATAAAATTCTCAATGTTGTGTGAAATGAACCATGACAGAGAACACTGATCCATGCGCATATACTATAGACCTATACCCTTCATAGCCTCACAACTCTCTTAACAACTACGGAAAACTTACTAACAGCCAGAAATGTGGTATGTCAAACATGCTTTATTCTAATTTTGTTAAGCATCTCCATTGTGATCCAGTTGAGCCAAAAATATTCCTACAATGTTTAATGACAAATAATGCACTTACCAGCCAGAAGGAATCAATTTATCCGTCAACACATTAATCCATAAGTAAATTTTACTGAAATACGTGCCAGATTTCCAAGACAGAAAAAAAAAAAAATTCAAAGAATCCGTGAACTTGAAAGTGTAGCACATGGTTATCCGCTAGTGTCCGTATTTGGAGGGTGTTTTATACATGAGGGTAATTTTAAAATCAATATTAATGACAACACAATTATGTCACAAAGAGTTTCACCTCCTCCAAAGAAAAGCAGAGATATATACAATAGTGACACAGACCACTAATTATCCATGAATAATCTAATGCAACATGTTACTCTTCGTTACATCTTGTACTAAGTATAACTACAGGAGAGCTGAGTACCCGGTATCGTTTCATCATTTACAATATAACTTTTCAAAATTGGAACTGATGAAAATAAAACAGTTTCTTGTAATAAATATTAATTATTTATTGTCAATTTTATATAAGAACCATATATTAAATGTAATAATACCTCATTACTATGCCACGTTTTATGTTGTTATTTTTCTTTGCTTACGCGTATAAACTGTGTACTTCGGATGCAACGGTTATACCACGGCCCTCATTAACAAATTTGTATTAATAAGCCGCATGTAAACATTTGCACGTGAACTATATCACACTACTGAAAAGTTTTTGTTTACTTTAAATGAAAATATTGGGTGAGAAAAATAATCTACATTGGCGTCTGGACCGAGATAAGTAAATCCCAGTCGCAGGGTTACATTCTATGTCTCCCCACGAGGCTTGCGGAGTGGGGAGACAAATAATGTAACCCCTTGCCTGGGATTTCCTTGGCTCGGTCCAAACCCCAACATAGATTCTATATTTCTATGTCTCAGTCTATAAAGAGGTTATATGTCCCACCCCGCCAAGCACTCTTTATTGGTATAGTTTATGAACTAACTGAACTTACCCGCTACCCGCATAACTAGCTGATCTTACCCGCCACCCGATGACCTAGCTCATATGTGTTAAACTCAAGGCCCGCGGGCCACATCAGGCCCGGCGTACAATTATATCAGGCCCGAGAGGTCTTGACCGGCGTACAATTATAGCCGGCCCGAGAGAGAATTTTAGACAAAAATATTTTTTAATGGCCCTGCGATATAAAGTGCAAATCAAATTCCCTAATTAGCAGCCTTGCCGAACGATAGGCTACCTGACAGCGTTCTCGCTTCGATCAGAATAAGCGAAAATAAAAGTTGTGTAGTGAGTGGATGTTCGTCGTTACAGTAACCTAGCAACGTTCAGTTGCTCGTTTTGGATTGGCGCATAAGAAATGAAAGTAGTGTAGTGCCCGGATATTACATCACCTTTTCCCGCTACGGCTAACGTGATATCAATCTAGCGTCTGTCGGTAGATGCACAATCTTTTTTCTTAAATCAAAGCTAGCCTTAAAATGGCCAAGAGAAAAGTTGATTCTGAAAACAGAGCCTTTCAAAGCCGCTGGGAGGCTGAATATATGTTTACTGATATTGGCGGTAAACCTGTGCGTCTAATTTGTGGAGATAATGTGGCTGTGATCAAGGAATATAATCTGAGACGGTACTACGAGACTAAACATCAAGACAAGTTAAAAAGCCTGAATGCAGAGCAGAAGCTACAGAAGGTAGAAGAATTGAAGAGGAATCTAACATCACAGCAGACGTTTTTCACAAAAGCAAAATCACAAGCTGAAGCTGCTGTGAACGTAAGCTTTATTGTGGCGGAGGAGATCGCAAAATCAGGCCGACCATTTACAGAAGGAGAGTTTCTGAAGCGCTGCATGATGAAAGTGTGTGACGTCTTGTGTTCAGACAAAAAGCAGATGTTTGCAAATGTAAGCCTTAGCAAAAATACGGTTGCTGATCGAGTTTGTGAGATGGCCACTGATGTGAAAACACAGCTGATCGAAAAAGGCAAAGACTTTGTTGCATTCTTCCTTGCTGTCGATGAAAGTAATGACACGACTGACACTGCACAGCTCGCCATCTTCATCCGTGGAGTGGACTCCAGTTTGAATGTTACAGAAGAAATATTGGACATGAAATCCATGCATGGGACAACGACAGGAAAAGACATTTTTGACAACGTATGTCAAAGTTTAACCACCATGAACCTGCCTTGGGACAAACTTGTTGGACTTACAACAGATTGAGCACCGGCGATGTGCGGCGAAAAAAGTGGACTAGTTGGAAGGATGCGGTTAAAGATGCAGGAGAACTGTACCGGTGAATTGAGAGCGAAAATGGGTATGCCAATGATTTTTTATTATTAAAACATTTTTCTGTTTTAATTTATATTAATGTTTAAAAAAGGTTTAATTTTCCGCTTATTGAATGTTTATCCTGTTCGGCCCGCAACCTTACGTGTGATTTGAGTTTTGGCCCGCTCAGCGATTGAGTTTGACACCCCTGACCTAGCTGAACTTACCCGCTACCCCCATCACTGTTTGCTGTTTTGCCCGATTGAGGTCAGCCCCTTGCAACATTGTTACCAATCTTCAGTACCGTGACGTTCCCTCGCCTGTTCCATTCATATTGTCCCTATACAACAACCCCAGTTTCCCTTGTCGTTATACAGGCCCAATAGTCCCCATGTTCAATTCCTTTGACGCTAAACGTGCCCAGGGTGATCTGAAAAGTCTTGACGCTAAACGTGCCCAAGAGGGGTCTGTAATGTGTTTTCCCATTGACGCTAAACAGCCTCACTAATGAAATATTTGTTTACATTTACTGCCAAAAGCGTAGATACCCTGTATGCATTTGTAAACCATTAATATTACTATTATGGAATGTTCAGAAAAGAAAGGATTTAAAAGCAAAAAATGGGCGAATTATATGTTAATAATAAAACGGGTTTAATAAATTCGTTTTGTAATTATCTCTTTTAATCACGTACACATGAACATGTGTCAGCAATTAGGCTTGATCACGTCTGATCACTCAGACTAATGACAAAAGAGGGTTCACAAAAATGAAAGAACATGAAGCCCAATCTCTCTAGTGCTGTCATACGGTGTAACGATAAACAGAAGTGGCTCTTTCCCAGCATACATAAAACATCCAGGCCTCTTTACCAATGTGGTCTACAGCCAGTTGTACAATTTTATCCGGGATGAGTTATCTAGCAGCATTTCGGTGTATACTAATCACAATGATACTTTTCTATCCAAGTGTTTACCTAAAATGTTTTAATTTCAATTTAGTTTAAATGCAAGGGGAAACATATGTGTATTTAAAACGTCAGCATATACTTCGAGGCGATAATTCAGAGGCCGACAATGATCTGCATTTCTAACGCCGTAAAGAAAATGACTAAATAACTGTACATCCGGCTTAGACGAATCTTACAGTGTATACTTTGCATACTAAAAGCTCCTAAAACAATCAGATCGGCATGGTACTAATTCAGTTCCCATAGTTAACCTATGCAAAGACATCGATATTAAAAGTTCAATAACTTAAAAGTTCTGAGTGATCATGATCAAATCTATAGTTATCAGTATTGATGAAACCTGGATGTCAGCTTCTGTGAGGATGAAAGGATATGAACTGCGGCATTTTCTGGACCGGCATGTGTTTGAAACATGTGCTTTCAATTTCGCACCAAAGAGTCAGGTGCTAATTATAGTAATGAGTGCTCCAAACTCAATACAGCTAAAGGACTGAAATTTCATCAATAAAACAATGTCACTATTGTTTGCACTTACAACTAGGATAAGCACTCAAAATATTCTTTTTCCTAAAACATAACAATCCTGCCCAGCCAAACCCATATATACTAAATTTTATGTCCAACCATTTCCAGGCCGGTTCCCATTTTTCCACACCATTAGTACCGTGTGTCCTAATACGGCCGATGCTATTTTTTGTTTACCTCCCCAGCATCACGATAATGACCGAAAAGCCGAATGCACCTTACAAAATTAAATCCATTGCGAGGGCAAAGTTGAGTATTTAATATATAATTATTTAACGTTTTGGCCAGTTTTACCACCATTTATTTCAATAAATGGCATAAAAACATATTCTTATTTGCTTACCTGGTATCCGTTTGTGGATAATCATCTTAATTAAACAGCTATTGTTAACCTTTCTAGCAATCATAGTTGACCAGTTGAACCGAAAAAGAAATAGATAGCGAATACCACAGCTGACCAGTCGAACAGAAAACGAAATGCATAACAAATACCACAGTTGACTAGTTGAATAGAAAAAAGCAGTAAGTAACAAATATACTGACATCAAATTAAACGTCTTATAAAAAGTGAAAATGATTCTTAAGTTCAAATATCTGAAGACCAACAGCTTTGTTATTTATAGTGAATACATTTTCAAATTCTAACGGCCTTTATTTCGTCGCTTAATGATGTACGTCAAGAAGCAGACTACTGTACATGTGATTAATGCCAGAGAGATTAACGGTTGGTATTTTAATAAAAATACGCACAGTTTCTGTATACAAATTACCTACTCTGGTATAGCAATCCCTGACAAAATGATAAAGCTTTTTTCTCTGAGTTTTCATGTAGATTTGATGTCCAATAAAGACTTGTATTCCGTTAGAAACAACATTAATGGCTGAACGAAAGTAACATGTTTATTGGGTCCAGCGTCTTGACTTTAACGTAGAATAACAAAGCAAATGGTGTAATTTGGCGAGTTCCTGAAAGGTCTGTTGTACTATAAAGTTCGGTCATTTTAGTCATACGCGACTATTTTCAGATGTTGCAACATAACTTTTGTTGTGTCACAACATATGTTGTGTCTAGATTAACACCTAAGTAAAACAGTCGTTCTGCAACGTGTACGTCGTTCATTTCATTTCATTTCATCAGTAACGTAGGAAAATGAACGACATAAAACAAATTGAATGTCCAATGCTAAAAAAAGCATATGCAGTATGCTGGTGAGGGAATGTATGTACTATCCTAATATGCACAAATAACGGCTAATGGGAGATTTTACTCCAATATTTCTTCAGAAATCGAAGAAAACCGTTTCCCTGAAGCCTTTAAATAGAATACGAATTTCCCAACTAGTGCAAAACGAATTATGAAGAAAAAAATTGAGAAAATATTTCTGCCACAAAGAAAACGTGCCAATTTTCCGGCAACAAAATAACATAACATTTTCAGTTTGAAAACGAAATGATGACAATCACCATGATTTTCTATTCATAAAGAGCAAATCTATTTCATACATGTAAAAAAAAAATCATCTTAGTAAAAAAAAATATTTAAAAAAATTGGATCTCGCGTTGTTTCTAACGCTTATAAACCTTTAAGACCAATGCTACGCGAAATTGTGTGAAGCCGAACAATTATCATCAGTTTTTATCATATATTGGGAATATATTGGCTCTGACCCTTCCTCGGATTAGGAACCTATTGTGATATAAAATAATCTCTCAGGTTGTCGCCGACTTTTGTGCAAGAATGAAAATAACGAAAAACTGAGGATGGTCGACAAATCCGGTTCACCACGTATTGTTTAAAGAACACCTGACACAAAACTTCTATCATGTTAAGGGGGTGGGGGTGGGGGTGGCTGGCAAAAAAATTAAGGAATAACTCTATTCATTTATATTCTCTGTTTTCGTGAATTGTTGCAAATCTGTTTGAGTTTACACGTCATGCTAAATCTGAAGCAACGTAGTGTTTAGCTTTCATTACGCGGTAGGGGAACCGGCATCTAAAAGGGAATATGTGGAGGGGATTCACCAACCTCTGAAGCTCAAAGTAAATGCAAAAAGTACGGACAATGCACATTTCCTTTATTGTATAATTAAATACAGGCTACCGAAATGCACTATTGCCGCCTCCAATTGACAGATAATGTGCATAAATTATTCCTGACACGATTCATTGAAACAAATTTACTTGTTTTCCTTTCTCTGCCCTCTACGGCAATGGTGTGCTTTATGGTCAATTAAGAAGGTACACAAATGAAAACGGAACGATATTCCATTGTTTGTGTTATTTCAGGTTTGAAGTTGAGGCATACAAGGGTCAAGTAAAGCGTGTGCCATCTGTCAACCCTAATCCTTCATACATCAAAGGGTACATTATAATTAACAACCGCTAATTGATTATATAAATTGGAAACATGGATGTGTTTGTCATGTCGGAACATTGACTCTTTGATCCTAATGTGAACACCTTATCCTGCTGTACACCAATAGTCAAAACAGGTCCTACAGCATGTAAATTTGTTAGAAAGAGAAGTTCGCACCTAAATACGAGATGTACTTCAGATGCATACGCGCTTCAAGAACAAAGTTCCTTCTTCTGGAGATTGGTTCACGTTTTCTCTGTACATTTTCACTCGCTGTAAACACAAGAAAAGGCCTTCCGTGACATTATTTTATCTCGACAACACCAGTTTTCACGTACGTAGGAAAGTGTTGCAATGTGTGCAACTTTGTTTTAACGAATTTTTCAGAATTCAGGCAAGTAAGGAACACGTGGTTTGCAACAAACATTTATGATGTAATACCTAAGAATTAATGCAGGCTTAAGCATCTTTTATGACATGAACTCGGGGAGTGTATATGTGTATGTATTTGTTTTTGCGCACACGTACGTAGAAATATGTATGTATGCATGTATGTATGTATGTATGTATGTATGTATGTATGTATGTATGTATGTATGTATGTATGTATGTGGATTATATTTTATATTCATGATTAACCATATAATCACAACCGCAACATTTCTTGTATTCATCTTCTTTCAAGAATAAAACATTACCTTTTTAGTTGTGAATTTTTCATTACAATTAGGGATTTGTCAATCTAAACCAAATGTGTACGCTTGAACGGAGGCGTAACCTTTCTTGACAAAATATTTCTTCTGCTTCTATCTGTGAAATTTCCTCTGTAACAGAACTTAAATTTGTTTGATACAGCGAGATATCAAACTTGAAATCTCTATAAAATGCATACAATGCACATTTAATGCATACCAAATTTGCATGTATATTCACACTATTCTTGAAGATCTATTAAAATCTTTTCAACATGCTCATATGTATGTAACAAATGATAAATAGATTGTTCCTGTGGGAAAGGTGCGACCACTAATTATCCGATTACAGGTGATGCCATTCAGTAAAGGACAACTACCTGCAGTTATTTGACACGTAACCTCATTAAGTTGCACTATATCGCAGTAAACTGACCAAATGTCCAATAAGATTCGCAAGCATTCTTCATTCATCACAAGTTCACGTCCAGTTCACTCGTGGAACAACAGTAGAATAGAACCGAGCAGTAATTATACCCTAGATGCATGGCGATCAACAATCGGCATATCAGATGTTCATTACAGTGACAGAGAACAGATAATTTTGCACCATCCAGCGCAATGGTTGACACGCATTTAATGCATACAAAACACTACAGTAATTTCGAAATATGAATATCATGCTTTCAGTCTCTGAATGTAAATATTAAATTGTTAAAAGTGATGTTTACTTGTCATCTTTATTTCATTAGGATAAATTAGATTTGAATGGCATAATGACAAGAGAAGACGAGGAATGTTAACTGGAAATGCCAAAATTTGGCGTTAATAATTTGGTGGCAGTAGAAATAAAGATTATTTACGGAATTCTTGGGCACCCTATTCATAGTGGCTAACCAGAAGGGGCCCGATAATAATGGGACGCCTACACGCCATGGAAAACGCTTTGTGGGAATATCTTTAAACAATTTTTAAAAAAATACTGTATGCTGAAAGACACAAACATGAACATATATATTTATCGAATCGTACCAGAGTTATTTATAAATATAGTTATTTCCTTATTTCCGTAGATATGTTTATGTATCACTACAAGGTATTGTATCTATGACACTACAAGTTAATGCATATATAACACTACAAGTTAATGTATCAATAACAGTGCGAGTTAATGTATCTATAACACTACAAATTAATGTATCTATAAAACTACAAGTTAATGTTTCTATAACACTGCGAGTTAAAGTATAACACTACAAGTTAATGTATCTATAACATTACGAGTTAATGTATCTGTAACACTACAAGTTAATGTGTATATATAACACTGCGAGTTAATGTATCTATAAAACTACAAGTTAATGTATCTATATCACGAGTCCATGTTTCTGTAACACAACGAATTCATGTTCTTTCTCTGTATATCAATATTCAAATTTGAAATTATCTTCCATGTTTCTTCAAAATGGGAATTATCTTCCATGTTTCTACAAAATTGGAATTATCTTCCATGTTTCTACAAAATGGGAATTATCTTCCATGTTTCTACAAAATGGGAATTATCTTCCATATTTCTACAAAATTGGAATTATCTTCCATGGTTCTACAAAACTGAAATTATCTTTCATGTTTCTGCAAAATTGGAATTATCTTCCATGTTTCTACAAAATTGGAATTATCTTCGTTGTTTCTACAAAATTGGAATTATCTTCCATGTTTCTACAAAATGGGAATTATCTTCCATGTTTCTACAAAACTGAAATTATCTTCCATGTTTCTACATAACGGGAATTTTATCTTCCATGTTTCTACAAAATGGGAATTATCTTCCATGTTTCTACAAAATGGGAATTATCTTCCATATTTCTACAAAATTGGAATTATCTTCCATGTTTCTACAAAACTGAAATTATCTTTCATGTTTCTGCAAAATTGGAATTATCTTCCATGTTTCTACAAAATTGGAATTATCTTCGTTGTTTCTACAAAATTGAAATTATCTTCCATGTTTCTACAAAACTGAAATTATCGTCCATGTTTCTACAAAATGGGAATTATCTTCCATGTTTCTACAAAATGGGAATTATCTTCCATGTTTCTACAAAATTGGAATTATCTTCCATGTTTCTACAAAAATGGAATTACCATCCATTATTCTAAAAAATTGAAATTATCTTCCATGTTTCTACAAAATTGGAATTATCTTCCACGTTTCTACAAAATTTGAATTATCTTCCATGTTTTTGTTTTCTTGCATATCATTTATTGTATTTCGTTTGGTTGAGAAAATTATCACTGATATAATTTTGAGCTCAAATTAATGGTATTACTTAGAAACTTGGTGGTATGGCAGAAAAGAAGGGTGAGAAAGATTTGTCAAAACCAAAACGTCATAGACTGCAATGTGTGTGTGTGTGTGTGTGTGTGTGTGTGTGTGTTTATTTTGTGTGTTTGTTGTTTGTTTTTTTTGTGTGAGTGTAAGGTCCTACTATGTAGACAAAAGAAATGTCAACGGGGAAATGTTTTTTTTGGTCGATCATGACAACAATATTTTAAGCTTGAGGGGTGAAAATTTCCGCAAAAGCATAAACTGTGATTTTCAGGAAGAATATTGAATTTAGCTTGAACTATTCTCCTGGTTGAACATTTCCCGTTAGAACTGCAAGTGATAAGGGACCATCCATTTAGTACGTACCCAAAAATCTGGCAAAGTTTGACATCTCCACCCTCCCTGTGCACATGCGTACATTTTGCACCCCCACCTGCGTACGTACGTTGACGCCCCCCCCCCCCCAATTATATAGAACGGCCTATATTGAATCCACACAGAAACCATAAAGAATTAATAATATTAACGTGTTTAATAAAACAGATAGTCCAAAGACGTTGACTGTCTGGCTGAATCAAAGAAATAAGCTGCGTAACTTTAAACAGTTTGTCTAGTGTCCGCTAAAATTCAAACGCCGACTGAACCCAGTCGAAAAGGTTACGCATTAGACACTTATTATCGAGTTTCACCCACCCCACCCCCACCCTGTTTCTTATGCGTACGTACATTATCAACAGATCCCCATATGCAAGCGTATGCATTTTGGTTACAACCTCACCCATCCATGCGTACGTACGGAATGGACGACCCCTAAGGAAAATATTAAGAGTATTACAATTTTATTAAACTTAGCAGGCATTCATCTAGATAGTGAAATCTGTACATATTAGGAAAATCCCAACGAAAAATAGACCACGTGACATCATGAATTTAACTAGATAAAAAACTACAAAAACAAAACAAACCAAAACAAAACTTATATACTTGGTTCACATTCGTGGATAGCTGCGCAGCCACCAAGAAAACACACCAGAGAATACGCTATCAGGATCAGGTAGGAACGGTGTTCAAGAGATCTTTACATCAGGTAGGAACGGTGTTCAAGAGATCTTTACATCCAAAAGAAATAAACATTTGGCAGCAAAAGCTATTACCGCCGATACATCCTGGAGTTAGGTTTTATCTACTCCTGGTGTCAGGGTTTGTCTAATTCACCCAAGAGGAGTAACATTTTGACCCAGTAGGATTTTTACAAAACCTAATAATCCTTTTCTTCGCCACAATGCAACTTAAATCGTTGATAACAGTAAACTTGGTGAATTTGGATTGTAATACAAGTTTGTGCAAACCCATTCATAATCCTATTTATTGGCCAGATCATTTCAATCATTAGCAAATTGGATTATATTGCCTGCACGTTTTCAGAACTAGAAATGCAAGCATAAACAACTCATAAAAATAAAAAAAACGTTCCGACGTGGAAAATTGTCTTGTATATCACTGTGTCAAGACCATCCTGATTTGTGATAAATATTAACCGAATATATGTTGTCGATATTGTTGCTGTCCCAGTAGGTTTAATTTCGTCTGTTCACGCTAATATATGCACATTAGTGAATACCGCATGCTTTCATTCGAAGTTTAATTCTTTTCAAGTGAAATAATTTAGCATGTCACAATAAGCAGAGTATAGTTAAGGTGTTTTCGTCCCAAAACGAAACCTATGCTACACATAGGTAAAACAAAACTTATTTAAAACAAAATTTATTTTTACAAACTGCAAAACATTTAATTGTCTGTATCTGTAGTAGTGGGCTTAAGATTTCTTCTTTGGAGCCAATTTTTTTCCCTAATTTTCTTCTTCAACTAATCTCTCTCTCTCTCTCTCTCTCTCTCTCTCTCTCTATATATATATATATATATATATATATATATATATATATATATATATATATATATATAGAGAGAGAGAGAGAGAGAGAGAGAGAGAGAGAGAGAGAGAGAGAGAGAGAGAGAGAGAGTTGTTGTTGTTGTTGTTGCTGCTGTTGTTGTGGGGTTTAGCGCCATTTTTCAGCACACGATACACATTGCGGCCAGTATTAATGGTGGAGGAAGAACCCGGGAAAACCCCGGAAAGAACCACCGACCCACGAGAAGCTACCAGCAAGCTTTCTCACATACCCACACTGGCTGAATCCGAGACTCGAACCGGCGCAGACAGAGGTGAGATGGCAGTGATTCGTAACGAAGAGCGCTTTAGACCACTCGGCCACTCCCCCAGAGAGAGAGAGAGAGAGATGGATGAAGATATATATATATATATATATATATATATATATATATATATATATATATATATATATATATATATATATATATATATATATATATATATAATAGGTTCCTTTGTTTTTATAAATTAGAGCAAAATAATAATTTTCAAACGATCTAAAGACCACATTTATTATAAAAATTCCCATTCCCATCAACCAGAAAATTGAATGGTCGCGCCATAATAACAGCATTTTCTTTTCCGTTTCTTTCGAGGGTGCCATACTCACTCAGGCCAGCCAAGGTTAGCTGCTTCGGTATGTCCTTGGGAAAACTCATTACCTGCCTTTTCGTCTTCATGATATAGTCAAATAATGTGCAAAAAGTGCTCTTAATAACCAGCCAACTTTTTCTGCTAACTTCTTTTATAGCTCTGAGCAGCACATTCCACAGAAAAGATAATACACAGACCTATATACCATGAAGTAGTACGGTAATTGAAACGTCATGTTGACTTCCATTATACAACATTTAATCTAGACTCTAGTGTATCGTGTACTTTAATTATGCAATTGACCGCAGATGCAAAACCAGTCATATTTCCTATTCGACTCTTTATAAAACGGAAGTGTTTGCATCTTTTCCTCAGTCTGACTTATGCCTTTCTTCGAGAAATGTCTACTGTGATCCGATTGGCAGTTGGACATAGAAAACAGATTGATACGGTGATTAGCTGGCAAACTGACAAAATGCCAGTTTTAACTTGCTATACAAGGAAACACACCAATCTGATATACAGTACACTACGAGGTTGATAAGTATGCGTTTTGTTTGTAAGCGATGGTACCATTTTTAATACCCTGAGATCTCTAACCCTTACCTACTCGACATATCCTAACCTTATAGCACATGCTACTTACCCGCTGCTAGCGACCAAACTGTTCTGAAATTCTATCATTAGATGTGATGTTATGTGATTTTTTTTTTAACGTAGCTTTAACAATTTTTCAGTCATATCGCTACGATGTCTGCAGTGTGGCAGTTTATAGTGATGTCTAGCAATGTGGCATCATGCCACAAACATGTATCATGATATCCCACCCAGTCACATTATCCTGACACCAGGCCGACCAGTCCTAACACTAACAACGCTGAGCGCCAAGCGAGGCAGCTGTTAGTACCATTTTTGTAAGTCTTTGGTATGATTCGGCCAGTGATCGAACCCACGACCTCCCGCATTCGAGGTGGACGCTGTAACCACTAGGCCACCGGAGCGGTCTCTGTCATTACAGAAGATGGTAAGATGATATTGTTACACGCACACGGGTATTTACTTGACCGAGCGGTTGTCAAACCCTGGCGCGATTCTCGCTAGAAGTCATAAGTTTCCCCGACTTTCCAAAGACTTCCATACAACCTCAGTTGTAAATCAGAAAGCCCGACGTGTCCATTCTATACCTAAATTTTCCTCTAATTAATGCAAGACCACAGATAAACCAAACTGTCAACTATCCATCAACCGTACATCTGCGTGTTTTGGCTTCATTATGTTTCCGTACCACCAACCGTTCACGCCTTAGAACATATACGAGTACTCCCTAACAATGGGAACTATTTTAACTCCGCCACCTTAGGCCAGTCAATGTATGCTTTCCAGGCACATTTCGCCGATATAACTGCACCATATTCGCCCGCATGGCGACATAAACGGTCTCTGCCAAGTCCCTTTTTATTTATGCCCTTGTGTAATTTACCGGTTTAATACCGTAAGTGCTGTCCTTGCAGGCACGCTACCAATGTATACCACTAGATTTTAATATGTACTATTTTACGACAGGGACAGTCATTCGGTTTTGGTCGGAATTCACTACTAGTGAACCAGGACATCATGGAAACACACTAACACTTCACTCCGTGACGTTTGCTCCTATTGATTAGCTCATTAGTTCGGGCTAGGAATATTTCCATGGCGCCAAATTCCAATAATCAAACAAGTAATCACACAAATCTAAGAATTGCTTAAAACGGGGCACTACAACCACGTGCACATACTCTAAATTTACTACAATATTTTTAGATTGGAAATTCCATCAAAATCCCACAGCGAGGCTCGGTTTAGAGCGCACAGAATATCCCCATGCCAAATATATGGATATACACCTATGCGACCTTTTTAAGATTAAACTTGGCATACTGTTTACAAGGGGATTTCCATGCCCTTTTCGAAAAGTCAATAAATGAATGTTTAGTCTTGTTATGGTAGAGCATGTTTAAACGTGTATTTTGTTTATATTAAAATTAAAATATATATTTAAAGTTACAGATTTTATCAAGGGCATGTTTATTTCCGAAGTCTGCTAATTTTCTACATCATACGATTCTTTTACAATATATATGTTCCTATTTAGCGCATGCATGTCTGAAACGTAAATATAACCTTATTGCGAAATAATTTAAATATTTACAATTTACAGCTTCATTACCATATTGATACAAAGTATATATTTATATACTTTTAATTACTTCTCTCCCACCTAAATAAAGTAGAACACGTCTCCTGCCCCCCCCCCCCCCCGGCTATATCAACAGTTTATTAAACATTTTATGCACAATTCTGCATTTGTTTTTGGCCCTGACATGCCCTTGGGTTGAGTGAAATTACAAGTGTGACTGTAGTATTAATTATCCATTTTGGAAATGACATTGTACCTACTCAGTTGTGAAATAACATGGCATTGTTGTGCTCATTAACATGTGGTTACGTGACACTAAGGAATCACTATCCGTGTTTGACAGTAAGCGTGAAATTGTTTAATATGACAGAGATAATTTACCGTCGGCAAAACTGTTGGGGGCCACCCCTCGAATGAATGTTTTACAGTCAGTCAGAAAATTTGAATTCTTCACAGTACCGTGGTTTTAGTTGTTCGGAAAACATTTATCACACCAGGTCTTTTTTTTAATGATCCAGTCAATTAATAATTTATTATCCATATTACAAATCACCACTCCAACTTGATGGGGCAAAAGTACTATAAAGAAGACGAAGTTAAAGAAGTCGGATGTGTGTGGGGGGTGGGGGGGGGTGGCGGGGTCGGGTGGGTGGGTGGGGGTGGGGGGGGAAGAATTATTTATTTCAAATTTCAAACAGTTGAAGACAATTTTAAAAATGAATCAAGGGTGAATTTAGGAGCTAAAAAAGAAATTAATGTTGCCCCTGTCATTATAAAAAACAATTGGAAATTTTTAAGTAGAATATATTAAGATGGGACTGTGTCAGAAAGTTTCATTTGTGCTTTACAAGCATCATACATCCAAAAAGGTCTACATTCGAAAAGGAGAGTACAGGTCACAAATAGAATCACCTAGCCAATTTTTTTACATTTCAGAAGCCGCAAACCATGCCACTAAGTATGACATCTAATACAAGTAGACGTCCTTTGTTCATAATGAACCAGAACCGTGAATTTCTTCAGTAGCTTCATATCTGTGTCAAAAATGTCGATGCACGTTGACAGCATGATGAAGTGGACTTTGAAACTGCCACTTATCAAGGTCACGCGAGTAACGTGTCTGAAGATGAAGTAAATGCGATTTCCATGTCCGTAAAATTATTCATCGTTAATGGCGATAATACGGAGCATGTCAAATGTAACCACGAGCAGTAGGCAATCAGCTTTTATAGACACTCATGCCATAAAATCTAGAACGCCTCTTGCATGCGGTGCCGGAGGTGTTCCACTGCAATGAATATAATGCTTGCTTGCACGGTTGTAAAATCGCATCGCATTTGGCAAACAAACAGTGCAAATAGAACCTCTGGCAGTCAGATCTCAGACAGACGGAACATAATAAATTTTGTTCCGTCTGTCAAGATATACAGAACCTGATCGACCAATCAAAAGCAAAGTCAATGGTCATGTGTTATAGTTTCACGGTGTCAGCAAGCTCATGTACACAAAATGAAACTAACTTCAACATGCTCCAAAAAGAACAAGGAATTAAAGTAAATAAAAAGGAAACATTGGTTGTATTATATGTGTCCATCCTTATAAAAAAAAATTATGGATCAGCTTAACATCAGATAATGATATGCCAAATTTTCTTGCCTTTCCTGAATCATTTGTTACACCCAAGCTTTACGTTTGATTTTTTTTTCTTTTTTTCTCTTTTTTACTTTTGTGACGGTTTTGACAATACGCTGCAACAAAAGTAAAATAAAATAAAATGCGAACATGTTCAATGAAGTCCTTCTTCCGTCATGAAAGTGACAGAGTGGCTAATTGACGATAAAGGCAAGGAGTCACATGATTTGCCATACCATTTAAGCATATAAACACACGGAGTCAGCTCACATCTGACACCACCAGTACATGGGTCTAGACATACTCTGTATTCTGTCCTTCCAGCATCATTATCTAATACTCTATAACACTACTATCGTTGCTATATATTGTATAGCTTTGCTATTTAATCACAGTGTCTATAAATGAAAAAAAAATCTGTCTAGAGTATATGCATTAGGTGCGCGCGCGTGTGTGTGTGATTTTGATTTTTAACGTAGCTTTTTAAAAAATTTCAGTCATATCGCTACGATGTCTGCAGTGTGGCGGTTTATAGTGATGTCTAGCATTGGGGCATCATGTGACGCTCTAACCCAGGGGCCTCAAAAACGATGTCCGCCAAGCCGTTTGATGTGGCCCGCAAAATGATTGGCGAAACCAAGTGTCGTGAGAGATAATGAATGTAGTGCGTCCTTTGAGCCATCGAAAACGCCATCATGCGGCCCTCAGGGTGGTGTGAGTTTGAAATCTCTGCTCTAACCACTCACGCCACCAAGCGGTAGGTGCATAAGGCAAGAGACTCGAAATGACGACATGAGATAAAAACTGCTGCTAGATACTCCTAACCTTGTTTCAATGATGAATACCTTGAGTGTTACAAATGTTCTTCGGAACATGTATATTTGATTAAAAGTTTAAATTATGATTCCTTTGCTGCTTCTAAAAAATATGTACGCTTTTTCCCACAACAATAACCATATCAAATTATTTCACGCACTGATAACATTCTCTGAAAAAATAAAAGAGCACCTTTCAGTCATTAATATGTTTCTACGAGAAATACTATCATCATATTGCTAACGTTATATTTGTCACTGAATGACAGAGTTTTGGAAGCTTCGAAATGATACGTTTCCCAAAAATGAAATATTTAAATTCCTAAATTTAAAGTAGGCCCCAAAAGGTTATATTCGAAATATTATAACCGGGAAAGCGAGGTTTAGACGTCGCTAACTGACGAAACGTAATTACTGCCACTTGAGAATTCGTCATATAATGATTGACCTTCTGATTTCTGGCCAAGCCCGGCCCTAGGATGTGCGGGGCCCAAGGCAGCAACAGCGATGAGCGGGGCCCCAAGCAAAAAACTGCATTTCGGAGCTAATTTCCTGAAAGCAAGGGGCCCAAGGTGGTTACCTCGTTCGCCTTGCCCTGGCACTATATAATACTAATGCAAACTAACATTAGCGAGTCACGAGTGTCGAGTGTTTCCAAAACGGCTTCAAGGTTCCATGCAAGGAAAATTAAAAGCTAAAGTTACGAGTTCTGCTGTACTTCCCCAGTCTGTCTGTCTGTCTGTCTGTCTATCTGTCTATCTATCTATCTATCTATCTATCTATCTATATATATATATATATATATATATATATATATATATATATATATATATATATATATATATATATATATATATATATATATATATATATATATATATATATATATATATATATATATATATATATATATATAAACGAACACAATTCGAGTCCTTGCATTAAAAGTACATACACACAGCTTCTGTGGTTTGGTTTGTTCGAGATATTTTATGATTGAAATAAAACTTCAGTGCTTTTATGTAAACAAATAGACTAAAACATCTTCATCCTTTTGAAAAAAGAGTAAAATGGTATACACGTCTGTACTAAATACACATCAGTACTAAATACACGTCAGTACTAAATACACATCAGTACTAAATACACGTCTGTACTAAATACAGATCTGTACTAAATATATGTCTGTACTAAATACAGATCTGTACTAAATATATGTCTGTACTAAATACAGATCTGTACTAAATACACGTCTGTACTAAATACAGATCTGTACTAAATATATGTCTGTACTAAATACATATCTGTACTAAATATATGTCTGTACTAAATACACATCTGTACTAAATACAGATCTGTACTAAATACACGTCTGTACTAAATACAGACCTGTACTAAATACACGTCTGTACTAAATACAGATCTGTACTAAATACACGTCTGTACTAAATACACATCTGTACTAAATATACGTCTGTACTAAATACACATCTGTACTAAATACAGATCTGTACTAAATACACGTCTGTACTAAATACAGATCTGTACTAAATACACGTCTGTACTAAATATATGTCTGTCTGTACTAAATATATGTCTGTACTAAATACACATCTGTACTAAATATATGTCTGTACTAAATATATGTCTGTACTAAATACAGATCTGTACTAAATACACGTCTGTACTAAATATATGTCTGTACTAAATATATGTCTGTACTAAATACTCTACTCTTTTTATAGTTAATGCAACATATTAATATGAAGTGAGTTTCTTTCACGCCGATGACGTCATAACTGTCATGGTTCTAAATTGTAATCTATGAGATGATATACTGATTTGTATATACTTTCATTTGAATAGGACGGGTGAGCACCCTGCTTGTGTTGAATATATTACCATTGTATTTTCAACAAGCGTGTATCTTCTGTGACTGCTGGAACTATCCTGTTAATTTACAATGATTCTGTTTCATCATATATGAATGAATTGCAAATTTTCTAGAATAGGTCCGGATGGGTTAATCATATGTATTATAGGTCCGTACACTGTCCTCGTGTGTACGGCAATTTCCAACATCAGGACACTCAAGTCGATCGCGTACAAAAAAAACAAAAACAACTAAACTAGCCACTTGGAATGCATGAAGGCATTCACGACAGCCCTTATAAGCGATTGCTGTACTAGCGACGAATCCGAGTTCATATCGAGCGGTCAAATTTTCAGGATTATCTCACACACTTGGCAGTCCATATCGACACTCTTCCACAAATTTTAATCTAATTGATTCTACTTTGCTGTCTTTATCCTGACGGAATCAAAATTTGACCGTATCAAATGCACGCATTTTCAAGTTCCGTTGATCTGGTTGGAATGCGATGGAAGCCAGGAGTGCCGAAATCGGATTTGGTGATACTAATATTGAAGAATGTGTTTGAATAACTTCGTTTCGTTCAAGACATTTATCATCCTTTTTACCAATTTCGGCATTCCCGGCTTCCATCGCATTCCAACCAACTGAAATAAAGGTCAAAGGAACTTGAAAACGCACCCGTGTGTTTGTGTGCGAATTTGAATTTATTCGAAGAAAAGAAAAAGACAACATAGTAAGTAAAGTCCGCCCAAATCAACATGACTAGTTTGTGGACAAGCTTCGATATGTGATACCATGTGTGTAAGATATTCCTGAAAATGTTGTCTCTGATTCCGATGTCAGTCAGCATCGTTAATTAAGCAGTAAAAGGTAGCACCAAAACAAAAAATATTATGGGATACGTCTTATGTTGTAGGATTAAAGTATATAGCGCTGGTGAATCCTGTGTGGTCTTGGGTATCTAAAAATCTGGGATCCTGGTATAATTCTACGATGCCAAATTTTTAACGTACCTAGAGTCTCACTTCCGTCTCTACGCTACCTGAAATAAATATAAATCCTTTGCATTCTCATTTCGCTGGGGTTCCTGCCATCTTAGATGCCGTCAAGGAACAAAAGGACAACAGCAGCAAGGTCGTCCTTTAATCATTATGGTAAATTCACGGCCTTGATATAATTATGGTTGGAATATACAATCTAACTCGAGTTCCTATCTGGTGCTGATAGTTAGTTATGTAGCATGCATTGAGGGTGTACATTGTTTTGAAGGAATCGCCTCAGAGCCAGACCTTCTTCCATAGGACACTTGTAATTTACAGAAAAACCTATGGTGGGAAATTTCTTTGTGTATATAGGCAATTATCAACTTTATGACCTTGGTCTGCAATTTAGTAGAAGTGTCGTGTAGAGACGTCTTTTATCGTGGTAGAAATAACATAATGATATCAAGAATGTATATTTAACTGTCAGCACGAACTGTAATTTGCTAGTGAATTTAAAGTGACTGCTGTATGTGCTGTTTATCTAGTGAGCCTCGTTGCCAAAAATACAGGTCACTGATGTCTTACCTTCATCCGCGTGGGTTCAAAGTTTCGGGTTCGGCCAACACGTGTGTGCGAAAAAAGCTCGGCAGTAGCTTCATGTGCCTAAGTGGTTCTCCGTGGGGTTTTTCTTTGGTTCTGCCTCCACCAGATATACCGGCCGTCATGTATATAGTCAGGCTATCGTATTCTTAATAATGGCATGAAATCAAGAAAATCACTAACCACAATAATCGAAAAAATATCATTATTGATTAAGACCAAGCCACTGAATTTTGAATTATCGATGTTGGAGATTGTTTCAATTAAAGCGTGCATTTTTTTAAAAATCTTGGTAATTATCATTTTGTAGACTATCTTTTAAATTCTGTCATAGGCTTTGAATCATGTCTTTTCACGAGACAGCGTGATGTGTGCGGACCGAATCGAAATGTTTTTAATGATTTGTGTATGATATGACAGTAACTTCCTGGTTTGTTTGACTTAATCAAAGGCCGAGGAAATAACAGCTGATGATATCAGAGCATGTAAAGGGTCGAAATGGAAAACTGATTAGATGATGATGATGATGATGATGATGATGATGATAATAATGATGATAATAATAATAATAATAATAATAATAATAATAATAATGATAATAATAATAGGCATTATTGGGTAATAAGGGGAGAACAAAATCATTTGCAAAGTAACACAGAGAATGAAACAGACTTGAAGTTACGTTGTTATAAGGAGTCCGTAAAAAAAGGATTTCTAGCGACAGGCGTATCTCCAGTGTGAAGAACTGCAACAGAATTAATGGAACCTGATATCCCATTTGATAATTTTTTAGATTGGAGGACAGAAGCACATGGTCGAAGCTAACATAGTAATTAAGGAACGCAGAATTATTTGAAAATCCTTCATTCTGAGTACTTCCTTTGTCTAGAAAAGGTGTGCTGGAGCGAGAAAGGTATGTCTTTATAAATAACATGTCTTTTAAAATGTTGGTATAAAACAATTTGACATACCAATACTGTAATATATTGTGATCCGCCCAAGACTCATTAATACGCATGTATAAATATTATATCAACAATAGGCCATCGCTTCTATTCTCGTTAAATCGATTATCAATTTCCACTGATTAATCATTAGCGACATAAGAGAATGAAGAAACAAATATTAAATGTTTTCTAACTGAATAAAATATGGTATACAATTTCATCGAAAACCTTTCCCTTTGACAGTTCTCCCCCCACAGACGCACACGCACACGCACACACACACACACACACACAAACGCGCGAGCATTCGGGGCAAAATACTGGAAATCTCTGGAGTGAGAAAAAAGGAAGAAAACTTGCACCAAGTAACCCACAAGAATCTGGGTCTTCGTAACGTTTAAGTGTAAACGTTCCATGGGATTTTAATTCAGTACCCACGACACAAATCTGCAGTAGGACTATGGGGACTGCACGGTACATTTCATGGTTATAAGGAACACACCGAAACCAAATTCAAGCTGTTTTTTTCATTCTTCCTATTTCATAAAACGTATTAATAAGGTTCTAAAAATAGATTATTTAATATTAAAATATCCGAAGGACATCCCTCCCCTCCACCTTTCTCGAGCGCTCAATGTGTTCTGGTAAGGTAGAAAGAGACATAGTGCAGGACAATAAATATATGCTTTACGGTAAGTCTCCACAACCCCACCATTACAACATCTCTCTCTCTCTCGATCGATCGATCGATCGATCGACAATCATGGTAGAATAATCCCAGCGAAAATCCATTTAACAATCAGCAGGGCGGTATTTAGCCTACGTCATGCGTCCATCTCTATGGACCTAAGATGTAAAATTTAGTCAACAGGGAGCAACGGAAATGGGAATTATAGAAATGGAGGATATACACAGTTGTGTTATGGTCGGTAGCAAGGTTAATGAAATCGCAGTAAAGACTTAGATCAAGTGTAAATACGTTTAAATATTTGAATTACCTCTTGTTGGTTCGTCATTCCCCTTAGTTTTTATTTCCTACTGCCCGGTTACTGCGTGTTAAAGTTGCTAACCATGCTGTTTTTGTGGTGCTCTACTTCCTTCATTTAAATCGTCTTTCATGTTTAAATCATTCGTGTGTTTTATATTTATTTGACCAATATGAATGAAAATAAAAGTTCAAACAAGAAAAGAAACAACTTATCAATTTCCAAACAGGATTGTGGTCCACCGTAAAAAGTAAAGAGCTATATTTTGTGGATTATTGTGGATACATTGGGAAGGGATGTGAAGAGTTCATTCACTCCGTCAATACAGTTGCTTGCAGTCAGATTTAAATGCGTTGGAATATATGTATCTGATATAAATAAAATATATGTATCGTATGTACGCTGTATCGTATGTACACTGTATCGTATGTACGCTGTATCGTATGTACACTGTATCGCATGTACACTGTATCGTATGTACGCTGTATCGTATGTACACTGTTACGTATGTACGCTGTATCGTATGTACACTGTTACGTATGTACGCTGTATCGTATGTACACTGTATCGTATGTACGCTGTATCGAATGTACACTGTTATGTATGTACACTGTATCGTATGTACACTGTTGCGTATGTACGCTGTATCGTATGTACACCGTATCGTATGTACACTGTATCGTATGTACGCTGTATCGAATGTACCCTGTATCTTTGTATATATTTTTAATTAAAAGGAAACTCTGCTAAACCTGTTTCCTTTTACTGACCCATTGCATGCACACAAAAAAGGAACTAAATGTGACGAATTATTCTCGCTTTTTCTTCTTCTGTTCGCTTTGCGAATATATACTTTCAGGTGCTAGCTAGTAGAAGTGAGAAAGCAACGAATTGCAGAATATTTTGGCAACACATCACTGAGCTATCATATTATCCTTCCGAGAAGAGCAAAACTTTGTTATTGGAGTACCGGAACTTGATTGCGTGGAGATTTTCAACAGATAGTAGCATCCATGTACAAGATTAACATAAGTTGATAAAACACGTTCAATATTTCAGCGTGGTGGGTCGCTGGCTGCCATGATATGGTTCACCATTAGAGTTGAACTTTGACTTTACGGCCTCCGCATAGATAACCGCACGATCTTTTTTTAATATGATACGTGAGTACGAATGAATTATGAGCGTCACATTGTGAGTAACAGATAACACAGCCTATCACTTTTTAGTTAGCGAATATTCTTTTATTGAAAATGAAACAAGATTCAGCACATTTCTAATAGAGAATATTCAAATGAAATGCTCTCAACGTTTTCTTGCAGGTGCTTCCCTTTTGATTGTTGCATTAACTCTAATTGCGTTGAATCAGATGGTACGGTATTACTGGATGGAATTTCATTATTGATGCAACGTTGTTACTGGATGGAATTTCATTACTGATGCAACGTTATTACTGGATGGAATTTCATTATTGATGCAAATCAGTCAGTCGAGATTGATATTCAAGGAATAATGTTCCTATCAAATTTAGAAATATTAAAAGGTGTTTCGCTTTAAACATAAATTAAAGTAAGCTAATTTTGTCATTCGTCTGAAAAGAATTTCCAGAGATAGACTGAAAATTGAATATAATAATAATAATAATAATAATAATAATAATAATAATAGGGTTGTAGGTATATCATTCGCATAAGAAAACAATCAGTAGTAACTAGGACCATTACACTAGCGCTTTTCAGTATTGGTGGTCTGTGCGGATTAATGCTTTCCAGTATTAGTGGTCTGTGCGAATTAATGCTTTCCAGTATTGGTGGTCTGTGCGAATTAATGCTTTCCAGTATTAGTGGTCTGTGCGAATTAATGCTTTTCAGTATTGGTGGTCTGTGCGAATTAATGCTTGCCAGTATTAGTGGTCTGTGCGAATTAATGCTTTCCAGTATTAGTGGTCTGTGCGAATTAATGCTTTTCAGTATTGGTGGTCTGTGCGAATCAATGCTTTTCAGTATTAGTGGTCTGTGCGAATCAATGCTTTTCAGTATTAGTGGTCTGTGCGAATTAATGCTTTCCAGTATTAGTGGTCTGTGCGAATTAATGCTTTCCATTATTAGTGGTCTCTGCGAATTAATGCTTTCCAGTATTAGTGGTCTGTGCGGATTAATGCTTTTCAGTATTGGTGGTCTGTGCGGTTCAGTATTAGTGGTCTGTGCGAATTAATGCTTTCCAGTATTAGTGGTCTGTGCGAATTAATGCTTTCCAGTATTAGTGGTCTGTGCGAATTAATGCTTTCCACTATTAGTGGTCTGTGCGAATTAATGCTTTCCAGTATTAGTGGTCTGTGCGGATTAATGCTTTTCAGTATTGGTGGTCTGTGCGGTTCAGTATTAGTGGTCTGTGCGAATTAATGCTTTCCAGTATTAGTGGTCTGTGCGAATTAATGCTTTCCAGTATTAGTGGTCTGTGCGAATTAATGCTTTCCGGTATTAGTGGTCTGTGCGGATTAATGCTTTTGAGTATTAGTGGTCTGTGCAAATTAATGCTTTTCAGTATTAGTGGTCTGTGCGAATTAATGCTTTCCAGTATTAGTGGTCTGTGCGAATTAATGCTTTCCAGTATTAGTGGTCTGTGCGGATTAATGCTTGTCAGTATTAGTGGTCTGTGCGAATTAATGCTTGTCAGTATTAGTGGTCTGTGCGGATTAATGCTTGCCAGTATTAGTGGTCTGTGCGGATTAATGCTTTCCAGTATTAGTGGTCTGTGCGGATTAATGCTTTCCAGTATTGGTGGTATGTGCGAATTAATGCTTGTCAGAATTGGTCGTCTGTGCGGATTAATGCTTTTCAGTTTTAGCGGCCTGTGGGGATTATTGCATTTCAGAGACTGCGTGCATTGTATGCTAAGTACCTGAAAATATATTCCAGTCGATGAGACACACTAATTATACAGGTGGGGAACATGCAACGTTTCAAATTAAGCTCACGGGTTAAAACACACAAGCTAGTATCAATACCTCCTTCTTATCCAAATCTCTAATTACGAAACTCACCCCCCTCTCTCTGTGGCAAACCAGCAGTTATCAAATTCCGATAGGGCCAGATATTCGTTGCCATGTACATTAATATATTGCATGTGAATCCATGATTCACACCATCGCATCGTCTTAAAACTAGTTTTTACTCTTTTGTCTTATACAGATTTGTCAACACTTAAGTATATCGAATTATTAAAGTGAGGAAGGCCTATTTTACATCAGTAAATGAGTATGACAAGAGACGGGTGGAACTGTAGGCGCATGACACCTCGCGCTGCTTGCTCTACGCCGATTTATTTAGTGAGATTATCAGCAAACCCTATCGTTCTACAGAAACGAAAATGATTTTTGTTTTCATCATGCACGCAGGATACGATTAAATTGTACGGATATGTGGGGCCTAGGTCGTGCCCTCTGGTGACATTTGCTGTCTGTTCGTCGTGTGATGTTAGGTGTCTGTTTATCCGTGACGACATATAGAGCGTTTTTATTATTAAGTGACTGACGTCAGACGTTATCTGACGATCACATTTTGTATGGTGACGAGTGAGTGGCACATCTGACAGATGTTTTAATTGTTATAGACCTGTGGCTTTATCGTTTAATGTCTAACGCGAAACAACGTACAATTTTGTATTGCTAAAGGGTAGTATCCCCCAAAGTGACACTATGTTTGTATAGGTTTGATCTACAGGATATCCCATTTAAAACGTTTGTCGACACTCGCGCATACAAGATTTATTTTTCGAAAGATAGGAGATGGCTACGAGTCAAATCTTTTTTTTTTAGTAATCAATTAATAGCATTCCAAATTTGTTGAGTTACTGAGTAACTCATACAGGCAGAGGTGGACATCAAATCCAGCATAGTACATGTGTATCGTTTTCAAAACTGTGTTTATATCAACGTATATATATGCATCCAAAATCTATTTTTACACATTAGTACTAATTATACCCCGCATTCACAAAGGGTTCCAAAGGCAAATAATGTAATTTAAGTACAATATTTTTTGGCGAGTCATACATTATAATCACTATAAGGGTACTGGATATGTGATAATACAAACTATCATCTTTAGCAAAAATAGTGATGATGATGGTGGTATTAGTGGTGGTGATGAGGTGTTGATGAGAAGAAGAGAGAGAAAAGTAAGAAAAAGATGGATGATTTTATTGATAATGATATATTGTTGTTGCTGTTGTTATTATTATTATTATTATTATTATTATTACCTCCAATGATATATTTAATATCGATCTATCAGTGAAACAAAATATGTATTTGCAAATTTTCCTAATTTTGCATCAATATTCGAGTGGACAATACACTTTCATGCTTATATACACAGTCATTATATAAAGTCATATGTCTACTTCTACATAAACACAAACAGACAAAAACTTGAACCATTTCTCGATCAGACTGGCAGCAAATAAATTCCAGGTAGAAAGTTTGAATATCCGTTGTAACTTCCTTCATGGCCAATCCTCACTGAAATCCGTTGTATTTTCCTTTATAGTCAGTCCTCACTGAAATCCGTTGTACATGTATTTTCCTTCATAGTCAGTCGTCATTGAAATATGTCGTATTTTCTTTCACAGTCAGTTCTTGCTTAAATCCGTTGTATTTTTTTTTTTGTTGATATTCCTCACTGAATATTCATTGTATTTGCTTTGATAATTGTCGATCCTCATTAAAATGTGTTGCAATTTCCTTCACGTTGAGTCCTATTTGTAGCAACATACCTTGATAGACAGCGTGCATTGCAATACACAAGACTGTCATACAAACTATACGTTTAAGTTGTCCTATCTACTGTTGAAGTAATCCATAAACTTAAACTAATCTACAAAACATCTAAATACAAACCCAAAAAAAAATGACCCCAAATATGTGCGATTCAGAATCTCGTGTCTGTACTCTAACCTAAATTTGAAAAAAAAAAGAGTCAATCCAATTAGTGTCATTTAGGCACTAACGAAAGTTATGTCTAGCTGCCAGAGATATACTGTTTCCACTAGTGTGAATAAATTAAAAAATATTCCGCATGTACTTTGCTTTTTTTTTACTTTATTGTTTTTGTGTGTATAGTTTGAAACAAAGAATCTGACCCCAAAATACAGTATTTCATCTAATAAAATGTAGTCTTCGTCTATAAAAATGTATTATTTGATGATTTCTGAATGCCAGTATTTTATGTCTGCAAGATTAATGTAAGATGTTAACATTTTATATGTATTTTGAAATATTTGTAAGGAAAATATTTATGTCAGACGAAATTTCTCTGTCTGTCTGTCTGTCTGTCTGTCTCTCTCTCTCTCTCTCTCTCTCTCACGTGCTTAAGGGCCGGATCGGGGGTGGGTTCCTGATTTCCTGACACACACCCCCGCTAAAAGACGTACACACGTACAAACGCACAGGCACTAGTCACTTGAAAATTGGACATTGTTTTTATTCTTGCGCGCGTCTATTGAGTATTATGCACACATCAAGTAAACAGACACATACTTTTTCTTTTATCAGGTCCGACAAGAAGGGGTGGGGTAGGGTGGTGCAACTAGGGATATATACGAACAACACTTTTTAATTTTTTGAAAGAAAAATTTTGTTTGAACAAGAACATTGAGAGAAACCCAGGGTCCGTGATCGCTCTCCACGGCCCTGTCTGTTATTCCCTTTCGAGGAAAATCAGGGCTCTTTTGAAAATTTGTAACACTACCCCTAAACACATAACCTGATTCGGCCCTGTGTTATGAAATAATTTTTTAATTCCATCGATCTCTTTTTGCATTCTCATGTTACGTCCAAGACACCTGTCTGTAACATGCCGTTGACGTACACGAAGCTATACTATGTATATTTAAATTGTTGGAGTTAATTATTGGGACGCGTACACGAAGCTGTACTATATATGTATAAATTGTAGGAGTTAATTATTGACAGCCATTTCTTCCCAGAGTGATGCTGAGCACAACGTGCCGAGATCATGGAAATGGCATGAAGTCATGGGTGCCCATACATATGGGCAAGGGGTGGGTGTTGTGGACTGTTTTGGCCTACGTCCGTAAAAACTTACAACTTCGTACACACCCCTCGAAAAATGATTCTGCGGGTGTCCCTGCATGAAGTTTAAGTAGCCTTGCAACTGTTTGTGGTATGTTAACTAGCTACTTTATGCTGTGTGTCTGTTTATGTGTGTGTACAGAATATTTTAATCGTTTCACACCAGTGGAAACACAATATATCTCTGGCAGCTAAACGTTACCTGTAGTATGTTAACTGGCTGCTGTATGCTCTGTGTGTGTGTGTGTGTGTGTGTGTGTGTGTGTATGTGTGTGTGTGTGATATTCGATCGTATCGGATATGTTTCATTGAGTGGGTGAAAAGCTCAGTGTTTGCACGATTTGTGAAACCAAGACTGGTGTGTGTGTGTGTGTGTGTGTGTGTGTTATTATATTGTATCGGATATATGTTTCAATGAACGCTTGAGAAGCTCAGACTTTTCACGATTTGCAAAACGAAGAGTGAATATTATTTAGTTTTTCACCTACGAGATGAAATATATCAATTATTCATTTGATGCCGGCATACCTTAACTTTAGTTTATTCAAACGTAATGGTTAGCTATAGTCTAAACTAAGGTAGATAATTTCGTACGGTATCTCACTATACTGTCAGCTGTATGTATGCCATTTATGTTCTGCTGCGTATATTCGCATAGAAAATGTCAGCAGTAACACAATTCTCTTTCCGAATTCAAGGTCAAGAAAGGCACTTAAAATAACCCAACTGAACAAATAAACAAAAGTACATTGAGACTGGAACCCGATACTCCTGCGTGACATGTTTGCTATGCTTACGTAACAATTAACAACAAGTGGGATAAGATTCTTGGATCATAATGTTATCGATTACTGGAGTGAAAGTTTTGTTTCCTGATAATTTACATCTAACAATTTACCGCTCCGGTGGCCTGGTGGTTAGGGCGTCCGTCTCGGAAGCGGGAGGTTTTGGGTTCGATCCCTGACCGAGTCATACCAAAAACTTACAAAAATGGTACTAACAGCTGCCTCGCTTGGCGCTCAGCATTAAGAGGTTAGTGTTAGGACTGGTCGGCCTGATGTCAGGATAATGTGACTAGGAGGGACATCATGCTACATGTCTGCGGCATGATGCCATCACTATAAACTGCCACACTGCAGACATCGTAGCGATATGACTGAAAAATTGTTAAAGCTACGTTAAAAATCCTAATCACACACAAACACACACATCTGACAATTTCACAACATCTGCAACAGTCATACAAATATTGATACGAGTGGACCGATCCTACTTTTGTGATACGCCATTGCGTGCAGGGATACCAAAATGTTAACTTCAAGATACAGTTCTTCAGATATAGCCCAATTTAATTGACAACTTAACACGAGTCTTCATTGTTGCGCCCTGTGAAACATGCCCTTATTTGAAGATATAAGTATCTCATTGATACAGTCATTATGTATCAACTCTGTCTATTAGTACGTCGTAATTCTTTCGTAGTTGAAAGTGAATTAACGAGGTCGTAATTTAGCTCTCACGTGTGTGATATTGGTGCATGAATCATCGAACTTTTCAATTTATGTCAAGCTTTGGTTTTCACTTATTAACGATAGCGAACGAGATCTAAGATCTGTTCATGCGAAATGAACAAGCGGAACATCATCTGTCTTTTCCGTCTAGTCGAGAGAGAAACATCAATGTAATTCGTCGCCATCAGGGCCGACGCTACCATATAGGCAAACTAGGCAGCCGCCTAGGGCGCTGATTTCAGGGGGCGCATTTCTTCAAATCAACAACAATTTTGAAAAATAAATAATTAAATTTCAGTTTTATTGAGGGTCGTTACAGAGACAAATAATCGGGTAGATTCGGTCTGACCGAAACACCAAGCTGACCGGAACAAGCAAAACGAGTGAGTGAAAATCGCGCGTATACGAAACTTTCAGGACATAACAACGTTTGCGTGTTTTTATAGGCCGCGAGTTTTTCCGTGGAATCACGCGTATACGAAACCTTCAGTTTGCCGCGGAAACCAAACTGGGGGGGGGGGGGGGATAACTCTTTTTTTAATGTTTATTATTTATAAATTTTGAAATTGATATTTTCCATGCGGGGTGGGGGTGGGGGGGGGGCGCCAGAATCTAACCTTGCCTAGGGCGCCAGATAGTCTGGCGCCGGCCCTGGTCGCCATCGAGAACTATATTTTTATGCACTTTTGTTCACACGGAACAATATAGCGAGCGAGGGAGACAAAGTCACAGTTGAAATACTCTCGGCCTTTGCTGTTGTAGCATATGTGGTGCACTCCACTGGAGGCGATTCACGAAACACTTCAAATAGACGTGTATTCCTGCAACTACTTCCGATGTTGTTTCACGACCTGATGGAAATGGTCGAGCGTTCCTCCGATGAAGCGTCAGGGTTGACGACGACTGTTTAACCCACCCCCCAGGAGGTCATCACGAAGTAAACTACACCCCGTTACAAGTCACATGAAATAGGATTCTTGTTACATATGATTAAAATCATATACTTTATTTAATACAAACGTGATATACAGAGAATCGTAACTAATTCATTGTTTCAAAGTAATTATATTGAAACGATATTTTAATACTTTGTGTCTTTTGCGAGCCTTAGCAAATGCCTAAATTATTTATGTGTTTCATTAATTTCATTTAAAATGAGAACACTTATTAGAACCTATTGATTATATGACGAATATAATATTTATTTCATAATCCACAAAGCTGGGTAACATATCAGTATGCATCATTAAGCCTTTGTTTTAACGCTCATCATGTTTCATATTCTTTCAGAACATAGCGCTCCATAAGGATGGTTTGATCCCTCAGTCATACAAACCGTAGGACATTATCTCCGCCCGTTACTGAAGGAGCAAGCTGACTGGACCCTTCCTTGCTTACCATATTACAGACTGAAATTCTGTCCAATAAATCAGCACCAAACTTGTACTGACAATGACAGAAATTTTAGGGGATAATGTCGCCTATTCTTTAAAATGTACAATTCAGTACAGACACTTATGCACATTTTAAACACTTATCTGTATTTCTCGTGGCCCTTGAGTTACAGTCAGCTGAATGATCCTTTCATCACTATGCACCAAATATTTTCGGATCAATTTCTATGTTCGACAGGATGTACATGCACGTGGAATAACATAACCCTACACTGTGACCATTTTGAATTTCGCGTTTATGTTGGACGACAACATGGAATAGGCCTTTCTTGAGAAATTGGGCTGAACAACAATAACTTCCAAATTGCTGTCGTTCCCGAGAAATATTATTGAGAGTGTTTCGGCGTGTATTAAGTCAAATTTGATCAGGAAACATCTTAGATATTTTCTCTTTTGTACAGGAATAATGTAATTTTCATTTTTGAGAATATTAATATATATATATATATATATATATATATATATATATATATATATATATATATATATATATATATATATATATATATATATATATATATATATACACACACATAAATGAGCATTACCTCTTTGACGGTGTATTTTAACAACAACAACAACAACAATAATAATAATAATAATAATAATAACAATAAGCTCTAAGTGCTTTAATAATAATAATAATAATAACAATAAGCTCTAAGTGCTTTACAACATTAAGTTAACACATAAGGGCATAAGAACAGATTGAACACATAGAACATAAAACACAAGAATATGACTCCCAAAGCCAATAAAAACAAATGACTCTTACATGAAATAACAACATTTAATATAGGCATGGGTTGACAAAAATAACCTACGGAGTTCACGTAAAAGTTTAATTTAAAAATAATGACAAATGGATGAATGTTAAATTTAATTTTACTGGTGGAAAAGATGTGTCTTCAGAGTATACATGCATGTCATCTTGGTCTTTTTGTGTCTGGGATCAAGAGGCAGTACATTCCAAGTAGCTGGTATGTAAATGGACATCGTCCATACAGCCTATTTGTTACCTTCCGAAGTCGTAGATTACGAGTGTTCGGTGATCAGCACAAGTTTCTAGCAGATGTGTACATATGGGTGAGATCAGAGAGGTATTTTGGACCTATGGCATTCGATAAATTTTACAGAGAGAATTGATGTTGTGTTTGATTCTACTGTTGTCAGGTAGCCAGTGGAGTTTGTTAAGAAATGGGGTGGCATGAGCAGTTCTTTATGCTGAAAGAACGATCCGTGCTGCAGCGTTTTTTATCTTTTCAGGTTTCGGTAGAAGACACAGAGGTATACCAGAAAGAAGAGTGTTATATTAATCAGGTCTAGAAATCACTAATGAACACAATAGGGTCTTGTGGCTGAGAAATTGCGAATAGTGCTGATATGTCTCAACTCCAGGCATGCTCCTCAGCAAGTGTTTAAGATATGCGTATGCAGTGAGAAAGATAGTTACCGAAAGTAACACATAGATTTCTAAGTGATTGTCAAAATCTAATGGGACTGTCACTGGTATTAATTAATTCTGGTAAATGTTCGTCTTTGGAAATTATTTGTGAGGCAACACTCACGGCTTCAGTTTTAACATCGTTCATTTGTATCTTATTACACCTCATCCATGACTTAACATCAGAGATGCGCTTCCCCATGCTTTGTGATGGTGTAGGCAACGTCATTTGGACGGCTAGATTTGTACGGTCGAGTGTCGTCAGCATACAACTGGTGTGACGCAGGATGGCGATTTATAACTCTTGATTGGGCCTTGTGAATACATTTAAGAGAATTGGTCCTATAACAGAGCCATGCGAGACACCAGAACAAAGATTATCTGGTTTAGAATATTTACCATTTGCCGAAAGAATTGTTTTTTTTTAATAAAAAAAGTAAGTCAAGACCTGAATCATGACGAAGCAGTATTGTGGATGCCAGAAACATGCTGCACACGGTGAAGTAAGATATCATGGTTAATTGTATCGAGGTCAAGGACAAGTCAATGATTGTAAAGGACCAGTACAAAAGCCATTTTAAAACGTGAAGTAAATGGATTTTGCTGCGGTACTACATCTGTAACATCCCTATTGACAGCCATATAAATTTGCTTATGTATTGCAAGATCAGATGACAGCCATTGTCTCTCAGTCTTATGGAGTTCCCTCTGGGCGGCACGTAACTTGTCGTTTATGCTGCTGTACGAGGGAGAACATTTCTTCATTGAGACTCGACTACCGGTATAGGTTGTACCGGCATGCGTATCAAGCACTGAATGCAGGCAAAGATGGAATTGTTTAGCAGTGTGATTTTGTATAGTTGTTCGGCCATAACCAATTTCGTTGGTTTGTTGAGTTCTGCTAATCAAGTTGAAAATGTGAATGTAGTTTTCACATGTTGTTGGTGTCAAGGTCACTTATATTAAGTTCATGATGTTACCATAATGTGAGTTTGAGATGTTGAAAACATTGTTGAACGTCAGCCTGGGCAGTAATGGATTGAAGGGGTATTTGTGATTATACAACCAGTAATCTGCCGGCGTCCTGAGATAAAAGAACGGTAATTTGTATTTGGTCGGGTTCATTTCATTGATGAAGAAAATGTGTGTAACCCGAAATCTTTACGTTTAGAGGATAATGTTGACCGAGGCGCCCATTGGATGTTGTTTATGGTGCGCGTCGAGTCTCCACTAGAGCTTTGAACAGTGGGGATCACACGTGGGGGACAGACACTCCAATATGGCTGGTTGATGAGTGGAATGGAAACATGCATGCCAAAGTGAAGAGCAAAACACGATGGACGTAATAAATAAAACAGGTACAGACACTGAAACGCATAACGTATCCAAATACACAATAAATTCGAAACAGCTGCTTCTATGCTTAATCTTTGTCAATAATTGACGGTTGGCGCTTTAGCGTAGATGACTTTTGTCATGCATTTTTATAGTAAACACGATGTTTACTTGAATTTGAGTTCAAAACCTGCATTATTTACGAGTTAGTGGCTCGTCCTTTGGAAATGTCGTTTGTCAAGAGAATTTGTATCCAAAGGGTCTTGATAAAAAAAATTATTCGTTCCTATTTTAAGATCAGTCTATGGACTTATTTGCAGTTGTATTCAGATATAATTTAGGAGGAATTATTTATTTAAATTGTATTATAAAGTGTTCTTTGACTTTTGGACTAAAACACTACTTTTTCATTATTGCGAACTCATTGAAAGAATTCTGGCGTTGTGAATTGTGGCACATCAGGACAATGAAGACTATGGGAATTCATTGTAAATATTCTATACAATTGGAGTTGTGGTAAGATATTAGGACAGTTTTTGATTTAATGCACGATACTGAAAATTTCCCTTGAATATTCACTTGGTAACTTAAGAGAAATAAATTCTTTGTTGTTTGCGCTAAACTTGTTGTTTTCGCGTTCTTTTTGTTACACAGTCGTTTACGAGGTAGAGACGTTACAGTCTGGTGCGAAGTAAAGGATGAAGGAAAATGGGGACAGTTATGTAATAGAAGAGCGCTAAATACTGATGATGTTATATGTAATGTGGCGATGTCGCTTGCAGAGAATAAAGCTTGCAGAGTATAAAGCTTGCAGAGCACGAAGCACTACGAACTGAACAAGACTTTCCCCCTTCTGGTTCACTCTGCCTCGCTTCTAAATTGTATACCTTTCGCTCGGGTCAGTACTTTGATAACTTGAATTTGCCCGATACGAATTTTAGTTTGTCCCAATAGTCGGGTAAGTGGATTGTTAAAGTCTTGGACGGTCTTAATATTTTAATCTGAAAACAAGCTTGAGTATATATTATGCCGGTTCAGTTCAATACGTGGTCAGGTGTTTGGTTTGGAATAAAGATTTGGCAGTAATCTGGAGTTTATGATCGTTATTAATTTGTCCTGTTTCATCTAGGCAGGAAGGATGGTGTTAGAGTAGAGAGACGCAAATATCAGCATTCAATTCATGTTTATATGGGGTAGGAGTAAGAGACAGTATTTTCATATGTTATAATTCCATTTTATTGCTACTATTTTTCATTAAATTAAATTATTCATTTAATATGTTGTAATAGTAATAGTTATATCAATTTCCTGGCAATTCTCGTGTATAAAAATATAAAATCTACATATTTTAAAAATATTTCAATATCCAATTTCACAAACTATTGTTTTAATTCACGTAAAACTAGCAAAAAAAGAACAAAACCATATTATCATGTGCTTTAAATTTTGTAGCTTCACATTATGTTTCCGAGTAACAGAGTTAGTTGTAGTTTAATTGTCATTATATGTCATTGCAAAATGCACATATATTCCAAGCTGTCGCCCAAAATCGCGAAATTCGAAATGGCTAAAGTATGTAAAGTTGTGTTATTCCACGTACACTTACAACTTGTCAAACATAGGATTTGATCAAGAAATGTTCTATACATATTACCGAAAAGACTCTTCAGCGGACCGTAACTCAAGAGAAATGCCAACAAGTGTATAAAATGTGCACTGACTTATGTGGACTTAAGTTTCTGCCCTGAATCGAACAATGTAAAGAACAGGCGAGATTATCCCCAAACGTTTCAGTCGTTGCCATTGCAGGTTTGGGGCTGACGTATCGGATTAATTATAATCCAATAGTTCCACTCTACAACTGCGCGGTTTGCATAGGGTTAGATTCTTATAGTAAACGAATTTCACCAGTTTTCTTCACTGGCTATACTGGCTGTTTAAAAAAAGACCGTGTATATGATAGATGCTTTAAATTAGCTTTTAATTTCGTTATTTGGGGTTTTATTGATAAATGTAATATGGGTTATGGAGTATACAGCTTGGACTTACTTCAGATGTGCACTTAACAAGAAACTGCTACCTCCGCTTGGTCATTTTCACTTCCTCGACTTCAAAGGTAAATGGTAATAGAGAACCGATAACTTTTTATTGCATTTTATATATTTGGCAATTCATTCATTGTACTTTCATAATCTGGTATTTAGAGAATACTGATTTTTTTGAGCACATGGGAGCAGTCATTTTGCTTAGTTGTGTATTGAAACACGTTCAGTTTCCACAAGTACAACATTCAACGACATTTCAGCGACAGTACATGAAAGTAACATAGAGGTATGACAAAATTCTCTCCACCGTGCATGTTACAAATGTAAACAACTTCATCTTACACCTGTCACTCTCTTAGAAGTTCATAATATATGTACAGCGCCATCAATCAAAACAATGGAAGAAAAAAAAACAGATAATGTATGACGAGTAAAACGTGCTTCGTTGTAACGTAACAGGTATATTGTGGCGTCTGCCGCGTGCTTCCTTGTAACATTGTCAGATTTCTTCTTCCTCGATGCATAAGTAGAATTCCAGACTTTTTCCTTATAAGTATCTGACAGCATCTTCCCGTTTTGCACTGAAATAATTATAGAGAAAAGATCACAGTAAACGCAATCTAAACTAACCTTAATGCATTTATCAATGCGTAATGTTTCCTCCAGGTGGCATTTAACCGCATAATTCATATCATTATAGGAATGATATCATTCCACGCCAGGAAACCCCTGCGAGAAGTATGGCGTACTTTATGTTAAGTAGTAACGTCATATATAATGCCATGAGATGATGCTATATGTATTACGCAGAGAACAATTTTTATATAATTATATTAACCTCAGTAGTAGTAACCATGTTACGCATTAACAACAGTGCTACAAAAAAGAACTGTGTTATAGGAACTTTAAAAATAAAATAGTATAATGATAATGATGGATTTCTTCATGTTCAAATTGCGAATTCTAGATTTTCGAGATTCGGACTGGAATGAAACGAAAGAAAGATAAATCCAGCTATTATAGAGGATGCTTCAATCAACGAATCGGTGCAATCAGTCAAATACCCAATGACGTACACCTGGGAGGTCACTAAATCTAGCTGTACTGTGAGACAAACAAATACAGCACATACAGGTGAGGAGGCAAACAATATTACATTTGAAAGCATACGTTACTGAGAGAGAGAGAGAGAGAGAGAGAGAGAGAGAGAAAGAGAGAGAGAGAGAGAGAGAGAGAGAGAGATTGTATATCTCTATAAGAATTTGTCAATCAGATATATTCAATGAGTGCTGGAGTAGTAACATGGAAATATTATATTAAATTTGTTGTGTTATAGCTACAAACTTCGGTGGCATAAAACTCATTATGGTATGCATGGAACAATACAAAACAAAAATTTATGGTATGCATGGAACAATACAAACAAAAATAACATTTAGTTTAAAGCACTCGCCTTTACCGATCACTGTCATCTCACCACTATTAGAGTGGGTTCGAGTCTCGGGCCAGGCAAGTTTGGTTACGTGAAAGCTTGGCAGTATTTTCCCGTGGCTCATTAGTCTTTCCTGTGGTCTTCCAGGGTTCTTCATCCAACTCCATGTATAGCCAGTCTATCATGCGCTGAAAGATTGAGTTAAACTCAAAACAGCAACAACACTTAGGTTGTACAATGTTATTTTTTTAGTTTAGCCATAACAACCCGAATGTTTACCAAGTTCTCCTTTCCTAAACTGATTCTTTCTATTTGATGTAAAACACTGTGAATCAATTTCTAACTGCTGATTTTGGATGACGTTAATGAAAGTCTTTCTTAAAGAGGATATTGATATCATTACAATCTGCAAGACGATGACTATTTTATTTTTATTGATATCATTACAATCTGCAAGACGATGGCTATTTTTTTAAAATATCATTACGATCTACAAGAAGACGACTATTCTATTTACTCATTGCAAACCCAGTTTGCCCCACATAAATAGTTTTTGAGCATCGTATCCTATAGATAACAAAAACATGCAGTCGGATTTGGGTCAACGCAAATGTAGGCTTATCTAACGAGTATTGACTGACACTAAGATGTGTACTATTTGTCCCAGCCATAAATCATATGATCAAAATCATAATTCATGCCGGTCAAGTCCAGGAAAGTAGGTTAATGCAGTATTAGCACTGACATAAAAGGCCTAATATAATGACCTACTGACCTATTAAAGTGCACCAATCGATATGAATCTCCTTTGGGCACTTTCTATGATATATCTGTCGCTTTTAATCTTTTGTCAATGAAACAATCTTGTACTTTATATGGTACGCGAACGCATTCCCTAGTTTCTGACACAAAACAAAAGAGACCTATATACAGTCCTATGACAAAGGTAATTTGGTCAGCTCAATTAAGCAAGCTCATATAGGTTCTGTTTTTGGATACCTTGTCAAATATGTTACACGATATTATTAATCGGAACATGTTTCTCCTTCATCTCTGTATCATATGAGGATAGAAAATATATGTGCATGTATGAGAGAGAGAGAGAGAGTTTATAATAATGCAGGTATTGTGGATCTAATAATGATTATGGCAAAATGTATTATCAGTGATTACTAGTTTTAATTGCATACTAATCTCAATATAGAATCCTACATACATTGTTAATTAGCATGGGTTCATCTAGTCTGTATCCGTGTATGTTATGAAGTGGGGTGGCATGGCCAGGTAATTGTTCCTATATGCTGATGTACTTGCCCTACTCACTTCTGTCTACAACTCGTACACAAATCAACTAATTGCTTTACATCGTATTGGCATTCATAGCAATAAGGCAGTGACTGTTCTCTTATTCGTCTAAAATCATGTAATGAAAAAGAAAGTCAGGGCTAACTAGGTTAAGGACTTTTGTTGTTTTCTGTAACTGAATACTAATACAATTTAGTGTAGCACTGATTTTTAAGAAATAATTTAGTTCAGTCTCAGCTGTTTCCGCTCTAATATGCCAATTTATATTTACTTTCTCAAGTCAAATTATTTATGAAACCGATGTAACGGCCTTCCATCGTCATGAAAATAAATGGACAACATTATTGTAAAAATTAGATTAGACACTGCGATTCCTTTAGGCTTTTGTTTTTATCCCGTATATGTGATTAACAAGCACTGTTGCCTTCCAGCCTGTGAATATAAGTCAAAGTTTGAATCATAATGATAACAGGATTAATTGCCCTAAAACAAATCACAAAAAGACATTAACGGACCTAAAACAAATCTCAAAAGGACATTAATTGACCTAAAACAAATCTCAAAAGGACATTAATTGACCTAAAACAAATCTCAAAAGGACATTAATTGCCCTAAAACAAATCACAAAAGGACATTAACGGACCTAAAACAAATCTCAAAAGGACATTAATTGACCTAAAACAAACCACAAAAGGACATTAACGGACCTAAAACAAATCTCAAAAGGACATTAATTGACCTAAAACAATCTCAAAAGGACATTAATTGCATTAAAACAAATCACAAAAGGACATTAACGGACCTAAAACAAATCTCAAAAGGACATTAATTGCCCTAAAACAAATCACAAAAGGACATTAATTGACCTAAAACAAATCTCAAAAGGACATTAATTGACCTAAAACAAATCACAAAAGGACATTAACGGACCTAAAACAAATCTCAAAAGGACATTAATTGACCTAAAACAAATCTCAAAAGGACATTAATTGACCTAAAACAAATCTCAAAAGGATATTAATTGACCTAAAACAAATCTCAAAAGGACATTAATTGACCTAAAACAAATCACAAAAGGACATTAACGGACCTAAAACAAATCTCAAAAGGACATTAATTGACCTAAAACAAATCTCAAAAGGACATTAATTGACCTAAAACAAATCTCAAAAGGATATTAATTGACCTAAAACAAATCTCAAAAGGATATTAATTGACCTAAAACAAATCTCAAAAGGACATTAATTGACCTAAAACAAATCTCAAAAGGACATTAACGGACCTAAAACAAATCTCAAAAGGACATTAATTGACCTAAAACAAATCTCAAAAGGACATTAATTGACCTAAAACAAACCACAAAAGGACATTAACGGACCTAAAACAAATCTCAAAAGGACATTAATTGCCCTAAAACAAATCACAAAAGGACATTAATTGACCTAAAACAAATCTCAAAAGGACATTAATTGACCTAAAACAAATCACAAAAGGACATTAACGGACCTAAAACAAATCTCAAAAGGACATTAATTGACCTAAAACAAATCTCAAAAGGACATTAATTGACCTAAAACAAATCTCAAAAGGATATTAATTGACCTATTGACCTAAAACAAATCTCAAAAGGATATTAATTGACCTAAAACAAATCTCAAAAGGACATTAATTGACCTAAAACAAATCTCAAAAGGACATTAATTGCCCTAAAACAAATCACAAAAGGACATTAACGGACCTAAAACAAATCTCAAAAGGACATTAATTGACCTAAAACAAATCTCAAAAGGACATTAATTGACCTAAAACAAATCTCAAAAGGATATTAATTGACCTAAAACAAATCTCAAAAGGATATTAATTGACCTAAAACAAATCTCAAAAGGACATTAATTGACCTAAAACAAATCTCAAAAGGACATTAATTGACCTAAAACAAATCTCAAAAGGATATTAATTGACCTAACACTTTAAGATATCTTGTCGATTCTGCTTTGCGCTAACTGTTAGGATATTTTAAGTTTATAAACAAGCAAAATAGACTGAAAAATTGGCATCACAGAAGACATGTAACTGCTCAAAGTAAACAGTCATCACAATTTTCAGTACAGTGCGCATTATAGCATAAATACAGTGTTTGTTTAAGTACATGTTTCTGGCTATTGCGGGCTTTGAAACATCGTTTCTTTCCTGTAAATAGAATATTCTGAAAGACGAAATGCATTACTGACCAAAACTGAGGGATACTATAATGAGATATTTCAACCACGTATGTATGTCTCTGTCTCAGCATCCAGCTAAGTGCCAGAAGACTGGAATGTAATGGTAATGACCGTATTCGTTAGCATTAAATTTCCATTTTTTTGTACGATGTCATCTGCTATGACCTATAGAGTAGAAACCTCAAGCCATTAAAATGCACCAATACCGGAAAAAAAAAACAAATTTGTGAATCGGTGAATAGAGAAGATTATCGAGGTCCACTGCTTATGTATTGCATAACACGTTACTTCATCAGCTTTAACTTACACGTCATTGCCAGTAACCTTGAATCAGCATTTAGTTCATCCCTAGCGTGTTCAGGCATGCTCGAAAATGAAGAGCCGAGTACAGTTAATTGTAATCCTAAATCAAAGATACACGTTCTTACATTACCGTATGTGTTCCATTATCTATTTCATATGAAGGCTTTTCGTGTTGAGGTTTCTTCGTGCAAAAGCATAAGAACGTGAAAACGTCACTCTCAGGTTTCTGGGAATCATCTTGGCGTGTCGAAATTCTCTTGATTTTTTTTACTTTTTTTGTCATACTTTACGGCCCTCCGTTGTGGTTCAGATAAAAATAATAAATTTAAAAGATATAATTGTATTATATATCTCAATAAAATGAATAAATGTTTGGCGAGTTTCTAAACTATTTTTTTAAGAATGCTGTTATTTTGTGTCAGACAATGAGCGAAATACTTATCATTATAAACGTGTGTTTTTGATTTATTTTTTATGGAGCTTTGTATTTTGTTTGGGTTCTTGGGTTTTACACTTGTACATCATTTTCTTTATGGATTTCATTTGTTCTGTCTTTTTAATTTTTTTCATACAAGGAGGCAATGGACCACATAGGGTTAAATTTTATTTTTTACTAAACCGATATATAAATATGTATAAAATTCCATGTTCGGATTTTACCAAGAAACAAATATATAAAAAAATACATTAAAACGTTTTGTTAGGACTATTTATCATGTGCACATTGTATGAATATTTTTGTAAATGGACGAGATTTACTATACATGCCTACCAATGCTGGCAGTACTTTAAGACATAACTTCATTCACAGGTCATACATGAAGCATTTATAACACGCTATGGACCAAGCGCCACTCCTAGTATTTACTAGCAGGGAAAACTATCCCCATGATTGGAGTAAAATTCTATCATTATAAATAAATCTGTTCAGTTATTGTTGCTTAAGAGAAAACCAACCTTTTTATGTTTAGAAGCTGAGGTATATATAAAGTACACGTCAGGGGCAATGGACCCCGCATGGCACTCTGTCATTTAAAAGCTTATAGTGGTTACATCTTATTTGCTCTTGGTAGGTGATTTAACGACACACCAATACGTGAAAGGCTATTATGCGCCCAGGCGTCAAGAAAAGTGTCTTGTAAAGAGGCACGGTGGACCCTGCTTTTTCTGAGCAGCATTCAAACCCGGTACATTCATGACGCCAGTCTGGCACGATAACCAGTGAGCCAACGCAGCTGAAACCATTTATGAAAAACAAAAATTTATTGTTTTTACATCAATGCTTTGAGAGTGGTACTAATATTTAGCAAAGTATATCAATGAGTCATGAGTTTAAAATCACCTCTTACGCATGCAAATATGTAGGTGTGTAGGGTCTCAATAATTTTTGCAAAACGCCCTTCAGTTTGTGTCTTTTTTATAGATACAGAAACAAATATATTCTATTGCTGTGAATATAAGATACAAAGTACATTACGTGCTCTGTACAGCAATTAAATTCATTAAAATACTTTAATTTAAGCTCTAATCTAGTTTTCTTGTGCATAGGGACTGAACCAACATGATAAAGTTGTAGCTTGATCTTAGCAGTATCTGCGTGGTTTCGCTAACAAAGATTAGGGATTCCCTCAACCCGTACGTATGATAACAAATAACAAAGATTAGGGATTCCCTCAACCCGTATGTGTGATAAAAAAATGAAAAAGAGTGCACACTACGGCAATTATATAATATCCTACTAGACGACCGATTGCAGCAATAACAAGATAAGTATTATGAAATATTTTATTTAATAACGTTTTCTATAGTAATAACCGGTTACATTAGGAAACACTTCTGTTTAGGTTAGAATCGTGTTACTTATGCCGAATATTGCTTTCATGAAATCAGTTATTACTTTTCTTAAACTTATTGATACATCAGAGTAGAAATGCTATTTAACGACCGCTATTCCATGATGAATGCAGGGAGTGTCGAAGTATATGTGATTTAAAACGATGAACTTCCTAATTTCAATGTCACTCCTTTTCCTGTGCAGCTGAAATCCCATGTGGCTCATTTGGATGGAAATATCATCTGATCGGGAAATTGTGTGGGTGGTGATGCTCAGAATTTTTCTGGTATACAGGACAATTCATTGATTTCCAAATATGTAAGAGCTTTGATAGAGAACACAGAAAATCATAAAGACCATTTTTATATTCCACTGAGAGCGTTTAATCCATTTCCTGTCGGAGGAACGTCAATGAATTTTCCGTACCTATTTATAAAATATTACCGATCCAACCTCATATGTAATTGCAAACTTGTCCCTTAACTTCTTTTTTATGTGTTGTGAGAATGCAGACAAAATGTAAGCAATGATGGTTGTCATGCGGATAAATTACATTCGTGAAATGATGACGGGAACCACCGATGCTATTAACAAATAAAAAGTAGAAGAAGAAACAAAGATGTGGATGTTACATTGATAACAGTAAATTAGGCAGCTAGTGATGCAATATTAATACAAACTACAACATGACCATTCGATTGAATGAACTGCTGACTGGGCTGTTATCAATTGAATGAACTGCTGACTGGGCTGTTATCAATTGAATGAACTGCTGACTGGGCTGTTATCAATTGAATGAACTGCTGACTGGGCTGTTATCAATTGAATGAACTGCTGACTGGGCTGTTATCAATTGAATGAACTGCTGACTGGGCTGTTATCGATTGAATGAACTGCTGACAGGGCTGTTATGGTATGAACGTTTCATCAATGTTATATGATAAAATTCATGCTGTATAAACCTTGTGATAAAAAGAGATAAAACATAATTTACTTCTTCTTGTGCAAACCGCGAAGAATTTCAACGTATATGATTTCAGGGATAGGAAATGAAATGACAGGATGTAAAAATCAAAGCATCGTTAAAGCTGTATTATTGTCCTTTGTTGGACTGTTGATTACATGAACGATCCGTCAGACATTAACTTGCAAAGAGAGAAAGTAATATTTCAAATTCGTGTGATAAACGAAACTTACATTACAAATTCGTGTGATAAATCAAATTTATATATCAAATTCGTGTGATAAATGAATTTAACATTTCAAATTCGTGTGGTAATGAAAGGTATATTTCAAATTCGTGTAATAAATGAAACTTACATTTCGAATTTGTGTGATAAATGAAAGTTAACCAGAATGAACAGTCATACGAAGGACTGACATGCAGATGCGACGGCAACAAGTCTAGGTAGGTTGTACCCTCCCCCCCCCCCATAAATCTCATAGCATTCGAATTGTAGTGTTTCGGAATAAAATGCATGGGGTGAAGAAGCTAATAAAATAATCCCTTTAAACTATCAATTGCAAATTTCCTAACACAGTCGTGGAGAGAGAGAGAGAGAGAGAGAGAGAGAGAGAACGTGCAATAATTATTTATGCGTGTGCGAGTTGCATGTATTCAGTATAAAACAGTAGAAAAACAATATTAATTAGTATTCCGAATATAATATAATATAATATAATATAATATAATATAATATAATATAATATAATATAATCATTACAAACATTGATAGAGCAAGCTGAAAGTTTAGCAAGTTATCCTTTCCTGTGTTATAAAATTGATTCTTTCTATTAGATGTACAACACAGTGAATCATTTTCTTGATATTACTAAGTAAAATCGTTCATAAAGAGGATATTGATGTTACTAAAATATTAATGTGAAAACTATTGTATTAGTTTAAAATAAAACAGTTTATCCCTCAAAAATCTCCATTTTGGACAATCACGTCCTATATACAATAAACCTGCAGTCAGATGTGGGTCAGCTCAGGTGCTGAATTATATAATAATGACTCTCGACTGACACATTGAAGTGTATTATTTGCTCTAGCCATTCACCGAATGTTCAAAATCGGAACCCATACTGGTCAACGTTTCCGGAAAGTAGGTTAATTAAATATTTGCACTGATATAGAAGCCGAGTTTTACTGACCTACAGACCTCTAAAAGTGTGACGGTCAGTTGAATTCGGAGAAGAAAAATTAACGCCAGTTTGAATGAGAAGAACGGCAATCAGCAGGATATTATTGGGGCACCATTTGGGACATATTTCTTTCTTTTATTCTTTCACCAATTAATAAAAGAATCTGTCAGTTCTCTTAAATCTCTAAATGTCTAAAACCCCGGCATGCATTTGTGATCCAGTGTGAATCTGTTTAATTACGGAGATAAATGTTGTTCACACACACACATACACACACACACACACACACACACACACACACACACACACACACACACACACACACACACACACATACATACATGCATGCATATACATGCATACATACATACATACATACATACATACATACATCATACATACATACATACATACATACATACATACATACATACATACATACATGCATGCATACATACCGCTCCGGTGGCCTAGTGGTTAGAGCGTCCGCCTCGGATGCGGGAGGTCGTGGGTTCTATCCCCGACCGAGTCATACCAAAAGACTTACAAAAATGGTACTAACAGCTGCCTCGCTTGGCGCTCAGCATTAAGAGGTTAGTGTTAGGACTGGTTGGCCTGGTGTCAGAATAATGTGACTGGGTGGGACATCATGCTACATGTCTGCGGCATGATGCCCCAGTGCTAGTCATCACTATAAACTGCCACATTGCAGACATCTTAGCGATATGACTGAAATTTGTTTAAAGCTACGTGAAAAATCCAAATCACATCACATCATGCATGCATACATACATACATACATACATACATACATACATACATACATACATACATACATACATACATACTATTATTATAATTCAACTGCAATGACCGTATTGTTCAGCACCGCGATTGGCACTAAATTATATCATCACTGAAGACATTGTCCAAATGTTGTTCTGGAAGGAGAGAAATAAAGATACTCATGTGACCTTATTGTCATGCTTAGAAGCCGAGGTGCGTGGAAATTAGACATGTATACAAACAAGAGACCAGGCCAGTCATTATATTGAGTATCATTAGACATAGATACAAGAGATCAGGCATGTCATTCTATTGAGTATCATTAGACAAAGATACAAGAAACCAGGCATGTCATTCTACTGAGTATCATTAACCACTGATACAAGAGACCATGAATGTCATTCTATTCAGTATCATTAGACATAAATACAAGAGACCAGGCATATCATTCTATTGAGTATCATTAGACATAAATACAAGAGACCAGGCATGCCATTATATTGAGTCTCATTAGACATAGATACAAGAGACCAGGCATGTCAGTCTATTGAGTATCATTAACCACTGATACAAGAGACCAGACATGTCATTATATTGAGTATCATTAGACATGTATACAATAGACTAGGCACGTCATTCTAGTGAGTATCAATAGACATAGATACAAGAGACCAGTCATGTCATTCTTTTGGGTATCAATAGACATAGATACAAGGGACCAGGCATATCATTCCATTCAGTATCATTAGACACAGATACAACAGACCAGGCATATCATTCTATTGAGTATCAATATACATAGATAAAAGAGACCAGTCACGTCATTCTATTCAGTATCATTAGACATAGATACAAGAGAACAGGCACGTCATTCTACTGAGTATCATTAGACATAGATACAAGAGACCAGGAATGTCATTCTATTCAGTAGCATTAGACACAGATACAAGAGACTAGGCATATCATTCTATTCAGTATCAATATACATTGATACAAGAGACCAGGCATGTCACTCTATTAAGTATCATTAGACATAGACAGAAGAGACCAGGCATATCATTCTATTCAGTATCATTAGACATAGATACAAGAGACCCAATAGAATGACATGTCTGGTCTATTGTATCTATGTCATTCTATTAAATATCATTAGACACAGATACAATAGACCAGGCATGTCATTCTACTGAGTATAAATAGGCATAGATACAAGAGACCAGGCATGTCATTTTATTGAGTATCATTAGACACAGATACAAGAGACCAGACATGTCATTCTATTGAGTATCATTAGACATAGATACAAGAGACCAGGTATGTCATTCCACTGAGTATAAATAGACATAGATACAAGAGACCAGGCATGTCATTCTATTGAGTATCATTAGACATAGATAAAGAGACCAGGAATATCATTCTATTTAGTATCATTAGACATAGATACAAGAGACCAGGCATGTCAGTCTATTGAGTATCATTGGACATATATACAATAGACCAGGCATGTCATTCTATTGAGTATAAATAGACATAGATACAATAGACCAGGCATGTCATTCTATTGAGTATCATTAGACACAGATACAAGAGACCAGGCCAGTCATTCTATTGAGTATCATTAGACATAGATACAAGAGACCAGGCATGTCATTCCATTGAGTATAAATAGACATATATACAAGAGACCAGGCATGTCATTCTATTTAGTATCATTAGACATAGATACAATAGGCCAGGCATGTCATTCAATTGGGTATCAATATACATAGATGCAAGAGACCTGGCATGTCATTATATTGAGTATCATTAGACACAGATACAAGAGACCAGGCATATCATTCTATTGAGTATCAATAGACATAGATGCAAGAGACCAGGCATGTCATTATATTGAGTATCATTGGACATAGATACAAGAGACCAGGAATGTCATTCTATTCAGTATCATTAGACATAGATACAAGAGACCAGGAATGCCATTCTATTGAGTATCATTGGACATAGATACAATAGACCAGGCATGTCATTCTATTGAGTATAAATAGACATAGATACAAGAGACCAGGCATGTCATTCTATTGAGTATAAATAGACATAGATACAAGAGACCAGGCATGTCATTCTATTGAGTATCATTAGACATAGATACAATAGACCAGGCATGTCATTCTATTGAGTATCATTAGAAACCTCAAGAGGTTAAAGACAATTGACTCTTGGTTGCATGGTGGCTTGGTTACACATCGGCATAGGAAAGGCTATACTATGACAAGACTACTGGATAAAGTGCTCTACCCAGAGATACGGTGGACACCGTTTTGCCTTGGCAGCATCCAAACCGACAACTTTCTTGTTATGAGAGTTCAGCACGGTTATCAATGAGCCAACGCAGATGAGGCCGTTTATAATGAAAATAATAGGATTGTTTTTACAGCAATGCACTGAGAGTGTTATTAATATTTAGCAAATAAATCAATAAATGTATTAATTTTCATTATAATCCTGGTTGACTGCAGTTCAAGATATGCATGAACGGTCAGATTTAACTAATCCCTTTTAATCGGATCAGTTGAATTTCGAAATCGCATGATAAACGCAAAGTTAAGTTTGAACCAGAAATTAACACATTAACAGACTGACATGAATCTAAGGTTACCAAGCCCAGATGGGCTGTGGGATGGATATATCCCATATCAAATGAATTATAATGCTTTGTAATAAAATGCAGTAGATAACCAAACTGCTAACACGAATAATTTAACCCATCAATTTTGTAATTGGTAATTTTGTTTTTGAAAATGAGAGAGAGTGTGTAAATTTCAATGATTATTTATGGATGTGTTAAAATTTACATATATTAAACGATATGTATATACATATATTAAACGATATGTATATACATATATTAAACGAGTGTCAGCGAAATAAGTTTGGCATATAATTTTATTTCTGTTGCATTATTGCTGCGAAGTTTCATCCTGTACTATTTATTATTCGGGGAACAAAACACTAGGATTTTTTTTATGAACTGGATGTCATTGTTGTTTAGGGTGTAATACCGATTTGTCGGCACAATATAGGCTATACATGGTGGAGGAAGAACCAGGACAAATCCCGGTAAGAATCACCAACCCACGGGAAGCTACTGGCAAGCTTTCTCGCATACCCACCTTGGCCGAGCCCGAAACTCGAACCCCACACTGACAGAGACAATATCGCCATGATCGATAGTGCCGAGGGCTTTGGACCATTCAGCTACCCAGGATCCCTTGAATGAGCCGTAAAACAAGGGGAATCAATTCTTAACTGCTGATACTAAATGACGTTCATGAGAATCTTTTATAAGGAGGACAAATATAAAATTACAATTAAGACAGCTATTTCACTTATTCGTTACAAACCAGTTTGTACCAGCCAAATTTCCTAAAGGTTGCGTAAATGGTGTCAAATCCGATAGAAGACCACCCTGCAGTCAGATCTGGGTCAGCTCACTCGTAGAATTATCTAATGACCATCGCATGCCACTAGGATGTAGAATATTTGCCCGTCGTAACTTGTACAGGTCAAAATGAGAACAAGTGACAAGGGAAGTAGGTTAAATCAAATATTCGCACTGATGCAGAAGACACATTATACTAATCTACACATGTGGTACAAGTGTAGAAGGTCACTCGATATTGTAGGAAAAGTATTTATCACAAATCTTGTCTTAGTACTTATATGGCTAAGAAGGACAACGCTTTACCGGAAATTTATTTTGAATTTTTTTAACGTGTAATGTCGACCAGTGCAGTATCTGTTCCTGTGTGCACATTTACCAGCCTTATTCACTTCTGCATATTGTCTGCTGACCAATTGACCATCGGATACAGGTAATCCATGTGCCATATGTTGCAAAGAAACTAATGGTATTTAGTCAATATATAGGGCAGTGACTGTCGTCTGATATGTCATATGTTGGTATTTAGTCAATATATAGGGCAGTGTCTATCGTCTGATATGTCATATGCTGTTAGTTAGTCAATATATAGGGCAGTGGCCGTCGTCTGATATGTCGTATGTTGGTATTTAGTCAATATATAGGGCAGTGACTGTCGTCTGATATGTCATATGCCGGTATTTATTCAACATATAGGGCAGTAGCTGTCGTCTGATATGTCATATGCTGTTATTTAGTCAATATATAGGGCAGTAGCTGTCGTCTGATATATCGTATGTTGGTATTTGTTCAGTATATAGGGCAGTGGCTGTCGTCTGATATGTCATAACTCTGGAATTTATTTGTGAGCCAGTTTAACTTTGTTGTAAAACCTACCCTAAAGGTGTTTTTTTTCTTTCCTCAAAGAATTAAACAAATACCATAAAAATATCAAACATGTCCTGATAACTGTTAGTCCAAATAGTACTAGCACAGACTTTTAGCTAGCGTAAATACTTACAAGTCGGCTCAAACTGCAACAACAAAGATCAGGATCTGCCGTAGCATAATGCGCCTGCATATCCAGGTCTATCCTGTTGATTTATTAAGTACTCAAAACAAACTGCAAAGACTCAGATCTGCCGGCGGGATCTATGCAGTTTGCAGTTGGACTCGACTTATAAGCGAGTATAGCGGTAATATTTCAGTTCTATATCAACTATTTATACTTTAATATGCAAATGTTCATTTGCTTTCTGATGCAAAATCACTGACGAAAACCATATTGCGGTCTTTTTATCACCATAAAATAAATTGACGTTATTTTAAAAATTATACCAGACGCTGAGATTGCATATCTTAGTCCTTTGTTTCAAGGATTCTTTTCCTGTCCGTGTTTTCTTACGGTGTATATGGTACAGAAACATTATTGCTTCATTGTCTATAAATACTAATCAAAGTTTCCTTGACAACGGAACTCAACAAACTGATGTTAGATGTTTAACAACTGGCAGATATTTCGTTGATTCTGTTGCGGGCCAGACTTGAAGTAAATTTAAGTTCATACAGAAGTAGATTATCTTCTGCATAGCTTGTGCCAATTCTGGGATCAAAACAGAGTTTATTTGAAAAAAGGGTTATGACCTTTGCGTTCTTTGGTGCTTTGTTTTTCTACTGTTTTTTGAATATTTGTGAAGATGAAACGTGCTGTTGAACAAACGGAAGAAGAAAAAAAAAACGCAAATATAAATGGTACATAGTTATTTCAACATATATCTGAATGCTTTTACATGACGATTATAATACAAATATATCGGCATTGCTTATAAGTTTAATTATTTAATTAGTCTGTGAAGTTAATATGTCACACCAGACAACTGCACCAAAGCTGGAGAGAGAGAGAGAATAATGTATCAGTCAGCAGAGACGTTTTAAAGGCCCACTTTAGCTGTATGCCGTGACACCGACCTCACTCAGCTGATAAGCTAGTAGGTAATTGAATATACACTTAAGTGCAGAACAATTGCATCAGCTTTAAATATGTTTAACGTGTTCAGGCATGTTCTAAATTGCAGCTAACTCTGGATAGGAGTCAGAGATGCACATTATTACGTTACATTATTTGCTTCAGTGTATCACAATAAATCTTTTGATTTGGGGTTTCTTGTCTAGACTTAAAAGGATCAAAGAACATCCCTCTCGGATTTATAGAGAACATTTTGGCGTGTTGACATTTTCTTGAATATTTTTCCTATTTTACGACCCTCATTCGAGATTCAGATAATCCCAGCAAAATAAATTTCAAAAAAAGACTTTGTATTTTATATCTGATTAAAACTACAGTTGTTTAACAAGTTTCTAAACCGTGTTAAAAAATCTGACTCTTTTGTATCAAGGACTGAGTGAAGTGCGATAAATAAGAAAAAAAATGTTTCTGACTCTATATCGTTTTTATTTGTTCACATGTTTTACATATCTTTGGATTTTATTTGGGTTTCTCTAGGTTTATACTTGTCCCGTATCTCCTCACATGTTTAATTCTTTCTATCTCATGTATTTTCGTTTTGCGACGAGTACACAACTGTAATGAACCCATCGGTTTCTAAAACTTGTTAAAATACATACACCTCCAAACTGGGCGTTTACAACAATGCACCGTGTACTGAATACGAGTTTTACTTGTCATACTGATAAATAAAGGCCTAACGTTGTTTCCAGGCTATAATTTCGGTAGTTGTAACGCCTGAACTGCGCGTAACACCCGAAGGACCACGCGTAAGACCCGATGAACCAGGCGTAAAAGCTAGTTTTAGGGTGATCCGTAGCTAATGTCTGAGACTGCAAGCTGCAGCACCGACTGCACTCTCGTGTAAGTCGAATCAAACTGGAAACAACAAAGACCCTTATCTGCCGCATTATAATGCCAATGCAGATTAGATCTATCTTGTTTATTCTACCGATTACTCCTAACATACTGCACAGACCCAGATTTGCCGGCGAACCATGCACCGGCAGATCTGGGTCGGTGCATTTTGCAGTTGGACTCATCTTATAAGCGAATACAGATGGAAACTATATAAATATGGAGACATAATGCCAGACACGAACCATATACAATTAAGTATCTGTTTATTTGAATTTTATTTTCGTTATTTAGTAACAAAGCGGAAAATTAACAAAACATACTTCTGACACAGACAGAAGCACATTTTTGCAGGCGCGAAATTACTTGTTTGAGGTTAGGATTGTATGACTTTAATTTTCTGTGTACTAATCGTAAAAGTGATTTACTGATTACTGATGCCTCGGTGTGAACATCGGCCACTGGTTAATAACAGGTATGTGGAATCCCGAAATATCTTTCATATTAGGACTTTTCAGTCTGATTAAAATCAGAGCTTAATTGTCCAACATGTAGATCTGACAGTGACCGCTTAGGAGTCTTGTTATCGTGAACTAGTTTACCATAATAGCTTATTTTATCAATGAATCAGATGAAGTCTTATACCTGCGAGTTTGGGTGACTGAGCAGTATGGATGAAGAGCATCAATGTGAAAGATTTTATTCACTTTCAAATTTCTGAAAGCTGCATTTCCATTGGCTAATTCAAAGGTCACCAGAATATGACCCATAAGCGGTGGCCGTCCTATCTGTAGGTAAGACAGTGCAGATATCGCGTAGGACAGAGGAGATCTGAGTTAATCAGATTGGGGCTTCATCCAAACGTCACTTCTTTTCCTGTGCAGCCGAGAGCCTACGATGCACGTGTAAGAAGGAAATATCATCCGGTAGGGAAGTTTTATAAATATGTAAGACAATTACACGATGTCCACTAATATTATAACAACGATGAGGTACACAAACAATTACATGATAAAAAAATTTCCATTCATTATTATTGTGTTTAATTCAGGAACGAGAATGTTAAAGATTCGTTCGCGTCATTTATAAAATATAATATTATCCATCCAACCTTCTGTTTAGTTCCAAGCGTATCAACTAACTACTTCCTGCTGTGCTTTGAAAATTGAAAAGAACTCTTAGTACAGGGTGCATTTCTAAATAGGTGAGCACAAACAGGATATATTTTTTTATACTGTTACTCGTAATAACAAAAATATCGTGTTTTCTTCTGACTTGCAAATAACCAAATATCAACATTAACAGTATGAACAATTAGGAATATCCTGCTTCAAGCTAGTCAATTAAATATACACCTTTCACATACCCTGTGTAAGTGTGTCTGTGCGCGCGCGTGTGTGTAACGTTTTCCTCTCTATCTACGTTGCAGATTTCAATTTATTATTATTTTCTGTATACCTTTCATTTCTAAATACAGTTGGGTGGGTTAATGCATATAGCTGAGTGTTAATTTTCGCTAGCCTAGCGACTGAGTTCTCATATATCCCAAAAACTTAGTTCGTCCCGGTTGCATCCTGTTTTTCTTTTTTGACATGAGCGCAGGTCCAACTTAGATAAAGTGCTGGTAAATGAGGAATAAATGATAGTTGTTAATATTCGAAACAAGGGTTCGAGTCCTGCTTGCTGCAAAAAACAACTCTCTAACCTGTTCGATTATTCTGGTGTTCTTTTTCGTAATGTCACGCATCCAGTGTGATCGAGAAATAATCTTTATTCTCTATGTTGGGTATAGGTGTCAGATAAATCATAATAACATAGGTTGAGGTACAGGGACTCATATCGTTGGTTACAATACATATAAATCATATATACTATATAACAATACAAGGGAGGACACTTCGTCCATTTCTCATGCGACCCATTTACTAATCGATACTGATACCTCAGGCCACACATGATGATACGCAATAACCATTGCACAAAAGTTTTGCTCAAAGATCTACATCAAACGTTTACTCACTTTCCCATCTTTAAGGAAGGACAGCCTTAAAGAATGACAGCCTGTTTTCTAAAGTTACCACATGATCACACCCACTTATTAAGCATGTAGAGCGGATGAATTAAATACTGCCCTATCAATGGTCGATCAAAAATCGTGTACTGCGCCAACTGATAACCACATTTTCGTATGAAAAATGGAAGAAGTTGTTGTTGTTGTGGGGTTTAACGCCATTTTTCAGCACACGATAGGCTATGCATGGCGGCCAGTAATAATGGTGGAGGAAGAACCCGGTAAAAACCCCGGGAAGAACCACCGACCCACTAGAAGCTACTGGCAAGCTTTCTCACATACCCACATTGGCCGAATCCTAGACTCGAACCCACGCCGACAGAGGTGAGATGGCAGTGATCCGTAACGGAGAGAGCTTTAGACCACTCGGCCACTCGGGGCCCCTAATGGAAGAAGCCCCCCCCCCCAAAAAAACTTATTATTATAAAGCACATCTATAGTCTATAGGTAAATTGCCCATGTGCTTTGCGGTATTTTATAAAATGATAAACAATAAACTAGAGGACAAAGCATCAGTGTGTAATTTGGGTTTCTGCTTTATCACACCTTTCATATTGACTGCATGTGACCCTTAAGGGTATTCTTCGCTTCAGCCATGGTAATAGTGCTGAAGGTGTCATATTTTGTCAGAGGTTACTATCCTTAACGTACAGCCTCCCAGACATTCTAAAAGTGTGAACCATTCTGGAGAACTTTTGCAACCATTCTAACTTTGATTTGGATCTTTCTGTGTATATTTTATTCATGTAATCACGTATCCAGATTTACAATGTGGGATCCCGGGATACCACTTTACTCTCTATTCCGCATACAGGTGTCAGTTATAGTTATAATTAAAAAAAAATACCAATCAATTTCAAAATAAAAATCCAGTTGGTTTGTACATTTAGCTGCGTGTTTAATTCCTCTTGTCTAGCAAATGCAGTCGTGCAGCTGAGTCCGTCCATTCAACCATAGTCCACCCAGTCGTGGGGATGAGCATGGCCGAAGGGGTTAAGATGATAGCACCAGGGCCGACATGAGGGGATGGGTGGCAACAGGGAATATATCCCATGGGCCCGGGCCGAACAACACTTTTTAATTTGATAAAAGAAATTTTTTGTTTGAACAATAATTAGGAGACGCCCCGGCGTTTCTTACATCAGGGCCCGTGATCGCTCTCTACGGCACTGAATAGCGCATGAGAGAGGTGATGATACGTGCTGTTACTGAGGAATAGGTTGGATTTCCACTTTAACAGATAATAAAATTATAACGTGTTTGATTGTACGAGTTATTCTATTGAACTCTCCTTCATAAAATCATGCATTCAGACATACAATGTTGGATTAAGAGATGGCGCTTTTTTGACAGTTTGATATATAGGTCTCAATTTATATTTGTAATCTCATTTATATACCTTTTTACGTCGAAAGAGAAATCCTGTGGGTTTGTGCATACAGCTGAGTGATAAATCCCGCTGACCTAGCGAGTGAGTTCTCGTGCACCTCTATTCCTTACCATAAAGCGTGTTCCATTCTTGTTTGGGGATGAGCACATGGCCGAGTAGTTTGGGGCGCAGGCGCATAAGAGTTTGTCGAGAGGAGCGGTTGCTAGCGATTAAGGAATTTCAATCCTATTTCAAACGAGCAATACTTCCCCTACCTGTTTGAATATAATCGTGCAAATTGTAAATATATCATTTAAACAAAGGCATAGTGACCGAGGCATCAGAACATATGTATATTTCATTTCAATACAATATTCTTCCGATTAAATCTGAGTATTTTTCATCAAGTGATAAATTTAGAGTAAGTTTGTGCTCATATCAAGTTAAATATACCGAATTCGTTCGATAATTTCAACCTTAAGCTCGCGTAGACAAGCAAAGGATATAAATTAGATAATTTCATAAATTTCATTTGAAATGAGAGAACACGTAGGATACTGTATTAAGTGAAATACATTTAAATAGTGCTACTAAAATATCATACATTCCACAAATTCTAGAAAATCACGTAATCTAGTTATCATCCAGTCTATAAGGACTGCTTCTTACAGCAGTCTTTGATTAAGTGTTAGAGCTTTTATATTCTTTGAGTAAGACTGACTGTTAGAAGCTTCCTTCTAGACTATTTGAGTACCATTGGCTAGTGTAAGCAATGCTTTTCGACTCTTTGAGTACAACAGGCTGTTAGAAGCAATACTTATAGATCATTTGAGTAACACTGGCTGTTATAAGCAATACTTCTAGATCCTTCGAGTAAGACTGGCTGTTATAAGCGATATGTCTAGATCCGTTCAGTAACACTGGCTGTTACAAGCGATACTTCTAGATCCTTCGAGTAACACTGGTTGTTATAAGCGATATGTCTAGATCCGTTGAGTAAGACTGGCTGTTATAAGCAATATTTATAGGTTCATCGAGTGTAACTGGCTGTTGCAAGCAATACGTCTAGATCTTTTGAGTAAGGCTGGATGCTATAAGCAATATTTCTAGATCCTTTGAGTAAGACTGGCTGTTAATAGCAATACTTTTAGATCCTTTGAGTAAGACTGGTTGTTATAGGCAATGTTTCTAGATCCTTTGAGTAAGACTGGCTGTTGTAAGCAATACTTCTAGATCCTCTGAGTAAGACTGGCTGTTATAAGTGATATTTATAGATCCTCTGAGTAAGACTGGCTGTTATAAGCAATATTTCTAGATAGTTTAAGTAAGACTGGCTGTTATAAGCAAAACTTCGAAAATCTTCGAGTAGGAGTGACTGTTAGAAGCTTTACTTCTAGAGTCTTTGAGTAAGACTGGCTGTTTTAAGCAACACTTCGAAAATCTTCGAGTAGGAGTGACTGTTAGAAGTTTACTTCTAGAGTCTTTGAGTAAGACTGGCTGTTTTAAGCAACACTTCGAAAATCTTCGAGTAGGAGTGACTGTTAGAAACTTTACTTCTAGAGTCTTTGAGTAAGACTGGCTGTTTTAAGCAACACTTCGAAAATCTTCGAGTAGGAGTGACTGTTAGAAGTTTACTTCTAGAGTCTTTGAGTAAGACTGGTTGTTAAAACTATGCTGAAAGATTATGCCTCAAACAAAGGTGTTTACAGACAAATGACACGTATTTTCATTTAAGATGGTTTTTGGTATAAAGATCATGTATCCGTTTAATTGTTTAATTACATAAGTATGTTTCGAATGCAGTCGTTTTCTATCCTTTGAAAATAACCACATGAAATACTGGTTACTGGCCAATAATTATGCAGGCTTTTAGGTAATGTTGTACGTAAATAACTCAATCAATTCTTCTAGCATGGAGCTACTCTTTCTCTTTTTAGACAAGATACGATGAGAAAATATCAGGCATTATGCATTATGCATGCATGATGTTTGACAAGAAAAGCCGAGAGCTTTCTTTGTTGTTTGCTGACCTACGGGCATTTCCTTTGATTAAAACGCATTCAAGTGTCTTCTCTCTGGAGTCCATTTACTACTGAGCCTAGCCTCTTCCATATGGTTGCATATTTAAAGAGGTAAATGTTTTAATTTCCAACCGTAACTCCATGAAATGTTTTGCATTCATCACACGTTTTACGGTTTCTGTTTAGAGGCCTATATAGCCGAACATGGAATTTCCGTTCCTGGCATAGTTTATGTCTAAAACAAAAGCATGTCTGCACTTTTGACTAATAACTAATAACATGAGCTGTAGACCGAGTTCTATTCTGAAGAGCATGGTTTGAAAGCGACTGATATTTGATTGATTATGCTGATCCAGAAGCCATTTACTAAATATCTCCTGGACTCTCTCTTTCTTATCGTTCTATTTTTCTTTTGTGACCTGCCAATCATTGTAAAGTAAAAATATTATGCCGTTTTGAATCAGCTGTTATGACCTCAAATGAACTTCCACATGTTATGCCGATCCAATTTTCGGAATAAACTTCATTTCCGATTTGACAGTTTCAATATTAGTAAGGTTCTTAAACAAAATGAAAGAATGTAAGTATTAGGGTTTAGTGGAAATTAAGCATAATACTGACTGACCATAAGGTATCAATTAATAAGAGACTTAGGCAAGAATTGTATCTTTTTATGTCATTAAACCATGTTACCTGGTTGTAGACATTTAAGAAACAGAAGATACCCATCAGGTGTCCATAGTTCCAGATTAATACTGGTTGTGTGAGTTGTAACGAACTGGATCGGCGGAGAAATGGGTGGGACAGTAGCAATAATTTGTAGAAAACTAACAAAAAACCCAGTTTACAAGGTTTAGTAAACGCTGCACATTTAACATGGAGATAAGATATGACATTGAAAGCGGTTTAGTTTAACATGAATAGTAGCTTCATTTTATAACCCTTGACGCTGTAAAATGAGATAGGCAGTACAAATACGCAAGCTGTCATCAGGACGGACACATATCGTACACTTCAAATACTTATAACAAGAATGTCAAAACACATTATGGATCAGCATGGTGTACATTCTGATATACCTTTTCCACATGGTAGCAACAGTTATGATACGCATAAGATGGAAATACATCATTTGAACATTGCTAACAAGAACTTGTAATGTTCGGGTCATCGTTCCTAAAGGAGTTTTAACAAAACAAATATCAGATAGTAAATTTAAATACATGTAAATATGCACGACGACTTTATCAATAATATGGCACCAGCTGCTATCACAGTCTTGTGTATTTTGGCATCAACTTAGCATGTCTCGAGAGAGTTTCTAGAAACTTCTCATATCACGGACGGAACCAAGCTGTCATCAAACAATGTCTTCTGAAATCTTAGGAAAGATACGACTTCAATTATTTAACATTTCAAAGCATTTCCATGTTAAGTACTGACGTTATATTTAGCAATTTATTTCCAATGACGTTTTTGACACGGAAGCAACCTTGAAGAATGAATGATTCCATAAACTAATTTAGATAAAATTTTCACAGCAGTCAGTAAACGTCAGGAATTGTTATATATATTGAGTTACTTTTATCTGATTTAATATATATTGATTTCAATTTATTTGTTTGTCAGTTTTATTTTTTTAATTTTTTATTACAGCTATTGTAATGTAAATTTATCTTCCAGAGATGTTACTTTTTCAGAAAATAGTTTGACCTTGACTATTAGTTTGTAAACACCAGATATTGATCTAAATCCTGACCTTGTTTCAAAATTTGTAGCATCCACGTAAACAAGTTCTGTTTTTATTTTAAACTGATTGGTTGTTGTCGAAGTCATGATGGGACTTCGTCTTTAAGATGTAAACAATCTTTTTTTTTATTTCTTAGAGTAAAATGATTGATTTACGTTAGGGTCACACTGTGATCTTTAACAAATACTTAGCTTTTATAAACTTCCAAAAGATGATCAAGTGACCCCTTGTTTAAGTTTTAGGATACGATAAAACCTCTGTTTTATAGAGATCTTCTCAGTAGAAACTGGGCTGTTGAACTGGAAGTTGTATGTTGTGCTGTTTGGAGTTATTTCAAATTACTTGGATTCAAAAAGATTAATTCTGTTATTTTTCTGGAAAATACGTCTGCTCATGTGAGATTCTTAATCAAAGACAGTTCTTATAATACATTTATTTAAATTTCCAAAACCGGAGTGATAATTCTTGTTTCTACAAGGAACTGTAGACTTCAACACTACAGATTGCAGCATACGACAGCGTCTTCCATCTCGGATTCTTCGTCGGGATTCGAACTTGAAATCAGTAGAACATTTTGTTATTAGGACAACTAAAATTTTATTATCGGATTATTCTTGGATTAGTTTTGGATTCGATTCTATAAAACCGTAAGTTAATATTGTTTTCATTTTTACAGAATATTTTCAGGGAAATAAATTATTGTGTTTTTTTTCAACGCTTGTTGTTTTCACTCTTTCTTGTGCTACTGTTTATTCTAGCCTAAACACGTGACATAAGAGAATAAAACCAGTTTTTTTTAGTTTCACTATTAGGTATTTAAAGTTGAAAAAGTGGAGTGAAAACATTTGAATTGAAAATAACGCAACAGATAATTAACAAAGTTGCTCCAGGAAAAATGAATCTATTCAGTCAGCGACCGCATAGCGGCCATGTTCTGGTGAGCTATGTTATGACCATAATTTATCAGCCAATCAGATGAAGTCTTATATCGTAACGTTCGGGAGAGGAATTATGGCTAAAAAGCAGCAGAGTACGCCGAATGTTTTGATTAACTTTCAGACAGCATGAAAGCGGGTTTGTCCGTTAGCTAATTCAAACGGTCACGTGTGATTGTGTGCGTGTTTTGGATTTTTGTAACGTAGCTTTAACTCTTTTTCAGTCACATTGCTACGACGTCAGCAGTGTAGCAGTTTATAGTGATGTCTAGCACTGGGGGATTCTGCTGCAGACATGTAGCATCATGTCCCACCCAGCCACATTATCCTGGCACCAGGCCGACCAGTCCTAATACTAACCTCTTAATGCTGAGCGCCTAGAGAGGCAGCTAAAAGTCTTTGGTATGACGCGGATGAGGTTCGAACCCGCGACCTTCTGCATCCGAGATGGACGCTTTAAAATGGTCACCAGAATATGGCCCATAAGAGGTTGCCGTCCTATCTTTATGTAAGATAGTGCAGATGTAAATTTAATCAAATTGACTGACTTCATAATTGTTTCTTGAATAGCCGCAGATCCCTTGTTCTATTTTGTCGATAGACAACATGAAACAATAACATTTAACAAACTTTTCATCTAAATTGTGACTTTCTGGAATATTCAAATGTATTCTCTCTGTGGAATACTAAAAATGTATATTCTTTAAGTGATTTGCCTTATGTTGTTATATTGTGTTATACGTATGAATGCCTGAATCAGATTCTAATTGTTAGTAGTGACAGTTGGTCAGAACATTAATCCCAGCATTCTGGATATTTGATACCAGAGACTGTCAACAGGCAGGGTTCTGTTGTTTACCTTCCAATGGCTAACTGAGCCTGGACTACTACATGTCCTTGGATAAGGCACAAATGTTAAATTAATTAAGATCCAGTATCTCTAACACTTACTAAAACAAGAGTGGAGTGGTAGAGCAGGCATTTTTTAGTTGGTCTTGGTTCTGTACGCAATACTGGTTTTTAGTTTTTGTGAAGATTTTAGCTTTATTTTACATAAAGTTGTAGAACCTTTACTTGCTGTTTGTATATCCTTTGAACCCGAATGTAACACTTTGATTTTTTAAAGACTCACAAGAACATATCATCTGTTACAGTAGAACAGGTCATGGACTGTCGAGAAATACAAAGTTGCATGTTGTTAAAATATCAAGCAGTTCATTGATAAATGTTATTTACCACCGAAGAGATAATTTTCCATCAGGCGTTTGCCTTTCGACGCCAGCAATCTGTTACAAATTACCCTTGAAATGATTAGACTGTTGTACATATTTGTCTATTGACTGACAGTCACATTCCATATTCTTTGATTGATACCTAACTGAAATAATTTGATTAAAAAAAAGCCATCATGCCATGCGGTGAAAATACATTACTCAGTAACCACGAAAACCACATACAATTTGCATGGGGCACTGAAATTTATTGAAAACACAATGGCAGTTGAAATAACACTAACCCAGGGATAAACGGACATATACCATTGTACCGTCTTTGACTTTGCTAGGGCAACATTACCCTTAAAAGGGCCAAATAAACACTGGCACGGTTCGCCTTTCAGTTGGTATGCATCGCTAGGTGATTGGAAGAGAACCACATAAGCTCTCCATTTGTTCTATACGAGGAATGCCACTCTCCGAAAGTGGGTTTGATGTTCTTAAATCTGCAGATATTTATTCCACAAACGTTGCCTAAGTATGACGAACATGTTGATATATATAATATTTGAAATTTGTATGTGGAATCTTAGATTCTGAGACGGGTGAGTGACAGCAATTTTTACTGCTTGATCTCCCTTGTATTACTTTTTGTCCGAATGTGAAAAGGCAGCCAAGAGTACAGAGGGACTTTCTTCTGGATTTGACGAGAATATCACAGTCCTGTAAATACGCAAAACTGCATACGTGTTTTGTTCTAAGTCGACGGAAAGAACGAGTTTGATATAGCATTGGGATTCGTAGAGGCCTTCCAGGCCGAGAAGTATTCATAAGCCATATCGAACGAATACATAACCCCACCACCATCACTCGTATGCTTTCGAAATATTCTAGCTTTGCTGAATAAGAGAAATTCAAAGGGAATCATCGATACAGATAAAAGGTCAGATTAAGTGTTTAAAATTTAATGAGTATGTAATACTATATGGGATATTAACGGGCTGTCAGATTCTGTAAGGCTTTCAATGTGGCAAGGGAATACGAAAACAATACGAAATTTATTTTCAAAGTTCTCATTGCTTGTAAATATCTTATGTATGTTTTTAAATATAGTTTACTTTCTACGTAATTATTCCAAACTATTTTACCGTTTTGTAACCAGTATCACATTATGGTTCTAACGTAAAGAAGAGACATGTCTAATCGATTGGATATTTTTTCCCCAACGCTCAGCTCTAGTATTTGACGACAAACATCTGGCTGACGACACGTTTTCGGTGCATGCGCTATATTTCCTCTCTTAGTTCCCTACTTTGCACATGGTTTGATTTTTAAAGACAACGAATTTCCCAGGTTCTCCCTACTGGTTATCCTGGTTTATTGAAGTTTTGTTTTTCTATCTTAGTCTGTTAAACTTACTTCGGATACTCTTTGTTTTGATGTTTGATTGTTTGGTTGTGATTTTGGTTATTGAATATATATCTTCTCCATTCTTCAGATTTTCACCTCCTGCTAGCTCTGCTTGGACATTTTCACTTCCCGGACTACAGGTGTAAAGTAAAATTTAATAAAACAATAGGCAATAACCTTATCTAGTTTTTGATATTTTTATTTTTATTTTTAATGCGCGTTTAGCAGCAGGGAGGGCGTACAGACCAGGTGGCTCAGATAATTTTAAGCCTCTCACCGAACATTTCTCCGTAGAAGCCTCAGAATTCAAAAATAAAGCCTCCTACGCGAAATAATCCGCAAAATTCCCCCCCAAATTGCATTTTCGGGCATAAAAAAAATGGCAGCTTTTTTGGGGGGGGTATTGTAAAATTTATTTGCCGTAATTGAATTATGGTGCAAATTCCGACTGCGGATACTAATTTTATTTCACAATAAAACAATATTGTTGAAAATAAGATGAGTCGAAAAGTTAGCACAGTTGGAGAACCTCATTCGGCCAGATTAGCACGAGAGCAATTAGCGACATTAAAGAAGTTCATTCCGACAAAACAATTATTTAAGAGAAATGTTCGTGGTTACGAAGATATGCAGCATGGAATTTCAGAAACTTCGGCAAAATGGTTGAAGCCAGTGACCGGAACAATTGAGCAGGTTGTATATGGCGACGAAAAAGATCCAGATGCTAGAAAACGTGGAATCTTTCCTATGTTGAAAGGTATTGAGGATCAATCACGAACATTACCCGAGCGATTAGCAATAGCAGCAGCGGCGCAACAACTTGCAATTGCTGATGGAGGAAAACCTGGAGATGGAAAACCGGGAGGAAGAAAAATCTCAATGATAAAAGGGAAGTTTAATATCGATAATTTAAGAGAAAATTTCACCGATGAGGGATGGGAAATAATATCGCAGCCCCTCTCGACATTGTATAATATAGATGAGATTGGCCAATTTGCGGAGGAATATTTTAGTAGTCGAACTGAATTTTTGACTGCAGTGGGGAAAAAAAGATATGCAACTCGCGATAGTTGGTATGATATGGTATATAAAATTTACACACAAACAACATCAATAAGGAAGACAACGGATCCGCGTTACAGAAGATTTTTAGAAACAGCAAGAGATACACAAAAAGATATTGTGCAAAGGGAGAAAGACAGAAAACAACTGGAGAAAGAAAGAAAACAACAGGAAAAAGAAGAAAGAAAACAACTGGAAAAAGAAAGAAAACAACAGGAGAAGAAGGAAAAAACTAAAAAACGAGGGAGAAAAGAAACATCACAGGAAGATATTCAACCACAGGAGCCAATATTTCAACCAGAGGAATTAGGAGCTAGACCAAAAGAAAAAACTTCACCTCAGAAAAAAGAAAGAAAATCAAGAAAGAAAAAAGATCAGAGTGATGAACCGATAATTGTTCCCGAACATGTATCATCACCGGCTATTAGTATGTTTAAAATTGATCCTAGTGTAACAGCGGATATTTATTTGAATCCAAAAAGATTTTATTTACTTGGCGACTATGATTCAGTAGTTCAAATAGCTGCGGATGATTCTACGAAAAATAAAAGATTCTTTTTGCGAAAAGAATTTGATGCTGATAAAGTTAACATACTTGATTGGTATGCGATAATGTATTTTGGTAGTTTAGGAAAACCAGTAAGATATTCCGATGAAGATTTTGCGAAATTTTCATCGGATGTTGGTAATTACAGAATAAAGTTATCAGAGGGAAAAGCAAGATTATCAACTTTAATAACACCTAAACAAGATAGTCCTGAAAAGTTTAGTCCTAGAAAAATTTATAATCCCACAGAGGAACTTATTTCTAAATTAACATACCCCCCGCATGTAAAATCACTTGAAGAAGTTTCTATTTTACAACCATATGCTCCTCTTGAAAAGGCTGCTATAAGCCCATATCTTACTATAAAGGATAAATATCCTAAACAAGATAGTCCTATAGGGGATTTGCCACCGAAGTCATCGTCGTCAGGGACATCTTCATCGCCGTCAGACGAAATATTTTACTCAACGCCATTGGAATCTCCAGAAACAAAAAAAACAGGAAGCGGATATTCAGTTTGTCCCGATAGTGTTGTCAACGATGTATCTCGCCTCGAAGTATTAATTGGAGGAAAGCGAGCTGGAAATAACTCCCGTGAGATAGTCAACGAAGCATCAGATATTTGTCAGCGATTATTCCGTGGTGGTATCATTAATTCTCACATTTATAAAGAGTTTGTCGATGAACTCATCGATTAAATCAACACAATTGAAATAATATGATTATTCATAAACATCAACGCAGACCTAATCAGGTCCGCATAGTAAACTCTCGATTGCCAGTATACAAATATATTCACGGTAATGGATTTGGCGATATCATTGGAAGTCTTGTCACGCGAGTAATACCTAAAATTGGACCAATGGTAAAACAACTAGGATTAAAAGCGATAGGAAAGATAGGTGAGACTGCTGTTTCTGGTATCGGTAATTTGGCCAGTAAAGGCTTCAACGCTATCAAAGATAAAATATTAAGTTTAGTACGTAAAAAGCAACCCGTCAAATTACCCATTACCAGCGAAATGCCACCCGAAGTCAGTAAGGCCATAAATGATGCGGCAAATAAAAAAATAAATGATCTAGCACAGGAAGCTGCTATAACAAATCTAGCACAGGAAGTTGCTAAGACAAATCTAGCGCAGGATGTTGCTAGGACAAATCTAGCAAATACAAGTTTTGTTTCAGGCGATGGTCTTCGTTTTAGATGATATTATTAATAATAAATGTTCTCACAAGTGTCAAATGAAGTATTTGACATGGATGAACCAGTAGGTAGGGATACATCAGTGCGAGATTTCCAGTATTTCTCGTACGACACAGTTACACCAAATACTGATAATCGCCTGGAAATTCAAGTTCACGATACAACAAGATATTTTCTTCCATCTGAGGCATATATCGAAGTTACCGGTGAAATTACTAGAGACGACGGCGTTACTCTCTATGGAGCAGATTTTAGAGTCGGATTTGTTAATAACGGTATTATGGCATTATTCAAGAGCGCCACTTACATGATTGATGGAAAAGAGATTGAGTCAATTACCAATGATGTTGATTTAGCAACAACGATAATAGGTCTAGCGAGATACTCGGATGATTTTACTAGATCAGCTGGTCCGGGTATGATGTTTGCCAAAGATAATTCTGATCGTCCTGATAATAGACCGCTTGATATCGGACAACCTAGAGATCGCGCCGCCCCCCCAGCCCTTATTAATACTGTCCAAGATCTTCCCCTCGGCACTAATCCTGATTATAATCTTGGATTTGCCACGAGAAAATCCATGTTGTGGGATCTACGTAGAAAATTCTCTTGTGCTATTCCGTTATCTCATATATTTGGATTTTGCAGGCATTTTAGAAAAGTTATTTACGGAGCAAAGCATACCGTAACATTTATTAGAAAAGCAGATAGTAATGATGCTATTTGGCGAGAAGGTGATATCAATTACCAAACGAACGTGGTAGGTGCAAATGATACCACGAATCATGGAGGTAGGGTAAGATTACTAAAATTTACCTTGTGGATGCCAGCGATGACTCCATCATTAATCGTGGAAGAAAAATTATTATCATTTATGAATCAAGGTGGTAAATCTATCATGTCATGGCTAACAACAACAACAGATTCCACAACTACTGATATTGATGGTGATTTTACTTGGCGCATTGCATCGCAGCAAGGTACCTCTGCGCCACGTCATATCTTTGTCGCTTTTTTGCATACACGAAGATATCATCAATTATATAGCCACATGATATTCGATAATATTCACGCAACAAACGTGTCACTGAGAGTAAATGGCCAACAGGAGCCATCCGAGGAAATATCCATCAATTTTGAAAATTATTCGACAGCTCGCGCATATCATCGATTGTTAAGTTTCATGGGTCGCGATCAAAATATCGATACTGGATTGCAAATATCACAACTAGATTTTAATAAACTTTATCCTATTTATTACTTTTCCTTGGAACATCTCGATTTGATAAAGCAATCCGTCGTCGATATTCATTTCAAAGCTAGAATTCGAACAGGAAATAATTTATATAAGGTATTCGCAGTAATTCTCAGTGATAGAACAATGATCCTGGAAGGCATCAGTGGTAGAATGAGAGTTATCGACGCTCCCGTAGAGAATATGTAATAAATTCTAAATTTAGATTAAGTGATTATTAATATGCCATACGATCACGTCAGCGTAACTCTGACCCCCGGTCAGGTGAAAAAACTTCAATCAGCAACAGCAGCGCGACGAGGTTTAAGTTTAACCTTAAAAAGTAATCAACTTCACGGTGGACCTAACAAACTATCGTTAACTAAAAATCAACACGGACATTTCACCAGAGCCAGATCAGCAAATACTGGTATTCGCTTGAATCTCTCAATAGGAGCAATCAGAGATATGATCAAAGTAGGTGGTATTTTTCCTTTATTCGCCGCTATTCCAGGATTAATAGCTGCGGCGGCCCCCATGATTGCAAAAACAATAGGATTAGGTGCACTCGGTGGGATAAGTACCGCATTAGGAAAAAAGATCGTCGGAGGAAGATATCGCAAAAAAAAGGGAGGATTTATCTCCCCCTTCTCTCTTCTAGCAAAATTGATGCAGCCGCAACAAGGATCCGGCCTTTACCTAAGACGACCCCCGTACGGATCCGGTCTAAGTCGAGCCTACCAGCCTCAAATTTAGATTTAATCAGTGAAGCAAAAAAAAAGAAAATAAAATTTTTCAGAGGCGTATTTATGCGAGATCAACTACCAGATAAACCAAATCTCACCGAGACAGGAATAATAAATCTCGATAAAAATTCTGGTCCTGGCACTCACTGGGTTGCTTACGCGATTAATCCTCGCGAAGTTATTTACTTCGACTCATACGGATTAGCACCGCCAAATGAATTTATCAAATACGTGTCAAAACTAAAACTTCCGGTTTGGTATTCAACGCTTCCAACACAAACATTAGCAGATCCACCAATATGCGGCCCGGAGTCAATTAATGTCCTTGATGCAATTTCAAAATCATCCAATCCTTATCGCAAAATTTTATTTGAATATACCGTAGATAAATATCATGGTTGACATTTACGGTAGATCTCTCTTCAGAAAAGAAAAAAAGGGAGCAGTCGACATCGATACATCAAAGTTTGCAACCAAGAGTGATATTAACAATCTTTTATCACTGTCAGAAGTTGATCCTGGTGAAGTTGCTGTATTTCAAAATGCAGAAGGGCGATTACAAACTAGCAACGTTAAAATAACTGACATAATCAAGCGAGACGAATACCGCGATCACATTAGTCAGTTTACTCGCCAATCGGAGATGGTATTAAAATCTATTGCTGATATCGCCGATATTATAGCGAAGTTACCCCTGAAGGCCGATAAAGCATTACACGACGATCTTCAGGATAGAATGACAAAAAGACTTAACAAACTAAATAACGACCTTAAAAAACTTGAGGATATTTTAGCTAAATTTAGCAAAAAATTTGACGAGAATATAAAAACATCCATTGATACTTCCTCCGCATCAGATCAAGCATCACATGACGATCTTAGCGAGAAAATAAAAAAAATCAACGAGGAAATTACTAGTATTCTTGCCAAAATTAACGAAGTAAATATCTCGATGAGTCAGAAAATCGATAAAACATCAATCGACGATCTCAACAAAAAAATAAAAAAAATCAACGAGGAAATTACTAATATTCTTGCCAAAATTAACGAAGTAAATATCTCGATGGGTCAGAAACCATCGATCGACGATCTCAACAAAAAAATCAACGAGGAAATTATTAAACTCGGTAATGTTGTTGTTCCTGAATTTACCAGGGGGATTAACGCGATGCAAGTACAAATAAAATCCATCAACGATGAAATTAACGTGGTACGTGAATTGGCTCGTCAAAAGTTAGATACATCAACGTACGACGAAAAAATTCAAGATTTAAACACGAAACTTCTCGCTACAATAGCAAAGATTGACCAATCCGCCGATAAAACTGGTCACGCCACTGACGTAAAGCAATTAGGTAAAGAAATTGACGATATCAACACAAAAATATCGTCAATGAAACTTGGAAAATTATCGCGAATTTCGATACCAACGGAGGTAGAAACAAAAAATATTGTCTGCAATGTGCCATTTGTGTTTAAGACATACAATTATAATTGGGAACCTAAAAAAGGTATTCTCGGATTTTATTTCACCGTACCAATTACCGGCGTATATCGAGTATATGTTATTTCCAAGATAAAGTTTAAAATAAAATCGAATAGTGAAATTCATGAATTCTACCCCGGATTTTTTATTATTTCTATAGAAAAAAATACCGGCGTACTCTGCGATCTAGAACCGCCAGATAGAACCACCACAGGACCGGTGGATTATTTTGTAATTTTCGAATATTTATCGGGATTGGAAACAGTTGGTATTCCAGGATAAACATGATAATCCCGTAATTGTTATCGTAAGATACTAATAAATGACAGCATCGGATTACCGTTACAATCAAGCTCGCCTATGGCAGGATTCACTAAAAAAACAACTTGACGATTATCAAACAAAAATAAATAAATACCAGCGCAAATTAGTTATCATTGATGTTGCAGTGTACGCGGTATCGGCCGTGGTTGTTGGTGCAGGAATAATTCTATCCGCGGTAACAATGATAGCGCCAATCGTAGCAACAATAATAATCTCGTCAACAACAGCAATCGCGGGTGTTCTAAATATCATCGCGAAAAAAATATCATCGTGCACAAGTGAAAAGTTATCATCGTACAAAAGTAAACTAATTAAGGTAAATGACGCGTACTCGAAGTTATCATTGTTACTTTCTGAGAGTCTCAACGATGGTATTATATCCGATCTAGAATTTTCTTCAATGATTAGTATTTACTCGGAGATTGAACAAATGAATATTAATAATGTCCGAGTTAGCCCAGATCGTGACAAACACGACGCCGCCGACAACAACGTTAATATCGCTAAGTTCAAAGAAACCCGAGTTTAGTATTAATTTCTCAACACCAATTAACATTAACGAGATTGCATTAACACAGTTGCGTGTCTACAACAGCTGGCCTAATGTTAGATCAAAATCATTCGGTAATTTGATGCCAAATAATTCACTTGTTTTTGCAAATAAAAATAAACCCGATGGAACACCCGATTGGATCGTCGTTGGTATACCAACCGGTAGTTACGAAATTGATCAGCTGAATAATGAGTTTACCACTAGAATATCAAATTTAACCGGCGATGCTAAACCGGGAATAAAGATATCTGCGCACGAACCAACATTGTCATCGATCATCGAAGTAAAATCGCCGTATATTGTTGATATTTACCAATCGTCGATTAGAACCGTATTAGGTTGGCCCGAGGTCGCACCTCTGATAAAACCAAAGAAATCGGATGTTATTATTCCAGGTTGGTATGAGGAGGCAATTCCAGAAATACCGGAACCAAAAAAGGAAGATTTTACAACCGACGAAGGATGGTATGGAGATATCAAACACAAGCCTCTGATCCACAGCGCCATCAATCTCATGAATAACCACAAAATTAACCTAGTAATATTCGCTTTCACTTTTATTAACGAAAGAATTCTCTCATGGCTGCCTCTTCCTAAAATCCCCCCAGATGTAAAAATCTTCGACGCTACCCACATTAACAGGATAATAGCCCCCATAGACGGTATCTTGGTAAGAAGAACCCTCGACGAGTTTATTCAAGAACACGAATTACAATTAAATTTATTGCGAGGATCATTTCATGAATGCATCCTAAATAAATCTGGTTCATGTAGCGAAATTATAAAGCACGTGAAAATTTTAAATCAACTTGCAAATGATATTGAATATTATCATGATATGTTTATTCGGGCGATAGTCGACGATATATCAATTGCCGACTATGTTCTTCCTATTAGCAAATTCGAGTTGATCAAGAACTCGGGTGAGAAACAAAAATTCATGAGAGTATTTGAATTAACCGAGGAAACACTGCCAAATTTCAAATTTCCCAATTCTGATTTTGATGCGATGAGAAAATCCGTCACTGATACCATCGATGATTTATTTCCGAAATTATATGCCTCATGGACCAAAAAAATACATTCAGAATTGATTCTTAAACACAATAATGATCCTTCCAAACTTGGACGACATATCTCGCCGGGTATCGTTAATATAACGGAAGTTATCGCGATTTATCTTCACGCGGATGTTGTCGAGGGTAGTTACAATGTTGATGCGTCAGAATCAAATCAAGCCCATCAGGGTTTTATTTTATATTCATTTTCACCTAGCGCATCTCCTGGTTACTTGATAATAAAAGAACCAATGAATCCGTTTTACCTGCGATGTCATAATCGATTATTGACAAGAATAAATTTCAAACTAACGGATCAGAAAGGAAATTTACTTGATATACGAGGAGAAACTGTAAGTATCAATCTTTTGGTGAAATCGTGAGAATCTCTGATTTTTAAATCGCAAGTGAGATTTTCCAAATCTGTATCCCAGAAATATTTCTGGGGGAAAAATGGGCGAAAAAAATAAATAAAACCCAGGAGAATTTTCAAAAAATTAATCTTTTTTTTTGTTTTGCGGAGATATTCAATTATTCTTCATCGATTTCCGAATCAAATATTATTCGAGTATAGGAAAATTTAATCCACGAATCAGCATCATAAGAAAATGTTGCGTTATATTTTCCTTCTGCAACACTTCGTACCGAATTTGGGTCAATAACGAAATGTTTTGCTGCTGCATTCATCGATGTAAACGCGATTTCCTCACCTGTTGTTTGATTCACTGATTTAACAGCCCTCGAATACTTAGGATATTTGCCGGTGTTACCAAACCTCGAATTTTGACTCATAGTTACAACCCGAAGATTGATAAGTTTATTATTAAGTTTATTTCCGTCAATGTGGTCGATGACAAATCCAATTTCTATTGGTCCGTAATAACATTCGTACACAAATCTATGATTGAGATAACATTTTGTTCTTTCTCCTTTTTTACCAAATGTAAATTTGAAATATCCCGTATTACCAATACATCCAACTTGATTTTTTGTTTTAATGTTTCTAACGTTACCATCTTTAGATGCCTCGTATCCCTCGATGGTAGGATGTGATCTATATTCGTTCGTGATTTTCATTGCAGGAATCGTCAATTTCAGTTCCATATATGATATTCTGTTTGTTTAAATCGTAATTTGCTTTGAATCGATTAATATAATCTTCCTCACATTTTATCACTGACGAGGATCTTTTTTCATAATATCTTCGTAACTCACGATATTTCTTTCCACCACAAGAAAAACACAATCGAGTCTTTCCTCGAATGCCAACTTGGCAAACTAAACATCGTTGTGGTCCTTTGTTGCCTCGTCGAATTTCGTATATATGAGCGCCACAATATTCACCTCTGCAGGATTTGTCACATGTTTTTGTTGATCCAACTGTTATCCACGCGCATTGCTTCATTATAATTTAAACATTTGTCTAAAATATAATAATGGATATATTTGATCTTGATGAGGCAGAATTTATCATTCCTGAAGTTGATCGTGCTAAGAAAGAATTTTTCGATGATGGAGCGATTCATACCTGGTCGACGTGGAAAACTAACTTCGTTAATGCTACGATGAATCTAGAGCGAGCGAAAAAGATAATTGAGCATATAAAATCTGAACACAAGGAAGAGCGATTTATTTTCGGAATAAAATTTATTGCACAAATGCCAGATGACATTTGGATTATTCGTGATAAACGAGATCCGGTACGCGGCGGTAAGAAAAATGTTGTTCTTGATAAAAATTCGAAACCAGGATTGCTGCTGGGGATTGATGGTCCTTATTATGCTAGGGCGTATCCTTCTAGTGCTGTTGTTTATGGAATTTATCGGCTGAATAATAATCCTGATGTGAAAAATCTACCCGTGATGAAAGAATCTCCGATGATAAACTGCGTGGCTGAGCGAGTTATCGAACACATGAGGAATGCTCGTCGTGGATCTGGTCTAACTCAATTGAGATTGGATAAAATTAACACGTGGGCAAAGACAGTTATTAATGGCGCATCGATTGATGATGTTGCTGCGTTAAGTAAGAAACTTAAATTTCCTATTACGGTTAAAACGCTATCGGGTGAAATATTATATTCATCGCCGTATAATTCTCGAGGAACACCAATCGAAATTGTTGATCATAATTCACATGCGTGGAGTCAGTCGGTAATGATATTCCCACGAGATCGTGTTGTTAAGTTTTATCCCGTGGAATCCAAAGATAGTTCCGATGCAATGTTTAGATATATCAAACTATTAGCCAAGTCCGATCCAATATCGATTTGGTTATTTTCTAGCGAAGAAAGATACGATCAATTTATCTTACCACGCGGAGATATTTACCGAGATGAAATATTACATGAATCGATGAAAAATATCGCGGAGAAGTATTCGTCAAATCCAGATCGATTACTGACAAATTGCTTTACCATTTCGTCTGTTGCTGCTCATGCTGCTAGAGAAAGAAATTCGTGGAAACCTACAAGAAATGAATTTCTTAATGATATTCAACTTAGCTGTATCGAATACGGCCATGGAGGATTATGGAATACCAAGTATTATTTCGAAGATATGATTTCCGTTGATATGAGCGCATGCTATCCTGGAAGTTTCCTTGGGTATGGCGATTGTGCAAATTACTTTGCTAAATTCGGTCATCCTACTAACGAGATGACGAGAGTTGCAATTAACGGACCATTACCCGATTTTGTCATGACCGGATTCGCTCATGTTACTTCATTCGAACTTGCTGAAAATTTGCATAAAATTTGTTATATTTGGTTTGGTCGGCATTTATCTCAGCGAAGATGGGTCCCTACGGTATTGTTGAGATATATGCTGGATTCGTCGATGTTGATATCATTGACGGTAAGTGAAGCGATTATATCGTATAGAAAGCAGACCGAGGTGTGGTTACCCACGGATTGTGAGAACGCGAAAGATATTGGAAGAAAAATAATTGGTAAATTTACTCAAGGAGGATCAGTTGATCATAAACATCGCCACGCTAGGTTATTTATCAATGATGCGGAGATGGATTTTATTATTGCTGATACAGTGTCTCGTGGAATATTTTGCAATAGAGAAAATATTATTATTGATGGAGAAAAATTGGGTACAGTGATCACTTATCTTGATGGAGAATCAGCACAGTATACTCATTTAAGATCATCAATGCTCGCTTATGTAAGTATCAATCTGCTATCAATGATAAATAAATTTTCTGATATCGCGGTAAGGGTTGCAACGGATTCATTTTATATAGATAAAAAATTTCAGTGTAGATTAGAAAATTTAATCGCTGATGGGGCTTGGGGAACTTGGAGAATAAAAAACGAGGATATTCTAGATTATTGTGAGGACGCGGATGTAGAAGATTGCGATAAATTTCATAAAGATAAATGCGATGAAGTATCAACAGCAGTATCAGTGTTTGATCCAATTTCACGAAACAAATTCGTTTACCTAAATGGTCCTGGTGGTAGTGGTAAAACAACACGAGCAATAAACTTATTTTCAAACTCTGATATGATCGTGTTGACTCCAACTCATAGATTAGCGCGAGAAATAAAACAACGTGGCGTTAATTCTTGTACGTATCACAGTTATTTCAAATACAGCGGTGGATTGTGGGATTCAGCTCGAATGGGAAATAAATATATCAACAAGATTATAATATTTGATGAAATTTGCACGGTAAATTTAGTTATACTAAAATTATTCCTGAGTTGGCTAGAAGAAAAAAATACCGCAGTAATAATGTGCGGAGATCACGGCCAACCTGATCCTATTGATGGTGAATCTCCTCACAGGTGGCTTAGAAATTTTGTAGATTATTATGAAGAAATTGACGCTGATTATAGATCTAATGATATTTTACTGACCGAGTTTAAAAAAATGATTCGATTGCAACCTAATAAATTTCAATGTGATGTGATGAGAAAAATAATTGACGAAACTTCGATGGATAATTTTCTAAATTTGTGGCGTCCTGATCATTTGATCGTTGCTAGCAGAAAAATTATTCGCGATGTTATTCAGGAAATATTATTCAAACTTCATTGTGATAAATTTCCAACGTTGCAGGTGCCGTTGTGTTATAGGCCAACTGATACTAGGAAACAAAATATCAATGTTATTTTGCCATGTGGAGAAGAAAAAATATTAGTTTTGAATGATATTATTTTCGTTGATATTAATCTTGTCAATGATGCAATAAACGCAGAAAGATCGCCATGGAAACTCGGATACGCAGCAACGATACATTCATCACAAGGATTAACAGTAGATGGTCAAGTCTGGATTGTCGATGATAGAATTTCCTGGTCAAATTTAGTTTATCTGGCCGTGTCTCGAGTAAGAAAATTATCTCAGTTAGGTAGAATTAAATTTCACATTAACGACGATGGTGGTAATTGAGTATCATTTGGAATTATTTGTAATTCCTCCTTGGTAAATCCGCGTTGTGGCGCTAGTGAATCTAGAAAATAAATCGCTGGCCTTCCTGATGATCTTGTTACAGCTGATATTTTATGTGTCGTAACACTCCAGTTTGGATCAGTTGCTCTTTTTCTGCCACCCTCGGCTTCTCCTTCCTTATACAAATACCTTACAATAACGCTACCTAGCACAGGTGGAATAGTAGAATCTCGCTTTAGTGGTATTTTTGTCTTTGTAATTGCAATTGCGGGTTTCATTGATATTGTTCGTGTTACTTCGTTATTTAGTGCGTTAATCACGTGAGGTAATCTTGTTACCCAATCGTGAGATCGTTTATCTTGAATAAATTCTCTCGCGTACTGATATCCGAATAATCGTTCTGCAAGAGTTTTATTGAATCTCTCAACGATAGCTTGATTGTGATGAACACCTACAATACCGCGACGGATTTTAACATTATTCTTTTTCATCAGTGAAATAACCGCGCCAAGAAATTCTCGACCTGGATCAACCTGGAGAAGCTTCGGCCATGTTAATGGAGATCGTGAATAAATTTCGCTAAACGCCTTAGCAATATCTGTTGCTGTTTTATTCGATAACGGTTCCGCTTCCTTGTATCTGCTAGCAATATCAACAACCGTCAACACGTATTTATATGTAACTCCGTCAACGGTATCGTAAGGAAGAAACATAAGATCAGCCTGATGGACTTCATTAGGGACGCTGACAGAGAAACTCGCATATGATATTTTCTTAGGCGGAGGAAGATAAATTTGCCAGACTGCTTGCCTCGATAGCCACGATTCAGCGACAGATTGCTTTACTTTTGCTGCCTTAGCAAGTTTGGCTATTGCTGATTTTCCTCGCCAAAATCCTCGCGGAGAATAATATATTTGCTCCATTATAAATTACCAGCACCTAGTACTAATTTACCTTTCATTGCTCCTTTTATTAACCAAGTTGCCAATTTCTCTTTGAAATTTTTATCAGGAATAGCATCTATTGCGTGAATTAATTTAATATCAGCGAGATGTCTTTGTTGTAAATCTCCGCTGCGATATGCAAGATCGTGATAGTAGCATGCGTTATCGATGGCGTTTACTGGATCCTCGCCAGGATTTGGTTGATTATTATCGTTAAGTCTTATATCTAGCCTTGTACCAGGTCCGCAGTAATTATATCCTGGTAAATGTTTCTCTCCGGGATATTTCGCCCAGGGAGTTCCAGGTAGATTTGTTAAGGAGGTTGCGATGTCTCCTCCGGTTCTACTTTTTTTTTTACAAATCTAAACTTAATTGTCTTACAAACCGCACATTCTCCCTTGATTGCATTCCTGTTGTTGCGCGTGACAACTTCGATTGGATTTAGCGTGGCAGTTCGAGTGCGACACTTAACACAATATGAATCCATAATATTCTAATAACATGAATGTAATTGATTTTTCAGCCACAAAGAAACGCGAGCAAGTAAAGCACACCGAGGCATTACCAAATTCGATAAGAATGATAATTATTGGACCATCTGGTTCTGGAAAAACGCAATTGTTGCTAAATTTGATAATGAGATGGTTAAAATGGGACAAATTGTATTTGATTGCACCATCTGTTGATGATCAGCGATGTTATCAAGTACTAAAGGAATTTAGCGATAATACTGAAGATGGCACAATAGAATTTATAACGGATATCAATGAATCTCCATCAGTGGAAAATTTAGACGGTGATGCTAATAATCTTGTTGTTTTCGATGATGTGATGCTAGACAAGCAAACTAACCCAGCTAGGATATTCTCGCGTGGCCGACACAAAAACACCGATGTGATTTACGTGACGCAGCGATATACGCAAATTCCGAAGGTAATTAGAGATAATTGTAATATTTTATCAGTTTTCAATGGCGTTGATACTCACACGCTAAGGAATATCCATCAAACCTGGTGCAATGGCGATATGGACATAAATAAGTTTAAAAATTTCTTTAGTCACGCTCAGGCGACTCCGCACGGATTTGTCACGATTAATCTTCATGATCCGCGTAGTAGATATCGAGTCGGTCTTGATCAGATTTATTCATAAAATTACAACCCAAATTCAATTACGGCAAATAAATTTTACAATACCCCCCCCAAAAAAGCTGCCATTTTTTTTATGCCCGAAAATGCAATTTGGGGGGGAATTTTGCGGATTATTTCGCGTAGGAGGCTTTATTTTTGAATTCTGAGGCTTCTACGGAGAAATGTTCGGTGAGAGGCTTAAAATTATCTGAGCCACCTGGTCTGTACGCCCTCCCTGCTGCTCGCGTTTGGACGTTAGTAATGTGTACGATGGCAGAGTTCATTTTCCTTATCTTAATAACTTTTAAAGTTAGTGAACTTTAAACTATTTTAAGTTGATTTTTTGAGCATACAGAAGCAACCATGTCGATCAAATATTGACATTTACTAATAAACAATATTTTGACTTCAAATATATGTGTGTATGTGTGTGTGTGTGTTTATCGTTCTCTTTTTAATCATCTTAAACCGTAATAAGAATTTGCGTAATAAGTATGTGCTACATTCCAAACTGCATAAAATTCTGGCATTCGCTTGCTGTAGATTGCAACAAACGTGAAGAACGTGAATCTCAACAAGTAAGCTAACACACTTTTACATTTCTTGAGTGAGGGAAGCATAACGGAGTGCACGCACATCATGGAATTATATGACCTGCCTTAAAGGGTATATTTTTAATCTTTTGATAAACTTTGAACACGTACCGTTATGTTGGCACCCCATGACTCCGTCCTAGCATGGGCTGGTAAAGAGTTGGAGGTGTTTCGTTTTCTAATGGCAATAGTTGCTGTATCTCTGTAGTTTGTATATAAATTAAAAATAATAGGGTGAAATTATTCTTCTTAAGATTTTATCAGGGTTGATCTCGAGTTCCTCAAGTCATATTAATTAGTTGTCCATGCATGCTAGTTCACAGCGTTACTACCTTCCTACCAGGGACGTAGGTTGGGCTCTCATCTCAAGTCAGTACTGGCATGTCACTGGTGCGGATGAGTGTTTTCTTGACTTTGAACGTCACATGCGTAACATGGGATCGTACATCCTGCTCTTTAGACACAGGTCCATTGATCAGCGTTTCCGCTTCCGACCCCTTTTTATCGTTATTGTTATTTATAGGTGACTTGCCAAGTAATTGTTGTCCTGGCGTTGTGTGGTTTGTGTACCACCACCAAATTGCCTTTTCTCGTTATTGTGTTTTACAGACTGAAACATTGGTTGCCAGCCTGCATAGTTTAGCTAATGTATCATAATCAGTTTTCTTCCCGCCATTCTTCTCGAGAGCTTTCCCGCCCTTAAATGTTTACGAGGGATGTGATTGGATTTGGCCAAGGAGCACGCCTTGATGACACTCAAATGGAAAATCGTTTTGCACTGAGAACACAAAGCAGTGTACACAAGGTAAGGAAATAGTCTTCAACTGGTTCAATGTCAGGGGTACTATATGTAGGATAAACTGATTAAGGTGAAGGCTTGTAAACACGTTTGTACTTCTGCAATTCAGCGCACAGCTCCTACTTGCAAGTGCTCTAGCATTAAAAATGAAAGACAGTTCTGAAAGAAACAAGGAGACGTTGATCGGTATTATAAAGCAGACAAATTTTCATGTTAGAATTCGGTAATTATAATTTAAGCTACTGTAAATCAGACTTGACCAAGATAAAGTTTTCGATTAGCACTAACTTTCGTAGAATCGTATTCCCATTAGGGATCAACGAGGTCATTTTCGGGTGGGGTGGGGTAAGAGGTGATATTTTCTTTCACGTTTTTACCTCAGGAAATAATTATTCCCCTCCCCGTGTAATTGTCAGTCCCTTAGTGTCTGACTGGTCGAGATTTCTCTACATGATTGTTTTTAAAATATCGACTGGTGATTCACCCCAGCAAGGCCAGTTCAGCTGACCTTAATCACACTCCCTTGTCCCAGTCAGAACTGTCAGAATTGGAGATTACAAAAATCAACTGTAGGGGATTTATAATGGCATTAGTAATAGTAGTTATTATATCTCCAAGTGTTTCTATAAAATGGAATCAATTTTACATTTCTTTGAAACGATCTATTATTGTCAGTGCGCTGTTTTGATTTTAATTATTATTATAATTATTATTATAATTACAAAACATAAACGTACAAAGCAGTATTTGCTTTTGACATTTACTGCAACCAGATATTTATTAGAACTGTGTTTGTAGGAAAGCTGATGTAAGGTCTCCGAAACTTTACATATTTTCAGTGATTTGCAACAATACACGTATATCAGTTTGGTGTCATCAAAACAAAATGCATATTAACATCTCTAAAACGAAATGTATAACAACTGGAACAAGGCAGCGTCTATCTGCTAACATGGATTTACTTCTGACTCAAAATGGCTTAGACGTATCTATTGTCAAAAATAAAAAACTTCTTGGTATCTACATTGATCAACACCTCAGCTGGAATGCGCATATCGATCACTTATGTTCGATGGTAGTCAAAAGAATAACTCTATTAAAATTGCTTTCAAAATTTCTACCTCCACAATCACTTGAAATTTATTTTTCGGGTTATATACTACCACCGATAGATTACGGCTGTACCATATGGGGAAACACATCAAATTATAATCTGTCCAGAATTGATAGACTCCAGAAAAGGGCAGCCCGAATAATACTGAAACTTCCTGTTATGACTTCCTCAAATGTTTTGTTTTCACGTCTGAAATGGCTACCTATACAAAAACGTATTCTTTATTTTAAAGGAATCATGACATACAAGTCTTTAAACGGTCTTTCTCCAGATTATATCTCTAACATAATTGAACTAAGATCATCGAATACTGAGCGTGATCTCCGATACATGGTTATGTGCATGATCTTCTACTTTTATTTTTTTTTTATTACAAAAACTGAGGACCACATGGCAGATGGGTCAGCCATGACCAAATATGTTATCCTCGTTAAAGATAGTTTATTATTATTATTATTATTATTATTATTATTGCAGTGCTCAAACATGTGTAGGAACGCTCTCGGGACTTCTACATACATTCGTTGATTTCAGTGTTCAATCTTGTGTAGGAACGCTTTCGGGAATTCTACATACTTTCGTTGATATCATTGCTCAAACATGTGTAGGAACGCTATCAGGACTTCTACATACGTTCAGTGATTTCAGTGTTCAAACATGTGTAGGGACGCTCTCGGGACTTCTACATACATATTAATAATAATAATGAGGACTTTGTATAGCGCCTAATCTTTAGAAACTCTAAGAGCTTTACAACATTAGACAACACCTGTAACATAAAAAACCCATATATAATGATACTATTACAGAAACAAGCACCATGAAATTAGAAAACTTAACAACATGCTGTAAATATTTAAGGTAGGGAACATTATTAGGTCTTTAAGTTTGTTCTTACAGTCGAAATAAGTGAGTTTTAAGAGCACTCTTGAATGGAATCACTGTGTCTTTGTGTCTAAGTTCAGTGGACAATTCATTCCACGTTGCTGGGCCTTGGTATGCAAAACAACGTTGTCCATATAACTTCGTTATCGTAGTGGGAATAATGAGTATACGATTGTCAGAAGAGGAGCGTAAATATCTTTCTGGTGTGCACACATGAATGAGGTCGGATATGTATGCTGGACTGGAGTCCGTCAGTGAAATGTAGCACAGAGAATAAATTTTGTGTTTGATTCTGGATGAATGGATAGCCAATGTTGGGTACAGAGCTGCGGGGAGGTGTGCTCTGATCGTGGTACTCCAGGTTAAGTTCGACTTCGTACTCCTGAATCTCAGTATCTGTAAATTCCATCAAATTCTGTGCTGCAGCTTTTCTTCGTGGTCGTCTTGAAACAGCCATTGCTCCCTCAATTTCTACGTCATCAGCAACCGACATATTGACAAACTATATGTACGTACTGTAAGTTCTATCACTGTATTCACAGCCATTGAACTAGCTTTCTTATCCATGAATTTCTGGGATTATACGTGTAAACTCGTTACAGTGTTACACACTTTACATTTAGCAATCAAGAACTGTACGTTATACACACGATACAACCAACCACTGCTAATATGATACACAGGTTCTCTGAATTCACAGCTTTCAGAATTGTCAAACACGACTCCAACGAACAAGTCCAAATAATTCACACAGAAGTATTGGAATCCGGACCACTGCCACCAAAATGTTACATTCGGGTTCAACGGACACACAAACACCAATTAAGGGTCCTACAACTTTATGTAAAATAAAGCTAAAATCGTCACAAAAACTAAAACTCAGTGTTGCTTAGAGTACCAAGCCCCAGCTAAACAACTGCCTGCTCTACCACTCTACTCTTGTTTTAGTAAGGGTTACAGATAGGGGATCTAAATTAATTTAACATTTGTGCCTTATCCAAGGGCATGAACTGGTCCAGGTTCAGTTAGCCAGTAAACAACAGAACGGAACCTGTTGACGGTCTCTGGTATCAAATATACAGAATGATGGGATTAATGTTCTGGCCAACTGTCACTACTAACAGCTAAAATCTGATACAGGATTGAGATAGGAGTATTCAAAACGTATCTCCTATTAGTGATACCCACTTTATGGAGTACTCAAAATTTATCTCCTGTTAGTGATCACCACACTTTTGGAGTACTCAAAACATCTAATGTTAGTGATCCCCACTTTATGGAGTACTCAAAACAGATCTCCTGGTAGTGATCTCCACTTTATGGAGTGCTCAGTACATATCTCCTGTTAGTGATCCCCACTTTATGGAGTACTCAAAACATATCTCCTGTTAGTGATCCCCACTTTATGGATTACTCAAAACATATCTCCTGTTAGTGATCTCCACTTTATGGAGCACTCGAAACATATCTCCTGTTGGTGATCTCCACTTTATGGAGTACTCAAAACATATCTCCTGTTAGTGATCTCCACTTTATGGAGCACTCGAAACATATCTCCTGTTGGTGATCTCCACTTTATGGAGTACTCAAAACATATCTCCTGTTAGTGATCCACTTTATGGAGCACTCAAAACATCTCCTGTTAGTGATCCCCACTTTATGGAGTACTCAGAACATATATCCTGTTAGTGATCCCCACTTTATGGAGTACTCAAAGCTTATCTCCTGTTGGTTTGCCATGTTTAATTTTTGAAAGACTCAGTAGAAGCATATTATCTGTTACAGAAGGACACGAACCGAGAGATAAAAAGCCAAATTTCCTCGTTGATAAAATATTAAGCATTTCATTGATAAATGCAATGTACGACCAAAAATATAATATTCCACCTTGATGTGGGCCTTTCCATGCTGGAAATCTGTTATAAATTTGTAATTGAAAGGGAAACACTGCTGTTTATATACAGTCAATTTCCATATTATGTGATTGCTTTATATTAGTTTTTAAAAATCTTGCCCTAATTTATAGAAGAAATACATAGAACGATAATAATGGATAATAAAAAAAATTGTCTTGAGGTAAAAGAAACGAAAAAAAAATTTCACTTTGCTAAACGGCCACCTCCCCCTAAAGTTAAATGAATATGCTCAGTAATCCAACTTTCATAGTGCAATTCGGGATTTGGTGTTTAAACGTCTCTTTAAACATTTTAGACTGCAGTAGGAATTTGCGTAATTCGTTTGATAATTATGTGCGACATTCTAAACTGCATAAAATTCTGGCATGTGGTTTACGTTACAACAAAGGTGAACCACATGAATCTCAACATTTAAATTAACAAACTGTTACATTTCTAGGGAGGAGTGAAGCATGGCGGGAAGCTTGCACATCAGGTAAGGGTAATGGGTAAAGAACATCTTTGGTAAAGTTTGAAAAAGTAACACCGACAAACTGCATTTTCTCGTTACAGGCACAACCATTTGTTACATTCCCGCATTGATCAACTAATGTACCATAACTATCTTTCTTCCCGCTATTTCTTCTCGAAGGGCGTTTCTGTTCGTCAATATTAACGGAGGTATGCGATTGAATACAGCCAATAACAATGAAATGAGCAGTCTTATCGCACCCTGACTCCAAAAAAAGAGTGTAAACAAGGTCAGGAAATAGTCTTCAGGTGGTTCAATGTCAAGGATGGCAAATGTATTATAAACATACATGTATTTGTACAACTCAGTACACATGTCATGATTTTACACCTTAAAGTCAATGCCCTCGCATTCAAAATGGTGTGTGGTGTGTGTGATTTGGACTTTTTAACGTAGTTTTAACACTTTTTCATTCATATCGCTACGATGTATGCAGTGTGGCAGTTTATAGTGATGTCTAACACTGGGATATGCTCAGTGATTGCTATAGAAAGGTGTAAAATCCACGATGCTTAAATCTTACCTGAGACAATATACTCAGAACGTTAGCGGGGAAAAAGAAATGGGACATCACGGCGCAGCCGCAGACATGTACCACCCACTCACATACATGTCCCACCCAGATGCCCCACCCAGTCACATTATCCTGACACCAGGCTGACCAGTCCTAACACTAACCTCTTAATGCTGAGCGCCAAGCGAGGCGGCTGTTAGTACCATTTTTGTAAGTCTTAGGTATGACTCAGCCGGGGATCGAACCCAAGACCTCCCGCATTCGAGGCGGACGCTCTAACTACTAGGTCACCAGAGCGTTTCATTCAAAATGGAGAACAGAGTTTAGAAGAAAATAGAATAGTGGAGACGGTGAGGGGTGTTACTAAGGCCGATAAAATGGATACGTTAAGGGCTGGCCAGTTTACATCCTTACATATAATAAGTTAATTATTTCCCTTAGATATGGAGCACTGTCATCAATTAATCAACTTCCGGGGGCTACCTTTATCGACCGACTTTAATTTTATATAGTGTTACAATAAACTATTTCAACGAAGATGCTATAGAAAAGTGTAAAATCCAGATGCTTAAATCTTACCTGAGGCGGGGCCCCGAGTGGCCGAGTGGTCTAAAGCGCTCTCCGTTACGGATCACTGCCATCTCACCTCTGTCTGCGTGGGTTCGAGTCTAGAATTCGGCTAATGTGGGTATGTGAGAAAGCTTGCCAGTAGCTTCTCGTGGGTTGGTGGTTCTTCCTGGGGTTTTCCCGGGTTCTTCCTCCACATTAATACTGGTCGCCATGCATAGCCTATCGTGTGCTGAAAAATGGCGTTAAACCCCAACAACAACAACAACAACAACAACAGCTTACCAGAGGCAATATACGCAGAACGTTAGCGGGAAAAAGAAGGACTTTTCAAAGGACTTAAGTGGGGATTACAGTGTTCGGCCTACAAAATGTGAAACTTTGTTTCATCAAATGATCAGAAAAAAATGCAATCGCGCGCCGTTGTCAATGAATAATTGAACCAGAGATCAGTGTAACGTTCCAAAATTTGCAGACAATGACGTTTGCATTTAGTTTTGACAATGAAAGCAACGCGATAGTTAAAGAGTGAATAAAAAGACATTAATTTTCCTATCTCCTCAAATTGGCTTAAAAATATAAATCCGCATATTTTATATTTTTGGTGCGATATTTAAGTATTTAATTGCCAAGATTTTTTTTTACCTCAATACATTGTTAAAAAATAATGGAAAAATGTGTCTTATCTTGTTAGTTTCGCTTGAAAAATAACTTCGATAAGCGAACAAATGTATGGCTTTACCTTTACAATTTACCCCACCCCACCTCCTCATTGAATTCCAAAACTTATTACAATATATAATGTTGTGTATATTTGATTTAATTTATATTTGATTTAATTGACTTGTTTGTACGTTTTAAAATCGGGACGTCATTGCTCCCCCCCCCCCCCCCAGTTTGCATGTGCTGTAAAATTGATGTAGCCTATATACGAAAATTAACTAGTCCATCAAGTTGTGCCCCCCACCCGAAAAATTGAAATGACGTCCCTGCTATTACTATCTCTCTAATCTGTTATTCAGCCTGAATCAGCGCGTTGATATTTGCATGAATCGAGTTTTGCCATCCCTCCAATCAAGCATTGCCCACCCACCACCGAAAAAAGTTGAAATGACGTCCCTGTTTAAAATCTTTTTATTTTTAATTTCATTACATGTCAAAGTAATGTCATTTTGTTTACTAGGAATTTGATATTTTCCAGAAATTAGTAAGACCTATTAATAGAACCTTGTATCTTTTTGCTGACCTAGTTCCTGGCCTTGATTGAGAGTCAAGTAAACAACTTCTGTTTTTATTTATTTGTGTTGTGGGATACGTAGAGTGAGATCAAGGCTGTACTGGAATACGTGACCTTTGACATGTAAATAGCTTCTAAACTGTTCTGGAAGATGATCACGCGACCGTCATCCGGACATTTGTTTTGCGCAGTATTCAGGTTTTATACCGATGTCTATAACGAAATTAGTTAGTTGGGCTTTTACTCTGGAAAATGTTTGTTTGTGACCAGTTTGGAGTTACGTTTAAATTTTTATTCAAATTATTTGGATTCTAAAATATTAATTCTTTTTCCTGGAAATATTTGAGTGCTCATACAGAATTCTTGGACAAAGACATTTCTTGAAATTTTATTCGGAAATTCAAACACCGGAATATTGTTTGTGAAACAAAAAGGAACTGTAGATACAACAGCACAATACTAGCTACTGTATACGTCAGCGCCTTTGGAATTTTCTTCGGGACTCGAACTTGAATTCATTAAAACATATCATTACTAGGACTTCTAAATTTTAATTTGTGGATTATTCTTAGATTATTTCCAGATTTCTTTTCCTAAAACCGTAAGTTCTTATTTTCTTTTTCATTTGTACAATGTTTTTCCAGGGAAATAAATTATTATTTAAATTTTTTAAAGCTTGTTGTTTTCACTCTTTCTTTGTTATTGTTTATTAGAGCCTAAACACGTAACCTAAGAATAATTAATTATGTATTTATAATATTGGGGGACCTTGACCTTGTACACGAGTTATTTTTCTTGACTCTCTTTTTACTCTTTTCGGGTTGGGTGAAGCCCGCAATTATATTTCTTGTGTACATTAGAGCTCCATTGCAACGTAACGTTTAAAAGGAAGGATAAATATTTTTTCAAGTGCAAGGACAATCGGCCATTACGGACAAGACCTGGTGTGATTTTGTGGTTTTGGACCTTGAAGCAACCACCATCTATTTAACGCATTGCATTCGATTTAGATTTGTATGGTCGGTCAGCAATGATAAGAAAGAGACTCTATAGATTTGAATATATATTTGAACAATATAAACTGAAGAGTTTAAATTTATTTCATTAAGGCTACAATTGATATGAACATATATTGTTTACTACATTAGTTGTACATTTGTGTTGTTATATATGTAGGTGTTTTAAAAGTCAAAATTAGTGTCACAGAAACTGCGAAAATAATGTAATCGTGCATATGGTCATAGCAGGATACACTGGCTATTTGTATGGAAAAATGGGAACCAACCTGGAAATGGATGAACATAAAATATAGTATATATGGGTTAGGCTGACCAGGATTGGTTGATAATGTAAGTTATGTTCTAGTAACAAGAATCTTTCGAGAGCTTATCCTAGTTGTAGCTTGAAAAAAATAGAGACATTGTTTTATTGATGGAATTTCAGTCCTTTAACAGTCTTGAATTTGGAACACTCATTACTAAAATTAGCACCCGACCCTTTGGTGCGGAATTGAAACACACGTTTCAACCACATGTAGGTCCAGAAAATGCAGCGGCTCATATCCCTTTCTCTAGACAGAAGCTGACATCCAGGTTTCATTTATACTGATAAATATAGTTTTGTGCATGAGCACTCAGAAATTTAAAGTTATTGAATTTTTTATATCATGGTGTTTGCAAAGGTTTACTTTAGGAACTGAATTAGTACCGTGAGTCCGGCAGATTGGTGTGTGTGTGTGTGTACATATATATATATATATATATATATATATATATATATATATATATATATATATATATATATATATATATATATATATACACATGACCGCAGCAACGAGCAAGGCCAGCTCAGCTAACCCTCAACATAATCCACAGTCACAATCAACCGGATTGGAGATTAAAAGGAATCAACAGCATGGGTTTATAATGACATTAGCGTTAGAAGTTACTAGATCTCCAAGTGTTTCTAGAAAATTTTACATTTCTTTCAAATGGTCCATTATTGTCAATGTAATGTTTTGCCTGTAGTTTTTATTAGAACTACAATTAATAAACGTATAAGAGCAGTAAGTTTGCAGACAAATATTTCTTATAAATTATTGAGTAGGAATGCTGATGTATGCTCTCAGGAACTATGCACTGTCAGTGATTTCTGTGCTCAAACTTGAGTAGGAGTGCTGATGTATGATCACGAGAACTGACGTATGTTCTCAGGAAATGAACAGTAAGCAAACTAGACTAGGAGTTCTGGTGTATGCTCTCGGGAACTCTGCATACATTAATCTGTTTAAGCACTCAAACTTTAGTGCATGAGCACTTGACATAGAAAGTACTTTTACTACTGATGTCAACATTATTTGACCGTTGTTTGGTAAAAAGAAGTACCCCAGTAGCACATACTTCTTAGACCAGTCTGTAGTTAACGGTAAGAAAGGTAAGTATCTGGACTTCATTATATCTGGACACTCATCCTCATTTATTCATTACTTAATAACCGGCAGCTTCATTTTCTGCAGGGAGGTTGGAGTGGGATTTTTTTTCAGTTTTAAATTCGGACTCTCAACGTGCTTGAAAACAAATACGTGCTATGATTTAAAGAAGACGCAAAACTTTTTATATCCATTATATTAGTTGAAAAAGTAATTTAGCTTGAGGTGAAGGAAAATATATCCCGCTTTGAAAACAAGTACATCACCCCCACAAACTAAATGGACTGCACCTTATTTATCCCTACTTACGTTGCAGGTAATCGTGACAGCCTAATAAACAAATATTTGTTTAACTTTTAATCAATATAAAAATATGTATGATGCGTGTTTAATTTTTCTGAAATCAGATATTACACTGCTCAGTAGAATATATTTGAAATGTATATTGATTTCTGACAGTAATACGATCCATTGTTGACAGATCATTTAAAGTAGTTTGATGTTAAATGGGAAGGAAAGATAACTAACAAGCAGTGAAGGCTGGTTGCTCTTGTGTTTTAATGATGAAATATATCGACTGTTACAACTTACGTGTACGAAGTTTAATACATGTGTTGTTAGAACTTGTACCCCGTTCCATTACATCTGAGTAAGTGTGGTTGAGATTCATTTATCAGCATATTTTAACAAAGCTAATATTTAGGGAAAGTTCTTATGAGTGATGACATGAAATTTGTATATTTCAGACAACATTTAAACCAACTTCAAGTAAATAAATTGGTCAAGGTCAACATGCCGTGGATAGATACAGATAGCTGCTAGCAAACATGTTGTTTTGCATTCTTGATCACCATAAACCTCGAGCGCGGGAAATTTTCTCTGGTTAGTCAACCGCGTTGTAGGGGACACTGATGGGAACATCGCTCGGGCAGAATTCTGCAGCTGGTATGAGGCGCCATGAGGGAAAAAGTCGAGTCATTGAGAAAGTAGCAGTAGAAATTTGTGATATGAAGAGAATTCCACTTTCACATTTTGGATCAAATTGTTGGTGTTATCATTTTCATTTCATATGTTGAGTTTTTCAAATGTTGTCTGTTGAATATATAGCGGTAATTATAGATAGAGTTTATTTTTATCTGTTGAACTACTCAGCGGTGACTGAAATTAAAATATTTTATATCGGAAATTACAACACGTTGAATCCAATTGTTTGCGTTGAAAGTTCTTTTTCAAATGTCGAGTTTTAAAATTTTATCGGTCGAATTATACAGCGCTGGCTGAAATATATTTTTGCAATTTTAAGTTCTTGGATTTTAACTTTTGAATTCCACAACGGGGGTTGAAAATTCCAATTTGTCGAGTTTTATCCGTTCATTTCAACATTTCTAATGTCGAGGTTTTATCCGCGGCTGTGGATGTTCCATTTCCTGTGTCGAGGTTTTATTAGTGGTGGTTCAGTGTTCTATTTCCTATATCGAAGTTTTATTAGTGGTGGTTGGATGTTTCGTTTACTATGTCGAGGTTTTATCAGCGGTAGTTGAACATTCTTATGTCGAGAATTCCCGTTTCACATGTTGAATCGAATAGTGTGTGTTATGTTGTCTTTTATCCATTTATATGTTGTTTTAAGGACACTTTTTTGTCCATAAATGTGAGGATAAAACAGGCACTGCATGTATTTACGATATTCCGATTACTGGATGTAATCAAAACACAAGTAAACATTACACAATTTAAGGACACTTAATTATTACTGTCTTCTTCTAATGTTTAAGTCAGGGTGGTCCAACATCTTCAACATCGTGGGCGACATGGGCCAAAAATATAAAGTACATGGGACATGTGTGTTATATTATGAGTGCGGGATAAAACAAGAAACAAAATAAGCGTTCTTGTAGATGGACCACGCTGCTTTAAGCAATACAATTTCCTCCATTCGTTCCAATGATATTTACACTTTCAGCCTGAGCAGCAGGGAAGTTCTACAGACCAGGTGGCACAGACGAAATTAACCCTTCTAGACAAATAATTTCCGTAGAAGCCTCAGAATTCAAAAATAAAGCCTCCTACGCGAAATAATCCGAAAAATTCCCCCCAAATTTGCATTTTCGGACACAAAAAAAATGGCGGCTTTTTTGGGGGGGTATTGTAAAATTTATTTGCTGTAATTGACCATAATTTCATTATGGGGGTTGCAATTTTATGAGTAAATTTGATCAAGACCGACTCGATATCTACTACGAGGATCATGAAGATTAATCGTGACAAAACCGTGTGGTGTTGCCTGAGCGTGACTAAAGAAAATTTTGAACTTATTTATGTCCATGTCGCCGTTGCACCAAGTTTGATGGATATTTCTTAGCGTGTGAGTATCAACGCCATTAAATACCGATAAAATATTACAATTATCTCTAATCACCTTTGGAATTTGCGTATATCGCTGCGTCACGTAAATCACATCGGTGTTCTTGTGTCGGCCACGCGAGAATATCCTAGCCGGATTAGTTTGTTTATCCAGCATCACATCATCGAAAACAACAAGATTATTAGTATCACCGTCTAAACTTTCTACTGATGGAGATTCATTGATGTCCGTGATAAATTCTATTGTGCCATCCTCAGTATTATCACTAAATTCCTTTAGTACTTTATAACATCGCTGATCATCTACGGACGGCGCAACTAAATACAATTTATCCCATTTCAACCATCGCATTATCAAATTTAGCAACAACTGAGTTTTTCCAGAACCGGATGGTCCGATGATTATCATTCTAATCGAATTCGGTAGTGCGTCGACGTGTTTCACTTGCTCGCGTTTTTTCGTGGCTGAAAAATCAATTACATTCATGTTATTAGAATATTATGGATTCATATTGTGTTAAGTGTCGCACTCGAACTGCCACGCTAAATCCAACCGAAGTTGTCACGCGCAACAACAGGAATGCAATCAAGGGCGAATGTGCGGTTTGCGGAATAAGCAAATTTAGATTCGTTAAAAAAAAGATAGAAAAACCGGAGGAGACATTGCCGCCTCCATGAAAAATTTACCAGGATTGCCTTGGGCAAAATATCCCGGAGAAAAACATTTGCCAGGATACAATTATTGCGGGCCTGGCACAAGATTAGATATAAGACTTAATAATAATAATCAACCAAATCCCGGCGAAGAACCAGTAAATACCATCGATAACGCGTGCTATTATCACGATCTCGCATATCGCAGCGGAGATTTAGAACAACGACATCTCGCTGATGTGAAGCTAATTCACGCAATAGACGCCATTCCTAATAAAAAATTCAAAGAAAAATTGGTAACTTGGTTGATAAAAGGAGCAATGAAAGGTAAATTAGTCCTAGGCGCTGGTTAATTTATAATGGAGCAAATATATTATTCTCCGCGAGGATTCTGGAAAGGAAAATCAGCAATTGCCAAACTTGCCAAGGCTGCAAAAGTAAAACACTCCACCGCTGCATTATGGTTATCAAAACAAGCTATTTGGCAAATTTATCTTCCTCCGCCTAAGAAAATACCATACGCGAGTTTCTCCGTCAGTGTCCCTAATGAAGTTCATCAAGCTGATTTAATGTTTCTTCCTCACGATACCGTTAATGGAATCACATACAAATATGTTTTGACAATTGTTGATATTGCTAGTAGATATAAAGAAGCGGAACCGCTATCAAATAAAACAGCAACGGAAATAGCAAATGCATTTGAGAGAATTTATTCACGATCTCCATTGACATGGCCGAATCTTCTCCAGATTGATCCAGGACGAGAATTTCTTGGCGCGGTTACTGCGTTAATGAAAAAGAATAACGTTAAAATCCGTCGCGGTATTGTAGGTGTTCATCGCAATCAGGCTATCGTTGAAAGATTCAACAAAACACTAGCGGAACGATTATTCGGGTATCAATACGCGAGGGAATTTATCCAAGATAAACGATCTCACGATTGGGTAACAAGATTACCTCACGTGATTAACGCACTAAATAACGAGGTAACACGAACGATATCAATGAAACCCGCAATTGCAATTACAAAAACAAAAATACCACTAAAGCGAAGTTCAATAATTTCGCCTGTGCTGGGTAGCGTCACGGTTAGATATTTATATAAAGAAGGCGAGGCCGAAGGTGGCAGAAAAAGAGCAACCGATCCAAACTGGAGTGTTACGACACATAAAATATCGGCAGTAACAAGATCATCAGGAAGACCAGCAATTTATTTTCTAGATTCACTAGCACCGCAACGAGGATTTACCAAAGAGGAACTACAAGTAATTCCAAATGATACTCAATTACCACCATCTTCGTTAATGTGAAATCTAATTCTACCCAACTGAGATAATTTTCTTACTCGAGAAACTGCCAGATAAACTAAATTCGACCAGGAAATTCTATCATCAACAATCCAAACTTGACCATCTACTGTTAATCCCTGTGACGAGTGAATAGTTGCTGCGTATCCGAGTTTCCACGGTGATCTTTCTGCGTTTATCGCATCATTGACAAGATTAATATCGACGAAAATAATATCGTTTAAAACCATTATTTTTTCTTCTCCGCATGGCAAAGTAACATTAATATTTTGTTTTCTAGTATCAGCTGGCCTATAGCACAACGGAACCTGCAACGTTGGAAATCTCTCACAGTGAAGCTTAAATAATATTTTCTGAATAGTATCGCGAATAATTTTCCTACTAGCAACTATCAAATGATCAGGACGCCACAAATTTAGAAAATTATCCATCGAAGTCTCATCTATTATTTTTCTCATCACATCACATTGAATTTTATTAGGTTGCAATCGAATTAGTTTTTTAAACTCAGTCAATAAATTATCATTGGATCTATAATCAGCATCAATTTCTTCATAATAATCTACAAAGTTTCTAAGCCACCTGTGAGGAGATTCACCATCAATAGGATCAGGTTGTCCATGATCGCCGCACATTATTACTGCAGTATTTTTTTCTTCTAGCCAACTCAGGAATGATTTTAACAAAACTAAATTTACTGTGCAAATTTCATCAAATATTATAATCTTGTTGATATATTTGTTTCCCATTCGAGCTGGATCCCATAATCCACCGCTGTATTTGAAATAGCTGTGATAAGTACAAGAATTAACGCCACGTTGTTTTATTTCTCGTGCTAGTCTGTGTGTTGGAGTCAACACGATCATATCAGAATTTGAAAATAAGTTTATTGCTCGTGTTGTTTTACCACTACCGCCAGGACCATTAAGATAAACAAATTTATTTCGTGAAATCGGATCAAACGCAGATGCGGCCGTTGATACTTCATCATATTGGTCTTTGTGAAACTTATCGCAATCTTCTACATCCGCGTCCTCACAATAATCTAGAATATCCTCATTTTTTATTCTCCAGGTTCCCCAAGACCCATTAGCGATTAAATTTTCTAATCTGCACTGATATTTCTTATCGATATAAAATGAATCAGTTGCAACCCTAACTGCGATATCAGCAAATTTATTTATCATTGACAACAAATTAATACTCACATAAGCGAGCATCGATGATCTTAAATGAGTATACTGCGCTGATTCTCCATCGAGATAAGTAATCACGGTACCTAATTTCGTTCCATCAATAATAATATTTTCTCTATTGCAAAATATTCCACGCGATACCGTATCGGCAATAATAAAATCCATCTCAGCATCATTGATAAATAATCTAGCGTGTCTGTGTTTATGATCAACTGATCCTCCTTGAGTAAATTTACCAATTATTTTTCTTCCAATATCTTTCGCGTTTTCGCAGTCCGTGGGCAACCACACTTCAGTTTGTTTCCTATACGATATAATTGCCTCGCTTATCGTCAACGATATCAACATCGATGAATCTAGCATATATCTCAACAGCACTATGGGAACCCATCTTCGCTGAGATAAATGCCGACCAAACCAAATATAGCAAATCCTATGTAAATTCTCAGCAAGTTCGAACGAAGTAACATTAGCGAATCCTGTCATAACAAAATCAGGTAACGGTCCGTTAATTGCCACTCTAGTCATCTCGCTAGTAGGGTGACCAAATTTAGCAAAGTAATCCGCACAATCGCCATACCCAAGGAAACTTCCAGGGTAGCACGCGCTCATGTCAACGGAGATCATATCTTCGAAATTGTATTTTGTATTCCATAATCCTCCATGGCCATATTCGATACAGCTAAGTTGAATATCATTGAGAAATTTATTTCTTGTAGGTTTCCACGAATTTCTCTCTCTGGCGGCGTGAGCGGCAACAGAGGAAACAGTAAAGCAATTTGTCAGCAACTGATCTGGATTTGACGAATACTTCTCCGCGATATTTTTCATCGAATCATGTAATTTTTCATCACGGTAAATATCTCCGCACGGCAAGATGAATTGATCGTATTTTTCTTCGCTGGAAAATAACCAAACTGATATTGGATCGGACTTGGCTAATAATTTGATATACCGGAACATTGCATCAACGTCATTAACGGGATAGAATTTAACAACACGATCTCGTGGAAATATCATTACCGACTGCGACCACGCATGTGAGTTATGATCAACAATTTCGATTGGTGTTCCTCGGGATTTATACGGTGACGAGTATAATATTTCACCCGATAGTGTTTTAACCGTAATAGGAAATTTAAGTTTCTTACTCAGCGCAGCAACATCGTCAATTGATGCGCCATCAACAACTGTCTTTGCCCATGAATTAATTTTATCCAATCTCAATTGGGTTAGACCGGATCCGCGACGAGTATTTTTCATGTGCTCGATAACTCTCTCAGCAACGCAATTTATCATCGGTGATTCTTTCATCGCTGGTAGATTTTTCGCGTCAGGATTATTATTCAGCCGATAAATTCCATAAACAACAGCACTAGAAGGATACGCCCTAGCATAATAAGGACCATCAATTCCCAATAACAATCCCGGTTTCGAATTCTTATCAAGAACGACGTTTTTCTTACCGCCTCGCACCGGGTCTCGTTTATCACGAATAATCCAAGTATCGTCCGGCATTTGTGCAATAAATTTTATTCCAAAGATAAATCGTTCATCTTTGTGTTCAGATTTTATGTGTTCGATTATATTCTTCGCTCGCTCCAGATTCATCGTAACATCAATGAAATTAGTTTTCCACGTCGACCAAACATGAATCGCGCCATCATCGAAAAATTCTTTCTTTGCACGATCAACTTCAGGAATAATATATTCTGCCTCATCAAGATCAAATAAATCCATTATTATATTTTAGACAAATGTTTAAATTATAATGAATCAATGTTCATGGATAATAGTTGGATCAACAAAATCATGCGATAAATCCTGCAGAGGTGAATATTGCGGCGCTCATATATACGAAGTTCGACGAGGCAACAAAGGACCACAGCGGTGTTTAGTTTGTCAAGTTGGAACTCGAGGAAAGACAAGGTTGTGTTTCTCTTGTGGAGGAAAGAAATATCGTGAGTTACGGAGATATTACGAAAAAAGATCTTCCTCAGTAATTTCTTGTGAAGAAGATTATATTAATCGTTTCAAAGCAAATTATGATTTAGAAGTATAAAATATCATATATGGAAACAAAATCAACGATTCCTATGAGAGAATATAAATCACATCCCATCATCGAAGGCTACGAAGCTTCTACTGATGGAAATATCAGACACATCAGAACAAAAAATCTTGTTGGTCATACTGATATGAATGGTTATCTCAAAATTTCAATCTCCAAAACCAATAAAAGAAGACAAACAAGTTATTTTATTCACAGATTTGTATTCGAGTGTTTCAATGGACTCATCAAGGATAATTTGGTTATCGACCATATTGATGGAAATAAACTCAACAACAAACTTTCCAATCTTCGAGCTGTGACTCAAAGTGAAAATTCAAAATTTGGTAATACTGGTGGCGCACGATTCGCTAAAACTATTAAGTCGATAAATCAAGAAACAAATGAAGAAATTATATTTGTGTCAATATATGCTGCTGCGAAATTTTATGAAATTACTCCAGTATCGATATGGCGAGCAGCTGAGGGAATAATTCACAGAACATTTTCATATAATCTCGGCGAATGGATCAAATTCTCTTATATTCCAATAATATTTGATGATGACGACGAAGAATAATTAAATACTACAAAATTAGTATAATGGACGAAGAAACAATAAACGACATCATTGGAGAGATTAATAATCTGAAAAAAAAGATAGATCTTCCATCGGACCTTGATGTGAATAAAATCAGATCAGAATTCGAAACAATTATTCTAGGGAGACTCGAATATAAATATACTCTGCCGTCAGAATATAAATTAATAAAGAAAATTCAAATCGCGATGTATCAATCACTTGCGACAGTCAACGATGATCACATCGAAGATTTTGTTAAATTATCAACGCTAGTAGAAAAAGCTAGATCGACTTTATCCGACGCATATGAATCAAGGAAAATCACAAGTTCTCGTGTCAGACAACTGAAAAAACTTGTTGATGAGAATAAAGCAAGAGAATCCTTGATTCCTAAGACGGTATAAATTTCACAAAAAAATAATTTTTGAAAAATTCTCCTGGTTTTTATTTATTTTTTTAGCCATTTTTTCCTGGGATATAGATTCATGATTTTACCAACAAACTAATACTCAGCGTTTCTCCGCGAATATCAAGTAAATTTCCATCTTGATTTGTTAGTTTGAAATTTATTCTTGATAATATTCGATTATTACATCGTAAGTAAAAAGGATTAACCGGCTCCTTTATTATCAAGTAACCAGGAGAGACGTTAGGAGAGAATGTGTATAATACAAAACCTTGTTCCGCCTTTGATATTGTAGAATCAACATTATAACTCCCTTCTACAATATCAGCATGAAGATAAATAGCAATCACTTCGGTTATATTAACAATATCAGGAGAAATATGTCTTCCTTTTCCAAATCCGTCATTATCGTGAGTTAGTATTGTTTTTATCTGTGATTCCTTCCTAACCCAAGCGTCATGCAATTTAGGAAATAACCTATTAGTTGCATCAGTGACAAATTTTCTCATCTCATCAACGTTATAGCCGGGAAACTTATAATTTGGCAAAGTCTTTTCGGTTAGGTTATGTCGTTTCTTGAAAGCGTCAATAATATAACCAAATTTACCGCCTATACCAATGACAGCAGAATCTTCTATATAATCTATCGCTTGGTTGTTAATAAATTCCATATCGGCGGCTATTTTATTTATCCGCTCCGTTGTTATTATAATTTCGTTACACGAAGTTTGTACGTTGAATATGCACTCTTGGAAATAATGTTCCAGCAAATTCTTTTGTTCTTCGTATTTGTCTATAATTCTAACGAATAATATTATAATGCCATCCTCAAACAATTTCAACTCAGATTCTGACCCTAAGAAAAATAAAGCACTATCCTTTATTTTTTTATATTGACCAATAAAATCCAGATCGATTCCGTGGTAGTCTTTTTTATCGCTGATAAAGTCGGTCTTCACCGGCTCTGGTGTTATTCCACCGGGCGGAATATTAGACCAACCAAATACTGATCGGATAGATGAACGGTAAATATCTACCATATACGGCGATTTTACTTCAATTATTGATGATAACGTTGGTTCGTGTGCTGATATCTTTATTCCTGGATGAGCATCGCCAGTAATATTCGATATTCTAGTGTTGAACTCGCTATTTATCTGTTCAATCTCATAACTGCCGGTTGGTATACTAACGACAAACCAACTAGGAGTTCCATCGGCGTGTTTCTTATCAGCAACAACAAGTGAATTGTTTGATAATAATTTACCGAATGATTTTGATCTGATATTAGGCCAGCTATTATAAACACGAAGTTGTATCAATGCTATTTCCTTGACGCTAATTGGAGTTGGAAAATTAATACTAAACTCGGGTTTCGTTGAACTTAGTGATATTAACGTTATTGTCGGCGGTGTTGTGTTGGTCACTATCTGGACTAACTCGGACATTATTAATATTTATTTGTTCAATCTCCAAGTAGATTTCTATCATTAAGGAAAATTCCAAATCGGATATAATACCATCGTTGAGACTTTCCGAAATCAGCGATGATAATTTCGAATACGCGTCATTTATCTTAGTTAATTTATTTTTGTACGATGATAATTTCTCACTTGTGCACGAAGATATTTTTTTCGCGATGATATTCAAAACACCCGCGATTGTCGTTGTTGACGAGATTATTATTGTTGCTACGATTGGCGCGATTGTTGTTACCGCGGATAATATTATTCCTGCACCAACAACTACGGCCGATACCGTGTACACGGCAACATCAATGATAACTAATCTGCGCTGGTATTTATTTATTTTTATCTGATACTCGTCTATTTGTTTTTTTAGCGAATCTTGCCATGATCGCGCAAGATTATATCGATAATCCGATGCGGTCATTATTAATTATTTATCTAACCAATTGAGCTGGGTTAATCATTTTATATTCTTCTCATCAAAACCCTCCCAAGTCAAAATCTCGGGAGATAAATACTCGAAAATTATGAAATAACGAGTTGGTTCCGTGATGGTTCTATCTGGTGGTGTTAATTTGAAAATTTTACCGATATTTTTTTTCATGGAAATAACTAAAAATCCAAAAATATTCATTATTTTATAATCATCGGTTGATATGACAAATGTTATTAACTCAGTAATGATATATATTCGATATATACCACTAATTTGCGGAGTGAATATAAATTCATCATTAAGAGGATACCAATAACGGTACTCTACGTGAACCACAAACGACACACGACAGGGTAAATTATTTGTTACCACTTCATTAGGTATCGTGATACGCGCCAGTTCAAGAATATTCAATGATGATAATTTTGTGTTGATACCTAGAATTTCTTTATCGTATAATGTCGTATCAACTTTTTCATTTATTGCTGTATTTACCTTAGCAATTTCTTCGTTGATAGATTTTACTCTCTCGTCAAGATCGTCGTGTGATGTTTTATCGACCTTTCCATTAACGATTTGACGTATCACAGAAATTTCTTCGTTAATTTTGATAATATCCTCGTTGATTTTCTTTGTTTTCTCGTTAAGAAAATTATGTGATGTTTTATCAACTTTTTTTTCCATTACGGTATTTATCTTGGTAACATCTGCGAGAATACCAACAACATCATCGCCGATTTTCTTTGTTCTTTTTAGGAGATTATCGTGTGATGTTTTATCAGTTTTTTGATTCGCTAATTCACGAACTGCGGTAACATCATCGTTGATGGATTTTATTTTCTCGTCGTGTGCTGATTTATCAACTTTCTGAAGTATTGCGGTATTTATATTTGTAACATCGGCGAGAATGTTATTAACGTCCCTGGTTGCTCTTGTTAGTTTTTCACCAAGATTGTCGTGTGCTGATTTATCGACTTTCTGCTGTGTTAATCCACGAACTACTTCAATGTCCTTACTAACCTTAATAATGTCCTCGTTGATTTTCTTTGTTTTTTCGTCGTGTAATGATTTATCAACTTTTTGATTTGCTAATACACGAACTGTGTTAATATCCTCATCAATCTTCTTTGTTTTTTCGTCGTGTAATGATTTATCAACTTTTTGATTTGCTAATACACGAACTGTGTTAATATCCTCATCAATCTTCTTTGTTTTTTCGTCGTGTAATGATTTATCAACTTTTTCACTTATTGAGGTATTTATATTGGTAATGTCGGCAAGAACACCATTAATATCCTTGGTAATTCTTGTTAGTTTTTCGCTAAGATTGTTGTGTGATGTTTTATCAACTTTTTGATGCGTTAATTCGTGAATTGTTTCAACTTCCTTACTGATTTTAGTGATATCTTCACCAATTTTCTTTGTTTTCTCGTCGTGTGATGTTTTATCAACTTTTTGATTTGCTAATACACGAACCGTTTCAACTTCCTTACTGATTTTAGTAATATCATCATCGATCTTCTTTGTTTTTTCATCATGTGATGTTTTATCGACTTTTTGATTTGCTAATACACGAACTACGTTAATATCTGCGAGAATGCCAGTAACATCTCTGGCTGTTCTTGTTAATTTTTCACCAAGATCGTCGTGTGATTTTTTATCAATTTTTTCATTTGCGATTTGGCGTACTGCGTTAATGTCTTCTGTTTTCTCGTCAATTTTTTGCTGCATTAATTCACGAACCGCGATAATATCTTTGCTGATTTGAGCGATATCATCATTTATTTTCTTCATTTTATCGTCGTGTGATGTTTTATCAATTTTTTGATTTGCTAATCCACGAACCGCTTCAATGTCGTTGTTGATTTTGGCGATATCATCGTTGATGGATTTTGTTTTCTTGATAAGATCGTCGTCACCTTGACGCGATAATTCACGAACCGCTTCAATGTCATTGTTGATTTTGGAGATATCATCGTTGATGGATTTTGTTTTCTTGATAAGATCGTCGTATAATATTTTATCGCTTTTTTGTTCCGTTATGTTTTTTATTTCAGTAATGTCGGTGATAATATTAGCAATATCTTCGTTGATTTTATTTACCTTATCGATAAGATTATCATGTGATTTCTGATCAACTTTTTTCTTCGTTAGTTGATCTGCGGCGAATGAAGTATCGGTAGTTTTCTTTATATTCTCGTCGACTTTCTTGCTAAGTTGTTTTAAGGTTTCATCAAGTTTTTTAAGATCGTTAGTTAGTTTGGTTAGTTGTTTTGTAAGTTTTTCTTGATCTTCGTCGTAGATTTTTTTATCCAATTTTAACAACAACGTCGCTGATAGATCTTCATCAGATTTTTCTACGTCCGCGATATTTGCCTTCGATGATAATTTCGTGATAATACTATTTATATCAATGATGTATTTTGTCACCGAATTCGATAATTGAGTAAATTGATTAATATGTTCATTATATTCATCTCGTTTGACAATATCAACTATTTTGATGTTGCTAGTTTGTAATCGCCCTTCGGTATTCTGAAAAACAGCAACTTCGCCAGGATCAACTTCTGATAACGACAGAAGATTGTTAATATCACTTTTGGTTACAAACTTTGATTTTTCCACATCCTCTTCGTCTGTTTTCTTTCTAAAGAGAGATCTACCGTAAATGTCAACCATGATATTTATCTACGGTATATTCAAATAAAATTTTGTGATAAGGGCGGGATGATTTTGAAATTGCATCAAGAACGTTAATTGATTCTGGACCGCATATTGGTGGATCGGTTGATGTTTGCGTTGGAAGTGTTGAATACCAAACTGGAAGTTTCAACGAGGAGATATATTTGAAAAATTCGTTTGGCGGCGCTAGTCCGTATGAATCAAAATAAATGATTTCACGAGGATTAATCGCGTAGGCAACCCAGTGAGTGCCAGGACCGGAATTTTTATCGAGATTTATTATTCCTGTCTCGGTAGAGTTTGGTTTGTTAGGTAGTTGATCTCGCATGAATACTCCTCTGAAAAATTTTATTTTCTTTTTTTTTGCTTCGTTGATTAAATCTAAATTCGATGATGGCGTGATGATCTTAGGCCGGATCCGTATATTGGAGGTCTTCCTAGTCTCAGGCCGGATCCGCGATGGTATTTTTTTTTACCGTATCTTCCTCCGGTAACTTTATCCAATAATTTTTTAACTCCAAATCCAGCCGTTGCTGATAACGCGCCGCTTATCAACGGAGCTAATAACGGTAATAGAAAAGGAAGGAAGCCACCTACCTTGATCATGTCTTTTACTGCGCCAATGGAGAGAGTTACATGAACACCAGAATTCGCTGATTTGGCTTTGGTAAATCGTCCGTGTTGACCTCGTGTCAGTGATAGTTTGTTAGGTCCGCCGTGAATCTGATTATTTTTCAAGATTAATTTCAATCCTCGCCGCGCCTTTGTTGCTGCTTGAAGTTTTTTTATCTGACCCGGGGTCAGTGTTACGCTGACGTGTTCGTATGGCATATTAATAATCAATTTATCTAAATTTAGAATTTATCACATATTTTCTACGGGTGCGTCGATGACTCTCATTCTACCACTAATGCCTTCTAGGATCATTGTTCTATCACTAAGAATAACCGCAATAGCCCTTGCTGGCCCTCCAGTGTTTATTCTTGCTTTGAAATGAATATCGACAACCGACTGCTTTACCAAATCAAGATGTTCCAGGGAAAAGTAATAGATGGGATATAGAGTATTAAAATCCAATTGTGATATTTGCAATCCGGTATCAATATTTTGATCGCGACCCATATAACTTAATAATCGATGATACGCGCGCGCAGTGGAATAATTAGTAAAATTAATAGCTATTTCCTCGGTTGGTTCCTGTTGACCGTTTATTCTTAGTGAAACATTTGTTGCCTCAAATTGATCAAATATCATGTGACTGTGAGTTTGATCGTATCTATTTGCATTTTGAAGAACAATGAAGATATGCCTGGGCGCTGAAACACCTTGCTGTGACGCAATTCGCCAAGTGTATATTCCGTTCATATTAACATCGGAGGAGTCGGTTGTTGTTGTTAGCCAGGACATTATGGATTTTCCTCCTTGATTCATGAATGATAATAATTTTTCTTCTTCGCGAATTGATGGTGTTACTGCTGGCATCCACAAAGTAATTTTATTTAATGTTACCTTACCAGCATCACCCGCATCTCGCCAAATGGCTCTATCATTACCCGCGGCGTCTCGAATAAAGGAAATTGTATGCTTTGCTCCATAAATAACTTTCCTGAAATGCCGGCAAAATCCAAAAATGTGAGACAACGGAATTGCACAGGAGAAATTATTCTCGGCTCCAACTAACATTTTTTTTCGCGTGGCAAATCCAAGATTATAATTTTCAGTTTGATTAATTATCATATTTTCAACATCAACATTAGCATTGCCGGCGTTATTATTCGGACGTCTAACAACAAACGGTTTAAATATCGGCGCATTAGAATTATCCTTAGCAAACATCATACTAGGACCAGCTGATCTGGTAAAATCATCCGAGTATCTTGCTAGGCCTATAATCGTTGTTGCTACATCAACATTGTCAGTGATTGATTCAATCTCTCTTCCATCAATCATGTAAGTGGCACTCTTGAATAATGCCATGATACCGTTATTGACAAATCCAACGTTAAAATCTGCAGCGTAGTTGGTATTATCGGTTTTATTAAGTATCCCAACAACCTCGATATACGCCTCAGACGGAAGAAAATATCTTGTTGTATCGTGAACTTGAATTTCCTTGCGGTTAGGTGTATTTGGTTCAACTACCTCGTACGAGAAATACTGAAAATCTCGTATTGATGTGTCTCTACCCACAGACTCGTCCATGTCAAACACTTCATTTGACACTTGTGAAAACATTATTACTAATGATATCGTCTAAAACGAAGACCATCTCCTGAAATGAAACTTGTATTTCCAAGATTTGTATTTGCAATCTCATGAGCTAGATTTGTGTTTGCAATTTCATGAGCTAGATTTGTGTTTGCAATTTCATGTGCTATATTCGTCTTAGCAACTTCCTGCGCCATATCATTTATTTTCTTATTTGCTGCTTCATTTATGGTTTTGCTAATTTCTGGTGGCATCTCTCTAGTGATAGGTAATCTGACTGGTCTTTTTTTACGTATTAAATTTAATATTTTATCTTTGACAGCGTTGAATCCTTTACTAGCTAAATTACTAATGCCAGAAACAGCAGTCTCGCCAATCTTTCCTATTGCTTTTAATCCTAGTTGTTTGATCACTGGACCAATTTTAGGTGCTACTCGCGTGACAAAACTTCCAATAATATCGCCTAATCCATTACCGTGAATATATTTATATACTGGCAATCTAGAGTTTACTACGCGAACCAATGCTGGTCTGCGTTGATGTTTATGAATAATCATATTATTTCAATTGTGTTGATTTAATCAATAAGTTCGCCGATGAGATCTTTATAAATGTGGGAATCAATTACACCACCGCGAAATAATCGCTGACAAATATCTGAAGCTTCATTGACTATCTCACGAGAGTTATTTCCAGCTCGTTTTCCTCCGATTAATACTTCAAGACGAGAAACATCGTTAACAACACTGTCGGGGCAAACAGTATATCCACTTCCGTATTTTGGTTTTGGCGATGACAATGGCGAGAAAAATTCTCCTTCTTCTTCTTCTATACCCATATTTTTTACTTGTTCGTAAAATTTTTTGAATCCAGGATGATTAGGATCTATTTTCTCTCCCCTTCTTGCAAAATACACAACAGGTATCCATTGTTCTGGGGTATAGGTATCTATTTTGCTGGGTTGCAAATATTTACCTCTTTCGCTATATTTAACGGCAATTTCTTCCGGTTTGCCGGATTGTAGTTTTTTAAATCCAGATGGTGTAAAATTTTCTTTGGGATTTTTATTAGTAAGTTCTGAAAATTCTGTTGATACTGTAGGAGGATCCGGTTCACTTGCAAAACCTTCAAATTTTTTATATGTTTCATCATTACTTCTAACCTGAGATAAATTAAATTTTATCCGATATATTGCTTTATACCAACTATCCTTATAAGTATAATTTTTCTTTCCTTCTACCGTTAAATAATTATTATTAATATAAAAACTTCTTTTTGCGTAATATCCAAGTTCTTCAAGATTACTAGAATCAATTTTTTCTAATTCTCCAGATACCTCGTTAAAACCTTCTGGTGTAAAAAATTTAGTTTTTATATTCGCGAGAGGATCGGGTTTTGCTAATTTTGCTTCTAGTTCTTCCTTTTCTCTTTCTCTTTTTAATTGTTCTTGTTCCTCTATATGTTGTTGTTGTAGTTGTCGTTGTCGTTTTTCTTCTTCATTTTCTATTCGTCGTAGTTCTGCTCTTCCTTCTTCTTCTAGTTCTTCTTTTTCTCTTTTTTGTTTTTCTTTTTCATATTCATCTTCAGATTGTCCAAATAAAAGTTTCGCTTCTTCTTCGCGTCGCCAATCCGGTGATAAAGATCTTCTAGTAGATTGAATTAATTCTTCATTATCTTTTTGCAATCTTTGCATTTGTTTTTGTAAAACTAATATTTCTTTTTGTAATTGTTCTTTATCCTGACGCGATTGTGCTTTATCCTGACGTGCTTGTTCTTGTCTGTGTTGAATTTGCTCAAGTTGATCAGGAACAATTCGAGCATGTTGCTCAATATCTCTCGTCATCGGAATAAGCCCAATATCTCTAAGTTCCTTATCTTTCGTTTGTTTGCCGTATGCGACTTGTTCGATAACTCCGGTGACTGGACTCAACCACTTCGATGATACTTCACCAATATGATGTTGCTCGTCATCGTACTCACGAACTTTTTTCTTAAATAATCGTTTTGTCGGAATAAGCTTCTTTACTGCCGCTAATTGCTCTCGCGCTAATCTAGCCGAATGAGGTTCTCCAACTCTACTAGTTTTTTTACTCATCTTATTTTCAACGATATTGTTTTATTGTGAAATAAAATTAGCATCCGCAACCCAAATTCAATTACGGCAAATAAATTTTACAATACCCCCCCAAAAAAGCCGCCATTTTTTTTGTGTCCGAAAATGCAAATTTGGGGGGAATTTTTCGGATTATTTCGCGTAGGAGGCTTTATTTTTGAATTCTGAGGCTTCTACGGAAATTATTTGTCTAGAAGGGTTAATTTCGTCTGTGCCACCTGGTCTGTAGAACTTCCCTGCTGCTCAGCCTGTCTAATATTTTCAAGATGACAGCGATATATCTGTTCAAGCGAGCGCCATAGACCATTCGCTTCCCCCCCCCCCCCCGGGCCGGAGTAGGGAAGGTAATTATTAAATACAATCTGTATTTGTGTTACATTAATATTAAAGGATATTTGTAATGTATATTGACTGTTTCATAATGTTGTAAACAGGGATCGAACTATTTTTCTGGCATAATTGTGGCTAAATGGCACCTCATTTGACATTGACATGCAGAGAAATATAGCTTTGGGTAGCAACTGCATTTTAAGCATTTCCAGCACATAGTTTTAACAATCTACCTTTTACAAACACTTTGATATATAAAACATAGACCGGTTGCATAGCGCTTATTATTTCCATGGGGCCTCTCTATCCTCCTCTGAATTGTTTATTATTCTTGTTGTTGTTAAACTAGTAAATCTTCGAAGGGGTAGTTAATTTGAAAGAATCGAAAAATACATTGATTCATTTGTTGTTGGTGTTGTTATGGACATAAAGCCATGTTTCAGCACATGACAGGCTATATATGGCGGTCAACAGGAAGAATTCGGGAAAAGCCACTGACCCACGGGAAGCTACTGGCAAACTTTCTCACTCACTCACGCAGGCCGAACCTAGGACTAGAACTCAAGCGGACAGAGGTGAGATTGCAGACCACTCGGGTAGCTACCCGGGGTATCCATTGCAAAGAAATTCACATTTACATTCTTGAGACATTAAATGGGGCATTTTGTAACTAAACAAAGGGCTAATGATGGTGAAAACGCTTGGTACAGTTCACAAAACGGTCTGACCCTGGATATAAAGGCTAAGGACAAGACCGCAGTGGCACCATTTTAAAACGGTAGGGGCGGTGGTGGTGGTGCATTGCTGCAATAAACCAGACATATGCCGTTCACGGCACACTTCTGTGAACTTTTGTTGTGCACAATTCAAGTGCAGTGATTTAACTGTTTATAGTGTACTGCACTCATCAATACCTATTTTAAGACCAGTGTACTACACTCATCAAAACTTATTTTAAGACCAGTGTACTACACTCATCAAAACCTATCTTCAGACCAGTGTACTACACTCATCAAAACCTATTTTAAGACCAATGTACTGCACTCATCAAAACCTATTTTAAGACCAGTGTACTACACTCATCAAAACCTATTTTAAGTCCAGTGTACTACACTCATCAAAACCTATTTTAAGATCAAGTTGGATGTTTATGATGCGTATAATCCGTAAGAAACGGAACTAAACACAAAACGGCCAGAGCATGTCTGTCAAGTCCGCACTCTACACAGTGATATAAAGTGTTTGGCATTGACCTCAGTTTCCAAAGGTGACGCGAGCATGCTAAAGTATGAATTATTTTCTTCATAATAATTCGTCCAATATAATTCAAGAGATTCAATCTAAAATCTAGACAAGAAAAAGAAGTTTCAGCCACCGCTGTGTTGTTTAATGAAGTTGTAAAATTCGAAATATAAAACGGAACTTTAAACACCAGCAATTTGCAACAGCACGTGAAATTGTAATTCTCGACAGAGTACATTGAAATTTCAGTTTGAAGTTTTTCATGGGACTAGCTTTTGTCCGCTTTTTTCATGCGGCTATCATGTTTTAACTGCGAATTTGGACAGTTCTCGTCTGGATTGGAGTGTGATAAGCTCTGTGAATGCTTCCATGTTTGTTTAATAGTGCTGTTTCAACACAAATTCCCAACAAACACGTTCTTTAATTAGAAGATACCATTTAAACCAACTTTAAGTAAAATACACAGATCTAGGTCAACCCGCCCTGGATAGATACAGCTAGCTGCTAGTAAACATGTTGTTTTGCATTCTTGATCACCATGATCCTGCAGCGCGGGAAATTTATAGGGATAGTCAATCCAGTGCACCGAACATAAATTGGATTGTGTGTGTTTGGTGATTCGTCTCGTATCACACATATTACTACAGCAATGGCCGAGAGCCTTCTGTCGCCCGGTTATCGCTCTGGCATGCTATTTTCTGAGGAAACGTATTGCAATTAGCTCCAACCACCCAAATATATTACAGCCGATAGCTGCATCAAAAAAATTAGGAATAATTTGTACACAGCAATTCTCACTTAATTACCTACAAATCATGTTTGTTGATCTAATTTCTTTTTTCTTTACAAATTGTACTCTAAATATTCTTTCCTTTAAAATTTTTTTATGACTTACGTAAATACATGCAAAATTACATTATCTCTGCCTATATGTCGTCTAAGGGTGTGTGTTTATATCTTTCTATCTATCTATCTTATTTTTAACGTGTCTTTAACAATTTTACTCACAGCGCTACGATGTCTGCAGTGTGGCAGTTTATAGTGATGTCTAGCATTGGGGCATCATACCGCAGACATGCAACATCATATCCTACCCAATCACATTGCCTCGACACCAGGCAGACCAGTCCTACCACTAACCTCATAACGCTGAGCGCCAAGCGAGGCATCTGCTAGTACACCAGTTTTAAAGTCTTTGGTCTGACTCGTCCGGTGTTAGAATTCGCGACTCCCGCCAGCGGCGTCGCCAGGGTTGGTGTCACCCAGTGCGGTAAATTCATGGTGTCACCCCTCCAGACTTCCACCATGGATTTCTTCTTCTTAAAATAAGTCCACTGTGCTTGTCATGTATTTAACTATGATCGGTTATCCGCTTATGAAATCCGACTAATCCGCACCCCGCACCCCCCTAGCGACGCCACTGACTCCCGCATCAGGCGGACTTTCTTACCACTTAGGCCAACGGAGCGGTTTCCCGGGGAGAGGGAGGGAACTACAATTTTTGTTTGAACCAGGATATTTATTTGCTTTTTTATTTGACATCAGTAGATAATTTTTGCAAGCATTATAATGTATTTAATTAGTTATTTTTTCTTCTAAATACCAGTGCAAGAATATGTTATTTTCTGAAGCTATTTGGGGGCCTTTTTATAAAAAAGAAAATAATTTTCGCCACCCACTCCCCCCGTTCGAAAAGGAAGTGGTTGGGCCATCCCCAAGCAAGTCATGTAAATTATCGATGTAAATGTGTAAATTATATAACTATATTGCCCGTGTCAACAAGATAAGATAGACTTTTTTGTCATTCTTAATCATTCAAGCCCTTTTTAAAAATGGTGGTTCTTCCTATCCTTCTGTAAGCCTGTTTTTGTTCCTTATTCCGCTAGCAATGTTGTGTAGCTCCTCCTGCAAGGTTTAAGATACAGAATGGAAACATTTGGATACGATCGGGATTGGCCTGTAGAACAATGTTTCAAATATCAGAACTCGGGGTTGGGTGGTGAGAATTGAAAGTTATGAGCTGTAACATACATAACGAGTTTTATCATTACACTTGTGAAATTGTTGAGATCTCCACTCTGGGTATATATATATATATAGTTTTGAATGAAATGAGCAGACGAGATCAGATATGCTTCCCATTCAGACACTGGATCATGCTTCTCAGATACGGGACATACCGCAGGATCAGAACTTGGAAACTTAAAAGATTTCTACCCAGTAACCATACATACGTTTAATGGATACGATGTGGTACATTCAGAAATGCATGCAACACAGGCTCTGGGCGATAACCTAGGAGTAAGAGACTTGCCTCTGGGTCATAACTTGAAAACTGTATAGATCCCCACTTTATAATCACTACTGGTTTGAAGGACATGATGAAAGGAAAACAGACATACGCATCCAAAACATAGTCTAGGTCATGCCTCTCCAGTAGGGACTTTGGAAACTGTTCTTATCCACACCTTACAGCCATAGTTACATTTAAACGGACATGCGAATAGGTTAGCATATACGTCATAGACATGCCTTGGGTAATTCCCTTATTTCATGAGTTTCACGAGACCTGTGCCTGGGTCAACGTTTGATAACTGTCTAGACATGAAAAGACAGGTACAAATATATTTCACAGCATTAATCGCTGGGTCAGAATATTTTCCTGGTGGCGTCATGGAAGCGCCAGAATATACATTGGCGGCAAGTCAGAATAGTCTACCACAAACTGACACAAAATCCATTCCAGCTTTGTGCAGTCATTTACTCGTCGTGTGTAATATCCGTTGCTTCCAGTGTTTTGGCAATGTTTCTTTTTTTCTTCATATAAAAATTTAAATTCTTTAAAGCTAAAAATGTGGAGATCTAGCTCAGTCTGATTGCTATTCCTTATTACAAACCTCAAGTAAAAATTTAAGTGATTTTTTTCAAAATCTTTATGATAATTGTATCCGGCAACAAAATAAATTTCATAGTCATTTTATAACTAAGGCTCCGATTGACAGTAAATTCGCACAATTAGGACGTCGTTTCGGTTATTAGTATTTAATAGTTAACCCAACACTTTTACCTGTCAAAATGAGAAACTTACTTGAACAGGAAAATGACGTTTCGGCAAGATGCAATTTTGTGTGTGTACAGAAATTCATAATCTTCATCCTGTACAATAGTTATTAAATGTACGTAAATAAAGCAGCATAACAGAAGTTGTACCTGACGAATTACACATGGTTCTGAACAAATTCATGTGAAACTTAACAAGTTTTGCCATGCCGTCATACAAAAGGAATATAAATAATTTAGTTACTAAATGTGTAGATACAACAATTTAATTATCCTATGTATAATTACTGTTTGCCTACAACAAGAGACCTGGTCCTGGACGTTTAAATCCAAAACGTTTTAGTGTAATTGAAAAGAATATTCGTGTTAAGTGTTAACTCCAAAACATAAACCCCACCTCAGAATAGTCGGGTTAACATGATAGTGTACGAAATGATGGTTAAAGAGATATATTACACGACGGGATAAACCAATAGGAATATTGTGGAAACCGTGTATTCATCCCCTTAGTAGATGCGAAACACGGCTTTCGCCCTTTCTACCCACCCACCCTCCACCTGGGAGCTTTTAAGGACGATGTCTGGATTACCACTGGCTATCCAAAATATCCACGATCGAGCCCTGATATAGTACAACGAGGAAGTACTCGATAGGCCGTCCAGTCAAAGTTAAATTATTTATTTAAATAAATTTAAGTGAAGCAGTATAAAACTTGGGGATGGTTTTAGTGGCATAAAGTTCGCTTGGCTTAACTAGACTGTAAAGGGTGTGGTGTGAAAGACTGTTGGTGAGTTTTTTGGTTTGCATATGGTGGTGTGTAGAAGAGGATATACCGTCTAACCATTCTGCAAGTGCGATACTGGAACATAGACCGACTGTAGGTTCTGATAGTGACAATGCCGCAAAAGAACTGAAGAAAACGGAGGAAAGAGCAAAGCGAAATTTTAATAAAGTGATACATGAACTACAAGCATACAAGGAATTGCTTTTTAATGATTTTAGTTCAGAGAATTTAATTTTTTATATAAAGTTTGACATACTGTAAACATGGAATTATGTTCGCTTACACGGACTTAAACGAGCTGCTCAGAAAAAGCGCAGATAATCCAAAGTTAACATGATTTCTCGCTGTACCTACTACAGGCGACTAGGGATCGTTGGGCAGCCCAACGACAAGCTCCAGCGGCAAGGCACAGCATAAAGGCTCTGGCCAAAGGGCCAGTTTCGGCTCCTGGGCGTATGGTAGTATCTGGCTTGAAGCAGACACATTTCTTAATGCCACTGACGTCATTAGCTGGGAGCTGGGGAAATTTGGAGATCTGAGGTTTGGCCTCACCGTGTTGACGGTGGAGCTGGAACCCCACCCACATCCACCACAACAAAAACCTCAATAGCAAAGCAGAACGAGGAAGAAGTCAGTGTCAACAATGTGGCGTCCTATTTCTAGGAAGGCTTCATGGTCATATTGCGCAAAGACGAGACTGAGCAGCTAGAAACGTTGACTGACCTGAAGGCGACAAGAACCATGATATCTCGATAAGGAACCTGAGCCACTATCACGAAATTTTGTATAGTAAACTGTCAATGCATTATATATGAAATAAAATGTATTGGGGTAAGCTGTACAATATTAAGCTGTCCACTTTAAAAAAACATTCTTCAGCTGCACTGGTTTATGAAACATTAAATTGTATTCTTACTTGCTACCTGTTTTAAGTGATATAATTATTTTATATATTGAATTTTTGGGATTATTCTAAAATGTCTGGAAAGTCACATAACGCCATGCTATGAGATATAATATGGTCTGTTTCAACTTAGCCATTTTTATAATTGAACAAACAAAGAAAGTAGTTTACGTTGCATGCATTAAAGGATGATTCATGTTCTAGTTCTTATAATCTACTAAGATTATACTTGTGGGGCACACATTCATGTACGAGCGTGTTTATTATACTAGTGATCTCGTTCCCACGAAATAATTTAATATGTAACGAAGCCACTTCATCTGTACACATGCGTAATGTATATCATTGCATTCGTACTTAACCGTGTCTCATGTATTACACAGTTCAGTTAATGTATTTTTACTGTTTCGCAGAGAGTCGTAGAACTATTGGGGGAGGGGGTTTCATGTAACCCGCATGCTGCGGTCGATGATAACTTTGGATCCTAGGACGGTACTTGTTGACTTGCACTGAGGACTAAAGATTCGAGACCAGTGGATCTACAGGAAATAAGGAGGATCTCGAGGGATACTGCGGAAAATTGGAGTAGCGAACCATGCGTTGTTCCTTCGTGACCATTTGACAAGAGCTGTGGAACCGCAAATACATCGTGATTGTTAACTACCCGCCACGAGATACACATGTTCCATTACTATATGGGTGAAAATATGTGAAGTAGTAATGGAGGAGGAGAGCATGACAACACTTTTTGTTGTCGTGTTGTCGTCCTACCTGGGTTTAGTATAAGGTGTTGTGTCTATGTGTGGCTTTGTTATGTTACTACCGCCTGTGTTTTCCCCCGTCCCTGGATGCACGTATATGGGGGTGTTTCCACCCATGTTCTTTGAACACTGTGTGTAATGTGTGTTTGTGTCAAGTTGCCGGAATTAGATTACCGACAATCACAATGGATCAATCCCTGGGGCAAACATGGGAATAATTTATCAGCCACTATAAGACCAAGCAGAAACTGGTATCAGCTTATGGAGACTACCATTAATGGTTCTGAAATAGGTTCTGTGATGGGTTTTTCCCCCCGATGTGGATGATGTGGTGAATAGAAAAATGAAACCCCATAAATCATCCTCGACAATGCCGTGTTACTTGGGTGGTATTTACGAGCCCGTGATCCGCGAGTACGGATGGTAAAATAGTGGGTAATGATATTTACATCAGGTACATTCCCAGATTTCATTATTTCCCACCCCTAGGTACATTCCCGGATTTCGTTATTCCTTCCCCCAACCCGTGGTTATATTATCACCGGAGACAAGATTGTCTTAATGAAATTTAAATGTCCATTTCACCGCAGTGTGGGCTAGCTAGCTGACTATTAATTGCTTCAGATATTAACCGGGTTGTATGTCTCTCCGGTTGCTGACCATGGTTTACTTATCGACGTGGTTTTTCTCAAATCGGGAGTTTATTATCAGGTGTGCAAAAAGGTTCACCGCGGAGACTATGGTAAGTACAAGAAGCCAGTTGCGATACAAATTCTATCTGTTTTTCGGAGAGACCAAAACGATCCTGCCTGCCGTCCTAAGCTCATCAGTGGAGGCCGATTGTTCGAGAATATTATCCTCTTATCCGATTACTGAGTTTACCCTGTTCTTGCGTGAGGTTACCCCCACCCCCATGTTTCTATTTGGTGTGATTGAAGTTCACGAAGACAAGCATGTCGTGGCCATATTACAGTTTAAACGTTTTGCTGCGGTGTTTCATAACGTGAAAAGGGAGGTTATAGAGCGGTTAATAGAGCAGATTTGTGACCTGGTACGTTTTGTTAATCAGAACGATATAATAAACAATGGCGATAGGGAGAGAACCCACCCGGTATTTATTAATTACGAATGCCTTGAAGATGCAACGTAGGTAACATCACACTGAAGAAACCGGCGTCCAAAAGTGTTAATAATACTTCCGGTATCGGGATGTCAGATCGAGAAAGTAACTATTTGTCGACATCGCTTTTTGTTTGAATGTCACAGAGTGCTTATCCTAAAGCGGATACGCTATTGATCTTTTAAATGGAGACCGGCTTGATAATCTTTTATCAAACCTGGATTTGGTCATACAGAGTGAAAACCTGAGACGCGGTCAGATAAGGAGACATGCTGAAAAGGTACGCACTGTAATTGCAAATGATATCGAGACAGACGAGCAAACAGGCTATTCCTCGATGAACAAGGCGGTAATGATCTCAACATAAAGTTATCAGCGATCAAATACATATGCGATTGAAGGGTAATAACATCGCTGTCCAAATTCAAAAATGTTCGATTTACATTTCGATACAAAATAATATGGCCATACAATTTCTGGTAACGCACCACAACCATCGACCATAATTCCGTGATCGTGTCGTCGATGATTTTGTTTCCTGAACCAATTCGTGCATGGTGAAATCGCCTACTCTGAAACCGGTATCTCACGTACGATGCTTCGTTGTATTTTATTTCTGTTCTGTGATTTTGGTTCTAGCCTTTCTAGCGCCAGTTGTAACATCACGCCCACGCCCGATATGATCAACATAACAGGTTTTGCAATATTACCAGTAGACAGGATCTCCGCTGCGGTTAATGCGATAGACGCAAGCGTCATCACATCATATATTTTTCGGCAATTGCGATAAGTGTGCGTAAACACATATACATTTTATGGTAATGCTTATACATCTCCACGAGTTCTTGCTTGATATCATGATCGAGTTGCATGCTGTTGAGCTTGAAAGTGATAATGGGCTTCATAGCTATACGCATGCGTCGACTAAACTCTGGAATAGCACATCGAGGTTGAGTAATTGCTTTGTTAAAACGTCATGTTCAAGCTAACATCCATAGTTCTAGAAATTATTGAGTGTGTGATCTGCTGGTCCAGTGGCGTGTATAATACCAGACCAGGCATGCTGTCTTTTGATAACTATACGCTCGAGAGACATCCGTCATGTTATGTCTCTTTTTTTAGCGTATTTGGAAAGATGAGCTGTTAGCTCTGTTTCATATTTAATGAGCGCTTTTAAAACACATCAGCTACAACATTATTGCGTTGTTTTGTCTTGTTGTAATTTAGAGTCTTCTGCAGGAGGATCAGCAAAGCTTTCTATGGGATAACCCTCTAATTTGTCAATAAACCTAAAATGGTATCGAAATTTAGGTATGGCATAGGTATGGGATAACCCTCTAATTTGTAAATAAACCTAAAATGGTATCGACATTTAGGTATGGCATATGTATGGGATAACACTCTAATCTGGCAATAAACCTAAAATGGTATCGAAATTTAAGTATGACATTTTCAGATCCTCCAGGTAATTATACAACTACATCAGGATTGATTTTTCTTATTCTAGGTAAGCCATGATGATAAAATATGCATCGACGATTTTATTTGTATTCAACATATCATCAGGTTCGTACTCTTCAGTATTATTATCGGATGTTATCTGTTTTTCAGGAAACGCCGTGTTTTCCATGATGTTGGTACATCCTAGTAATGAATCCAAGTCTCCTCGACAAACCGCAATTTTGAGACATTGTTTCTCGACTCGCGACGGTTTTTTTTTTGTTGTATTTGCAATGGATTTTATCATGCACTAGTGATCGTTCTTGTGTTTTATATCATCCACGGGTTTCATACCACGCCGCCGTATGTTTTCCGTGGTCACGATAGCTTCTACGATTTAATGATCTAATTCAGCCACGATAAAGTTGTTGATGTTCTCGATTTATCTGGTCAGCGCCATATATTCTCTGTCGATGCAGAACGACGCCACAGGATTTCATTTTTCTATGGTGTCTTACAAATATCTATGTCGCATTTCTGCCACGGACATGAGATTTTGGACGACGTCGCCATAATCAGTGGAAAATTTGATAGGATCTCGTTTTACAACCTAACGCGCTTGTTTTAACTTTTGCATTGTTTCATAAGCGGCCTTAGCTTGCTCATGCGTAAATAATAATTTTACAAGATTACGAGCGACACCAGCGACTCATGTCATCTTTTATATCAGTATAGTTTCGTAAAATCTACACGAGATCATCTACCTTTCAGCGTAGATCAAAGAATTGTTGTGCTGATGTACAATGTTGTCCACGTAGACTCGGATATTTGTCTCGCGTGGAGTTTTCAGCTGGTGATCTTGGCGATGTTAAAAACGTTCTCGCAAGTAAACTTTCCAAATAATGATCTATACCTGGCGCTCAATCCACCCCCAATGTGCGTAGATGAAGTTGCCCATTCGCTCGAATGGTTGAGTAAACGCGTGAAATGCGTGCAATGATATGGAGTACTCCGACTAAACATTAACGATAAATTCTGATCGGTTCGATGCGTTAGACGTCAGCGAGAGCACGATGTCAACATTATTTTTGACTTGGCTCGCGTCCACGTAGATTTTATTCATGACGTCAAACTCATTGATTGGTGTCGACCACATAAAAATCTTGTAATATACCATGTAGCGGTCTTCTGATGTCGATCCACCTGATTTGGAGAGTGCGTGATCGGTCACATGCTTGTAAATAGGGACGCTATTCTGCTGCAGTACCGATGTGGTGCTGAATCAGGTCGCATTATACTTGCCCATGGCGAGATGCCCGGTCATCGTGTCTCCTGATTTTTAAAGCACAAAATCAGTCAAATGTTTGTAACTCAGGATCTGGAATTCCACCAAGGCCGTCGTTTTATCTACGTTGAGCATGAGGTGTCAGTTCCTCTCCAGTTTACCCACCATGGTATCGTTCCCCGTTTTATCGATCACGCAGTCATTGACGTTTGTGTAACTCACTGCCTGATAATCCTCGAGATGCCATGTCACCGTGTCTCCTGATGTTTGTTAGTACTTAATCAGGCACATGTCTAAATCTGGCTATCGACCAAGGTCATCGTTATATCTACGTTGATTATGTGGTGTCCGTCCATGTGCAGTTTACCCTCAATGGAATCGTTGCCTGTTTTATCGAGCTCGTACTCTTTGAGGTTTTTTAACTCACTGTCGGGTAATCCTGGATCGCGTCTGACCCACTGTAGAGCTCCAGGTTTTAAAACAATTATTTTCCATGTACACCGGCTGTGTAATTTTGATGAAATATTTGTGTACTCCCAAAACCTTTCCTTATTCGAGCATACCGACGCGTAATCCTTCCGGGATGCCTATCGTGAAATGGTCATACTCGGGATCGTTTCAAGGTTCATGTTTTGAAGAATGATATACCACGATGGACGGTACCCAATCACGCAACGAAAATGCTGTCTAGCTCGAGATGAGAAGTCAAGCCTAATCCGCACCAAAGGTGTATCAGTTGTGCCAGATGGTACATATATCACGATGATATCGCTAACAGTGGCAGGCTATGTCACCATGACAGGGTTTGTTACCGTGACAGTGCCAGTTATGGTCACCGTGCCATTCACTGTGAGATCCCCGTGTACATCCATGTTTCCGCTGATGGTTCCACCGGTGGTATTGTAGTTTAAGCTCAGAGCACTACCCAGTTGACCATGACTGACCGCCTGGGATTCGACCATACCGTCTACTAATGGCATTATTGGCAGTCCTTAAATGATGTACTCACTCATGTAAACGTTTCATGTCATCAGACCACCCGTAAGCGACAATTATGCATCCGCACACTATTTTACGGCGGACCATCTTGGGGGTGAATTATTTTCTGGAATACCGTTGTCTCTAAATAAATGCTGTAATGCCATCTACCTCGCCCAGTCGTATTATAATGTCCCTAAATACATCAGGTGTAACATGGGTTGTTTTGTGGTTTTTCGTGACATCGACTAAATAGCGCACGACTGTTGCAGGTCCATCACCACATTAGAAGTTAAGCGGGCCTGTCACGAGGCGGCACCAGCAAGACACGACTTTTTAGTGTTTGATCGAGATGCTGAAGAGAACCCTGAAACGTGCTGACGTGGATTTGATAGTTTGTACATCCCCGATATGCAAGCCTCTCCAGCGTCACACGCATCAGATATAAAACGTGTACATAAGGGCTAGCATGATGGCTAAACGCATCAACGCAGGTGTCTCCTACGTGAAGGTCTTCAGCGTGCAAGGCACACACAAGGCTGCACGCATCCCGGAGCGACCAGGAAGAAAGCATGCAAGCTCTCTATGTGCAGTCACACTGACTCATCAAGTGGCTTTTTCTGCAACAGGATAATATAATCGATCATGCCGTTTGTCAAAGTAGGTTCACCCAAGGATTGAATAGCGTTGATCAGTACATTTTCTGAGCAGCATAAAGCGATAAAATAACGCATACAAAGTCTTGGCGATCAGAAATTTTAGCGTGATGTGGATGTGCCGTTGTTTACCTCTGTGACAGAAGCAATTAAGAAATCCAGCGATGTGGCTATGGCGCATGATTTAAAACAAGATGACCTGTTATCAGCCATTGTAGATGAACAACAAACCCAACTTGGGTTGTTAAAGAACATCATCGACAACACAATACCCCAGTATGGCCATCTCGTGGATGATGTGGGTGACACCAAAGAAGAACAAATCACGTTGATCAAGGAGACCCTGAAACATTGCAGTTTAACAGAGCGCGATATCATTGACACGGCTGATGTGGATACGCACGCTAGGGCCATGCTAGAATATAAGGCAACGGAGCCTGACCGGGATGGTGAAAAACGTTATAAAAGCTTAAACAGTAGATACATAAAGATTTAGAAATAAGCATTGTGGGCATCCTCGCTAAGCGGACCAAATAATAGAGGATCTCAAAACGTTGAAAGAAAAATGAAATATTAAAGGCGAGTATCGATAAGGCTGAAATGTCATCCAAAAGATTCCAGAGTTGGCAGAAAACATCCACCTTTATTAAAATATAGAAATAAAGAATCACCAATACGTTAAATAACCAGATGCGATAACAGAAGAACCAGCATCGTTTAAATCCCAAAAGAGGGCATCCTCCGATCCATCCTTAGCGCTAGATCCCACACAATTACAAGACCTTGGCAAAACCAGAAGAAGTTGCAGATACTATAAATCTCAATCGGAATTAGTCCAACGATTACAAGTCGTCCCAGCGAGTAGGAATGCTGCTAATACCGGAGTGGGAATTGATAACGAAATCGTCGAAATATTAGATCATTTATCAGCCTCAGGAGCGTTAACGCGTGAAGATTACCGTGTACTTCACCAAGATTTCGTACGGTAGCTAGCTGACCAGTGAGTTAGCTCAATCGAGGTTACTCTGGTGACCTAAAGCTCACTACAGCTAAAACTGACTGCCCTTTTTTTAACCAACACTGGGTTATATACCCATCATATCAGTCGTCAACACCACGTTGATGTTTGACTCAAAGTTCATTCAGGAGTTAAACAATGCCAACACCAACAATACTTCTACAGTGCGTTATGCTACTCCGTTCCCGTTCGATGATGTCCGGAACAGTCACGGTACCAGTAACAGCACTGACGTGGGTACATTTTGAACCGTCACGATAACCCCCGGGGTGTATAATCTGACCAGTATCGTTACGGAAATAATATAGCGGCTGATACCATCACGCGAATAATATTAAAATCCAGCCTAATTACATCACGCTCGCGGAAGGATACCGTGCGGATTTCAACGTTGATACCTCCATCAGAACTATTCTCGGTTTTACACAGCGTTCAAATGGTTTCCGATGAGGTCACCGAGGGAGACTCCTCGGTGAATATCAACGTCCATAGTTTGCTCATCGAGTGTTCGATCGCCGAGGGATCAGAGTGATTTACAAATTTTCACCCAATAAACCTACGGATGCATCAATGACCGTGCAGCCTTATCCGATGATTTGTTATTCGGTAAGCAATTCCCACAGAATCCCTGCCGTGAATACGTCGCTAGCAGATCACTCCGAGCAACCCTTGGAATTTTAATAACGAACGTATCACGCTTTATATGCACTTAAGACAAGTAGAATTCATCCAGACAAGTGTCATTTGTCCAGACAAGTGTAGTTTGTCTCAAGACAATGTTGCCCAGCGAGTTGACTTAGATGACCTCAGCGAGTAATATCGCCACTTTCTCCAACTAAAGAGTGCCACAGCGAGCAACCTCGCCACTATACAAAGATATGCATTAATATAAAGATCAGACCAAGAAAATTCAGCGACAACAGATCATAGAAGTTTTGTTGTCATTGTTGTTCTTCAAGATCATCTCGAATTTACCAATATTAACCAGAAAAGTAGCCCTCATCGCATCTGAAGCCTCCAATTTTCTTTGTATTATATACCGAACGTGCTTAAGAATCCAAGTTTAGAAGATTAAATGCAATCTTCGGCACAACACGTTCTCACCCCCACCCCTTTTTGTAAGTTCGCTTCACTTTCATAGCCTGATCATATAAATATACATGACATAAAAAAGCGGTCGGATGTGTTGGACCTAATATGTCGCAGTAAATTATATTTTTGTCGTTTTGTAAACTTATTGGCCCAATCTGAAAACAGAGCAAGTCCGCTCATCACAGCGGGTTTGTCGTTGCCAATGAAGTAAAAACGGAGAAATAACTTCGGAGAGACGCGAACGGCCTCTGATCTAATTTCTTTATCTAATATTAATTTCTGTGTCTGTAATATAAAACAGTTTCTATTTAATTGTTTACTTTAGCTCAAAAAGTACTCGTTCTTGTTGTTGCAGGCACAACTTTCAATCACAATCAAGTGTCGCATGGCATGATAGGAAATCATATATATTTTAACATTTGAAAAGAGAGGGGAGAGAAAAAAATGAAAATTACTTCGCAATAAGACTATATTTCACACTTAAATAAATCAATATATATATATATATATATATATATATATATATATATATATATATATATATATATATATATATATATATAATTCCAATTTTTATAAATTGACTGCGTTTTCTATGCTTTGATTGGATGTAAACGGTCACGTGATATTGATCTGGAATTTTGTACACATCGATAAATTCTGCGGACTACTTTTGGTTCCCTGTTATCAGATCATTTGATGTGAAGTTTTATCTATATCCACGCCTTACACCCTAACAGTAATAACAACAAGCGCTCACCCACCCACGCCTGTGATTTCCGATAAAAAATGACAAGCCACAGCTTAAAATCGACCATTAAAAGTTGAAACAATGTAATTGCACAGACCTTCCTGCACTACAACACTCACCCCTTTTACCGAAGAAGGCATATGGCAGGCTTTAGAAGCCAATCTTCGGAAATTATTGCATTTCACCTTGACGACGTGTTACAGCAGCGGTTATTAAAGGTCAGGGTCATATCTGAAGTAAGGGATGTCACTAAAAATGGACACGAGTTTGCTTTTGAAAGATCGAAATGCGTAGAAAGTAACAACGACGTTGCTATAACAACACGTGCCATACGCAATCGTAATTTTCAAGAAAAGAAAGAATATTCCTAGTTTAACCGCAACATACATTTTTTTATTATATTAAAATAATGATCATAACAGTATATCGCTTGCATGACCCGCTATGACATTCTACCATCACTGTATAAAAAGAATCGATGAATCTTGGCTAGCGAAGATAGGGCTATGTATTTTATCGCAGTTAAGAGGCTAATGAAAGAAAACTTCGATGTACATAAAGGTGAATGTGTTTTTTTTTTTGTTAAATCTGCTGATCTGATGCTATAAAGGAAGTAAATTGGAATTATAATGATTAAATGATCATGGTTGGATATTGATCGATGTGTAAATTTTACCTAATCACTCACAAAATTTACATAAAGTCCTTCGGACTTTATTTACTTTGTGAGTGATTAGGTACAATTTACACATCGATCAATACCCAACCATGATCATTTAATCCTATAATATATATATATATATATATATATATATATATATATATATATATATATATATATATATATATATATATATATATATATATATATATATATATATATATATATATGATGTACACTGTATCAATAATATACCACGAGATGTATAAACTTTTCATTAAAAGAAAACGAGGCTTGCCGAGTTTCGTTTTAATGAAAAATGTATACGAGTGGTATATCATTGATACAGCGTACATACTATACATATATTTTATTTATATCACATGTAAATACACATATTTGCCGTTTGAACTGAGTTATGATATGCTCCGAGCAACTATGTCCTGACCGAGTGAATGCACTCCTCACATCCCTGCGAGTGTGTCCGCTACAAAATGTAGTTCTATGAATTTCTTGTTGTTCATAATCACATTTGCAAATTGATAAGTTGATTGCTTTCTTTTTAAGTTTATATTTCTATTCACATTTGTGAAATCAATATAAGACAGACTTATGATTTAAACATGAAAGATTGTTTTTATGAAAAAGGTGAGCACTACGAACATGTTAGGTTTTGTTACACACTGAACGCTTAGGCATTCACGTATTGGCGTATGAAAACTAGCGTGGAATAGAAACTAAGCGAAATGATGAACCAACAAGAGGTAATAAAAATATTTTAATATATTTACAGTTGATCTTAGCTGGTATTCTGCTTTAATTAACATTACTACTAACAATATAATTTTTCTCTCTCTTTCTCACTCTTTCTTCCCCCCCCCCCGGACAGTTTGACTTAACTTTACTATAATTCATAGGTCCAGAGACACTGTCGAATGACACAAGCAACGCTCGTAGTGTCATGAATTTTCGCCTGTATCTTTCTACGATGGTCAAGAGAGAGAGAGAGAGAGAGAGAGAGAGGCGTGTGGTTATTTTTATATTTAATTAATAATAATCGACTTTAGGAACATTATACTATGTTTAAGAAACAGCAACAACAACTATTACGCATTAGATACGTTCCAGTATGTGTGCCTCGTAACCGACACATTTAACATATTTTCGACTGGCTATTGCAACGATGTATCATTGATATTATGAAATACTGCAGATATATCCCAAGGAAAGTGCAAACACACCGTTACGACTAACCATATTTTTGTAAGTTATTAGGTGCAAGATCAGTTTTAAGGGTTTTCATCCAACCCAAATTGTTTTTCTCTCTCACTCCATATTCTGCATATGTTGCCACTTATGCATGATAGGGAGATGGGAAAGGAAAAAAGAAAGGATTGCGATGAAATTATGTATCAATTTAAATTCATTTACAAAACGGGGACTATTGATAATTTTTAGGTTATTTTCATACGTCATTAATGATTAATGAGTGGAAATTCATCATTGATCTATAGGCCTGCGGTTGAAAGAATGTTTAAGAATGTTTATATATACGTATTATTGCGCCATGGGCGGATCACAATATGATATACTAGTAAGATTAGTATATCAAATTGCTTTATACCAGCACGTTAATGTCATATATATATATATATATATATATATATATATATATATATATATATATATATATATATATATATATATATATATATATATATATATATATATATATATATATACGGACAGCGTATATAATTGATGCTGACAATTAACGTGTGTTGTTGCAGATACATATATAATTGTTCTAGGCACGTGGCGGATACAATGAATTGTTATTTTTGACAATTTAATTATCCATACATCCGATTCGTTCCGAATGTTTGTCCTGTACTACTTCATTGGTGTCTGGCCTGTATTATTTCTCCACCGGATGTTTGGCCTGAACTACTTGTCATTCGGATTATAGTGCATGTCTACAAATGCGACCAACAGTTCATTCGTTACACAGAAAGGGAAACTGACAACATATCGATCAAAGAGGCAGAATTCATACATGACAGATACTTATACATTCCAAACTTCTGAAAGCAATTAGCTTTAGCTAATTCCAATGTCCACTTTTGATGTATCAGTGATTGGCGTTGACAGATGGCACACCGTATAACCTTTGCATACCTCAAATTTCGCACAGAATATCATTTGGAATGATTATTTTGTCACCTGTCTACTTTCTTAATTCCAATAAGACACATGACTAAGAAGTAAAATAAAGGATATTATACTTTTGACTTTATAGTAAGTAAGTATTTAGTAATACAAATCAAGCAAGTTAGATAGTTTATTCTGCTAAACATGTACGTGTTATAATGTACAAACAACGTACACTGATTAGTTTTCAAATGATGTGCGTACAACTTTAAACATAACCAACAAAAGGAAATCAACAAATGTTGCAAAATTATCGATGGAGAGATGTAACCAATCTTTATAAGAAATTACTGTACAAGTGAATAATATGTCTTATTTTAAGCGCTTCATAAACAAATGTAGCAAATGAACATATCGTATTCTGATTAATTTAACAAATGATTGCCTTAAACATGACCGGTTTGTTACAGGACTACTTTTTAATTAAGTTTACATCTACCAGTTTAAAAAATAAAATTACTTAAGGAGATTGTGTTTTATCAAAGCTGATCTATGTCTATAGTTATACAAGAATTTGAAATAATTTTCAAGGCCGAAGTGAGTTTTAACGTGTTCATTCAGAGACGGTTTATCAGAAATTTCTAATTTATTTTCCGGTCTGATTGAAACAATATATATATATATATATATATATATATATATATATATATATATATATATATATATATATATATATATATATATATATATATATATATATATATAATGGGTAACGATTTAATATTGAATTTATTCAACGAGTTGAATAATGTCCAACTTTTGTGAACCTTGGCAAGCAAATGCTGGACATTATTCAACGAGTTTCATAAATTTAATATTAAATCATTACCCATTTGAGATTCTTTTTATCACATAATTTTTATTTCAGTGGAAATTGTTTAGATAGAAATAAGAACAAATAGTTTCGTTCATTCTGACAGACGGTGCACCTTTCATTTGTTGTGCATACAATATAGTCCCAAACAAAGTTGAACTATTAAAAGTAGATTCTACATATTTACAAACTATAAATCAAAGAAAAAGTTTCCATCCGAATAAGCAGAACATTTTATAACGACAATATCATTTTTCAAAACAGAATGATTAATGCTATGTGATGCCACATTGATACGGTAAATAGTAGGCCTAGAGTACATGTTTACCCTAAAATGTCACTTGCAGAACTAAACGTTACATTGTTGCGATTTTTATGTGGAAATATGATTCCTGGATGCAGAAATTCCCACATTTACTGCAATGCAGTTGTGACCGGATATTTACAGTATTTGACTGGAACAATAGACTGTACAGAAGACTTAAACAAATTTCTTTTTGAGTCGGATTTGCATCCCATATATACTGCGTAAAGATGCTGTGATTGGATAAAGTTCTGTCATTTAGGAGACGCATTTATGTCCTAATTCTTCTGTGAACAGAGGTGAGTTTATTTACTTCTGTAAGTTAACATTTAAACCACGCTTGTGTTATGGTGGATTCTATATCTATGTTACAGATATACCGCTCCTTCACCCCACCCCGCCGTCAAATAAGCAATACCCTTAGTTTTACTAAATATTATTGTTCTTGTCTTGTAGTTGTATGCCATTTTTCTCATTATGATATTGTTATAAATGACATAAGAAAACCAAATGGGAGTAACATATCCATATTCAGACAGCGGAGAAAATTTTTCCTTAATTTACTGTCGCGAGTCGAGTTCAAAAATGGCCTTCAAAATGTTCATTCAAAACCAAATATTCCAGAAGACCGGGTTAAAAACGTTTTCCCACGATCCTATCCAATCAGTAAAGAGGATACTGCACATAAATTTCATGGGCTTATTTGGACCAATCAGAATCATATAAAGTGATATTTTAACATGTGGTAATATCAAAAATATGAGACTGCATATACTATAGGAAAACTTTTTTGGGTTGCCGGTGCCAGACCTCCACTCGTAATATTCATGCATACTTGCATAAGTAATATGGTAATCAAGGAGATACCTAAAAAGATATTTCGTCTGAAAAGTTCCTTCAGACAGAGCTTCTTAAATGTATACGCATATTTTAAAATCACTTAAATGTATATGCGTATTTTAAAATCACTTAAACGTATATGCGTATTTTAAAATCAGTTTTAAATTATTTCGTTGAAATCCTCGAGTGAATAAAAAAAGTTCTTAAAATATTTTGATCTTGCTACCGTTTTTTTGGAAACCGTTGTGTTCAGTCTGCACGTGTGGCTATATTTCGTTACTAATCTAAACACACTAAAATATCAAGGAGCAAAACAAGCAACCATAACAGTATTTCTAAAATCAGTATAAATAAGATTAACCGCTGAAGTTTACACGAAGCAGTATTGTAGTTGCTCTTTTTTGTAACTTAAAGAAACGATCATACAAACCGATTTTCTGGATTCAGTTGACAAGTTCGAACACTATTTAATATGCGTAAATAAGATATAGTTAAATACTGGTAAATAACTAACTAGTTAAATACTGGTAGGGTTCCAAGGGTTGTTATCGCCGGGGTTGGATGTGGGAGATAAGCACCCACTTCCCTTGGAAACACCCCCAATGGCTTGCGTCTGACAGAGCCTCTGAGACTCAAATCCAGCTCCAGGCCTTCAGGAGTGGCTTAACTAAGCGCGGTGGAACCTGTTTAAACTGACTGGAGAAGGGATGACAGGCGAGTTTCTGGCCTCTCAGAACCAGACGTTTCGGGCAGATGGGGCTCGTTAGCCTTGGGTGGTCACCCATCTAGCAAAAAGGTAAACTCTGACTTCAAACCTTCGCTGCCTTGCGACTATACCCTCTCATTGGAAATGCTAAGGGAGTAAACCCTAACAGAAAATCTGGAGTCGGAGTCCCTAAGGCGATTTGGCATTATTTTCAGTGTCATCTCGGCAACTCCTGCAAAGTCGCTGGTGCCATGACTTATCAGCTTGTCCTTTCCCTTGGATCCATCAGCTGCATGGAGAGGGGGATTCAGCTGCACGGGCAACAACTCATTCTCCAGATCATCCTGCCCATACTTGCGTCCTGGAGAGGACACTCCAGCTTTGCTTCACAGCATCAACACAATACGGGAATCAGCAGTTTACCGGTCATAAGTCATCGCTCGATTGGCGTAGAGTCAGATGCCAGGGGTTGCTTCCGGCGGTGGGAGAGACCGACAGGTCTCACTGGGCAGCTACCGCCCGCCTCAAGCTGGGCAGCCCCTAGACAATAAGATGCCGTCTCGCCACAGTTCGTCTGCCTTACTTGGTGCGTAGGGCTTAAGGTACGCGAGTACCTGACAAAGCCTATTGCAACTACTGCACCAAGAAATAACAAACGAAAACCAACAAGGAAACCTCCAATCCTCAAGCTAGATACGTGGAATGTCCTGACCATGCTGACTGAACTCTCAACGACGAACTTGCAAGACTCCAGGTCGACATCGCCGCACTACAGGAGACACGGCAACCAGATTCCGGGTCCCGCAGAGACAAGAACTGCACGTTCTTCTGGCAAGGAAAGAGCGCTGAGAGTTTTGTGTTGGATTCGACGTCAGGATCTCTCTGCTGTGGGTGATAGAACCGTGCCAACAAGGAGACTTATCCCTCTGCCTCCACACCACAACCGGGCCTGTCAACGTGATCAGCGTTTTCGCTTTCACACTAAGCGCCACCGCAGATAACAGGGGTGAGTTCTACGACGAGTTAAACTCGCTCATTGACAACGAAAAATTCCCAAGGAGGAGAACTTGATATTAGTGGGCGACGTCAACGCTAGGGTGGGTGCCGACCATGACGCTTGGCCTTCCTGTCTTGGCAAGTTTGACATTGGGAAGATGAATGAGAACGGGCAGCGACTCCTAGAAATATGCTCGTACCACGACTTCAGCATCACAAACTCATTCTTTCAGACAAAGCCACATCATTAGGTGTCTTGGAGGCATCCCCGGTCCAAACACTGCCATCAACTGGACTTCATTATTGCGAGACTGTCTGCATTGAAGGGTGTGCTTCTTACCCGTACCTTCCACAGGGCTGATTGCGACACTGACCACTCGATGGTGTGCTGAAAAATGAAGCTTCAGCCAAAGAAGATACACTGCTCTAGGCAAGAGGGTAAACCACGCATTGACGTGAGCAAAACGTCATATCCAGACAAGGCTGAGGAATTCACTTATGTCCTCTCCAAGACGTTTGGTGCAGAACGTCCTAACGACAGTGACAAATAAAGATGGGATCATATCAGAGAAACTGTGTACAGCACAACCACACGGATATTTGATAAAAAGCAGTCAAAGAACAACGACTGGATTGAGGCTAACTCCGCCACACTCACGCAAGCCATAGAAGAGCGTTGCAGAGCTCACCTGTAATACAAGCGATCTCCCTGCCAGAAGACACTACAGGCATACAGGTCTATCAAAAGCAAAGTGCAGAGGTTAGCATGGCAGTGCGTCAGTTAATACTGGCTCCAGCTCTGTCAGAGCATCCAGTCAGCAGCAGATATCGGAAACATCAGAGGCATGTACGATGACATAAAGAAAGCAATGGGTCCCACGAAGAAAGTGACAGCACCACTGAAGTCATCCGCAGTCAATACTATCTACGACAATGGCAAGCAGATGGTGCGATGGGTGGAGTACTACTCTGAACTGTACTCCAGAGAGAACCACGTGACCAACTATGCCCTCAACGCCATTGAAAACCTCCCGCTCATGGCCTTAGAGAAACTGTCCTTAGGTAAAGCCCCAGGGAATTATGGCATCGCAGCATAAGTCATCAATTGCGGCTTGACCGTGCTGCTCAAACACCTGCACGATCTCCTCTGCCAGTGCTGGGATGATGGTGCAGTACCTCAGGACATGAGAGATGCCAACATAGTAACCCTGTACAAGAACAAAGGCGACATAAGTGACTGCAACAACTACAGGGGCATATCCCTTCTCAGCATCGTGGGTAAAGTCGTCGCACGCGTCATCCTGAACAGATTGCAGACGCTTGCTGACAGAGTGTATCCAGAGTTGCAATGCGGGTTCCGCGCAGAGAGTTCCACAATCGACATGATCTTCATCGTCAGGCAGCTGCAGGAGACATGCAGAGAACAACACAGTCCCGTCTTCCTGGCCTTTATAGACCTCACCAAGGCGTTCGATCTGGTCAGTAGAGACGGACTCTTCACAATCCTGGCAAAGATTGTATGCCCTCCAAAGCTGCTAAGCATGATCCTGTCCTTCCACGATGACATCAAAGGCACAGTGCAGTACGATGGCTCAACGTTCGACCCCTTCAACATCCGCAGCGGAGTGAAATGGGGTTGCGTCCTAGCCCCCACGTACTTCGGCATCTTCCTCGCTGTTCTGCTCAGGCACGCATTTGGCACGTCCACAGAAGGGATCTACCTGCATACGCGATCAGACGGCAAACAGTTCAACCTAGCACGACTAAAAGCAAAGAGCAAAGTGCGTGAAGCAACCATCGGGGACATTTTCGTTCGAAGACGATGCGGCCCTAGCCACTCACACAGAAGCTGAGCTACAGCACCTGATGGACCGCTTTGCTAATGCATGCGATGAGTTTGGGTTGACCACCAACCTAAAGAAAACAAACGAGATGGCTCAGAACGCGGACTCCCCAAGCATCATCATCAAGAACTACGAACTTGAGGCAGTCAGTCAGTTCACGTACCTCGGCTCTACCGTCACCAACAACCTATCGCTCGATGCTGATCTCAACAAGCGGATTGGAAAGGCATCAACGACTATCCCGGTTGTCGCAGAGAGTGTGGAACAACAGCATGCTGACCTTGAACACTAAGATCTCCGTGTATCGTGCCTGCGTGTTAAGCACTCTTCTGTATGCCAGTGAAACCTGTACTCTGTATGCCTCATACTTGGGATCACCTGGAGCAGTATAGTAACAAACAACTAGGTGCTTGAACGTGCCAAGAGTCTCAGCATGGCCACACTCCTCCACCAACGTCGCATCAGATGGCTGGGCCATGTACGTCGGATGGGTGACGGACGGATCCCCAAAGACCTTCTTTATTCGGAATTTGCCTCTGGCAAAAGGTCGATCGGACGGCCGCATCTCCGCTTTAGTGATGTCTGCAAGCGTGACACGAAAGCCCTCGACATCGATGGCAACACCTGGGAAGAGCTCGCTTTTGACATGCCCAAATGGCGACACGCTCTGATCACTGGTTTGAAAGCCAGCGAGGACAAGCTACGCTTGTTAGCTGATGAAAAGCGATCTCAAAGGAAGAAGAAGTAGCTCCAACACACACCAGACCCAACCTTCAAATGCAGCAAGGACTGTCACTCGCATGTTGGGCTAAATAGCCATAGCAGACGCTGCACAACCACCAACCGGGACATCTCTCATGGGCGTACTTCCATCGTCTCTCGAGACTAACGGATGTCAACAACAAAATCACTGGTACAGTATTCGTGTCCTACATCAAGTTTCCAGGCTTTCAAACTCCGATTTTCTTTTGATAACTTTTTGACATATTGATTCAGAATGTTTAGACGTTACTATTGTTTCATCTGTCAGCAACCTTAGAAGTTAACTGAACCAATATAAGAGGATTGCAAGAACGTGTAAGCAGATAATTTCAAAAGATCTGAAACTGGTTCATCAGTTAATTGGCCATTGTCAGCAGTCTTTAGCAAATGATGGACCAAACAATGAAGGCAATGTCAGTACCAGGATCAACATTAATAGTCGAATGGATTGCCATAGTTTGGCCTGGATGATGGTAAAATCTGATTAAACTTTCTCAACATATTTTTGGGCTTCGAGTGATATACAAAGAGAGACTGAACTATTGAGAGACTAATAGACAGAAACACAGACAAATACTTATAGACTGAAAAAATACTTATGCCATCAGTTTAAACAATCATACAAAAAGTATATGTAAAACACCAAACTAGCTATCTTATAAACTAGATCGTTTGAAAGAATTGACCTGTCAGAAGGACCCGTATTAGCATTCATAATGTTTATTTGTACGCGGTTTTCTGTGTGAGTGTGATTTGGATTTTTGAACAATTAGCTTTAACAAATTTTTCAGTCATATCACTAGGATGTCACCTATGTGGCAGTTTATAGTGATGTCTAGCACTGGGACATCATGCCGCAGACATGTAGCATGATGTCGTCCCACCCAGGCACATTATCTTGACACCAAGTCAACCATTCCTAACACTAACCTCTTAAAGCTGAGCGCCGAGCGAGGCAGCTGTTAGTACCATTTTTATAAGTCTTTGTTATGACTCGGCCGCGGTTCGAACCCACGACCTCCCGCATCCGAGGCGGACGCTCTAACCACTAGGCCACCGGAGCGGTGACGCGGTTTTCTAACTGTCAAGCACAGAAGAGTTACATTGAACATTCAGTTAGCACAAAATTACACATTCTCTTCTCTTGAGAAAAGTCCCTTTCAGAATATAACGAACTACAATAAATTGACCAATAATTGTACAAACTAAAACCAATAAAGCCAATAAAGAAGAAGAATAGTCCTCAGAATTTCAAAACATTTTAACTTTAAACAAAAAAAAATGCAGTGGCGGTCGTAGTTTTGAAATAAATAATAAGTTCGTCATATTATTGAACCCTATTTCCGATCAGTGTTAAATGGACGGGACATGCTATGAAAGTTTAAAATTGACATTTTAAGGTACGTATTCCGGAATATGTCTTGACAACAACGGGTCTTCCAGCTGGATAGTCTAAAGTCCACATTTACTTTACACGACAAAGAGGTGACTTGTAACGTGCTTCTACAACATGCATGATTTCCGGTGTTATATTGTCGGGACATGTTTCTAAGGCGCCTTCTCTGTTTAATGAGATTTTGTTGAGACGAATGTGAGGTCTTACTTTATTTGTGTGTTCAAATGACCCGGATATTCGCGTTTCAAGGGCATCGTTGAGTCTGACACGTATTAGCCTTTCAAATCGCAAATCTGTCCGTATTTAAGATGTACGTCTTGTGTCTTCTGACGAAAAGAATTTTCATTTCTGTGAGTACTGCATTTTAGGCAATTAAAATCTACCCTGTAAGATTGTCTCATATTGCTGAACTCACGTCTGACAGGTATTCATACGTACTTAGACATATCGTTTTATGCCCTTCAGAACTCCTAAAATGAGCTTTTGCATAATGATGGCTCTAATTTAATTAATTAAATATTTATGCATCCATTTATTATGGTTAGTTTAATTAAATTTAAAATTGAGAAGACAACAAATATTTCGAACTTTCTCGAAACATATAAATATCTAAAAAGATATTTTATTATCAAAATATTCTGAACATAAATGGCTAAAATTTTTCGTTTGCATTAAAATCGTCTATTCATCTATCTCGCATATAAATTTACATTTTCATTCAAATCTTCTATTCATCTATCTCGCATATAAATTTACATTTGCATTAAAATCGTCTATTCATCTATCTCACATATAAATTTACATTTGCATTAAAATCTTCTATTCATCTATCTCACATAAATTTACATTTGCATTAAAATCTTCTATTCATCTATCTCACATATAAATTTACATTTCTCCTTTCAACAGCTTTATTGCCCATATATATAGTTTACAAACATATATACTTTGCGAGCGATGACAAAATACATTTCTAAAGTTTCATAGAAAAACATCTACTTGTATATATTCTTTATATACAAAAATACACGTTGGTAAGAGTGTACATGTGGGCAGAGAGAATACATATATGGACTGTCTTGAATAAGGAAAAAAACAAAAGGGATTGGCATCTTATGAGAGAATTGTTGACATAAAAACTGATATTCAAAAAATTTAAATACATCATAATATATTAGGGGAATATGATTATATGGGTTGATGAATTAAAAGTATGATCGGCTAGACGAATAGTGGTGTAATGGAGGTCAATGCGTTCACTTTAGAGTATGTTTTATTGAATATTACGTTTTAAAAGTTCACTATATTAGTGGTTGGTATTTTCTGATCACTTTAAAGAACATGTATGGAATGTGCTAACACATTATCTGGTTATTCGACCGTTTGACTTCAATTATTTTCTAAAGGTCGATTTATTGTTGCGAATTCGTAGGTATGTTTCCAATTAAGGATGTTCTTTTTCTTCTTCTCGTTTTAATATACATATATCGCCATTTATACGGATCATTTATCATTTAGTGACCGACGTACTTTCATTTGATTTTAGGAGATATTTCATTCAGACTCATGCGTAACCGCTTATTAGTCGATTCAAAGTGCAAACAACAAAGATTATGATATGCCGCAGCATAATGCGCCTGCAGATCAGAGTCTGCGTTATTTCCCTACTGATTATACCAACGAAACTGCACAGATCCAGAATGGCTGGCGCATTATGCAGTCTGCAGTTGGACTCGCCTTATACGCGAGTAAAAACGATACTTCTATCTTTGTTGACTTCTAGCTCTAGAGAGGAGAGCATGTTAATGTTATCATTATTCATCGTGATCAGCTATATACGTTCTCATTATTCGGCTTGATGGAAATAAAGGTACAATCATTATGCATTAAAATGTCGGAAGTGTTTGAAGGTGGCGCCTCCTTATAATTAACTCTATACGATGGCTTGCAATAGATTATGAGTAATCATTCATACGTCACTTGCTTTCGGCAGCTTTTGCCGTCGAGAGAAAATTTATTTCATTCTGCGTTTCTTCTGCTCTTTTGATGTTCAGTTCGTCAGCGTAACTATGGTCTCAAATTACTTAGGTTAACAGGTAATATGCCTCCTGGGCAAATGCTCTCGTTTTTAGGACATGATATGCCACGTAATTATGTGAAGGAACCATATAATTCTAACAAGGAAATGTTTGAAAACGATCACAGTCTTTGACAAAGCAACAAACAGCCAGAAAGGAACAGCTGAAGCTGTCTAGCTAATAATGCGGGGGTGGGGGTGGGGGGGGGAGGAACAACAACTGAGGCAAACATTATTATTAAAATATCTGCAGTATTTCGAATGCTGTTTTGGTAATTTTGTTTTTGTACAATGCTGTGTTGGTACAATGCTGTATTGGTAATTTTATTTTTGTACAACCTTTTAGGCAAAATATGTATTATGATTGCTTCGATATTTTGGTGGGATGGTTCGAATTTTTTTTAAAGCAAACCTTTATAATCATACTCTGCTTTAGAAAGTTGAAATACGTTGCGAGTGGATCGGGGTTCGACATAAAATTATTTAACAAACCCCGTACATAGATAGTAGCGGGCTGGGGCACCACTCCACAGACTGTCTTACAGAGAATTTGATGCAATCATAATTTACTAAGCAATAAATTAAGTGCATGTTCGGATTATTAATATCAATTTCATGTCGTGTCCCTCACCTAAATTTGTAAAGGAAGTGCGTAACTTGATAAGGGAGATAACTGAGACAGAATGCATGTTCACGTCTACTATTTCGCTACACACAAGAAAAACCATACATGTCTTACACGATTCTAACTTTGTGTAAAACAGCGTTAGTAGCTTTGATACTATGGAATTATTTCAATTGACATTATCTATATAAGTATAGTTTGCATACTTATATACTAATACATACTTGCTTATCAAGCCAAAGATCACGTCTATATTTATCTTGTGCTTTTGGAGATAATTTATTTATTGATAAAATAGATAAATACTTTGAGAACCATCTTTTTATTGAGTGCGTTATCGTAGTAGAAAGACAGTTGATTGAGTAATCGTAGTAGAAATGTCAGTTGATTTAGTAATCGTAGTAGAAATGACAGTTGACTAATTGTAGTGGAAATTACAGTTCAGTGAGTAATCGTATAAATGACAGCTGAGTAATTGTAGTAGAAATGACAGTTGCGCGTGTAATCGTAGTAGAAATTATAGTTGAGTGAGTAATCGTAATAGAAATGAAATAATTGGTCTGTATTAGATATTATCCGAAGCTTCTAGTTTTTGTTCTCTAATATTTTTTAAAGCACCAAAAATACTCTCATACTGTAAAAGGTTTATTCCACACGGATAAATTGGTTAAAACATAATTAAAACTAATAAACTGATTATTGCACGAGAAATCCACAATTCTATTTACGCCACAAATCTACAGAAAACCCCGTAATCTCCGATTTTAATGTTAGTAGTTAACCACACTGACTCGGCTTGATACGATGACTGATCTAGACTTGTTTATTTGTTGAATTTGGAGAGAGAGAGAGAGAGAGAGAGTTAATACGGAATCGTAATGTCATCTTTACAATCATTAGTGTTCTTGAATGTGATGTTAGAATTGTCATTTTGCATGGCTTCATTTACATGGGATCTCGTCCTGGATTTACACAACATTTAGAGTCAGCCATCATACAAGTTGGTTGCATATTTAATTATCTACCCTGGAGTTATAAAGTTAAAGTTTTATACATTGTTCCTGATTTAATTCCAACAAGAACATATACATTTGTGGCATGTGCTGATTCGGAAAAAGATGATAAATCAAGACAGCTATAATAAAAAGAAGAACGCAGTGATGTTGTTTTAAAGCTCGCAATTGATCTGGAAGACTTTTCAACCGGATTTAATACCGTCTATACTCGCAACTGCAGACTGTTAGGACTAATTAATAGAATAACGTGGACCCTCATATGCAGGCCATCATGCTACGGCAGATCAGGATCTTAGTTATTTGCAGTTTACCTCTACTTATAAGAAGGTACAGACGGTAACTTAACATTTAATACATTCGTGAATTTTCTATTTTTTAAAAACTTGTTATGTCATTTGTATGCGTGGTAATTCATGTGCGAATTGAATATCGGTTTAACTTTAAATACACGAAAAACCAAAAACAACATTATAAAGTTATTACGTTAATATGTCCATTATTTGAAAGTCTCAACGAAATCGGAAAGTCATTCCTTTAATTTTAATTTACTTCGGTTCCACGTCACGTCAGTTTCGATTGCATGATGCATGGAAAAGACTTAAGGAACAGCCTTGTCTAGCAGAATATCCTTGCCTAATAGTGAAAAGCCTTGCCTATAATAGAGAATATCATTGTCTAACAGAGAACAGGCTTGTCTAACAGATACGTTTCGGGGAGAATTTCGGTTAGACTACATGCTTTTGTAGATTTAGAAAGCATTTTACCCCATTTTCTAAGTCTTTCTCGGCGCTCAGAATAGTATGATATGATTTGCATCCAAGGAAAATCGGGTCTATCAAATGTCTTTTTGCCCTTTAAAAAAAATAATGTCTTCTTTATTTTTGCTTCTATACGTATGTTCAACTACGTCTTTGAGTACTCGAATCACTTTCTGGAACGAAAACGTTTGGATCGATATGGATAGTTTTCAGTGGCGCGGTTTTGAGTCATTAAAATCCTTTTTTTTATTATTTCACAATCCATATTCAAAATATATATTGGGATCCGTTGGACATACATTATTTTTTAATAATATACTTACCATAAAGCATGCATATAGCTGAAATGCTAACATACTTAATTGAAAGTCAATATATTACAACTGGCGCGTAAACATAATTAGCAATGTTAAGTTACTTAGATACAATTTCAACCAGATAACAGTGGCCCCTGAAATGTATACCTTTGTGATATGCCCTTAGCTAAAATGAACAAAGCGTCTGCCTCGTGTACATTTAGATTAATTCTGACTGTTTATTTTCACTGTGTTTCACTCCATTACGACTTAACATCAGTGGTGCACCAATATCATTAAAAACGCCAGAAACGTGCCCAGTGTCACTATTTCAAAGAGAATGGCCAGTTTCTGTTTGTTGACGTAAATAGAGAGAACCTGAAGATAATATTTATCTCCAGTAAATAGGCTGTTGCTAATAGCAACAACCCTACTTTAAAGCGCTAGCCAAAAGTAATAATTTATTTAGCTACAAAAATGATCCATGATGTACTTTCCACTCTTGATTAATCCTTAAATAGCAGTAGAGAAAAGATTCACTGGTCTTGTGCATCGTAAATTCCGCTTACCCAGCTAGTGAGCACATGTCCTGGGGTATTGGAGGAGTGAGAACTAGGTGATAGGTGCCGTTACTTGTAGCGGTATTTGTGTCACTGAATACACATTTCTTACATATAGTCATGCATACCAACTTATAAGGTGATGGGGTCCAAGGATATGCGCTTTCCTCTCTGTTAGATATATTTGCGAATGCTATTCATGCGATTGTTATTTTGTACCTATTTTTTGTTTCATCTGATCATATTTGGATAATACTTTTACATTTCCGAGTGATTATTTCCTGTTCAAGAGAATGCTTATCTAAATCACCCAGATTTAATACAAACTAGCAGTGTATATTTTTCTACGAGAATAAAACTTGGGGTGCCGGGTTGCCCAGTGGTCTACCGAGCTCACCTTTACAGATTACTGACAGCTCACCTCTCTGAGTGGGTTACAGTTTTCGGCTCGTCAAGTGTGAGAAAGCTTGTCAGCAGTTTTACTAGGGGCAATGGTTCTCTCTGTTGTTTCTCGGGCTTCTTCGTACACCACATATACTGGCCACCATGTATAGCAGATCAGGTGCGGCAAAATGGCGTTAAACGCACAAAAAAAGCAAACTAAAAACAGAAAAGCAATAAACGGTCTGACAAGAGACCATGCAATTCTAATCTTTGCAAAATTCATAAACAGAGTGACGCGACTACAATAGAGTAACACGTTTCAGAACTAGAACATGACTTGCAATTTGTGTTGCTATAACAAAAGTACCATTTATCTGGTAACAACATCTTTGCAAAACCACTCCTCAAATTTCAAAACATCGGGGCCCAAAAGCGGTACGAACAAACAAGGGGTTATCGTTCCCAAATCAATGACATTAGCCAGCCATGTAATTTATCATTATCTAAACGGAAGTGAACTGGATCTTAGTCGTGTGCTGCTAAAATCAACTATAACCAAATGTTTAAAAGCTTGTGTCGAGACGGTTTAGCTATTTGTTTCTATAATGTAAAACAGTTTTGAATGTATAATAGAAGATGTGATACCGGTAAATATCCCGAAAGAACTTTTCCGGATTCTTAAGGCAGTTAGTAAACCAAGACACTAATCGTGGATTCCATTATAAGAGATATTTTACATTTGTCATGAGTTTCAAATCGTTTCATCTGAGATGACGGGACAGAAAGGCGGCATTAGACATCCGTATAGTATTACAATGCATGCTATGGGTACTAACATCACGATCTTCTCGAGGACGAATTTGTCATCTATTTGAACGAATGAAGGCTACATGCATACTTATAATTTCTGAATGTGAGACTGAGGCCACACTGTGAACACAAAATTCGAGGCGTGTCTATTTTCAATCGTTGCTTATAACGATATACTCTAAAATATTTGCTATACGATTGACAGTTGTCTTGCATATCTATAACCAGGAAAATAAGTCTAGGTATACACATAATGTTATTTGCTACCAATTTATTTACAGCGCACAAAAATATTTCACTTTATACAGCATATGATTGCGTTGTCACTAATCTGAAAGTACATTTGTTAAAAAAAAAAAGATAGCTGATACAATGAAAAACTACTATTCAAGCAAAATTCATTGGAATTGGACATAATGCAAGAGTACATTTCTAATTTGACTTGGAACATGTTCAACATAATTGATGATAAGCAGAGTACAGTGACCTACGGATTTTACCATTGAAAGCGTATATGGTGCAATCCATATAAGACTTAAGGAAAATTTCGGATAATATCTGTTAATCCAGACAAACGATCCAGTGTTATGCTTATTTTTTGTTGTTGTTGTGGTTGTCAGCTCTTTCGTAGCAAGCTTCAAATGTTTATGCGTGATGCTTTAACATGTTATTTATGTTTCAGGTTTGTCTCTTCTTTTAGATGGTGGAAGTAGTGTTTGTCAGGAATATGTTTTAGGAGATGTTGTGACCCACTGGATAAATGTGATCCTGCAACGGACATTTACAATAGCTGAAATCGTTGCTTTCGATTTTTCCTTGATTAAATCGATACACCAATACTTTTTTAAAGTTATTTTGTTTAAAAAAATCCACAACAAAAGCATAGGAATATTCTCCATTTACTCCGGATTTTTTAGATGGATTCAAATATGTACTTTACGCCTTTCATGAAACTCAACAAAGGATACGTATTTCTTGATGGCATTATAATTAAATTATTCTTTGATATTAATTGATGTTAAATTCTAGTCTGAACTTTATTAGCATTTCCAAGTCATCGAATATAGCTGGCAGGTTTTCCGGTGTTAGAGCTTTTCCAAAATGATTAAAAGACATTTGTGGCATTCTAATTGGAAACCTGAATTTAAAACAAAAACAAATTAGATAGGATTAGTAACTGTTGGATCATCCTCTTGAGGACATGATTAAAGGAAATACACACCTTCCAAACATTTTTAAAATCCATGATCACTGATGTAAATATGTTTAGCCAGTTTTGGTAAAACATTCCACCTTGTACTATTTTCGACACTTTTGAACAACGACAGTATTATGCAGTGTCCGATAAACAGATGATTGTTCAGTGTTTTAACAATTCTTCATTTGTTGATAGCTGGGGCAAGTTTTAGTTTTATTGATTGAATTTCATCTGTAAAATTTAGTTTAGATCAGAGAGAAATGGGCTTCGTTGCAAAAACGGCCGGAAACGATTACTTGTTTCTGATTTGATGATAAACAAAAATTAGCAGCCATAAGCTAACGCATCACACAGCACTCCCATATGCTTCAGAATAAACACAGTTTCAATCATTGCAGATTTCGATGCTACTGGAGCTTTCTGAGAGTCAAATTTGAAAACCGAAAGAATGCTAAATTAGCTAGAAATATATGGGATACAAGATAAATATTGATAAATGAGATCTTTGGATTCATGGGACGTCTAGCTAGAAAAATCCGGTAAAATAAATATTGATAAATCGGATCTTTGCATTCACGGGACGTCTAGCTAGAAAAATCCGGTACTATCATAAGTTTGTATTTATTTAGAAATCTGATTCGTAAATACATTTAAAAGTATCAGATAAATGTGTTATCAAAATTTAGATGTAGGATTATTTGCGCCCAGTAGTATTAGAAATGAAGGCGGTTATATGCGACCTATTTTCTGCTAATGGTACTTGTATGTCAAACAGAGCTAATTAGGTTAATGTGCTGTTGTCAAAAAGAGTGGTATTGCTTTTGTGATTATCTATATATCGTGTTATATAGTTCTCTTTAATCCAAACATTCCTTGTACATTGGAGACTTTCAGAAATTACCAACTAAGTGTAATTCAAGCCTCAGCATGTTCTGTAATTGTGGATCATTTCCACGAAAACGACCCTATTCATCTCGCCGTTGACGATAAAAGGAATCAAATTAGGCTCACAGGTGTAAAGAAACAAGTAAACACCGACCTTCGTATTGAACCAATAATTAGGAAACAATATATATCGAGACGAGCAGTTAGCGAATTGATGAACGAGGGAGATATTTGTGCAAGTTTTATGCTTTTATCTTAGGTGAATATTGTAAATAAATCCGTGATAGCGACTTTTATTACTTGTTGAGGAAACATATCTTCATCTGTAATTTCAGAGGTTTTTTTTGTTGTTTTTTTGGGATCTTCATGTTTCACATTTAAGTTGTGTATTATTACTTTTAAGTGCGAAATCTCTTTTCTGAGAAATGTACGTTGTGATATTAATACAACAAACGGTTTACTTTCGACTTTGATTCTCTGATCATACCCACGACTTTATGTATGTGTTTATAATGCATCGGGATTTGGCTTGTATTGCAAAATGTACATTTAGTTTACTAATGCTTGTAAAATTATATAGCGAATAATTTGTCTTCACACGCTTGATTGTAAAAAGCTCGACAATTTCGTAGTAGGCCTATTTTCTTGAATAACATCAGAATAATTTTCTACACACCTTTGAATCTACAAAGCTTGACAATTTCGTAGTAGGCCTATTTTCTTGAATAACATCAGAAATGTACATTTTATTGCAATAACCGTCATTTGAAAACAAAAGACAGCATCAAAAACATAAAAGTCACAAACATCCTTGTCTCAATTATTTTTAACAAAACGAGGTCAAATCTATTTATTGTACACATGTAAGTGTATATGTAAATTCCTTCATGAAGGTGTAAACTTGTCCGATCCGCATGTCCGAAGTCAACTCGATATGAAATGGTTTGTGGACTGTGTGCGATTTCGGTTGCCTAAATTTAAGAAAGATGGCGGATTCACCTAATATTGGTTGATATTGACAGTTTCAATTAAGAAACTAGAAACTACAAGTGAGAGATAAAATAAGCAATAACTTGCGATAAACTTTATCTATTCAATTATCTAAATGGTTAGTGATACAGAACACTGATTTGATTTATCAAGTTACCTTCAAAGGTGTGTATCTACACCTTACAATGATGTATGTTGTACAGATATACTAATCATCTACACTTTATTATGTATATTGTGAAGATAAAATAAATATTATCGAGCATTGTTTTAGCAAGTTAAAGGGAGATAAATACGTGATAGATACTTAAAGTAAGGCCGGAAATAATGACTAGCATGGTGATTTGAAAGTATTTAACACGAAAATGTAACGTGCTGCTAATGATAACGTTATTTATTTCAACTGTTTACAGATGCCGATATAGTTTACATGATTTGTATTCTTTACGTCTCATTCTCCGAAACTAATTTATGACGTATTGTTTCAAAGAATTCTTTTATTCATGAATTCGGAAATCACTTTGCTATATTTAGACAGTTGACAGTTGGACTTCCAACATGCATGCGATGTAGGTATACATAACAAACATACTGTACACCTTCCAAACGCCTTAAGTTCTTGAGAATCACTTTTATTAATACACGTACATATAACGTGATTTATGTTGCATTTGATATGTTCGTACTGATAGTAAGAAACGGGTGATATGTATCAAACTGTTACTTATTGAATTAATATTCAATTAGTTCTACTACAGGGCCATTTGTATAGAGACTGGGAGGGAACTGCAGGAGGGACGTGGAATAAGTGTTGGGACCTCGTTTTGAGGTTGAATGTATTCTGCATGAGATTTCATAACTGGATTATATTGGAGGAAATGCAAAGGTTGCCAATACGTGGCATATCTTCCCAGATATACATTTGCAAGAACATTCGACAAGCATATAAAGTGGAACTGTAAAGTGCACCCTAAAAGCCTTAAGTCAAAACAATTAGGAAAAAATATAATTTCATAATAAATAAATATTAAATTTGCACAAGAAAGGGACGATTGACGGGTATACACAACTTGAGTATAATAATTATTACAGACGGTTTGCTAGGTCAGGAGGTAAGTGTCTGAGTTCGTGTTTTCAAAGTCTTTCTCTGAGTGCTCTGGCAAATATCTGAAGGCAACAAAAAGTGTATGACTCTTGTTTTTATATGTTAATCCTCAACACATATAAACCAACACTTCCATGAAGAGCAGATTTTATACAAGTCTTTCATGATCTACTGAGAAAAAATCGCAAAACTAGTCTACGAAAACTCTACAGAAAAAAAAAATACAAAACCAGTGGCATTCAGATGAAAGACATCTTTATTCAATATGAATTCAGTATCTGAGAGAGCAATCGCACTAATCCTGCCTGAACATGGGATGAAACATTTAGAGACAAAATAAGAGATCACGATCGATGTATGCTGAAATATAAAACTTAGCAGACACAACGAATGCAGTTTGAATTTTGAATAACCAAAATACACACATTTGTTCATTCATAACTTTACCGCTTATGACAGTCATCTGTTCATCCAGAAAGTGTTGCAAATGATCAAAATCAATAACTAAAATCATATAAATAACAAAAATAAAACATATTTCGATCATTAAGAATTTCATAAGTTATATGTACATGAAAAAAAGGAAAATGAATGTAATTTATATAGGCAATACGGCTTGCATGCAACTTGAGATGATTGGGACAACCAATAGTTGATTGGGACAGTCAGTATACAGTATTAGTTGATAGGAACAGTCAATATACATCACACGTTGATTGGGACAGTCAATACATAGCTTTGGTTGATTGGGTAGTCAATAGATAGCTTTATATTATTGAAACAGTCAATATCCAACTTTAGATGATTGAGACAGTCACCAGACGGCTTTAGTTGATTGGGACAGTCAATAGACACCTTTAGATGATTGGAACAGTCAATAGAGCCTTAGACGATTTGAATAGGGTGGATATTGCATGTTTTCTCATAGATGCATGGAAATGGAAAAGGGTGGATATGACATGGTTTCTCACGGATGCGTGGAAATGGAATAGGGGAGTATATGACATGATTTTTCATATATGCATGGAAATGGAATAGGGGGTGGAGTGACATGGCTTCTCATGGATGACTAGAAATAAAATAGGGGGTGGGTGGGGTGGATGAATTATCAATGATGCGTGGAAATGGAATAGGGGGTGTATATGAAATGGTTTCTCATAGACACGCCAAAGCAAATCACGAATACTGATAGGACAGTGATGGTAACTTAAGCATAAACATAATGACGGGGAGTGTAACAAGATCAATGTCAATGTCATTCATTAGCTACAAAGTCTGTAACGACCTCTAGGGATTGGCCATGAACAATTACTTGCTGATAGGACAACGTTAGAGAAGCAGCTGATGAAGGACTTGGATGGTGGATTCAGTGCAGGGCGCTATACAGAGAAATATCAAAGGAAATGATACTGATTGCATTTTAGAAGTGATCTAGAGATTCCACCACAATTACATTACTAATTCAAGGACAACCCATTAACACTAGAGTTATGAATTCCATGTAGAAATGACTTATTTTGCTATATAAGATGTTGGTAAATATATTATAAAGGTACAAAATAAATTGGACTTAACTGTTACGTACAATGAAGCCAAAAACATATATCGTTCACTACATAATGTCTGAATACAAATATATGACCAAAAGCAATCAATGACTTTACAGCATACTGCAATTCGACCTGGTGAAGAACTCTGTTTGCTTAATAGATGGAAAACCTCAATAAAAGAAGAAAAAGTAAAAAGATATGATATAAATATTTCCTTAGAAATCTAGGAAAGACTTATTATTTACAAGGGAAATGTGTATTAATGATAATGTATTGTTAATCAGTTTGATAAACAAGAAAATCAAGTTAGCAAACACAATTTACGGTAGGTTTGGAGTGTTGTAGTCATCTACATGTTGATGTGCGAATCTTTCGTCATGAAGTTTATAAACACACATGGTGATCGAATGAAACTACTCATGACTAATCCTTATTAAGTTATACATTCATACAGACACAGAAAACTTGAACAATAACACAATGTAAAACGTTAAGTTATACATTCATGTAGACACAGAAATCTTGAACAATAACACAATGTAAAACGTTAAGTTATACATTCATGTAGACACAGAAATCTTGAACAATAACACAATGTAAAACGTTAAGTTATTCATTCATGTGGACACAGAATACCTTTACATTGACACAATGGTTAACATTAAGTTGGATAGTCATGTAGAGACAGTATTTACATTGATAATATGTATAACAGTAAGTTACACATTCATGTATACACATGATACTTTTACGTTGATACAGTGGTTAACATTGAGTTATACATTCATGTAGACACATAAAACCTTTACTTTAACACAATGGATAACATTAAGCTCTATATTCGTGTAGACACAGACGAGCTGGATAACATTAAGTTATACATTAATGTATATGCACAGAAAGCATTTACATTGAAACAATGGATAACATTATGTTGGATGTTGTTGTAGAGACAGAAAAGTTTTCCACTGATACAATATATAATATTACGTTATACATTCATGTAGAGACGTAATACCTTTTCATTGCCATTACGGATAACATTATTTTGGATATTCATGTATAAACAGAACGTCATTCACACATGGACTCTTGCAGACACATGATACCTCTACAATGACACAATGGATAACAATAACTTAGACATTCAAGTATATATATATATATTAAATCTTTACATTAATACAATGGATAACATTCATTAAGTTGGATATTTATGTAGAGACATGAAACCTTTGAAGTCATGCAATGTATAGCATTAAGTTAGTTATTCATGTAGACACAGACAAATTTTGAATTTATACAATGTATAACATTAAGTTAGATATTCATGCAGCAAAACATACCTTTACATTAATATATAATGTACAGAATCAAGTTAGTTATTCATGTAGGCACAGAAAGCATTTGCATTTATACAATTAAAAACATAAGGCTAGATATTCATATCGACACATATAGTCTTTTCATTGACATAATGGATAATATTAAGTTATATACGTAGACATAAAAGAAAGCCTTTACATTGATACAACGGATACTATTAAGTTAAATATGTAGACATAGAAAAAAGCCTTTTCATTGATACAATGGACAATATTAAGTTACATATCTAGACGCAGAAAAAAGCCTTTACATTGATACAACGGATAATATTAAGTTAGATATGCAGACACAGAAGAAAACCTTTACACTGATACAACGGATGATATTAAGTTAGATATCTAGACACAGAAGAAAGCCTTTACATTGATACAACGGATAATATTAAGTTAGATATGCAGACACAGAAGAAAACCTTTACACTGATACAATGGATAATATTAAGTTAGATATCTAGACACAGAAGAAAGCCTTTACATTGATACAATGGATAATATTAAGTTAGATATCTAGACACAGAAGAAAGCCTTTACATTGATACAATGGATAATATTAAGTTAGAAATGTAGACACAGAAAAAAGACTTTACAGTGATGCAACGGATAATATTAAGTTAGATATCTAGACACAGAAGAAAGCCTTTACATTGATACAACGGATAATATTAAGTTAGATATCTAGACACAGAAGAAAGCCTTTACATTGATACAACGGATAATATTAAGTTAGAAATGTAGACACAGAAAAAAGACTTTACATTGATACAACGGATAATATTAAGTTAGATATGTAGACACAGAAGAAAGCCTTTACATTGATACAACGGATAATATTAAGTTAGATATGTAGACACAGAAGAAAGCCTTTACATTGATACAACGGATAATATTAAGTTAGATATGTAGACACAGAAGAAAGCCTTTACATTGATACAACGGATAATATTAAGTTAGATATGTAGACACAGAAGAAAGCCTTTACATTGATACAACGGATAATATTAAGTTAGAAATGTAGACACAGAAAAAAGACTTTACATTGATACAACGGATAATATTAAGTTAGATATGTAGACACAGAAGAAAGCCTTTACATTGATACAACGGATAATATTAAGTTAGAAATGTAGACACAGAAAAAAGCTTTTACATTGATACAACGGATAATATTAAGTTAGATATGTAGACACAGAAGAAAGCCTTTACATTGATACAACGGATAATATTAAGTTAGAAATGTAGACACAGAAAAAAGCCTTTACATTGATACAACGGATAATATTAAGTTAGATATCTAGACACAGAAAAAAGCCTTTACATTGATACAATGGATAATATTAAATTAGATATCTAGACACAGAAAACTATAAGGATACCATATATGTGTTACCACAAATGAATTAACAAAGTTCCTGTAATTTTCGGGGACAAGGCTGATGGTTTTCCATCTGGAGAGTTTTGTGGATTAAGTTGAAAATTTATTTATTCATGACCGTTGTTGACTAAACAACAATAGTTAAAATAACAAACTGATACATGATTATTAATCTATGTCATCAAAACTACTTTGTACCACAACAACATTTGTAATCAGTGTTTGATCGAAATGTTCTTTTGTATTCGTTTTATAACATTAAAATAACATGCAACTTGCATTAAAAACTGAAATGTAATATCATGTTATCGTTTTAATCTATTCAAATACACCTGCAATAGATAAATTGTAAGTCACGTTGATAGACAGTCGAAGGTTGTCTTACATGTTCACATTCATTATATTTTTGACGTACTCTACCTTTCTGATTATCCCTCTTAAATTATTCGGCAACTTTGACAGGTAGGCAATTACCTTCTTGCCCAAGGTAATACTTTTTAAAATAAAAAAAATCATCCATTCTATATCAAGTTCTCCGACATTAGCTTGATCTCTGGTTTGTTTATTTGGATTTCATCGTTCAGAAATTTTATGTATTTATTCCAGTTGACAATATCGAGTGATTTTGTCTTCCAGTCATTTCGTTGTAAATATTATCTTCGTCATCAAAACATCTAGCTCATTGTTTTGTTGTTTGTATGCATGACACAATGGCCCCTCATTGTCGTATAGCCTGCAGAGTTTTCGTAGCACAAATGATACGAATCTAAAATGTGTTTGTATATTCTCATCAGTGCATTTATTTCGTTATGAGATTTTGTTCGTTTTATTAGTACTACTATGTTCAGTAGACGTTTACTTGCAGACTACTTTTCGTCTCCACGTACTGATACAATTCATTGTATTATCCCTCAGTCGAAAACATCGGATCATTAATACGTCATTGCAGTAGCAGTTTAGTGCCTGCTTCAGTTTATCAGATGGAATGGCCTACATTTTTTAGAAGGTTATTCTTGAGGCTTGCGTAATTGTTAATTGTTTGGCATAGTGCTGTACCAAGCAATGTACATCTTAGTCTCCTCTCGTCTCATTCCCTAATGTTATACTAAATTCACTACAACCTCGCAAACATTTAGTTCCATGTACAGGACATGAAAGACACATGTCGCAGGCAATTCAAACTACTATATCACTAGTTATGTTTCAAACATTTAACATCATATGTGTTTCGTTGTTATTATTGTCAGTCATTCCGTCAATCAGTTATTCATGTACATTAAAAAACAACGACATTCATTATCTAAATCAGTTATTACTTTATTTTTTAAAATTATGTAGGAAAATATATTAAATATGTTGTTAGCCAATAAGAAACAAAGTCTACATCTTTAACATCATCGATAAATTATCATTACATTTATCAGTTGAAAATTTAATGGTAACATACATTTTATTATCGCGGAGTTCATCAAACTTTACTCTCGCTGAACTGTTTATTGTATTAAAACTTTTCATCAGTAAATCAGCGAAGATTAAAATTTGTCCCTTATATTTGTAACCACTCTCTTCGTGTCTTAGTAATATGTCTATTTCTGTCAATTATTGTCCGCAGGTAAAGGTTATGCTACATAATAACCAAAAACAGACAGAGCATCTGACAGTGTACGTTTTGTCTGTGCTGTTTTAAAAATGTTATTTGGTAAGTGTCCAGGTACTATCAGGTATACGACACTGAACTGTCTAATTGAAAATCGAATAATTACTTTTTGCAATTTTTACAGTATCCATATTTGACGGAGGAGCCACTGACATCTTAAACAACTTCGTGAAAGAACATATCGTAGGCAACTGCTAGAAGAGGTTTACATCCTGCATCGTAAACAGAGTTATTAATATATAGTATCCATTATCCAATTATCTGTAGCTAAAAGGGAAAGTTGTTGGAAGATAATTCTTTGATTTTTATACAAGCTATTTATTTCATGAAAAATTAAAGTATTTCATGTATTGGTGTTTAGATCTGTATAATGGTACACATGTTTGTTCTTTCAGAGCACCTCATCTCCAATCTATGTCCCTTAAATCAACCCCGTCACATGTTCATTAAAATGGGCAATTTTGCTGCATGCAAATCTTTCAGGAAAAAACCTGCGTACACTTTAGACACATATCGGTAATTGGCAACTGCCATATATAGCGCGAAATTCCAACTGGCCACATGACAGAGGGTTGTGCTATTCCACGTTGATCTACAAGTCAGCAAACATAGGATTTGCTCTGGAAATATAATGTACATGCCACCAAAAAATACCGGTAAGTGTATAAAATGTACACCGATGTGCGCAGCCAAAATTGGCTGCAGATTTTTTAATGTTTTAATGAATAGGTGATATCATCCCCTGAACCGTGAATCAATATCATCACGGGTGAGGGGCTGATTTGTCGGCGTACTCCAATCAAAACACCAAAGAGAGAGAGAGAGAGATGGAGCGAGTGTGTTTTGAAAACTCTTCAAAGTGACAATATGTTTTGCTTTTAGACTAAGTGAAAAACATATGTACAACAGTTATACCACTATCAAGTAGTATAGTTTGTTCGAACTTCATGAACTTCTAATGTTTCTTGCATATTGTGATGTATCGTTGTTTCCTTTGTTCTTTGTTTGTATGTTATGCTTTGGCTTAGTTTAATTCCTGTACACATTTTGCAACTTGTCTACCGAGTTCAACTCTAAGTGGATCTTTCGACTTTTATGAAGTAGCCATTTTCATGTGAGTATGCTCCTGCGCTATATACAAAGTACGATTTAATTTTAATTGTTGTCTTCTTCAACTGCCACGTTTTAAAACGGAAATTTGAAAATCTAACTGAAGAATGGTTCGCAGTCATTGGAAAGGTTAGTTGTAACTCAACATTCAAAGTAAATGTGTGGGGCAATTTTACAATGTTACTTTGAACACAGTATAAGCGACATCTGTGTGCTTATATATATATCTTTGTGACTGACTTTCATTATTTATTCTCTGGTAGTGGTGAAGAGCGCGACAAACTGTCACTTCTAAACTTATAGTTGTCATAACAACGTTTGTCGGAGATACAATTGAATGAACAACAAAGCAACCAATACACGTTATAATAAAGAGTTGTTTTTTAGTGTTTGGGTTCTTTCCGTTGCTGTTTAAAAAGTCAATATGTTTGAATGTGATCAAACTTGCATTCATTGAAGACAGAGACAATCCCAACTTGAATGGTCAATTCCAATTTGAATAGTCATCCCAAAGTGAATGGTCATCCCAACTTGAATGATCAATTCCATCTTGAATGTTCATTGCGAGCTTCAGTGGTCAATCTCAACTTGAATGGTCAATTTCAACTTCACTGTAGTTATGTATATACCTAACGTCTATTAATTAGACATTAAACAAAAATATTTAATTGGCTTGACATATGAAAACACAACGAGCCTCTTGTAGCTAGCTATATGCGCTTTTGAATCTCACTAAGTCTTTGAAGAAGGCAAATGTAAAACAAAGGCAAGATAAAACAATAGACAAAAGAAAGCGCAGAAATGACAAACATTTCTGTCAATGGTTGTATTCATTGAAAAGAATTCGCAAATATTGATACAGAGACATTTAATGAGAATAATTTTGTAGTGTACTGTTCCAGCTATATATAAATACATTTGTAAGTATTAGATAAAAAAAATGGAATAAACTTGGATCAATTTACAGAACCGGGAAAAATGCAAACATCACCAAACCCAAAACTGTTTCATCTATATTGCAGCAGTGTAACTCACTTAATACTATTATCTGATTCACTTTCAGTAAAGAATTGCCTGTATGTAGTTCTCTATATAATAGTTACATAGTCATCATGAATTCCTCGTAATCAGCAGAAATTGTTACGTGTTTAGGCTCGAATAAATAGTAACACAGAAAGAGTAAAAACAACAAGCTTTCTAAAATTTAACAAATAATTTATTTTCCTGGAAAATTCTGTAAAAATGAAAAAAAGGAGAAGAACTTACGGTTTCAAGAATCAGATCCAAAAATAAATCTAATAATAATCCAGGAATTAAATTGCAAAAGTCCTAGTAATAAATGTTCTAATAATTTGAAATTCGAATCCTGATGTAAAATCCAAGATGGATGACGATGACGTATGCTGTAGTCATTACCGTGCTTTTGTACAGTCCTTTGTAGAAATACAAATAATGGCACTCCGGTGTTGGAAATCCAAATTAAATTTGTAAGCATTGTCTTTCCAATATTTCTGTGTGAGCACTCCTCTAAATATTTCCAGAGAATATAGAATTGATCCTTTTGAAATCCAACTGATCTGAAAAATTATTATAGCTCAAATCTGGATACAACAAATTAACTTGACATCAGTATGAAAGGCCCAAAACTGAGAAAATCTCTCTCAAAACAAAGATTATATTGTATCATAAAACGCAGTTGCGAAATTTCCCCAAGTTGCGAAATCAGAGGGGTTGGGTTGGGTTCACATGATCATGTTTATATCACATGCACAGAATATGGCCTTGATTAGACCAATGATTTTATTCCCAGAATAAAAATTAAAAACACGTGTTTACTTCTTAACCCACGTAGTCACATCATGACCTTGACAACAACCAATCATTTTAAAATAAAATAGAACTTTGTTTACTAATTCTGAATCCAGGTCAGAATTTAGATCAACACCTGTTGTGTATAATCTCAACACCTGTTGTGTATAAACTAACAGTCATGGTCAAACGATTTTCTGAAAAAGTATCATCTCTAGTGAATAAATTTACATTACAATAGTATGTAAGAAAAATAAAAATTTAAAACTGACAAACAAACAATTAAATTAAAATATATATATATATATATATATAATCAGATATACGTAACAAAATGCCTACACACCATTTTAGATTTATAAAATTTGAACCCGTTTTATTCTGCCTATCCATTAACTCTGTTTAAGCTCAAATGTAATTGACGTTCGATATCTTACATACTCTTTAATGTATAGCATATCATATAATGAGCAATCTGTTCGTGGATTGAGTCATTTCATTGTGCTGTTAATGTTGATATTAGATAGGGTGGTTGACAGTATCCTGCCCTGAATTACACCCATCATATGACGAAAATGTTTCGAAAAGGTGTTACCTACCTTGAATGTACAATTTAAATTGGAGATAAAGTTAGACTGGTGGCTCATAAGACCTAGGTTGAATAGATTATTCATAACACCATAGTTCCACGTGGTGTCATAACACCATTGTTCCATGTGGTGTAATAAGGTTTCTCCAAGACCACAAATGCGATAACTACATGATCTTTCTTTAGGAAAGCTTTTCTGATAAATGTTTGAAGTCTCTTAAGATGACCGTCTGATGTCTTTCTTTGGCTTCTGAATCCTCACGAATGTTTTATTGTAGTTTGTTTGACTTGAGATACCAGACCATTCAATATTTCATCATCCGCTCCTTAGTTTTGAAAACGCAGCATTTTAATGAAATTAGACGACGGTTGTAAGGGTAGGTTTGTCCTTTCCAGGTTTGGATACTAATTCTTCTTATAATACTGAGAGAAGCGTCCAGTTTCCCAAATGGTTTGAAGATGTTGAGCACCGTGTTTAGAACTGTATTAGGTTTATGTTTTAAAGTTGATAGTGGGTATCATCCGGGTTCTGCTGAAGTGCAACGAGCTTGATCAAGAGCCTCTTCCAAATGAGAGTGTGAGGTTTAATGTAATCTGCAGCAATATTAAATTGGAGATTTCTAACAACTTTTACTTGCAGATGTTTGACATGGCCAAACGTTTCAGAATAATTATCTTGTATGGTATTTTTAAGAATGGTTCTGATAATTTAGTTCTGGTACGATTTTGACCATAACGTCCGATTTATTTACATGTTTGGTATCAATGCTTTTATTTTTGCCAATAATTTATTTTCGCGCCATATTCCATACCAATTTGAGAGAGAGAGAGAGAGAGAGAGACAGAGAGACAGAGAGAGAGAGACACAGAGGGAGAGAGAGAGACAGACAGACAGACAGAGATAGAGATGGGTTCGCGTTATTCTTTGAACATTCTAACTGAACACATTAATCTTAAATCCTCTGAATTTCATCCCATGCGCAAATTGTGCTAGTGATTCATCCAGCTAATATTTGATCCACAGTGTTCTCTATCAATATTTATTTGTCTGTCTACAAATAGATAAATCCACCTGTTTTTCTGACTGCTCTTCCATCGATGTGTTTGTCCATCTGTCGGTGGAGATTTTCTTTCAGTAGTTTATGTTCTCGTTATATTAACAAACATAACACGATTCACAATAGCTCTGGTCCTGTAAATATCGCTTAAACTGGTTGTGGTTGTTGTCGTGAATGGAAAGATAGATAAACCATGCCGTGTGGACTCTAATGGTAAAGTATACCCTGCGTTAAGATCGTGTGACGTTAATGCAGGCCTGAAAGTTAATTTCAATCGTTTTGTTAAACGTTTTATATAGCTTGAAAATTATATGTCAATTGTAAACTTAAACTTTTTTGAAAATTTGATTTTAGTCTTGCAATAAAATCTACATATAAAACGGCAATTGATTCAAATATATAATCCCTTTACTCAATATGTACTTTGAGATTTAATCTTGTGACAACCTTTAGTAACTTTGATTTTAACGTTGGTACATTATTGTGTATTTACAGGCCGAAGAATGTTTCCTTATCTTAACATTTGTGCCGTAAACATGAGGGGTTTAGGTTACGTATAGTTTTCGATAGTCTCGTGGGAATATTTCTTTCCGACTGTGACTTAACGAACTTTGACGCACAGTATTGCATTTTCAGTTGTAAAAGACATGCAAGCGATGTAACACAAGTACGTGTCCTTTAAAATGATCAAGCAACTGCAAATTTACTTCAGGTAAGTTTATCTCTGCATATACTGACTGTAAATATTACATGAACCTTTATAAGGTTCAGAACTGACACAAACTTACCATTTTTTTCAGCAACCGTTTCCTTTTACAGAAATGAGAGATTTAATTTTTCCATTATTTTGTCCGTTACTTATTTATGTTATATTTATCATGCCATTAGCTTGTTCCATATGATATATTACTAACTTGGACATATTGTCTACTGTAATACGGTAATAGGGCTAAGCACACACTACACATCCATGGAGGATATTTGAATAAATTTGCCTAATATTCCCCAAATGTTTCCACTCAAAAGAATAGTTTTGTTGATCTGTGTACACACGAATACCAAACAAGCTGAATAACAAATTTATGCAGTGTGCATATGTGAGTAACACATGAGTAAGATTGGGCATTTATTCTTCTTCAGACATAGACCAATTTTTCTCTGTTTGTGGACAGTGGAAGTGTCATGTGTGTGTGTGTGTGTGTGTGTGTGTGTGTGTGTGTGTGTGTGTGTGTTGGATTTTTAATGTAGCTTTAAAAAGTTTTCACTCATATTGCGATGATGTCTGCAATGTGGCAGTTTATAGTGACGTCTAGCACTGGGATATCATGCCACAGACATGTAGCTTCACATTCCACCCAGTCACAGTATCCAGACACCAGGCCGACCAGTCCTAACACTAACCTCTTAATGCTGAGCGCTTAGCGAGGCAGCTGTTAGTACCATTTCTGTATGACTCGGCCGGGGTTCGAACCCGCGACCTCCCGTATCCGAGGCTGAAGCGCTAATCACTAGGCCACCAGAGCAGTCGTCATATGTTGTAATTTTTAACCAATTTTACCACTATTTATTGCAGTGGTACGGAGTTTTGCTTTGTAAGATTGATTAATATTTTACCTTTCATGGAATAATAACACTCGTTAATTTGAAGGGACAGTCCTTCACGGGTATAAGATTTTGTCTTCTTGTTACTAAAAAAAAACAATCAAAACGACACAAAACAAAACAAAAGACTGATAAAGCTGCCTAATGAATATCTTCCTGTTCCATGCGGGTCAGCTTATAACAATAATTAACAATAATGCCGAATTGCTAGTACAGCAATAAATGTGAACTGATGCAATTATTGTTACGAATTGCAAATGTTCTCTTGCATAGTTCGTCTATGTGGACTTATTAGTTTTAATGTAATCTTGTGCTACACGGAGGTTTTAGATTTTCTGCTCCATTTATATGTTTACCCTGACGAATTTTCCTTTATGGTTGGCAGTATGATAAGTCATTTGGGGTTCGCAAATTTTTCCAGTGTTTTCTTCCCTAAGGCGCTCATGTCAAGTTTGAGGTAACATATTGAAATGTGCACGCTACAACCTTGATAACATCTAGAATACAAACTCACTAACTGACTTATCCTATTATTATTACGAGTTGTCGTCAGAAGCCTAAACCATTTCGCAAAGTCCAATTTTATAACTTTGTCAACACCCAATAAAAGTTAAACAGTATATTGATAATGGCTAAGATATGAGCTATTTGTAAATATTCTTGCTTAATTTAACAAGCAAATTCAAGTTTTGTTTCTCCTTGTCATGAACTGGTGTCATGGTGTCACTGAACTAATTGAACCAAGTAGCTGTTATTACATCCATTTAAGGTGTCATACAAAACTCTTTTATATTTTTTCTCACATTCTTTCTAAAGATATACAGACCAATAAAGACTTGTATTAAAAAGAAAACAGCATTAAATCATATACAAAGTGTAAGAACACAAGGCATAAGGATGTGTTTGGTCTGGTTCTGACAAGGTCGATTTTACGTCAAGGTCCAGTACTGTCATTCAGATGTAACTATTTTCAGAAAATACCATATAACCTATAGTGATTTTATGTATGTTGTGTACAAGGTAGTGCTAGATATGAATATACAGGAAAATATATCAGTCTTTGATTAGGGTAGTGATGCTGTTTTGCGTTGGTTTTTTTTGAAACTGTGCGTAAACTTAAGCGCAAAGGGTTTAGAAAAGAAGATAAGGACGCTGGACGCTGCCGTGGGTAGGTTATTTATTGGCCTACATATCTGATACCATATTGCATTAGGTTTATATATTCGACACCATGTTACATTAGGACCACATATTTGACACAATATTACATTAGGCCTGCATATTTGACACCATATAACATTAGGCCTACTTATTTGACACCATATTACATTAGGACCACATATTTGACACATTATTAAATTATGCCTACATATTTGACACCATATTACATTAGGCGTACATATTTGACACCATATTACATTAGGCCTGCATATTTGACACAATATTACATTAGGCCTGCATATTGGACACCATATTACATTAGGCCTGCATATTTGACACCATAATACATTAGGACCACATATTTGACACCATATTACATTAGGCCTGCATATTTGACACCATAATACATTAGGACCACATATTTGACAACTTATCACAATAGGGTTACATATTGAACACCATATTACATTAGGCCTGCATAGTTGACACCATATTACATAAGGACCACATATTTGACAACTTAATACATTAGAACCACATATTTGACAACTTATTACATTAGGGTTACATATTGGACACCATATTAAATTAAGCAACTTTACATGCTGGCTATTAAAAACACATAGTGCGAGAGAAATATATTGCCTGCGATACCTTTGCAATTCCGATATTCAGTGTAAACAAAACCATTAGTATATTTGTGAGGAATCTTTGACTAGAATTGTCATAGTATAAAATGAATATTTTAGTAACATATTCGGGAGTTTTAACAGGTCTATCCAGCGTTATGCAATGCAAGATTTGGAATGTCATACAAACCAAACTGTTTTCATACTCGAGTACCTAATCGGAAAGCGTGGGAAGAGATCCATTCCAAAATTATTCTTTAATCTAGGCCCCAAACAAAATTAATCTTTTCCGTTGATGGGCTGCACGACATGACATTTTATTAAGGAAATTTTATTTAGATATGTCTGTCATCTCCCACATAGAAACGAAAAGATAAAAATGCGAGAACAGGAAGTACCATCGCAGCGCGTCATCAAAAACTACCAGAATGTAGGTAATATCCATTTTCTCGACCTCAAAATGTGGATATAATATTACTTCCATAAAGGTAATCAATTGCGTGAAATTGTTCTATGTAAATTGTACTTTGACGAATGTAGGCGATGCGAATTTAATCTCAGTATTGGGCAAAATTAAATCTACTACCATGCATATATTACCCATCTCTGTTAAACGCTTATGAAGCTCCTGAGAAAAAACAACACTTCTATATGACAAGATTTTGATAAATATCAGCCGTTGACGGCATTTATTCCTGAAATCAGATCATTTCAAGAATGTAGAATATCAATTTCCCCATGCTTTCCTATCGAATGATTTACCATGCAGTCTGTTTCCTCGTACGTCAATCCATCGACCTGTCAAGATGTCTTTCTCCTAAATCATCAAATCACACAATAATTGAAGATAACGCCAACCAACCACATCCCTAAACGAAGAGTTAACGGAAGATTATATGGGATCCACCCAAATGTCATCAACATATTCAATGTCTGAACTATGACTTTCTTTGTAGAAGCCAGAACTCGGGTTGGCCGCAATTTCAGTATGCCTTAAATCGATCAATAAGCTTGATGATACAGGATAATATAATCAATGGAAGGTGATAATGTGAAATTTATATAACGTTTAATCATAAGTCCAGTAATCGATGAGAGAAAGAAACATGATGTATTCTTTGAATGTTGAGCACCAATCTCTTGGCGGTAAATCAGATGGTGAAGTTAGATTCTAGACGAATATGTTTTGCTTGCACTTGTTGCCTTTCGATGAATCTCCATAATTTCAAGTGGTGTCTGGTAACAGACACTTTACATTAAAATGCAATAAACCCTAGTAGTTATGCATCTAATACTCATGTACAAAAAAAAAAAACATAGACACAATCACAAAGAAAGAAAGCCCTGAAATATTTTTCCAAAGCAAAACAAGTAGTGTACATATAAATCTGGGGAAAAGCTTATTCAATGTGGTTCGTAAAGGTATGCCTTTTAGTAAGACCAACTGACAAATAATAGCGGGAAAATGACGGTAAGAAAAGGCAGTCGTACATATCTAACGACAATTCCATGTTACCTCTGAGTGACCTGTCTGTAAAGTAGCTTATGCTGAACGTATCTTCAAAGAAATTTCCTGTCTTAACCTCTAACCTCTAACCACAGATGTACATATTAACTAAGCATAGTAAATACTGATCAGAGTTAAATTTCTTATATCGTGCATTTAATGGCCGCATTATACGTAGCCAAAGAGGTGAGAACACCAATGGGAAAATTGTGCGAATCGCTAAACCCCACCGGTAATTAGAATGGTTACTAAAAGGAGCAATGATGACCTACCTCAGCGGTCAGATTATGGAAAGGACATGAACCTAAATATCTCTGAAACTGCCCATTAAAGTATCACTGTTTGTAAGTGGCACAGCAGGACTGATTCGGGGTCTAAGGCAAGTACTAATCGCCAAAATGATGGTAACACTTACAGAGAAATCCGTTGAGAGCATCAAAATACGACTTGAAATAGCTGACCTTTCATTTTATTAATGCCACAATGAATATAGAAATTGAGCAATGTTTCTAGGTAATTTATTAAACTTAAAACGTGTGGAATGCGTGTCAAGATATGTTATATTTAACATAGTTGCTGTACACAAAAGATTCCAAAATTAGTATCCGTAAATACAGAGTAGGTGGAAATAGAATGAACACAAAAAAAAAAACCTTGAAAGCTTTGAAAACAACAATGAGAAACATTCACAGCTCTGAATATTGAGCGTGTGTCACAAGTTCCGTGCGCGTTTTGGCCATCGGCAAATACTAAAACTCCGTATTTTCTTAATTATGCCTAATGTGGCGCTTCAGATGGCGTCCAATGAAGCCCACTATAAAAAATGACGATTCAAGTAATAGATGGAAGGTAAGTGGCCCTTGGCCTTCAAGATGTAATGTTGTACACTTACCTGATACACTATCAAAGTATAGAATAGTCATGTATTAGACAATTGACGATTGCCTGAACTATATGACAGCAATTAAGATAATGGAAAACATTCATGTGCGGACAGACGACTCTACTCGCGTACGATTCCGATGAGATCCGTGTCTATGAATCAAAGGAACATTGACGAAATAGAGTAGTTGAGAAACAACAGGCATGCAAGGATGAATCATATTTACGTGTCAACACCCTTTACTCCTTCTCCTGAATTGAATGAATGATAATATTTAAGTTGTCTTATATTTCTATATCAGAATATATATTTCTATGTCAGAATTGCATGGTAAAATTATTTACAGATTGTTTGAATAAAAAAACCAACTGTTACAGATCTGTAATTGCATGATTGTTGATGTGTTTTTTTTAAATATCAGAAATGAATAGATAAAATGAAAGATTAGCACATCTTTTGATATAGATGTAAATGATATATATACAGAAGATCTCAGGAGATGCGTTCATGATTGGGTTAAATAATAAACGAATAACATGAACTAATACATCATAGCACAGAAAGAAGCAAGGGTATATTTTCTAGGGGTGAAACGATAAACCTCTGCCACGTATCGATACGATTCACGATACACAGTCTGCGATACGATACATATCGATACACATGAACTTGAAGGTCTTTCCATCTTTGGAAGGTAGGTGGTGCCCTTGTATGTATGTTGACATTCTTGGTGGTATTTGCAGTATGCATATTACAGACAGACATATAGTTATAATATCTTTATATGCTATTCTGATTGATGACAATATAACAAAAGTACTTTCAAACAGACTACCTGCTGGTTGTTGTGTGAGTTTTATTCAACATTTTAGGCCTTTTAATCATGGCTCGGTTTAACTCATTTTAGCGACCAGGGCCTTTGTTTTGCACAGCATTAATGCTTTGAAAACATCTTATGACCAATTTCATTTCTCACTTAAACTTGGAAGACATTTCGATGTTATCTTAAAAACAGAAGAAATAATTAAATTTTCTTGTGCAAAGAAATTCTCAACTAGAACAAATCTGGGCATGAGAATGAAGATGAATACCAACAAAATCTAGCACATTGTACTTCCTGCATATGCAAAAGAATGCTGCAGCCAGATTCTTGTATTTGGTATTGTATAATGAACGCTATTGACAAAAACCAGTCCCATAATATAAATATTTTTTAAAAATTTACCCGAGGTGATAAACTTGAGCGGTTTGAAATTAGCAAACATCGCTGAATCTGTGCTAATTTTATTTATTCCATCAGCACCTTCATTTAATAGTTACATATCTCTGCATAAAAAAAGAAATTTCAAATTTGTTCCCCGTATACAATTTAAGAAGAGATCATGCCAGGATTTTATTTTAAGGGAGACATCCCCCTTTCTCAAAGAAACAAGGGTGAGTGGAAGAAAAGGAGGGAGAGGAAGAAACGGCCATAGTTCAATATTTACCTAAGACTTAAATATCTGTCTCTCTTCCAGCCCCACTGTTTTCGAGCTGTACTCGAATAAACATCTTTTAAAGATGTCACCTACAGTGGTATAAGCATTAATCTGTTAATTATTTCTGAACATACTCCTTTACTTATCTGCGTATGAATATTTTTCTGTGCTTCCTTCTGAAGGGGCATATGCATAGCTAGCTTTGTCAACTTGAAGAAGTTGGGTAACTGATCCGTGTGTCTGTTATATACAATTTTCCAGAGCTCGCATATATTATCTTTTTGATACATCTGCTCCATAATAGGATTTTTCACTATAATAAACTTTGTTGAATCAGTGGTTTACTGACTACTATACTACGTCAGATTTCTTATCTGTTCAATAATGCTGTATTAGAGTTTTTAGTTAAATAATGTCATAGTCTGCTTGTGCAGAGATACTCAAAAAAAAAAATATATTTTCTTCTTAATTTATTTTGCTACCTTAATTTGTTCAGTTTATATGGTTTTGTAATATATGATCTGAGGGCTAAATTGATTAATAAAAAATGAAACTTGCGTTATATTGTTAAATTATCTGTACTTTAATTAGGCTCAGTATTCTGCACTTTCTACATTTAATTTCCCTGTACTTTAATTAGGCTCAGTATTCTGCACTTTCTACATTTAATTTCGAAATGCCATTGAACGGGAGATCGACCGTCATGCCGTCCATTTATGTCCATCCAACATGTACATCTTACTGGTATTTACCATGTTCGAGCTCAAAATCAATGACTGGTATCTCCATTAAAACTTTCCCAAATCCAATAATCCAATATACTTCATAAATTTAAAAAATTATTGTCATCATCACTACCACCAACCAGTATTTGCCGAACGAAATCATAAAGAACCACTTAGGAAATAAGACAATTTGGGTTTTCTTGGTAGCCCGTGTTTGTAAAACATCCTTTATCGAATGTTCAAACTACGCGATAGTAATGCTTGTTCCTGGGCACCATAATTGATTTCTGATTGGTGGTTATTGCTTAACTTGGACCGGAACAAGCAATAACCACCATTAAGCATTCAAAGTAACATATTTCACCGTGTGACACACCGGTAGTGTAGCTTTCAAATCGACCAAAGTAGACATAATACAAATCAATTTCGCGTAAAGGTGGCTATCAAATGATGAATAACGTACATCATTATACATGCGCAATGTATAGTAAATGTTGAGCAAGCTGCTGGGCAAAGATAATTATCATGGGGGGGGGGGGCAGCAAATTACGCACCATATCACTTGGTGTTAATTTATAAACGGCGAGCGAGTATTCTGATCAGTCTTTTTCGTTTTTACTAATAAAAATGAGTTCCTGTGACCGCATATGCTGTTTCAGATGAATTCTAATTTTAAAGAATAATAAGGTAAACTATTAATAACTGTTCATGACTGATGTTGACTCAAATCACTTGCATACGGTAAGTATCGTTTTGCATCGATTATCCGTCTCTGTTTTCGATATGTGTATCGTTACAGCAAAAGTAGCGATGAATCGATATTTCGATGAATCGTTTCACCCCTAGTATTTTCACTTGTAAATTGTTGATTCATTCAATAATCTGTGTAAAGATGCAAACTGAATATATCACTGCAACTGGCTCAAGACAAATCGTTTATTTTCATTCTGGTGCGACATTGATGTACTAAAGTCAAAGGTATATGTTGTTCTTAATACCACAGCATTTCTTAAAGCTGGTAGAGGTGTGTTCATTTGAAGAAAGACAACGGTCTTTTTAACGATGTTATGGCATTACAACTTCAGTTCTTGTGTCATGGTTGCTTTAAATATCACCGGGTAACGGGAAAACTTGATGACGTATATATGAATGTAGTTTGTGTCATCGCAGATGCATTTATAAAGTCGGTTTCCTTACTTTGGATAATAGCTGTGTATCGCCTGTTGGCATGTACGAATCGTTTGTGTACAAGTTTGTGTGCCATTTAATTTGTGAGCAGGCTACATAAAGCAAGGGAGAGTTATCACAGACGCTTTTGTATAATCTGTGTTAGCGCAGGCGCTTTATATGGTAAGTGCTATCACAGACGCTTTGCATAGTCTGTGTTATTTCAGACGCTTTATATGGTATGTGCTATTGCATACGTTTTTATATAAAACTCACGGTACTAATTCAGTTCCCATAGTAAACCTATGCAAACACCACGATATTAAAAATTCAATAACTTAAAATTTCTGAGTGCTCATGATCAGACCTATATTTATCAGTATAGAAGAAACCTGGATATCAGCTACTGTGATGGGGAAATGATATGAGCCGTGGCATTTTCTGAGCTTGCATGTGTTTGAACCATGTGCTTTCAATACCGCACCAAAGAGTCATGTGCTAATTTTTGTAATGTATGTTCCAACTCAAGACTGTTAAAGGACTGAAATTCCATCAATTAAACAATGTCTCTAAAACAAAATTCAGTTACAATTCGGATAAGTTCTCAAAAGATTTTTTTAAAAAAAACAGAACTTACATTATTAACGAATCATGGTCAACACCCATTTCCAGACAGGTTCCCATTTTTCCATATAAATAGTACCGTGTGTCCTATATTAGATCACGACTCGAGCCAAAAATTTTCTTTATATGAAATATCTCAGGTATATATGCATCATAAATATGCGAAGGAAGGGAATTCCAATAGGATGTACAAGACGCAACATCATATTTCGAGTCATCTTCGTCATATTATGACTAAGATGTGGTTAGGGCATGTAAAATCAATGTTTCTTACATGTGAAATAGTTTCAAAGCAAACTTTAAAATCAGACGTGTCTTTAATGCCCTTGAGGAACGTGCAGCAATATATACTTCTTTGATTTGTCTTCTATAACATTGAGTATTTATAACTTTAGAAGCTCTGATAATTATTTATACGTTTTGCTTTTGCAGTACAGCTAATGTCAGTTAACAGTTTTGGAATACAAACAAAAAATCCCCAATAAAGTGATGACAACCAATATCACTGTAGACACACAAGTCCACCATAGTCCCCATATGACTAAATATATAAATACATGAAACATTCAAGGACATTATGTAAATACATTAATAATTTAAGTTTTCATTTTGCATGTACTTTTATGTAGTTTAACGCTAGCGTATTTGACAATAGATTTAAGTTTCGTTTTACATGTACTTTGTATAGAGGTTATCACTAGTGTATTTAATAATAGATTTATTGGACATACAATCTCACAAAAATAGAAGAAAAAATCAGCGAGCAGCATATCAGATTATATTTATTTTACGTCTTCATGGTAGGCGTATTCACGAAATATGCTTTAGAAAAGGTAAGAAACTCATAATACATACTGTTTATAAGACATTTACCTGTATCCTTTGTCTTGGTTATTGCCAGCGCACAATATTTATTGCGGCCAAGGAAGTCATCAATAACCGTTGGTGAATTACAGTTGTCTTTTTTGCAGATGTCCAGTTTAGTTAAGTGTTAAATTATATTGCATTTCGTAAAACCTCATTATCACTCTTTACACACACACACACACACACGAAAAATATGAAAATCGGATATTAGTATGCCTTTGTAACGTTAACATATCGCATCTCAGGTTTTGATTGACCGTTGATGTCAAGGTATGTGTTAAAACTATTTAGCAAATTACTTGGGTAGACAACCTTGGTCCCGAGGGCGTAGTCTGGAGATATTATCAGTGTCCCCCCACCCAGGGGCATATGTTTCTGAATAGAAGCGAACTTTATTTACCTCTTGTCATAACTAACATATGGGGAGAACAATACAGACTTATGCAATTGTAAATGTTTACAGATCAGAAGCAGACAACGGTACAAATATTCAGACGCATTTATCGTCTATTTATTTGGCTTTCGGGCTGAGTTTAAATTTTTACAATGCGACATGTCGAGTTCAACATCGGGTTAAATTGTGACTCGATACAGATCAAGCTGTGAACCGGGAGTTAATGATCACTGTCACCTATATTGTCATTTTGTACACTTACTAATGTAGCATCCAAGGATGTAATAATTATACATGAGATAATCTGAGTATAATTTACATATATAAATAAGGTGAAGACAGTATAGCGCATCTATGGTGGCTTACCTTGTGTGCTATTTCTGTGCATTCCATTTCCAATAATATCTGAATGGGGTACCGAAATGACAAGATACATGCAGAATACGCCTTTCATACAAAAGTTCATCATTATTTTCATTTTACCTTCCCGGAAGGAATGAATGGTAATATGTTTCTTAAGAGACTTTTGCATGGATTGATACATCTTATTAATTAGATGTTCTTTTAATTACATGATAAATTACCTATAACATAAAGGATGCAGATGAAAGGAAGGACCACGAGACCCTTACGATAACGATACAGCTAGTGAAAGGAAGGGCTGACAGAGGGAACCTAGGGACTGGCAGACCCTTACGATAACGATACAGCTAGTAAACGGAAGGGCTGACAGAGGGAACCTAAGGACTGACAGACCCTTACGATAACGATGCATCGAGGGAAAAAGACAGACAGACACTTACGATAACAATACAATGAGGGACGAGAAGGATTAACAGACCCTTACGATAACTATACATCAAGGCTGTCTCAGATAATATGGACACTAAATCTCACAGTATGTGAACAAGCGTGTATAGAATAAATAAGAACAACACTAATGAGGACGAAAACTGAGTCCAAAATTTTCCCTTGTAAAAGTCTACTCAGATTCTCACGAATATTTGGATCTTTCCATACCAACAATTAACCGGTCACACACACACACACACACATACACACACACACACACACACACACACAAACACACACACATATTGCCAAATCTTTATTTGTAATTTGGGTTACCTGCTCATAATACAATATCAATTCAATTCAGACAACGCAACGTTAACTCTTATAGTAGCGCCAGATAATATACAGGTAATTATATATATATATATATATATATATATATATATATATATATATATATATATATATATATATATATATATATATATATATATATATATATATATATATATATATGCACACACACACACACACACATACATACATATACATACATACATAGACACAGAGACACAGAGAGAGATGCGTAAGGAATTTCTTTTCTTCTCTCTGGGAACAAGCTAACGGAAAAGTTGATCAACGATGCATTTACTGTTATCGACATTTTCCAAAATAATGCACTCAAACAAAAAAATGGTTCACTTCCTTATGAGTACAGCAAAAATTAAATCCGAAAGAGCACATCATTTCTTATACGATACGATAATATACTTTCGTATGATCCATGCATTATATTTAATATGTACAGCTTCTATCAATCTGTACAAGAGCTATCAATCTATACAAGGGCTATCAATCTGTACAAGGGCCATCAATCTATACAAGGGCCATCAATTATACAAGGGCTATCAATCTGTACAAGGGCTATCAATCTGGACAAGGGCTATCAATCTGGACAAGGGCTATCAATCTATACAAGGGCCATCAATATATACAAGGGGTATCAATCTGTACAAGGGCTATCAATCTGGACAAGGGCTATTAATCTGTACAAGGGTTATCAATCTATTTAAGGGCTATCAAGCTATACAGGAGCTATCAATCTGTACAAGGGCTCTCAATCTGTACAAGGGCTATCATTCTGTTTTATGCTTAATTGCGTACTTTCATGCTTTAATCATTGTCAAGGAGGACTATGTTGGGTATATTATAGCTGTCTGTTAGGACAGGCGAAGATGATGATGACGATCATCATCATCATCGTCGTCGTCGTTATTATCGTCATCGTCGTCGTCGTTATTATGATGTTTTCAGTAAAGCAGGAGTTCGACAACCTAATTTAGAAAGTACCAAATATTTCTCTTCAAAAATTACATCATGGCTATAAAATTTCCAGTATGTAGTCAATTGGCAGATTAATATCGACTGCGGTTTTCTTGTGACGAATATGTAAATAGATACACTTTATGCTTCACGGCATTTTCATTTAATACATAAATATGTCAGAAGGTATTTACCGTGTATACTCGCTTATAAATCGAAGGTATTTACCGTGTATACTCGCTTATAAGTTGAGTCCAACTGCAAACTGGACAGATCCATACCGTGCTGACAGAGCTGGTTCTGTGTAGTTAGGAGTAATCACTAGAACAAACAACATGAGAATCTGGTCTGCAGGCTCATTATGCAGTGGAAGATCAGGGTTTCTATTCTCAACTCATAAGCGACTACATACAGTACTGCACTGCTTTACCGTGACGTAAGCTGTTAAAGTACATAGAACGTGTTCAGACTAGTTCAGAAGAAGAGTATTTGATTGGTGGTGTATTCCTCGTGACTTAAATACTGTTTAATTTGTGGTTATTCCTAGTGACTAAAATACACTACCATAAAATTACTATTTTTTGTAATGTGTATTAACTATTCTGGAAATTCTTTTCAGCATTTTAGGCAACAAAGCATGACATTCCTGACTTAGAAATGAAATGTCATTTCCGCACGATTTCATCATTGCAATTTGTAGAAACAAAATATGATACCGATAACAGATTTGTTTAATATATAACAATGTGTTGTGTTTAATATATAACAATGTGTTGTGTTTAATATATAACAATACGTTGTGTTTAATATATAACAATGTGTTGTGTTTAATATATAACAATGTGTTGTGTGTAATATATAACATTGTGTTGTATTTAATATATAACAATGTGTTGTGTTTAATATATAACAGTGTGTTGTGTGAAAGAAAACCACTCCGACTGAGCATACCAATTGGCGTGCGCGCTTGTGTCTGTGTGATTTGGATTTTCAACGTAGCTTAAACAATTTTTCAATCATGTCGTTACGATGTCTGATGTGTGTCAGTTTATAGTGATGTCTTGCACTGTGGCATCATGTCTCAACCCAGTCACATTATCCTGACACCAGGCCGAACACGAACCTCTGAATTCTGAGCTCCAAGCGAGGCAGCTGCTGGTACTATTTTTTTTAATAAGTCTTTGATATGACTCGGCCGGGATCGAACCCGCGACCTCTTGCATCTGAGGCGGACGTATTTACCACTTAGGCGACAGGAGCGATCAACAGTTCATGTACACTTGTTCTGTTCATTAAAGATTGTAAGAGGGTTTTAGTTTTTTGTTAAGCTGTGATGTGAATTAAAATGAGGTTTAAAAAATATATTTGCTTTGCGTACTGCTCCATATACCAAAGACTTATAAAAATGGTGCTGACTCTTGCCTCGCTAGGCGCTCAGCTTTAAAAGGTTAGTGTTTGGGCTGGTCGGCCTGGTGTCAGTATAACGTGGGTGGGTCATAATGCTACATATCTGCGGCATGATGCCACACGGCTAAACTTCATTATAAACTGTCACATTGCAAACAACGTCGCGATATGACTGAAACATTGTTAAAGCTACATTAAAAATCCAAGCACACACACACAGACACACACACACACGCGCGCGTCATTAGCTCTGAGTGTATGATGCACATTTCCTAGAGCCCTAAGTCATTGTAAAAAAACGACGCACAGCTTGATACTCGATGGATAATACATATTAAAATAGTCCCTACAAAAGAAAGAAAACTCGAGATTAAATCCATGAAGCTATCATAAAATTGAACATAGAATAATCCACCGGTTGCGATAGTTACCTACAAATCGAACATAAACTCAATAATGAATGGCCTCCACATCCCGCAAATGTCCATTGACAAGGCAAAAATGTTGACAGCTGTCTTCAAAAGAGAACTGGAAATTGTATCACTTATTTCTACCGTTAACATCTAAAACTCATTATCTCAGCGCAGTTTGATAACTATTTTGTTATTTCATGTGGCTGGATGACACTTATTCCTTACCATTGAGGATACGTAATTCAACATCCCTTGCTTCTTTTAAATTATCATTAAAGAAATTCTTTCTAGACCAGCTGGAATGATATATTAAAAGCTCTGAATAGAAAACTTTAAAATCATATCCATAATTGATATATATTTGTATGTTTCCCAGTATAGTCACACATAGTCATTCATGTCAAATATGTACGAATGAGTGTGCGACGATACATGGTTATGTGCATGAACTTCTATTTTTATTATTTTATTACAAAAACTGAGGACCACATGGCAGATGGGTCAGCCATGACCAAATGTGTTATCCTCGTTAAAGATAGTTTATTATTATTATTATTATTATTATTAATGACCTAGACAATACACTATAATGCATAACAATGAGTTACGTATCATGAAGGTATTTCAGAAGGATGGATTTGATACCCTGGATAAAACCTTAATATTTTCATATGTGTTTTTGATTTCTCTAATTATTCTAATGTGTCCATGAAAGCTTGGTTTCTTCGATTGAACGAAGTTGGTAAACTATTTTCTGGAGTTCATACGAAGTCACTAACAACCGTTTAATTGGAACGGTAGAAGGTTTTCATGACCCTTAACTGAAGCATTAACTGACGGTAAATGCACGGACTAAGACAAATGCACATTTGATATGTTATGTCAGTAAATAAAGACGACCAGAATGTTCTACACCTGTCTGCAATAAAGGAATAATATGCAACAATATTTCTGGGCACGAGCCATTACAGCTGACCATCTATTTTCATTTCTTTGACGTTTCTGGTAATTGAGTGCATTATGGTTAACTGAGAAAGTGCACAGGTGCCGACGATTGAATGATATTTCTTTCTCCATGTCATTTCAGGCTTGAATATGAGGCATGCAAAGGTCAAGTGCACATCGTGCCATCTGTCAACGCCATTCACTGATACATCAAAGTGGACATTGGAATGAACCACTAACTGATGACATAAATTTGGAATGCGGCAGTGTTTGTCCTCTTTTCACATCTATGTTAAACTCAATCATGCAGTATGTGAATCGACATGAACGCCATCATATATAAGTGTGATTCGAGGATGTGATTAGTATAATGAAAATATGGTATAATATTGTACATGCTTTTCTATTGTGAACTCAGTAACACTTCAACTCATCTGAGTATGTCTACAAAATAATTCTTCAATACCAATATACGGGGCAATGCTGTTTCTATTTATTACACATTGTGTATATAAATTATGTATGTGTTACAAATACTGTTATTTTGGTGTGGAACCAATGCAACATGCGTGTATGAAAACTATTTATGTTTTGACAACTTTGCAAAAGATTGACTTACAAGCATGAACTACTTGAATCAACAAGACTACCTTGTTTTTTTAAATGATGTGTACCTTTTATCAAGATATATAGCGAATATAAGATAAATGTAGTTTATATTGCACGCACTCAAAAATAGCAAATGTAATTAAATATTCTTCATTTGTTGCGTTATGTGACATGAGTGAATTGGTTTTGGTTTGCTATTTTACGGCACAGCTACCAAAGCAAACTACTCATTGCCATACAATTCGGTTGAATTGTATCGTTCAAGAACGCTATCAGATGGAGATTAGAGTTCTAAGACTAACCAGTGGCGAATCCATGAATATCTCTCTGTGGTACGAAATCCCCAAGGTACGAAGCCTCCAGAAGACCCTGCATTATAACGTTTCCATGTCAAGACCCTGCATTATAACGTTTCCAGGGCAAGACCCTGCATTATAACGTTTCCATGGCAGGACCCTACATTATAACGTTTCCAGGGCAAGACCCTGCATTTCAACATTTCCAGGGCAAGACCATGCATTATAACCTTTCCAGGGCAAGACCATGTATTATAACGTTTCCATGTCAAGACCCTGCATTATAACGTTTCCAGGGCAAGACCCTGCATTATAACGTTTCCATGGCAGGACCCTACATTATAACGTTTCCAGGGCAAGACCCTGCATTTCAACATTTCCAGGGCAAGACCATGCATTATAACCTTTCCAGGGCAAGACCATGCATTATAACGTTTCCATGTCAAGACCCTGCATTATAACGTTTCCAGGGCAAGCTTTTAACTCTCAGTTGTAAAGAAAACTTACATAAGGAAACGTTCCAGTTGTTTGTCTCCCTCCACCCCCACCCTCCAGAATCCACCCTTGCACCCGTCCGACACACTAACTGCGGCTTCTTTGATTAGAATCAAGCTCGTATCGTGTATCATTTATTTCGTAGAAACAAATGACGAAAATATTAAACTTCTATATTAGTTCATCTTGAAGCGTATCACTTACAATCAAATGTTGAATATGACCATATCTTGTATATATGCCCATACATTTTGTTTGGCACCTAAAATCACTACTAGCTGGGCAATATTAGAGTAAGAAAAGCTAAATTGCCTCATACTTGTTCCTGGTGAAAGCCATTTTACCCATCCTGACAAGGGCGCACTCAGTTGAATGGTTAAACCCAGGTCGAAAAACAAGAACAAGAACACAGTGAAAACTACAGTTTTATCGAAGATACAAGTAACTGATCAAGGCCACACCACGACTCCGACATTTTGGCATATCAATTGGTAATTTCAAGTCTGTCGTCCTTGCTTGTGAAACATTAACAGCGAACACTGACGGAGAAGCTGGTACTTTTGATTCATTTTGGATACAACCTGATTATGTAGTCTACTTCACTCAGTAAGTGAGGGTATCTTTCTAAAGACAATTTCCAAGGTCGCATAGATCCTTATTAATCCTATTGCAGAAAACCTTTAGCTCCTCCCACTTCATTAGCATATTTGTTTATATTTTGTCGATAACAAATGGTAAATTTTAAAGCCAGTAAGTATGTCATTTAGTTAACGTATAAAGTGGCAGTTAATTTGTTGTTGTTCAAAAGTTATGACACAATAGAGCATAAATATGTAATTTGCCTACATGTCTAAGGTGTGCGCAGTTAATTAGGTCATATCAGCAATCATTGCTAACATGTCATTAGCCAGAGTTTAGGTGTGGCAGACAGGTGGGTGGAGTGGCGGTAGTGAAATATACCTCGTGCATTTGTAAAGATGTCGATCTTCAGCGCCAACAATGACGGCATTTTTATTTTAAACGCAACTGAAGAGGAGGGAGTCAACTCTAATTAATAAATAGACGCTAAAAGGCAAGAATGTCACCATTCAGAGTCAGTAATTTTGTGTCGCTAAAAATGTAAAACTTGAAAAAAAAAGAAATTCAATGCTAATGTACTATATTGTACCATTCATCGCAATACGCAAACGTTGGTCATACAATGATTGTCTTCCTGTAGCCAATATCTCAAAACAATGCCATTATATCATTTATTATTTATTTATTTGTATTAAACCCTCTGACTTAGTTATTAGAGCGTTCGACTCGTGACTATTCGTATGCGGGTTCCATTCCCGCAATCGGATCACCCAGGATCGGTACTACGGTGATTCCTTGTGCAAGGCACTTGACATGGTTCAGCATATCCTAACCTGTAAAGTGTTGATGTGCTGGAAAGTACTATGCGAAACATTACTATTTCTTTTTTAGTTTGTTTGATGCATGGTATGAACACAAGGTTCTTTTTATATATTATCATCTTCTTTCCTTGTGTGCAGATTTGTTTCTATGAAGCTATTTTCCTTGTGCAAACAGTGACACTTCTTTTCATAGCACCGTTGTGATCCGTCCTTTTCTGCAGATATGCCATTTACTAAGGTCCTCATAAATTATATCCTGATACTAATCAATGCTCTTTACATTGAGGACTGCTATAAAAAAAATAGTATAAAAATAAAAGAAGACAATTTCAGTAGAAACTGTATGGAACGTTTTTTATTTCTGCAACTTATTGAGAGGGATTATACAAAACAGGGATTTTATACAAAACAGGGATTATACACAAAACAGGGATTATACACAAAACAGGGATTATATACAAAACAGGGATTATACACAAAACAGGGATTATATACAAAACAGAAAACCTTTACAGTTGTAAAAGTAAGCGTCTCAGGTTACAGGTTTACTAATTTTGCAACTGAAAATTATACATAAGTCTCTATTGCTTATTAGCCTATAAGACTTTTACAAACATACATACAAAAACTTAATTAATCCCCAAATGAAGTAATGGCAGACACATATTAAACAATTTACAATATATATCTCTATTGTCAAAGCACAGATAGGAAATTTAAAATAAAACAACATGAATGATAATGGATTTTTTTAAATACTTATCCGTCAAATTATTACTATGAATTGTGTCTATGGTCATCGTATCCATGTATCTTTGGTCATAATACCAATGTGTTTATGGTCATCGTAAGAAGTTTATATAGTCAACATAAGCCGTGTGTCTATGGTCATCGAAAGCCGTGTGTCTATGGTCATTGTATCCATCAAAATATGACTATGAACTGCACCTAAGGCCAAGAATGATTCCCTCTAAAATAGGTTCCTTTTAGACACGTCTGACCAGCTGTAAATAAATCATAGCCGATATCATTCTTACTCGTTGACAAAATCGATATGAACATGATATCATGCTCATTGCTACGTGTCATTTTTATCTTTCCTTTTTTAAGTTTTTACTTCTTTTGATCTCTAGACTGCAAACACAAATTTTCATCAGCTTGTGGCGCTTGCAACCAATTAATTTTGTCTTCCTACGTTTATGAAAAGATTTTTAGTGCGTTAGATAATAAGCAGAGTAAATACGTGAAGTGATATTTTATATCGCCTGACTGTTTCAGTAAATACGTCAGGTGACACTATCTATATCACCTAACTGTTCACATTCCAAAGTACTAGGACATGAATCAACACGTCCTATTCATATTCTGGGCAAGTCGAGACTTGCAATACAGCATAACAACGTGATTATATATATATATATATATATATATATATATATATATATATATATATATATATATATATATAAATTTTGCACATTAATAGTTTCTTTATTAAATGTACGATGACTCGTTCATCGAGTTACAAACAGATAGAAGCATACAGACATATATTGCAATTTATTTTACACATGTGATAAGACATTTGTGATAGAAGAAACATAAACGTTCAAGGGAAAACATATTTCTATTCATAGATATGGGACGTAGCTGTTTACATGGGTTTCCCACGTATTAACTGATACGTCAGAATTACTCAAAATAGATTCTTTCGTAATTCTACCGCAGATAATGTTCAAGGATGTGATTTCTACCGTTTTTCATAACGAAGAAAGTGCCAATCCTTCATGACAATTAATCTGTTTTGTCTTGATTGTGTTTAACATATTTTGACCATGAGAATGTCAACGATGATGTTAATAATGATGACTACCATTTCCTTCATGATATGGAATTTTCCTTTATTATAGTTTTAACTTTGAGAGTATTGTGACTTTCATGCAGTAGTGGGTAAGGGTATGGGTATGTGCGTGGGGGTGGGGGAGACATGTAGTGGTCAGCTATTACGATTTACGAACATATGCCAAAACATGTTTAGAGTTTAAATCCGGGGAGGGGGTGGGCAAGTGACCCCTTCCCTTTCCCCTATGTGTGGGCGACCATGGGAGAGGTCATTCCGGCAATATATAAACTAATTCCAGAAATGAGTACGGGCATTCCAAAAGTGGATTAGGGCATTCCAGTTATGAAAAACAAAATCTGGGCATGTCAAGTCTTCTCACATTATAGATAGAGACTCTACACTATCTTCGAACTACATGCTGTTGTTCGCGATTGCGCAATATATATATATATATATATATATATATATATATATATATATATATATATATATATATATATATAAGTTTCAGATGGTAATGGTGGTGGTGGTGCCAGTGTGATTGCCACTGTTATGGTTTTCTTTGTTATTTAATTAACATCATATATTACGAGAAAATATAAATTTAACATTACATGTAGGAACCGAGTGTCGACTATTTCTCAGAAGGTAGTTAAATCAACTTCCTAGTTACAGTTGGCTTTCAGATTCTAACATGAGCCCTTTCATTTTGTTACTGATGTTGTAGATAGTAATATTTATGTTTATTTTGGTAATCTTTATGGCTGTTAATGTCATGGGTGTGTGTCCTACGCTGTTACCGTTTTCTTGATAGTTCATTTTGAAAACACATTTTACGGGTGCGTGTCTCAAACTGTTACCGTTTTCTTAGTGGCTCACTTGACATCACATGTAAAGGAAAATATTACTTCCTAATAATTAGAAATCTTATGCACTCTCCTCCCGCTCTCCTTTAAAGTTATCTGGCCCAAATTTTGAGGGTCATGTTCCAAATTCTAACACTAATCCCATGTTTCTATTACAAAATTGTTTTTTTTAAAAATAATTACTATTCTAAATTAACTTGCCCAAACCTTCTACTAAAGGATTGTTAATATCCAACAGTAGTAATTTTTATTTAAAGTGAAAATTAAGTTTGTATTCTATATATGCTTCCATTGTGATTTATGACAGACTGTACATACAAGGTTCTAATGATAACTTGGTAAATAAAGGCGCTTCCAAAGTTGCATCATCTTTAAGTTTGGATACACTAAAATCGATTTATCCATTGTACTAGACATGAATCATGAGTTGTTTCTATATATAGATGACCTGATTATCTCAAGACACATGGGTTTTCCCATCTACAAGTAACGTTATGTGCTAATTTTATGCTCATTTTATCCTTCTTAAGTTGCAGAATACAAAATAATACAAAAACAAGCTTTATGTTAGATACGCCAGGTTAACAGTTTTACTTTTTGTGCCTCATTGTTTGCATTATAAAGCGCTTGGACGTGAATTAGCACGTCTCAATCATGTCCGGGCGTGTTGAGACTTGTAAGACACGACATCATGTATATACATGTATGTTATATGAGTTGCCTTCTCGTTTATATCAATGTTTAACCCTTTTTTTAAAACAATGTATGAGGGCTTTTGACAGAAGAAATTATACCCAAATATAGTACAGTTTTATAAAAAAAAATTAGGAGACAGCTGTGAAAATGGAAATGAAAATATTCGAAGGTATCTATTTATAGATAGGGGATGTAACTGGGAGGGATTTCTCTCGCTCAAACTTGTAATTTCTACCGTATTTCCCAAAGATGGAATGACTATGTAGTTCTTCATGAAAAAAAAAATCTGTTTTATTAGGGTTGTTTCGAAAAATAAAATCGTTGACGACTATGATGATCAGTATTATCAAAATTTATTCTTGTAAAAAAAATTGGGCAGTGTGACCTGAATACAGTAGTCTGCAAAGACATTCTAGTAGACTACGTACACCTGTGCGTGTAAAGTTCCTTCAGACAAAATGCACTCTTCTCTTTTAATTAATGTAATGATGTATTATTGGAAAGTTGTTGTTGTTGTTGTCTATGTTGATGACAATGTGGCTGCCACGGTTATAGTTTTCTTCATTGGTCATTTAACATCAGACGATAATAGAACATATACAATTAAAAAACATGTAGGAATTTTCTCTGGTCCAACCCCACCTGTCTCTGGCTTTTAGAAGGCATTTTTTTTCTCCACATTTCAAGTGGCAGCCATTTTGTCGATCCTACCACAAGCTTCATGGTCTTTCTACAAAATCAAGATTTTTCTTTTTCCATTAACACGCTTGAACGCTCTATCAAATGTTTGTTCAACTCGGAGATGTTCAATGTAAAACTATATATTACTTTAGACACAAACATACTTCAAACTATATGTTAACACGAAGCGCTTTGGCGTGAATGAACACGTCCTAATCATGTTCGGACACGTTGGGAGTTGTAACATCGCGCAACATTATATTACATATATATATATATATATATATATATATATATATATATATATATATATATATATATGTGTGTGTGTGTGTGTGTGTGTGTGTGTGTGTGTGTGTGTTTATCAGTTCTCTTCTAATTTTTATTAGGTTAACTTTTGTTAACGTATGAAAGCATTTTCTTTGAGTTCTAAACAGACAGAAGAAAGCATGCAGACATAGTTTAGGTTATTTTAGAAAAAATAAGGAGATACCTGGGAAAACAGATATGAAATCATTCAAGGCAATCTATTCATAGATATGGAATTCAGCTGAGTGGGTTTTCCCTCGAAGTGATTGACGTATCAAAAATAGAACATTTCGTCAGGTTACCGCTTAACAAGCTCAGACTTGTTATGTGTACCGTATTTCCCAACGAATGAATACGTATGTAATTCTTCATGACAAATAATCAGTCTTGTAAAGTTTGTATCCAAATGTTTTTGATGACAACAACTGATGATGATGATGATGATGATGATGACCATTTTCTTCATTGTCAAAATTTATTTAAATTTTTGGGGGGTTATTTCTGTTCTTGATTGTCTGAGCAGAGTGATTTGAAAACCGAAGTCTGCAAAACATTGCAAAAGACTAAGCACACATTAGACTATGCACACATTAGACTATGTACACATTAAACTATGAACATATTAGACTATGCACATGGTAGACTACGCACATCTGTGCATGTAAAATCTGTTCAGATAGCATAACTCTTAACGCTTAATGAATGTAATGCTATGATATTTGGAAGTTGCGTTTCCATTTGTTATTGTCTGGTGTTGGTGGCGGTGTAGCTCCTACGGTTGTAGTATTCTTCGTTGTTTATTTAACATCTCAGAACATACACTTAACGAGCGAGCAGGAATTGTCTGTAGACTCTCTCTCTCTCTCTCTCAAAAGGTAGTTTTGGAGAAAATTCCGATTGTCAGTCAACTTGCAGCTTTTATCACGAGCTTCATGGTCTTGCAACAAAATCCAGATTTTTCTGTTTAAATTAACACTCGTGAACGTTGTACCAGATGTTTGGTAAACTCCAAAATTTTAAATGCAAAACTATATAATCCGTTTCGTATTTGCTGTAGCCACAAATTGTTTTTAAATTGGATGAACACGATGTTTCCCTTCTCTCTTAGGCAACAAGTTAAAAACATGCGCACTCGAATGATATGAAGTCTTCATACAGTTTAAAATCGGTATCTGCTATTACGGTCTATGAATATTGATGTTAGAAGATACGATCACTTGAGCCAATTTTCTGTTTACTAACAGCGATTGAATACATAAGTTGCAATTGAAAAAAAAAAAAACTAGTAAAGTGGTTAGAGTGATATAAAAGAAGTCTTTATTTAAATTGAATCTTTATGGGTTTCTCTTTCATCCTTCCAGGCGTAATCTGTATGTGTGTTGCGTCTGAACAGTGAAGCAATTATTACATTATTTTCTCACACTGCACTAGTTAAAAAGACGAGGAAAATGGGTACACGTAATTTTCATCCAGAAATAGCTACAACGTTAGGGACTCTGAAATGACTGAATTCAACATCTGATGCGCTGCATGCGGAAAGCATTTTAGTTGCAAGTAACCTTCTCGTTCATGCTATTTCCAATTATTGGCATGATAAAGTAAAAAAAAAATAAGCGTTAATGCGGAGGGAAAGCAGCGTCTGCCATTTTCGCTCACTCGCACCCGTTGGCGAATATTTGCGTTGGTTGACGGTGCTGATTGGTTCACCTTTTTAGGAACGCGTTTCAAATTGAATAATATATCAATGTAGGGATTCGGAAATTATTTCAGTTCTTCACTTTTATCACACCGCCAACCCCAACCCCCATTCAAGAAATCGGAAATCAGTAATCATATCTCAGCGTTGTTTATATACAACCTGACCTATCACAAACGTGTATATACGGTAGTTACTATTACGTTTGGTGGATATTTGAGATTCATTTGATGTAGTTCTCGAAGGGAGTTAATTTGTATGCCTTTAGGTACTTTGCTACCTCCCTTGACGACTGCAATGCAAACTACAACTAATTTCGTTGATATTTTTTGTATCCAGGCGAGACGAATGCTCAGCCGTATACTTGAATTAATTAAATTATTTACGGAAGCTGCTTCTGTGAGTAAATTGTTTAGTGTCACCGAAAGAATAATTTGTTATGCGTTCATATTTTGGAATAATACCAATCACATATATGAAATGAAGGTCTCTTCTTTCCTAGTAGCTGTGAAAGGAGACAAAACCGAGCTTTATTACACACGAGTGTCTCACTGAATAAATGAGTATGATCTCGACTGTGTGCTGTAACTCACTTGGGACTATATGGTTACACACTGCGACATTGACTGTGTTGCTATTCTTTTCTCTTTTTAAACTTCCCCTTGCTTAGTGGTTAGAGCGTCCGCCTCGGATGCGGGAAGTCACGGGTTAGAACCCAAGCCGAGTCATAACAAAGACTTATAAAAATGGCACTTACAGCTGCCTCTCTTGGCGCTCATCATTAGGAGGTTAGTGCTAGGACTGGTCGGACTGGTGTCAGGATAATGTGACTGGGTAGTGACACCTTGCTACATGTCAGTGGCATAGTGCCCCAGTGATAGAAAAAAAATACCGATACTATATAAAGGTTAGTTCGTTCCCACAAATCGCCCTAAGAATACAGGCCAGATCAAACAACCCTTTGACTACCATATATCCATCTCAGACACTACAACAATCGCTGGTGATTTTTCTATTTTTATTTTGTTTTCTGTATAGTATATGTGTCATTTCCGATAATTTATGGTCTTTATTACAAAGTAAATCGCCCCCCCCCCCCCCGCCAATGACAGACCGAATGTCCTTTTAAAAGGCTAATACATCTTTCTGTATTCATTAACTGATATTGTTTATAAACGTTAATCCTGGAAGTGTAAAATGATGTATACATTTTTGTCTTTCATAATCAAACAAGAACATGACAGAAGATAATGATATTGATCCCCTATTTCTTGAGACTGACTGAGTGGGCTATGTCTTTTGACATTGGTTTCATAATCCCACTACCAGTCTGAACAGGATAACAATGATTTGCAGTTCTAGATTTTATTCCATGTTTAGATATATTGTTTGGTAATGAGAAATCGGTCATATCTGAATAAAAGCTAGTTTTAAATAACCTATAATTTGGACCTTAAGATCACGTATTGATTTTACATGCCCAAGCTTGTGTGTATTGATCTTTTAGTCTTTGTTCTACCAAATTTGTTAACCATTTAACTGATACAAAACTTTGATTTCTTCATACGTAGCTAAACCCAGAGATTAATACAGATTTTGTTCCATTTCTTGTCATAGGAATTATCGTCACAGTGATTGTATAAGAGAGAACATACACGGTAATATAATTTTTCTTTACAATCACGAACCAATCTAGCTCAATGGTTTATCATGGGAAATTTAATGTAGATAGTTAATGGGAAACGCCCAAATTTCGCATTATACCATGTTTATAGGGGTACATTGTTTGACAAACAATACTTCTGAGGAAAGAAAGATGAGTTTTTATGTCACTGTAAAAGGTATGTTTCGATATTATTACATTACGAATCTCTATCAACCATTATACGCTTCATTTTATCACCGATTTGGTTCTTTACCTTGTTATAGTGGAAGTCATACATCAACAACCATTCTTTCTTCCAGCACTGTAAGGAATCCATAAAATCGTTTGTTCGACTTCATTTTCTTGTATGTATTTTATTTTTGTTGCTATTTTATTCTTAAATGAACATAAACCTTTAGCTTGACGTAATAAATAACAAATTTAGGTACTGAAGGTTTGTACCCTTATCATCTTCTATCAATTTATTAGGTAGTAGATATGAACCGTCATCAATATGATAGTTAGTTTTTATTTTGTGGTGTCAGGGGATAATCTTTAACATAATCGTGTTAGCTGGTAGATACCTCTGAATCAGCTTCTAGAAATTTTCCAAAGCTTTTATCATATTTCCAAGACATTAAATCTTTTTCAAATATTTGTTTGCTTACCCATTTAAAGTTTCTAACAGAGACTGGCTAGCACAATGTCCAGGCATACCAATAGTTGATATCTATAGATATAATATAGTGCGTTCACCTTTATGTTTTATATTTTCGATTATTCATAACATGTTCGCTTCTCACGCTTGCTTTGACATCGTTAAAATAAACCAATGTGCTTTAACAGTTATATTAGGTATTATAACTACTATATTATGATAACTACATAACTACTATCCATCTCATTCCATATATGTCTTTACAACATATCATAATCTTTAAGTTATTCTAAATCTACACTGTTTGTTGAAATCGGCATGCCAGCTAGAACTTGTGGACTATAATGAGCATGTTAGCTAGTCCTTGTGGACTATAATCAGCATGCCAGCTAGTCTTTCTGGACTATAATCAGCATGCTAGCTAGTCCTTGTGGACTATAATCAACATGCTAGCTAGTCCTTGTGGACAATAATCAGCATGCCAGCTAGTCCTTGTGGACTATAATCAGCATGCCAGCTAGTCCTTCTGGACTATAATCAGCATACTAGCTAGTCCTTGTGGACTATAATCAGCATGCTAGCTAGTCCTTGTGGACTATAATCAGCATGCCAGCTAGTCCTTGTGGACTATAATCAGCATGCTAGCTAGTCCTTGTGGACTATAATCAGCATGCCAGCTAGTCCTTGTGGACTATAATCAGCATGCCAGCTAGTCCTTGTGGACTATAATCAGCATGCCAGCTAGTCCTTGTGGACTATAATCAGCATGCCAGCTAGACCTTGTAGACTATAATCAACGTGCCAGCTAGTCCTTGTAGACTATAATCAGCAGGCCAGCTAGTCCTTGTAGACTATAATCAGCATGCCAGCTCGTCATGGTGGACTATAATCAGCATGCCAGCTAGTCCTTGTAGACTATAATCAGCATGCCAGCTCGTCCACTATAATTGTATACTCTGTCTAGTTTATAGTTATTCATACACATAATCGAAATTCCTCAAAAATATCGCATGTCATTAAATATTTTATTTACATAGCTGTCGTGAAGCTCAGTAAAAGATTTCAAACTGAGATATTTTATAAAATCTTTTTTATATGGGTAAATCTTGATCAGGTGAGATTTGAATCAAATTGGCAATTGACGGTAATTTTGTCAAATTGACAACTGACGGTAATATTGTCATGAAATTTTTCGAATATTTCCATGTATTCGTACGGATAAACATTGTTTCTCGAAACTTCAATGTTTCTAAAAATATTATTGTTTGGATTTCTAGCAAATGACATTAGTCGTTGGCTCATAAATCTACTATCTAGAATTCTTATTGTTCTTTTATCAGAGGCCTCTTGAGGCTATCACCCACTTTCTCAAATATATCAGCTATAAAATCCTTACTATATATATATATATATATATATATATATATATATATATATATATATATATATATATATATATATATATATATATATATATTGTAACAGAATGAATTTTGTATGATTCTCTGTGATACGTAGCACAGTTAAATGCATAGTATGTGATTTAGCATGAAAATACATTAATGGAAGGTTTGAGGATTCCCTTACTTTAATACATCTCCTAGAAGTTCCGTTTGATAATTGTGTCAGACGAAACTCATAAAAGGGTAAAGATTTGGTTTCATATTTGAAATGAAAAGGTTTGAAATGTTGCAGAAACAGCTTTTGTACCTATTGAGATATGTGTCGTGAACTGAAACTTTGCGGTTTTGGTTTATTAAGGGAAGCTTGGAAAAATGTGAGCATTTCCAATCCTGGTGGTACGAATGTTAATATAGGCGGTTAGATAAACATGTATTCCGATTGGACAAGTTAATCGTTTGTGGGGTGTTTCCCAGGCGAAGTCTCGTGTTTTACACAGCAAAACTAGTCAGCCGTTTAGCGTTAAGCGAAGATGGTATTGAGTAGTAAGGGCATACTACCTCGTTAAAATCGTCCAAGCGACTTGAAGTTTGAAGTCTTTGAGAGATACATAACCAGGGGTATAAAGAGATTATTCTGCTGAAGGGAAAAAGAAACCAAATCTCAGATAAAGGTACATTATCTTAATTCCATACGTTACTTTTTTTGATACGAGTCTAACGATAATTGTTTGAATTTATTTCTTTAAATGCCATATAAATCATGTATGCTGAGAATTAATTATTATTAGCTTTGTAGGACGTTTATGCCGATGAATTGTTAGTTACCAAATAATGTAGTTAAACCAATAAGTTAATTTTATTGGAACTGTTTGTGTAACTAAGATGTGACTGCTTACAACATTTGAATCTGTCGTACGAATGTTTGAGCGGCATTGGGGGATGTACGGCTATTTATTAATAGTTCATTGTGATATCTAGAGACTTATTTTCCAAATAATTGTCATGTTTTTTTCATTGCTGTATCTTCACATGTGAGAAATAAATCCTTATAGCTTCGAATGTTAATAATATATTCGTATATATTGAGAGACAAAGCATCATGCTATGCGATACTTGATTGTGTGTACCTACAAACGTTGTACCTACAACAACTAACAAAATAGTATCTTGTGAGCAATAGCAAATAGGAAGAAACTGCCTTATATTTCAGACATGGAAATTAATCTGATAAGGAAATTTTACCAGATGCCGTTCGCGTTTTTCTGAAGTTATTTCCACTTACGTCCCTGAAAACAACGACAAAAGCCGCTGTGATGCATTGCTGAATCAGACGTGCATTGTTTCAAATAGGGCCAGCTTGTTAACAAAGTAATAACATTGTAATTTATTTACTGTTACAGGTTAGGTTAACCCGGCGTTAGTGATCTATGGAAGGAAAGGGATCTATGAATGTGGGTTGTTCGGTGAAATTGTTTTTGAGCCTTTGTGGTCCGTTGTTTTGTATTTCATCTTTTTAAAATTTTGTCAAACGTCTTGATCACTGGTCTGCAAATTCTATGGAACAATCTACGCTACTTACCTTCCAGGGCCATTAGTCTTCAACGTGGGCCACTGGTCTTCAGATGTTACGAAAATACCTGATTCGATGTTCCTAATAAATTTTTGCATTGATCTTCCAAAAATTCCTTGGTCACTGTCACTCAAAAGTTCGTAAAAAGAAGTTGCATATGTACTAAAATTTGTAAATTTCGTGAGAATTTTCTTGAAAGTGATTTTAGTCGAACATTTTTAATAAATAGATTTTTACACGACATTAAACAATTGCTCCGTGAAAAGGTTGTAACAATATGTGACATAGTCATTCCAATAAGCGTGAAAATAACAAGTGTTCCTTTGTTCTAAGAAAATATTGCTAACGGAGGAGGTGAGGTTTTAGAAGGTGCTGCTGCATCAAGACGCAGAGAAGAATCGTTCATTAACAACCACATATGGTTTAATCCATGTTGGCAATTTTTTGTTTATTTCATGGTCAGACGTTTTGGTCGTTTCCTAACTACGTGTATACTTTGAACATCAGATTATCAGATAGCGTTGAAAAATCTGACAGCCTTATTGCCAGCCTCATAATCCGTCCTCTCTACACGATATCTGTTCACTTTGTCTTCTTTGGGTCTTCTACAGTTCCTGGTCTAACTAGCAGACTGTTTAATAACCTTTGAAATGCCATTCTTTTCGACATTTATAATTTAATTTAAGTTTAAACGAGTCAGTAATTTCTGTACAATTTTTTATATTCAGTGATACTGCCCATTTTCACGATCATTTCACTTGGTGACAAAAATAGACCATCACTGGAAACAGCAAAGATAAATTTCACTTTTGAATCTGCTATATAGTTCTGGAAAAATGTCAGAATGTTTTCATCTTTGTAGTAACTTTTCTCTCCTAGAAATTGTATCAATGTCTGAAGGTGTTGCTGCAGGCGACAAAACATATTTCTGTATTGTACCTGATCACCCAATATGCCGATTACATATGATGTGATGTTCTGATTGAGACTCATGTTTCTCTGTTTGGTTAATCCGTTGCTGTATTGCAGAATGGATACTTTTAACTGGTTAACTCATCCTAGTCTGCAGCATAAACAATTTCACCAACCGATAATTGCTATCTAGTTTGTGGCAGTATCAGTTCCATATTCATAATGACGATTGTTAATATCTAATGCAATCGCACGTGTAGTCTCCAGCAAAATGTTGGTGTGCACATTTGTGTTGTTTTTTTTCTTCTGAAAGATTAACCATCAAGTACTTGTTTTATTTCTTTATCTAGAGTTTTTTTTATCGATATAATTTTCTGTGCCGAAGTTTAAAGACATTTATGTACTACAGTAATGTACATTACCCTAAAAAAAAATGTTCATGTCGAGTGCAATGATACATTGTAAAAGGTAACCTTTTCACATTCAGTTGACAATTTTTAATGTAGAAATAAACGTGAAACCCGTAAACAGACATGACCATTTCCGAAATACTTTCATAATTTAAACTCCAATAAGAAATACCCCAAAAACCAGCCGTTGCCAGCCATACTGATCGTGTCATATCACACAGTGTTCTGTATCTGTTGAAAGAGTCATCACTATCAATTAATTAACTTTAATTACCAACAATATTAAATAGCATGCATCTTAAAAATAAGTTTCAGCATAGTAATTCTTTTATCTTGATAAATGCATTGGCTAAGTTAACTTGTTAAAGCGAGTTATCCAAGTGGTTGCATCATATTTATCAGCAAGACAAGGGTAAGATTCTGCACATGCTGCCATTTTGGTAAATCTAAAGTATTTTGTGTCAGAATCAACGCCTGCCGAAATATGTGCAAATCTGAAGCTGTCGTGTCAGAATCAACGGCTGCCGAAATATGTGTAGATCTGAAGCCTATCGTCTCAGAATAAACGCGTGCAGATATGCCTTTGTGTAAATCTGAAGTCTATCGTGTCAGAGTCAACGAGTGCAGATATGCCTTTGTGTAAATCTGAAGTCTATTGTGACAGAGTTTATGCGTTTGAAACCTTAACGCAGAATGGGGTGGCTCAGTCGCTGTCATATAAAAACTAGAATTTATTACCGTAGGACTAGAGTCCTGTAACGTTTTCACTGTGCTCCGCACGTGTGCCATAAGCATAGATACACACCAATATTGGGCAATTTTCCCTGGGTATAAGAAAGCACACCAAGACTGGGCAATTTCCCCTGTGTATAATAAAGCCGTTTAGCAGCTGCTTTACTGAATAAATTTAGCTGAGTCCATTATTTAACATATACATCACATGGATGAAGTAGATACACGAATTGTGATGATACAATTATGTAAGAAGGTTAGCAATAATTAAAGACAAAGTACACACATTGGTACCATCAATTATTACGACTCTGTGGTGTTAAAATAAGTAATAGCAATGAGTGAATAGCAACAAGCTTTGTAAAATTAATTCCCCAGAATACAAATTGAAAATGTAAAAATGACGCCGGGTTTTGCGAATTAAATCCCAAACCCTAGAATTACTAACACAAGTCCTAATGAATAAAGTTCTGAATAAACATTTGTGGTATTCCAAATATCCAACAGTGAAGGTGCTGATGTGCCTGAAGTGGCTGGTATTCTCTAATATACTAATATACAAATTACCTGAATCGTAATGATGTGCCCACAGTCTTGTGATGAATCACAATAATATTATATAAGGTTTCGTTGCTTGAATTCACTATAAATCACAGTCAATATCTCTTTCCAAGAATGTTTATGAGCACTTTGTATTTAAAGAGAATAATAATTTCAGCCCAAACCAAACACTGCTCACAACAACGATTCTGCCTCAAGATCTTATAGCACGAATGGATTGTTTCATGGTAAACAAGATTATATAGAAACCTGACACAAAAGAAGAACGAATATTTAAGACAAAAGTTCATTTCCAGAAATATCCAAGGTATAATTAGACAACATCTTTTACTAAAATTAGAATGTGGTAAACATCAGTTAGACCCAGAATATCGAGAATGTCCAATGTTCTGGAGTCCGACTGAGATAAACATGTTGTTTGCAAAATCAAAATCAATGATTCTGGTGAGGTAGAAAGTGAATTTGATTCTGGGCAAAATCAGCTATAAATTCCAATTTTACATATCTCCAGAAAATATAACGAATGAAAAATTAACAAACAATGCAGATTAAATAGGCATAACACAAGATATACACAACACAAAGTTGTAAAATGTTACAAATATAACAGTGAAATTTGGAGGATAAAATGGAAAAACAAAATAACAGATATAGAGTTTGTGCAAAATGAACTAGATTAAACTGGTATTACCGTGGCTCAAATAAAGAAGTCAGACTAGTGAGGGAAACAAAAGAACGAATTATACGTAAACGTGGAAAAGCAATAAAATAGAAACTCATACTATTTTCACCATATAAAAACGGTTTTATTACTGGTGACAATTATGGGGTTGATTAGCAATACATGGTAGGCGTTTCAAGTTCGGTTTTATCGTGTTGTTTTTCTTACCTTGAAGCGCAAGTTTGGCGTTACGTATAACCTCATTTCCCTGTTTGCTTCGAAATCAATTTTATCCTGTATCCTGAATCAGCCTTGCCATAAAATTTATCTACTTGGTTTTCTCCGTTCATTAACCTCTGACTATATTTTGTACGTATACTAATATTTATTTCTCCTTAGGCATATTGAAATTAGACGATTGTCAAGAAATTTTGGGTTCCAGTTCACCTCTATGATATTATTACGTATTCGTATCAGGGGCGTGTCTACCATATAGAAAGAATATGCAAAGCAAAGGGGCACACGAATACAGTTTTCCCAATAGCCCATCCAACCAAATTATTTGTTTACGCTATATAAAGAAGCTAGGAAGAGACACTACGTGATAATACATATTTACTAGTACAAAACAATGGCGCTAGCATTTGATATTGATTAAAATGGAGACAGGGGCCCATCGGTAAGCTTTGCAAAGGGGCCCAAAATAGCCTAGCTACGCCACGGATTAGTATTAAAAAATTATGTTAATGTTATCAACCATTTTCCTGTAGAATTCAGGGATAGCACTTACTGCTCTTTTTGGTGTCAATTTGTAATACAAGCACTTATCTTACCTTTAGAACAAAAAATCTGTAATTCAACCAAAGCAATTAATTAAAAGTCAACGCTAACTAAGCACCCAAAATCTGAAATAATGTAAACTCGTGATACCACAAAGCAGACTGACCTCGTAGTTTCTTCACCGCAAAGCACTGTCTGGATATTGCGCTCGGAAATCAAACAATCTTTGGACTCCTCAAGTTACTTATTGTAACGGAACTCCCTCTTTGAGAGCTGAATTTTAGTTCTGATCTCAACGCTATTAAGTTAACCTTTGAAAGATAATGCTAACTACTACCCATTGCTTTGACGTAATGTGAAGAAGTTTGATTCAAACACAGTTTATATGTCTTAAGATCTCTCATTGAACTTATTGTAGAACAGGACTTTCACCATGTAAACAGAGCCACGTTAATAAACATGTGTTAGATTTTGTTACTCATATTTCAGAAATCATGCGCAAAACAAAACCCTTTATGATCTCTTCAGGGCCAGTATAACATAACTTATTTCCTTCAGTGCTAGTATAACATACAACATTTCCTTCAATGCCAGTATAAATAAACTATTTCCTTCAGTGCTAGTATAACATACAACATTTTCTTCAGTGCCAGTATAACATACAACATTTCCTTCAGTGCCAGTATGACATAAACTATTTCCTTCAGTGCCAGTATAACATACAACATCTCCTTCAGTGCCAGTATAACATACAACATTTCCTTCAGTGCCAGTATAACATACAACATTTCCTTCAGTGCTAGTATAACATACAACATTTCCTTCGGTGCCAGTATAACATACAACATTTCCTTCAGTGCCAGTATAACATACAACATTTCATTCAGTGCCAGTGTAACATACAACATTTCCTTCAGTGCTAGTATAACATACAACATTTCCTTCAGTGCCAGTATGACATAAACTATTTCCTTCAGTGCTAGTATAACATACAACATTTCCTTCAGTTCCAGCATAACATACAACATTTCCTTCAGTGCTAGTATAACATACAACATTTCCTTCAGTGCCAGTATGACATAAACTATTTCCTTCAGTGCCTGTATAAAATACAACATTTCCTTCAGTGCCAGTATGATATAAACTATTTCCTTCAGAGCCAGTATAACATACAACATTTCCTTCAGTGCCAGTATGACATAAACTATTTCCTTCAGTGCCAGTATAACATACAACATTTCCTTCAGTGCCAGTATGATATAAACTATTTCCTTCAGAGCCAGTATAACATACAACATTTCATTCAGTGCCAGTATAACATACAACATTTCCTTCAGTGCCAGTATAACATACAACATTTCCTTCAGTGCCAGTATAACATACAACATTTCATTCAGTGCCAGTATAACATACAACATTTCCTTCAGTGCTAGTATAACATACAACATTTCCTTCAGTGCCAGTATGACATAAACTATTTCCTTCAGTGCCAGTATAACATACAACATTTCCTTCAGTGCCAGTATAACATACAACATTTCCTTCAGTGCTAGTATCACATAACACATTTCCTTCAGTGCCAGTATGACATAAACTATTTCCTTCAGTGCTAGTATAACATACAATATTTCCTTCAGTGCCAGTATGACATAAACTATTTCCTTCAGTGCCAGTATAACATACAACATTTCCTTCAGTGCCAGTATGATATAAACTATTTCCTTCAGAGCCAGTATAACATACAACATTTCCTTCAGTGCTAGTATAACATACAACATTTCATTCAGTGCCAGTATAACATACAACATTTCCTTCAGTGCTAGTATAACATACAACATTTCCTTCAGTGCCAGTATGACATAAACTATTTCCTTCAGTGCTAGTATAACATACAACATTTCCTTCAGTGCCAGTATGACATAAACTATTTCCTTCAGTGCCAGTATAACATACAACATTTCCTTCAGTGCCAGTATAATATAAACTATTTCCTTCAGAGCCAATATAACATACAACATTTCATTCAGTGCCAGTATAACATACAACATTTCATTCAGTGCAAGTATAACATACAACATTTCCTTCAGTGCCAGTATAACATACAACATTTCATTCAGTGCCAGTATAACATACAACATTTCCTTCAGTGCTACTATAACATACATTTCCTTCAGTGCCAGTGTAACATAAATTATTTCCTTCAGTGCCAGTATAACATACAATATTTCCTTCAGTGCCAGTATAACATACAACATTTCATTCAGTGCCATTATAACATAAATTATTTCCTTCAGTGCCATTATAACATAAATTATTTCCCTCAGTGCGCGTATAACATACAACATTTCCCTCAGTGCCAGTATAACATAAATTATTTCCTTCAGTGCCAGTATAACATAAATTATTTCCTTCAGTGCCAGTATAACATAAATTATTTCCTTCAGTGCCAGTATAAAATACAACATTTCCTTCAGTGCCAGTATAACATACAACATTTCCTTCAGTGCCAGTATAACATAAACTATTTCCTTCAGTGCCAGTATAACATACAACATTTCATTCAGTGCCAGTATAACATACAACATTTCCTTCAGTTAATATAACATACAAAATGTCATTCAGTGCCAGTATAACATAAACTATTTCCTTCAGTGCCAGCATAAAATAAATTATTTCCTTCAGTCCTAGTATAACATACAACATTTCATTCAGTGCCAGTATAACATACAACATTTCCTTCAGTGCCAGTGTAACATAAATTCTTTCTTTCAGTAACCAGTATAACACGAATTATTTCCTTCAGTGCCAGTATAACATAAATTATTTCCTTCAGTGCCAGTATAACATAAAACATTTCCTTCAGTGCTTGTATAACATACGACATTTCCTTCAGTGGCAGTATAACATAAATTATTTCATTCAGTGCTATTATAACATACAGCATTTCCTTCAGTGCCAGTATAACATGCAACATTTGTTTCAGTGCTAGTATAGCATAAAATATTTCCATCAGTATAACATAAACTATTTCCTTCAGTGCTAGTATAACATACATTTCCTTCAGTGCCAGTATAACATAATTATTTCCTTCAGTGCCAGTGTAACATAAATTCTTTCTTTCAGTGCCAGTATAACATGAATTATTTCCTTCAGTGCCAGTATAACATAAATTATTTCCCTCAGTGTTAGTATAACATAAAATATTCCATCAGTGCTAGTATAACATAAAACATTTCCTTCAGTGCCAGTATAACATAAATTATTTCCCTCAGTGATAGTATAACATAAGATATTTCCATCAGTGGCAGTATAACATAAATTATTTCCATCAGTGCTAGTATAACATACAACATTTCCATCAGTTCTAGTAAAACATAAAATATTTCCCTCAGTGCTAGTATAACATAAAATATTTCTATCAGTGCCAGTATAACATAAAATATTTCCTTCAGTGCTAGTATAACATACATTTCTATCAGTGCTAGTGGAACATAAAATATTTCCATCAGTGCCAGTATAACATAAATCATTTGCTCTTATGATTATCTAGAAACAATCCAAACGCCATTCGAATTTCAACAGCATTAAACCAGCTAATGGTTTTGGATTTTAACGTTTTACATTTTCATTAGTATATTTACCAACATATTAAATCATATTTCAAACTATCTTGCAGTAATAAAAGTCATGCCTTAAGGACCACTGTTAGATCTAAGACACCTTTCAACGAAATGGAGACTCCACGTTGCGCGTCACTCATTGTTGATAATCAAGAATGGTTGAGAAGCAGCACAGAATGATGTGAAAAGTACGTATCAGTTTAAAGTAGTAATATATATTTTACTGTTATAATATAGTTGCTTAAGAGCTGTCATGGCGATAAAAGGTCTTGGAGAACTTCGTTATGAACCGACTGTGATGCTTTGTTCATATACTATATAGTACCCCCCCCCCCATTTCAAAAATGAAAAGCATCATGACATAAAAGTGAACAAAAGATAGTCTTTTCATTCGTCAATTTATAATTTCTAACCTGACAGTCGCCATTTGGCCCCTAACATTGACAGCTTGTTCGCTTTTCAGACCATACGGAAGCTGTAGATGCAAACAACCAGACAGACTGCTCACTGTCCGTGTCGGGATTTTAGAACTGTTCCTTTTTGTTAAAAACGGTGTCGTTGCATCCAATATTTGTATATCTATGTCTAGTATTTATATTTTTTAACACAATTGAACAAATAAAGAAGTGTAACTCTTATATAAGGACGTAATATTTTCCTGTTTGGACTTAATCTCTGACTATCCCATCAGAGCCACAATTACATGTTGCAGACGATAGTAGTGAAGGGGGATATTATAGCGACAATGGGAATTAGCATTACAGGACCCCTTGGGAACATATAGCGACAATGGAAATTTAACATGGAGAAAAATCGTGGGAACATATAGCGACAAGGGAAATTTAACATGGAGAAAAATCGTGGGAACATATAGAGACAAGGGGAATTGACATGGAGAAAAATCGTGGGACTGTTGAGCGACAAGGGGATTTGAACATGGAGAAAAATCGTGGGAACATATAGCGACAAAGGAAATTAACATGGGATTTTTTAAAAAAAAAAAAATAAAAAATAAAAAAGGGGTAGGCAATGGAAAGGCTATCTCTTTTCGAGAAATATGGCTGGCCCTGAAAAAGGCCTTTGGGTTTTCTTCTTCTTCTTCTTCTTCTGCTTCTAATTTCTTCTTTTCCTCCACCAAGTTCTTATTTTATCTCCTACACTCTTCTTCCCTTTCTTTTTTTCTTCTCCTCCTCTTCTTTCTTCTTCTCTTCCTCCTCTTCTTTCTTCCTCTTTTCATTTTCTTCTTCTTTTTCAATTTTTTCGTTCCATTTGCGTATTCTTATTCTTTCCTCTTCATCCTCCTTCTTCTCCTTTATCTCTTTCATGACACCACTAATCTTGTCCTTTGCTTTTCTTAAGTTATTAATTTCCATCTTTACACGATGGGGACTATAGGAATAATGGTCTTCAACGAGTCTTATTAGCATCTGTTCCATTATTCCTAAGTTGTCTAAAACGTCTTGCAAGGTTTGTATTTTGTCCATTTGGTTTGACGCCATCTTCTTTTTATTCTTTGCAGAATGGTTTGAACAACGAACACTGTGGGTTCTTATAGTGAAAGCGCGGACGTGAAGGAAAACATCCCCTAAAAACATAAAATGGATCTTACCTAGATCATGACCAAACAACGCGCGGACGTGAAGGAAAACATCCCCCTACTTTTTCATTTCATATAATATAACCCAAACTATACTCTCCACATTTGCTAAGAAACAATAAAGAAACCCATAATCTACTATTCGCACAAACATACCTTTACTCTTACAAACACAAACACACCAACACATACCCTCACACGATCTTAAAAAAGAGTTAGTGTTTATTTTCACACTACTCTACCTACACACATTGGCAAATTAATAGTTATTTCTTTTCTAGAGTATTGGATAGCCCTGAAAAGGGCTGTTTTTTTGAACTCCAGATGCAACTATCTAATGATTACACCTTCCTGGCCTGGCGCCACACACGCATCTTCTTCCCCAGTCTCCTTTCACCTTTCTTCTGGGGAGCGAAGAGGGAGGATGATTCGCTTCATCACCCCAATCCTCTGTCTCGGGAATATTGAACGACATCCTCTCTTCTCTTTTCTTTTCCTCCTCTTCCCTCTGTCTTCTCTCCTCCTCTTCCTTCTTTATTCTTTCTTCTTCTATTATAGCCTCCGCAGCCAGTTCATTGACCAGGCGCCTTACATATTCCAGATGTATCTGGAGTTCAAGAAGTTTGCTTATTCTGCTACTATTCATTCTTGTGTTGATCAATCAACAAGGGTAGCTAGACTGTCCAGCGAGTTTCAATTTATAGTGAAAGCGCGGACGTGAAGGAAAACATCCCCTAAAAACATAAAATTGATCTTACCTAGATCATGACCAAAAACAACAACAACGCGCGGACCTAAAAGAAACACTCACTTTTTATGCTACCGATCACTATTTTAAAATTTTTTCATAAATCACTTCAATAGACTATTTACATACGCAAAGCAATCCAATTTAACCCCAAATACACACCTCAAACACCAAAAAAGACATCATTTTAATCTACTATCCATACCAACTTACTTGATCACTTACAAACACAAACACACAAACACATACCCTCACATTTTTTAAAAAGAGTTAGTGTTTATTTTCACACTACTCTACCTACACACATTGGCAAATTGATCGTTATTTCTTTTCTAGAGTATTGGGTAGCCCTGAAAAGGGCTGTTTTTTTGTTTACTATGGCATTCTTTTTTTAGTTTCTAAGAATGCGATGTCCTCTGAGGATTGACTTTCTGGCGATAGGTCTGCTTCTTCGGAAAGAGAAGAAGAACTCTTTGGTGTCGATACGACAATCGACAAAGCCTCTGTCAGCTTCAGGTTGTTGCTGCTGCTGTTGCTGTTGTTGCTGCTGTTGCTGCTGTCTCTGAAGTCTGTACTTCTCTGTCCATTCTTCTTTCTCCCTGTTCATTTCTTCTCTGAAGAGCTCTTCTATCAGGTCTTCAGTGATTTTTAACATTCTCACATTCTCTATTTCTTCTGGCTTCGGTATCAGACTGTGTCTGACCCTATGCAAATTCACGTAGGCTTCGTTGAGCTTAGCTAGTTTGGAGCACATCTTCGTAGGAGGATGAGTCAACAATGGATGGTTAGACTGGAAACAACCCCGGTTCTTAAAGTCAAAGCGCGGACGTGAAGGAAAACATCTCACACGGTTTTCGAGCCGCAACGTTCATGAGAGGGATAGTAAGAAATGAAAGAGCATCAATCCAACATTCTTATAGCTAAACAAAAGACAAAGGCATTTTTTTCAAAACACAACATTTTTTATTCAAAAATCACTTAACACTAAACAACAACATTTTTAACATTTTTAACAATAATCCAACACTATAACATCAAACAATTTTTTTCAAATCACAAACATTTTTTCTCAATGGACAATCTACTTTAAACAGGGCTGACAACGTTGTGAATGAAATTGTGATTTCCACTGTTGGAAATCATTAGGCCATTGATGGACACTACGTTTCCTAGCTTGAGACAAAAGATAAGCATAATGGTCACAAAACCATCGATCTACTTTCACATCATTTCTAGCAGAAGAACGAGGATCGAAATGAGTCACTAAATGTTCTAAGGAATACCCCAGGCTGCGATGATGCAGAAAATACACACAATATTGTCCACACACCAAGGAATCTGTGCCTTGTAATTTCACATTATTGAATCGGGTGGTTTGAGCATTTCTTCTCATAAAGTCAATGATATCGTCTTCCAAAGGGGGCAATCCGTACGAATCGAAATATTCCACACATCCTTCTTCAGGAAAGTAGACGGCTACCCAGTGGGTTCCTGGGAGATGACTGTCGTCCGTGTTGATCACGTAAGCTTGATGGTCTTTAGGTTTGCGATGAGGGAGTTCATCTTTAGCACAGACGACAGGATTCCAAGAAGCCGTATACGAACTGTGGTTCAAAAGGTAATAAAGTTCCCAGGTATCCATTTGTGTTGTTTTCTTCTTCACAGGTAATAATAAGTCGTCAATTCGATCCTGACTTTTTGCTTGAAAATGTCTGACGAATAAACGGTTATTCGTTCTGTTTCCTCACTCTGATTCAGGAGAGCTTCGATACGATGGATCTCTTGAGTGGTTAATGGTGGACAAGAATGTTCACGCAAGTCTTTATACCACTGGTGCAACACGTCTTTGTTCGAGATGAGACTCCAAGCTTCGTCCAGATACTCGTCCAATTTTTCTTCTTGACTCAACATCAGGCATTTATCGTGTTGAATTTGACTGGGATGATCGTTTTGACACCCATAACAATTTTTCTTGATCAATTCCGTCATTTTATCGACCAAGTGTTTGGCAAAACAGGAGACTAAATGCGCTTCTTGTTCTGGCCATCGGACTTCATCATGATCACTTCTTCTTCTTTTTCCACGGTCTCCTTACATTCCATGTCCAAAGTTTCTCCACTAGGTAAAGAGGGATAACAGTCTTCCATGGCTTCTAGTAATCTAGAATGACTTCTCTCAAACTATTGATTTCTATGGTATTATCAAATTCGGCATACAGGATGACGTTCACCGTTACATCAGGGTCTCGGTTTGCAAACTGAATTTCCACACGAATTTGGCCGGATTTTATAGGGTGGAAATGTCCCTCGTCGCTGCCTTGGTCTGGAGTGAAATCGAAAGCCCACAAAGCATAACGTCCTGCGTAATCCTCGTACGTAATGCCGTGACTGGTGTTGGTTCCTAACTGGCCGGTGGCTTCGTACAGGGACAAGTACGATCTCAAGTAATTCTTCTTCTCAAAGTCAGGTTCGAAAGGTCGGGTACACAAGGTCTTGCCATCGCGACTGACTTCGATCTTGGACACGCCAAAGTGTTGAAAGTAGAAAGGATTTTTTTCGACAGCTCCGTTGAAGGCTGTATTCTCGACGATACCAACGATTAAACGTTTGGGTAGCTGTCCTTGGAACAGATGATCTTCGATCATGGATCGCTGTCCCTTGGGAATGGTGAACGTTTTCACTTCCACGCGTCGTATAGGATACTTGGCGGTCGTTCTGCTCAACGTCTGACTGATGTCGTTTCCCACTTTAGGTAACACTTCCACACGGCGTACGTAGAGCCTGGCTTCCTCGATGACAGTTTTGCAAACAGTAGTACCTATCAAATGGAAAGCGGCACTGCTACGATTCAGTCTCAGGCGAACATTCACCCCGTTTAGCAAATATTTCTCTTGCAACCACATGTCCAGATGTAAACGATCCATCAGTTCTAAACTTTGTCCGTTTTTGATTTTGTCTCTTCGTTCTACAAATCCGTCATTGTTTGGTGTTTTGCTTGCATCAGTTTCGAATCTTTCAAACTGGCCTGCTTCGTCAGCTTCCCATAGCACACAGGCATTGAGATGAGTGTTCTTGGCATCTATTCCGTACGTCAAGAGATTTTCCAGGTACGCTCGATAAGGGTAAGTATCCATGCTGCTGCTGACCAGTTTGTTGTTCAAGTACAAGTCCACTCCGCTAAACAAGGAATGCATGAAATTGTTGACGGGAGCTATTACCTCATCGCCATCTAGGGTCGAATTGTCCTCATCGACAACTTTGACTTTCAAGTACAAGTAACTGCTATTTAGATCGATGTAATCTTCGGGCTGTCCTTTGATTTCAAACTCGATGGGAGCTGAGGCTGTCAATGAGGAGACGGGGTGAAATTCCACCCACTGGGATTCTTGCATCGTCATCATGGTGGGGGGCATGGCAAACAGATCCAGTTCCGTCTTGGAACAGGCGCATGACTCTCGGTGCATCATTTTTTTGTTCTGTTCTTTCTCAATAATCGAAAACGTCTAAGTCTCGAACGGTTCTTCTTTTCTTGGCCTTTCTCGCTTGAAGTCTGGTGAAAGGGTGTTTTCTGCGTCGTCTCTTTCTGCCTTGTCCTTGCTGAATGCCTGACTCGGTAGCGTGCAGGGCATTTATAGGTGTGTCTCGTCGGCCCAAAATGTCTTTGCCCGTTTGCAGCAAGACATTTTTGCCTGCCCTCATGAAGGCTTCTTTAGGGTTTTGTTTGTCGATGATAACATTTTGGAGAAATTCTTTGCCTTGCGTCAGTGCCGCATCTTTCAAGGCGTGCAATCCGCGTGTCACCATCGGGTTCAACACCGGAGCCACCGAACGAAAGGCCGATTTTAACATGTCTCCTAAACCGTGTCCTCGCTGTCGAGCAACCCCTCGGTACACTGGATACATGACTTACTTACGAGTCGTGAGAAAACCGTTTTCGAAAATGGAGTTTCACCGTGACTTTTCCTTTGGTGAATGGAATATTTTGTCCCAAATCTCCTTTTATAGTAATGTTGACCGTGTCCAAATACGACTTGCTGACAGGCAAATAGTGAGGATGGACAAATTCGCGGTGGACGTGGTAAGTGTTTCCACCTTCCTCGTCAGCGTTTGCGGCAGAATCCACTTTGAAAGGAATGACACGCAGTAACGGCACGGAGGTGTGTCCCACCACGTTGTATTCCACCACATCAGAGTACACGAACATCAAATTCAGTCCTTGGTTCAGTTCTACCGGGGTACGAAAATACTTGGCAAAAGAATCGTTGTCGTAAATGACTGGTAATTCGGGTTGTGTTTTTTGTTCTACTTTCTTCCTCAGCTCCATGTCACCGCCCAACATGTCAAACAATTCAGGACAAAATAAGAAAGACATGATTTTGGGCCCCTCAGGAAATTTTATCAGGAAGCGACGAGCTGTTTTGTGGTACTCCAGGGTGACACTTTTTTTTGACACTTTCCAAAGCTTTCAGAAACACACCATTAAACCTGGTGGCTATGGTGTTGACCAAATGTTGACCACTAAAATAATAGCCTGGGGGAATGAACAAGTGATAGGTGGTCCACTTTAGATTTGGTGTACGGGTTTTCTTGTCATATTTGCTATGGGTATCCATCCACTGTTGCATTTGCTCGTCATGAACTTCCACATCAAATTTATTTTGATTGGGAAGGACATTGAGGACTTGGGTCGGGTGAATCATTTCTACTAAAGCCACTTCCCAATGGGCTTCGTGATCTAACTGGATGGCCTGAGGTAATTTAGCCGTGTAACAGCACAACGTGTTGTGGGGAAACACCTCCATGGAACTGTCACTGGGTAAGGTTAAGTAAAATTGGTTTTCGTGACTCATAATTCCAGAGTTCTGTGGCTGTCCGAGGGGATATTACTGGACGTCAGAGGCGTGTCTCCGTCTAGAATGGGGTTCTGGTTGTGGTTGGAGTGGTGACTGGCACTGGCACTGGACACAACGTTCCCGTTCGAGGAGAATTTCAGGGAGGGATTGGGAAGCAGGTAACCGATGCAACTGCTCAATAAAATGGTCCACAATTGTTTGTCTCCTTGTTGCAAACTCAAATTGGCAATGGCTGCCCCGATGACACAATACACCACGAAGATTTGGCAGAAAAAGACGATTTGCGTTTTAGGCACACGTTCTCCACACCACACCCACAAGGGTTGTTTTTGTAAATCTTGCACAGAAGAACTAGGTGAAGAAGGAGTGGTCGACGTAGCTGCGTCTGTTGTGTGAAAGGGCATGATGGTCACTTCTTTTTATAGTCGATGACTTGCGAAGCGTCGATCCAAGAATCGAAACTGGGTGGATATCCTTTCCAACGTACTTTGACTTCTTTGACACGTCGTTTGCCCACTTTACGGGTTCTGCGTTCGAGAATGCTTTCGATGTCGTACACGTCGTCTTCTTTTTTGGTGACACGTTGTAACTCGGGCAAATAAAACGTTCCTTTGAGCACTTCTCCGTTCATGTCTTCCAATTTATAGACGGTAGGATGACGGCCATGCACTCGTCCAGTGACACGAAACAATTCGGTCGTCCAGTTAGGTAAGTAACCTTTGTCGAAAGTGCGTTTGGTTTTGCCAATGCGCACCCAATCTCCTACGGTCAACTCTCCACTTTTCTTGGGGACAGCCCTCGTCGGGGACGTACCAAACAGACGCTCAAACACTAGCACTTCGTTGTCGGGAGTCACGTCTTGCGGGGCACGTCCGATGCTTCGATGGTAAGATTGGTTGTACGCTTGCACCAGGTGCGGTAAGATGTCGATGTACTTCAGAGTGTGGTGATGCGTAAAATATTTCCACATGCGTTCTTTCAAAGTGCGTTGAAAACGTTCCACGATGCTGGCTTTGGTTTCGGGATTCTCGGTGGTAAAAAAATGAATGTCACGTTTCTTTAATTCTTTTTGGAAAGCTTGGTTCAGAAATTCGGTGCCTTTGTCCGTTTGCCATCGAAGAGGGTGACGACCGCTTTGTTTCAACACCCGTTGTAGGGCTCGCACTAACTCGCTGCTCGATTTGGAAGTCAAGGGTACGACCCAGGCAAATTTGGAAAAGACGTCGATGACACAAAACAAATATTTGTAGCCACGATTGTAGCTGGCCAAATGAGAGACATCGGCTAAATCAGCTTGCCATTGATGATCGATGCCTTCCACTCGGGTGCGACTTCTGGCAAACTTACGTCGAATGGGTTTGTGTAAAGTGTAGGTAGCTTGTTCTTGTAACCATCGTTGCACTTGATGTAAACGGAGACTTTTCAGTCGAGTTTTGGCAGCACGATACAATTTTTGAACTCCTGCGTAACCTGCAGGATGCGAGGGATCGTAGTAAATGCTGGCTAAGACTTTTTCCATTTTTTGTGTTTGTGTGTTAATAAGGCACCCACTCTTGGAAGAGGCTACTCTTTTTCTCTTGGGGTATTTTCTTGGATTGCAAGGCTTTGCGTGTGCGACCGGCAATAGGTGTTGAAGAGGAGGATACGGGGGATATCGGTTCTTGTTTCACTTCTGTCTTCACTTCTGTCTTCACTTTCTTTTTCTCTTGTGATGAAGAAGGGGTGGTCATCATCTTTTTAATCCATCCAATTCTGGAGGTAGATGGTGTTGTTAACTTGCGTACTTTTTCTGGTGGAGTTTGAAACCCTTCTTCTTCTTCTTCTTTTCCTTTTTCTGTCTTGACCACTGGTACTGGTACTGGTACTGGTACTGGTGATGGTGCTGGACTTTTCATCAAGGTCTTAAAATCTTTCAAAGTGGGTAGAGCTGTTTCGTCTAAAGCTTTCTGGTGAAAGAGTTGCAATCGTTGCAAGAGTTGACCGTACTTTTGCGATTTTTCTGTTTCGGACAAATCTTGGCGATCCATCAAGGACTGCAATTCGTGTTGTAACTGGGACATCTCGCTCAAATTGGGATTGGGAGGTAAATGCGGGGTGCGTTGTTCTTGCCACCGATGGTATTCCATCCATCGTTTGTAAGGCACTAAAGCTAGTTTTCGTCCTTCCATGGGGTTGTCAGGGGTCGATTCTGAGATCTTGGGACTTCCAAAGGCCTTTTTATCTTGCTCCCACCAGTCCTCCCAACATGGTTCCCAAGACTCCTTTCAGTGTAAGGTTGCGTCCTGGCCGAAGTGCCTCTCTTGCGACTAGTTTTCTTCTGTGGACTTTTCTTTTTCTTGGGGCTTCTTTTCTTTTTCCGGGGTGGTGTCTGGTAAGAGGAGGGTCCCGCCACTGGAGAAGTTCTTCTTTTTGGGGACCTGGTCTTTTTCTTTTTCTTCTTGGGGCTTCGTTGGACTTTTGTCTTGGGGATAACTTTGGGGGCATTAGGATCTCATCTTAAGAGTGAACGAATGATGACCCCTCCTAGAGTACCGCTCCCTTCAGGTTTCAAAATGATTTGTTTTTTGGTTTGAGTGTCGATGCGGGGATCGGCCAGTTGGACCAAAGCGACTTTGTTTCGATCGAAAAAGCGTTTGGTTTGATGAGGAATCTGAATGATTCCTTGGAGTAATTGACGTGCTGTCACCGTGAACCATCGTAAGACTTCTTTGAGACTAGCTTCTAAGACACGAGATCGTGTTTGTGGATCTTTTTCTCGACTGATCCCATACAAGGCACGAATCAATTTGACGGGAAGATGCGACTGAAGGGACGTCATGTTCACACTGTGTGAGACAGACGAAAAAGGGTCTGAGGTTTTTATAGATTTTTTGATGGGGAGTGAAATGAAGTCGAGGACGGAGACGTGTACAGGACAGGCCCTCCGTCTTGGCACCAGTGGTGAAACAAGTGGGTACGAAATCGCAAATCCTCGGGAGTCGTAGGTTTCAAATCGACGAGTAAATAGGCGTGTGGAGTTTGAGTGGCATCGTCGTACGCCTGAGTCAGCCAAGGCGTTCCTAACTGTTTGGCTAAGACTTGCACTTGCGATTTATCTCGAGGGCTTTTAAACAAGACCACGTAATGTGCATTGAGACTGATGGTGCGATGGGCTTTACTTTGTTGAAACAAATTTTGGGTGATGTAAACGACACTGGCATTACGATGATGCCCTTTGCGCGTGAACCACAATTTAATTTCTTCTTCGTCTTCTCCTAACATGTCGTCGAAAATGACCAAATGGGTTTGACGGGAGTCAGAGACGATGCCGTCGTCTTCTTTAGGAATACCTTCCACAAACACGATGGAATCGCCTTGACTTTCTCGCAAGAGGCTGTACGCCGATTGCCACTCTTTGTAACACCACACGATCCGTTGAGGTGGCCGATCGATCAAATGATGTTTATGTTCGATCAAACGTTTGACGAATTCGGTTTTGCCTGAACCGCTAGGTCCAGCAATGAGCATGTTAAAGGGATGGCGAAGATACAAAGCCTCCCAACTGGCACGATCTAAGTGTTCGTCGATGACTTTGACAGTAGAGAAAGAGGGAGTAGAGACAGCAGAGGTAGTCATGGTGTGAGAAATGTCACTTGTGACACTAAAACAAACAAGACAAGAGTTTATATACTTTTTCAGAACACGTTTATTGAATGTTTTTTTTTCAAACATGAATACGAAAGACAAAAATACATAAAAGCCAAAGGCTTAAGTACAACAATAAAAGGCACATGATAACTATGAACGTGGAATAAACACAAGTGTCTGTACAACAATCACATGTTTTGGGTAATGTTCTAACCAGTTCTATAGTAGGGGGTAAGGTCACACAAGTGTCCTCCCGAAAGGGTCTTTCAGGCCTGTCCACGACAGTCCTGTTCTGGGTGACGGGTTCTTCTGGCACCGTCACTAACACGGGTTGAAAAGTAACTTTTTTCCTTGAACAACTCTCGTGCATACTGGGCCACTTCTTGGGTCCAAGCCTCAAAACCCCATTCTTTCCAGGCACGGACATCTGTCCAATGGGGATGTAAGTCACAAGCTACACACACATCGTCATACACGTCTTGGGTAGCTAAAAGTTGACGAATCTTTTTTTCCTGTTGAGGTCGAGAAGTATCCAGATGACATCGCAAGGCTTTGAGCAAAAGGAGTTTTTCGTGACCATTTAAGGCCATTGAGGTGGTAAGTACTGATCGTAAAGAGTCCACAAAGAATCGGCTGGTAAACGAAATCCCAGAAAACAAGTCACTAAGACACACACCACTTGTCGTCCCAAATTGAATGGATACAGTTCTTGTAATAATTGATGGTAATGATCCACGGTTTGAATATGGTCATTGAGTTCCTTCCACGGAATCTGTTGGATGACATGTGACATAAACCGTGGCATGGCAGCCTGTTTTTATATTCTCTTTTTTTCGGATGCAATAGACGTACTTTCTAGCCAGAGATCTTCGTTCTCCAGTAGGGAATCTAAATCTTGCATACTGTAACCGAAACGTCAGAGTTCGTTTAGGTGTTTCCTCTTCCGCTAAGCAGATTCCACGTAAAATATGTTTGTAATCCTTTAACTTGTCTTCCTCAATGCGTTGCACTAGGTGAATCTCGAAGTAACCATAATCATGAACATGTCGATCATTAGCGACCTCAAAGTTTTGAACAATGTCTGACCATTGAAAGAATTTCTGACGAATCAGTTCTCTTATACCATTCAGGTACCAGTGGTTAAAGATCTGCTGACGTATCGGATGCAATTGTTCTTTACGTTTGACTTGTATTTTGACCAGCTCTCGGTAAATGCATTCTCTCAATTCCAGAGGCAAGGCACGAATGTTGTCTAGCAAGGTATCCATGAATAGGTCATACTAAATCCTCTTTGGTCTGACACAAGAAATGTACTGTTGGCACAAACATGGTTTTAATTCATTGTCGAATCTAAATCGTTTCACCACTAATCTACACATTACAATTCGTTCAGAAGTTTCCTCTTTCACTAAGTTGACATTGCGTGAAAGATGTTGGTAATTCGTTAACTCTTCCTCTGGAATTCGATGCAGTACGTTTACAATGTAGTAGATAGAATCGTCAATACCAAACCATTCCTTTTTATAACCAGGAGGTCGTTGATCAATGTCTGTCCAATGGAACACTTTCAACTCAATCAATCCTTGTATAGCCTTCAGGTACCAGTGGTTCAAACACCGGTGACGTAACGGATGCAATTGTTCTTTACGTTTCACTTGTATTTTGACCAGCTCTCGGTAAATGCATTCCCTCAACTCCACAGGCAAGGCACGAATGTTCTCTAGCAAAGTATCCATGAACAGATTATTATAGTAAGAAGTTACTTCAATGTCTCGGTCCCACTAAGGGTAAGTAATGACAATTCGGTGACCATCGAGCATGTTCTACGTAGGCTGAATCTTGCGGTTCCCAGTGGTAAAGTGACACACCGCAACTGAAGCACTTGAATTTATCTCCTTCGCCCAAGTAGAAAAATCCGGCTCTGGCTAATTCTTCGGGGGTCGGTCCTCCCAGATACTTAGGCCATTTTCCTTTGAACGATTGAAGACGATTTTCAAAGTCGCAGTATTCCGACAAACGCACAGGAAACGAATATTCGTCTTTCACAGGTTCGTTTCGATGAGGGTTGAGTGACATGGGTAGGAGTTTGCTCAGGGCTGGATGACATCCGTAGGGGGGTAGACGTGAAGGTGAACATTCCCCTTTAAAACGAAACCCAGTAAAATGTCCAAGAGGACGAGCGGCATCGCTTTCGCATCCCTCAGGTTTGACACGCACAACATCACTTTCCATGATAGGGGTAGTGAGAACAAAGTTCCCATGATGCTTTACGGCATCGCTCAGGTCACAAGGTACAGCATCGTATCCATCGCAAGGCTCACAATCGCACTCGTCTGCAAACTCCGTTACGCAATTACAATGGTAACCACATGGACAATCGCAGTTTCCTTCCGGACATTTTCCGTCGCAATGCCTGGGTCTTATCCATCCAGTATTAGTCACACTAGAGGAAGATACAACTTTTTTACAATCCACAAACTGGAACGATGTCTCTTTCAAAGTATTCATCTTGTTCGCTCGGTCTTGGTAGTCCCAGTGAACTATCGATCTTGCCTAGGGTTCCTTTTTTATATACAGACCAATACCGACGTGTCCATACGGTAAGGTGAAATGATTGGGAAGTCGCACTCGCTTCTGGTATACAATTTGATAGACTTTTTCCAAGGGCCGACTGACGATGTGGTGAGTGGGTAAACGTACAATCTTGTTCGGTTGATAGGTGGTCACTTTAAAGTTTCTATCCTCTCCCGATTGCAAGGCTTCTTTCAATACCCCAAAGTTGACCACTCGACTGGTACGATAATTCAGAGTCAGTCCTTTCACTTTGCACGTCGTGTGCACTTCTCCTTGTTTGTCACGGTATTCGTAGCCGTAATTTTTGGGACCGCCACTGACGAAACTTAGAATCTTGTCGTCGGGATGCTCGTCTGTCCAGACTCCTAAACGGTCTCCTTCGATGTTAGGGTGATGTTGAATCGGGTGATGGATGTAAATGCAACTGTCCGTGTCAAAGTACAGGACGCGTTCCCCTAACAGTTCTAAAGCTTCGTACAATTTTAAGCGAGCATGAGCTGTCACGTAAGCCGCAATGATGACATTTCCAAAAGGGTCGTCTTGTACAAAGTCCAGAACTTCTTCGTAATTGACCAAGATCAAATTCTCTCGAACGACGTCCACGTGTTTCATGTATTTGGTTTTGTCGTGAATCATCTGGAAGTAGCGGGAAGGTTCTGTCAAATATTCCGTCTTGGGTAAACACGGTCGTTGTGCCATTTTACCCCACAAGCAATTCAACATCACTTTGGCAAACGATCGCCTGCCTTCGTTTTTCTCGATGTGGTCTAAAGAGATGCCTTCTTGTTCGTAGTATTTCTCTTTGAATTTTATTTGGTCTTGGGGAGTGTGACACCAGGAAGGATAGCCACTGGCTTCTTGCTTCAGTTTCAAAAAGGCATCCACGTAGTCTGCGAAAATGCCTTTCTGAGTAGGGTCACCCTTGCGGTATTGTTGTGTCTTGGGAAAGTGGCAAATTTCGTACACTTCTAACAGTTGGTATCCCATGTCCAGAGCTTTGAACAATTCTACGCTGACCCAGGTTCCCGTCAAGGCCCGTTCTTCCTGGCTGTGCTGACAAGGTTGATCTTGGTTGCACGTTTCGGCACAAGTACGGCACAAGGGAAACATCAATTTGCCTTGACAATGGTGAGGTAAGACGGGATGGTATAGGTTCGTGGGAGGCAAAACTTTGCACTTGATCAAGCCTTCGTATTGTCGAATGTTGACCAGGTCGATGTGTTCCGTCAGCAATTGCGGGTGCCCTACAGGAAAGCGACAATATTTGCACACGTAGGGATACAGCGAACACACGTCCAAGTATTTGATTTCTTCTCCTTTCTCTTCGTCAGCTTGGTACAGCAAACAGGTGGCATTGGTCCTTCCTCCGTACAAACTATCCCTCGGGTTCAGCGGGTCCATGAACTGGTAACTTTCCACGAGGCGTTTAAAGTCGGGATCGGTTTTCATACGGTGATCGTACTCGTGTTCCCACATTTCCACCACTTGGTATCCTTGCTGTTCTAACTTTAGGCGCCGCTGACAAGTGTCCTGGTACAAGTCTTCCATGGTTCGTTGCAAAAACTGATTTTTAGTGCCACGGTCAGGGTAACAGACGGGACATCCGTGAAATAAGCAACCGTTAAACTCGTACACGATCTTGGGGTTTTCTAAGTCCCAGCCATCGACCGAATACGTTCCGATGGTCTTTTCGCCCCCTCCGTTGCGGGCATGCTGAATCCACTTGTCTTCCTTGTCGCACAAGTAATGTAACCAACGTAGGGCTTTGACCGAGTATTGACGTTTGACGAAGTGGGTCGTTTGAGGACTGATGACAGCCACGGTGTTTTCAGGCATGAATCGTTGTCGATACACTAAGGAACACGCTTTGGCAATGGTGCAAGCTTCTTTCAAAGGATCGACCCCTCCGTGTTCCATGAACAGTTCTCGAAATTTTCCACAGCAACGCCGTAAAATGTCCACGTCGGAACGACAATACTTTAGCATTTCTTCCTGAAAGTCGAAAGGGTCCGAGGCGTGAGCCTGGTACCAAGCGTAGAAATCTTCTCGTTGTTCGGTACGCATGTTGTCGGGGTCGTAATAGTGAGCCTCAGGCAAATGGGGTAGAACGGCGTGTTGATTGGCTTCCGTATTGAAAAAGTGTGGAAAGTACCCTTTAGCCATTTCTGTCATTCCAAACGTTTTAGGCATTCGACTCAAAGGCATGGCCAAATAGCTCATCGAATCTTTAAACTGTACTTGTCCCACTTGCATGAAAATGATTTTGGCTCCGTTCAAAGTCACTTTAGGACGCTCGGTGCCTTGTTCCGTATAGTATCTGAGAAGAAATTGTCCATCGTATCCGGAGAAATTGTGAGCCATCACCGTGGCATGACGATGACAATCTCCGTATAGTTCGATGTCCTCTTGGCTCCACGTCTTCTCGACGGGGTCTAAGACCCATTGGGCAAAATCGGCTAGCGTGTTCGGTCCCCGAAAGATTTTTTCACGCCCTCCAGGAATCTTGCTACAGTGAGGGCAATGACTGAAGATAGGTTCTTGAATGCACTTCTCGCACGCTCGATGAGCCACGCAGAAATTAGGAATGTGAATGCCGGTCTCTTGCATGCATTCGAAATCGAAAAAGATGAAATTGCCTTTCTTCTTGTGACCATCCTCTTTCTCTGGTGGGGGCTGGTATTTTTGCACGTAGCATTGGTGTTCCAAGTCCACGATGTGGTGACAAATGTGACATTTTTTCTTTCCTGAACATAAGTGTGCCTTGGTATTATTGGTACGTATGACTTGTTCACACTTAGGGCACAATCTCAGAAGTTGACAAGCACATTTCTTCTGTGAACCTTGCGTTTTCAGATGTTGTTGGTAACAGGTAGGGCTAACAAACGTGCGCAGACAAGTTGAACAAGGCACTGGTTCTTCGCTCAGACAGGGTGAAGAGGCCAAACATCCTGAGCATTTCGATCCACAATGCTTGTGTTGCTCTCGATTATTATAACCATGGTCACATTTCTCACAGTAATAACCGTATCCCAGGAATCCGGTGATAGTGGTAATGGTATCGAAATGGTCATCGTGATAATAGACATGAATGTATTTTCCGTCCTTAAAGTCTTGCCCTCGAAACAACAAAGACCCGCGCACTTCTTGAGGGTGCACTTTCAAGGTGTAACGTGGAGCTAGGGCATCTTGCAATTTTTGCATCTCAGGAATGCCACAGGGTGTGTCTTTGGACAGGCCAGCTTGTTGCAACAGGAGTTCTGCTTCGTTTCGTTGTTTGGCTCGATCGGATCGTTGAATAGTTTTCCAGGCTCTTTTCCATTCTGCCGTGTCGTTCTTGTTGGCATAGGTTCGTCCCACCACGATGGCACGGGCTAAACACATCTGGTCATGAGGATTGTGAATTTGGATAAGGCTACGCTTAATGCTGCGAAGGTCGTTCACCAATAACATCTTTTTGCGTCCGGTCCCTTGAGGAGGAGAGACGTGGGTCATGTCCAATGTGGCTTTTCCATCGGTGATGTCAAACTGGTCATTAGATTGTTGCACGTGTTGAATCTTGTCCATGACTTTGGAAGCGGTCAATTCTGCAGGGGTGCTAAACTCGATCCAAACAGGGGATTTCAAACCGTCGTGTTGTATGGAAAGTCTCAAGCGATCGTCTTCTTTGGGTTGACATTGTTGCTTGAGTGCAGTGAGCAAAGAATCCCACACCTCAGTGATGAACACTTCTGCTTTCTCTAACGGCACTTCAGCCTTGAAATCTTTAAACTTCACCGTGTATTTGTAAGCCGTGGTTCTAAATTTTCTAGAGGAGCGCTTTTCCGTCTCTCGAATGGAATAGTATTTTTCAGGGTTGACTAAGGGTGGTGAACTTGTTTTAGAGGGTTCTGATTCTGGTTCACTCATGTCCTCTTCAAAATCACTGGCATGAATTTGTGCCAAGATTTCAGCTCTGGTACGAGGCGATAGATCACGTTTCTGCTTCTTACTTTCTTCTTCTTTCTTCTCAAATGAATTAGATCGTTTCATCTTGAAAGCAAAAAGTCAAATGACTCAAGTTCAAACACCATGAGCTACTTTATAGTCATAGCAGACCAGCGTATATAAAAGGGTGTGTGTCTTGTCCTTTCACTATTCATTTCACTCTCAAGCCGAGCACAACGATGGAAGAGACTAACCAGATGGAACGTTTCGTCAGAGCTTTGCGAGGGGTCATTAGAAAATTCTCTTCAGACCAGCCTACGGACTACTCTCCTTCCTTTCGAGATAAAAGTCAAGATACTTGCTATATCTGTCAGAAGAAAGGGCATTGGTCTTCAGAGTGTCCAGACCGTCAAAAAAGAACAAAAACAGGGACTAAAAAAGACAAAAGTCAAGATACCTGTTATTATTGTAAAGAAAAAGGACATTGGTCTCCAGATTGCCCAAAAAAGAAACAAGAGGAGTCAGAAGAAAAGAGGGATTCTTCAGAAGAAGAGAGGGATTCTTCGGAAGAAGAGAGGGATTCTTCAGAGGAAGAAGAGGAAGAAAGAAGACAATTCTATTTACAAGAGGCAAAGAAACAGGAGAAGAAGAAAAGAAGAAGGGAAGAAAATGAGGAAAAGACGGTGAAGAAATTTAAAAAACAGAGAGACTAAACAAGGAGAAAGAAGAAGTCAATGAACTTTTTATTAAAGTGTTGTGTTGTGAATTGTGAATTGGATTGTAAAAAATGGAAAAAAGAATAAATTAATGATATAAGGTAAGTGTCTTTGAGTTTTGATTTTAAAATAAGAACGTACACTCACGCACTCATACACAGACACGTACTATAAGGGTAAAATGGGTGGGGTTTATTTTTGAGTTATTGGCAAATTGAAATTGTATTTCTTTTCGAGAAATGTGGGTGGCCCTGAAAAGGGCCTTTTTTCTTTATGGCGTAGGGGTGAGTTTAAGCAATCAACTTTAACTGCCTTATGCCTTTGCCACGGCCAAGGCCTACTTCTGGACTGCGTAATGTTGATGATGATGATAATGATTGGGTTGAAATCACTAAGGGTGGTACGGTAGGCTTAATCACAGGGTTGACGTGTTTAGCTCGGGAAGGTCGTATTCTCTTCGGTCGTAATAAAGAAGTCTGATACATTTGTTTCAGACTTCTTAACTCCGCTAAAATGTCCAACAGTACCGTGACCGTTTGATTTTCACCCTCTTGTTTCTTTGCTGCTACTTCTTCTTGCTGTTGTTGCTGTTGTTTTTTTCTTACCTCTTCTTCTTGCTGCTGTTGCTGTAGGAGAAAAGCTTGTTCCGCTTCCTTTTGTCGTTGTATAAATTTCTCCAATTCTTCTTTCTGTCTCTGTCTAAAATTCTCCACTTGCGGTAATGAAGAAGGTAACGAAGGTTCCGGAACAAATTCTTGCGAAGAGAGAAAATCCACAAAATCCCAATTCACCTCTTCTGAAAGTAAGTCCGGGTTCCCTTGGGCGGTCTCCCCTGCTGGTGCACCCCATTGGATCGTTTTCTGAGTTTCCGTCATGTTGAGTCACTGTCGCATAGATTGACTGCACACAAGCGCTAGCGAATCTATATAGACCAACAGACGTCACAGACTGCTCTCTTCGGATTGGATGTGGGCTGACTGAATTTTGTAACGCGTGTTCGGATTGGTGAATGAACTCAATCCGTTTCAATCCTACCTCTGCCTATAAATAAGCGCAGTTCACTGCATTGATTCACCTGTTCTCGGAGCCTCAAGATGTGGACCGACGTTCAATCTTCAACCCTTGTGTCAACAATGATGTTCAGGACGGACATGCTCATGTATGTCCGGTCCAAGTGGACTGTTGTTGATAGGACAGATACTAGTCTATGGATGAGGAGAGTTTATATAGAAAGACAAGGATGTCTCAAGAGGGTACTTGTGTATGGACCGGCAGTTAGAAGGAGTTTAAGAAGAAGAAGAAGATGTGACAGATGCCATCTATGTTAATATTAATATTAACATAAACCCAAAGACCCTTTTCAGGGCCAGCCATATTTCTCGAAAGAGATAGCCTTTCCATTGCCTACCCCTTTTTTATTTTTTATTTTTTTTAAAAAAAAAAATCCCATGTTAATTTCCTTTGTCGCTATATGTTCCCACGATTTTTCTCCATGTTCAAATCCCCTTGTCGCTCAACAGTCCCACGATTTTTCTCCATGTTAATTTCCCTTGTCGCTATATGTTCCCACGATTTTTCTCCATGTTAAATTTCCCTTGTCGCTATATGTTCCCACGATTTTTCTCCATGTTAAATTTCCATTGTCGCTATATGTTCCCAAGGGGTCCTGTAATGCTAATTCCCATTGTCGCTATAATATCCCCCTTCACTACTGACGATTGTCACGAACAATTCATGTAGTTACATTACCAGTATTTCATGACCTTCAATAGCATTATAAAATATTCTGGTTTGGCAAAGGAACGTTTTGGATTTTACTTTGTGATCATTCGTTGAAGGAAAATTAACGTAATGCTGTTTTTGCATATTTTTAAGGTATACGTCAAAGAACAAAGGATTCTTAACTTATATAAACCATATCAATTCAAAGGAAATGTCTCAAGACTGTTCGTTGAGTAGCAGAAGTTAAAAGGTTGTGAAAAACTCCTGAAAATGTTCCTGGAGTAATGAATAACGTGGACGTTCAAGCCCTGAACTTTTCATGTAATGCAAAGACTGTGGCCAAACTGCTGATCACAGTTACTAATTTTGTACCACTAGGTTGCATTTTATTAAACTTCTAGTTATTGGAGACAAGTTTCAAAATTAGATTTTCTCTCTGTAACTACATGATCTAATGTTGTTTCATTACTCCATTAACCTAGATGATAGAATATTTAATTAAAAGAAAAAAGTTAGATGTATTAAGGATCATTCTATGTTTGACATTTCATTTTGGTAATCTTACATGCAGATAGTTACCTTTACTCGTAACCAAATACACGCCAATACATTTATTGCTAATACCCCTAGTTCCCACTTCTTAGGCACCGTCTAGCCAATACTGTGTTTCAAACGCTGTTAAAATGGCAACTAACAGAATTCTCTAACATTTCCGGCATTTAAATATAGCACCATTTGGATCCCTGTACATGTTTCGGAATCCATTTTTTGTGGGTGAAATTTATCTCTGATTTAAAATCAGTTGTCACGCTGAATGATGTTGATATTTTGGTCGGATTATGACCAGATGTACATGATATGAAAGCCGTAACCGAACCCTCAGGAATATGGTTTGTGTTAAAGATAAAAGCCAGACCTCACTAGAGTGATTATTGCAATCTTGGAACATTACCATTTCCTCGCTGCATACATAAACAAACATATATTAGTAATTGCCTTTAAACTGAAATGATGCGGATCGCGTGCCTAGAGTACAACAGTTCCATCTGTACTTCAGTGATGATAGAGAACAAAAGATGCGGAGGTTAACACGTGCATTCCTTTAACGGGAAAGGAGTTGTGGAGGGATATCATGATGTCATATTTAACCTATCTAATCGTTGTTTCAGGGCGTGAACCTTTTTCGAGGCTTTGTTTGATCGACTATTTGCTAAGTATGGCTTGTGATTGTTAATAAAAGCGGACTGCAAGCAGAAAAGTGTCAAGTAAGTTTTGGAAAAGCCATACAATATTAAGCTTGCTCTCTGTTTTCTTAATTTCTAGCTCTGCCATCTAGAAGAAAGAAAAAAGGCGCTCTTTACCTATTTGAAGAATATAAGACAAAATAATCAATAACAATCCGCTATAGCAGCATGTGAATATATACTGCCTTCCTGGCTGTGCAGCTGCAAGACAGTAAGTTTTTCCGACAAGAAAGAAAAATCCTCACCAAATTATAAAAGTAAATAATACTTCTGTTAATCATGTCGAGGCATTGTCAATGACCTCTCGGAAAGAAAGTATTTATTTATACACTGAGTACAAGTTAAACAGAACAAGACCTGATCACGATGCCTACGCAATATTAACAACGGTTAGCACAGTACCTCCGCTTTCTTTAATAAGAAAACTGATATTCCATGTTTATTAACATTATTCTAGATTTATCTTACTCTCAATGACTTAGATAGAAATGAGAAACTTTTTTATTTAATATAATGTTGGATTATAATGAAATGAGATCGTTATTTTAATTTGAACTAATTATTCACTTGTCAGACCTACAGCGGAGACTGGACTCGATAACAGTCAGATGACGTTGCGATTTTACTTTAAATTCCTGTTTAGGGCGAGTTTCGACATAGACGAGCAGTGGAAGATACACGGGAGGTTGATGGGTTCAGTCAAACTCTTGCTTCTTTCCCCTATCAAAATATGACATTTGTTACTAAAGAAAACCCCAAGGAAAATAGCTATTTAAAGCAGAATGAGTCACCTCCTTCTCAAAATTGAACTGCCGAACTCCTGTACACAAATCCTAACCCTTCGTGATGTCACAACATATGTATTTTGCTGTCACGTAATTTGCATACGTTAATGTCGCAAACGTAAACACTGATGATATCTGAGATTTGATATCAATCATTTGATGATCAACAAGCATTGCATGAACATTTATATACATGCTAAACTTCTGTTTTCTCAGAGGTTTGTCAACAATTTAATTATTGTTTCCATATGGTGTACTCTATGCACTTGATGTAGTATCGGGTTGATGCTGAGAAACTGACTGAATTTGCATAATTTGTTTAAATGAATATATAAATATGCACATTGCCTCGTATCAGCAAAACTAGTACACGCTACAGTATTGTATCTGAATGAAGCATTCATATCGATTATGAAGAGACAAGGGAGAAAGAGTCAGTTCTTCGTTTGGTTTGGTGTCGTGTGGTTTGGTTTGGTTTGTTTTGATGTGGTGTTGTGTAATGTGGTGTTGTTTGCTTTTTTATTTGGCTTGGTATGGTGTGGCTTGGATTGGCTTATTGTGGTTTGGTGTGGTCTGGTTTGGTGTGGTATGCTGTGGTTTGGTTTGTTTTGATGTGGTGTTGTGTGATGTGGTGTTGTTTGCTTTTTGATTTGGCTTGGTATGGTGTGGCTTGGATTGGCTTATTGTGATTTGGTGTGGTCTGGTTTGGCGTGGTATGCTGTGGTTTGGTTTGGTGCTTCATGGCACTGCAACTAGCGAAAAGGCAAGCTGAGTAAAGTGCCCTGTTCAAGCACATACTATGATAGCTAATCATGGGATCCGATGGTAAGTCCCATGCCTTCGCCGTTGAGTGATAGCTAATCCTGGGATCCGATGGCAAGTCCCATGCCTTCGCCGTTGAGCCTTCGCAACTTAACACGAGGAAAGGACCGGGAAGTCCTATCTATGAAGAATTCTTTGGGATACCATCTTTCTATGTAACATCTGCAATGTTATAATGAAAACGACACCGAACGAGCGGAGCTAGCAAACATACTTCTAAGGGGTCCATTATGTGAATATTAAGTCCATGTTTGCTATAATAGTTTTGAATTTAAACTGACACATAATCTTTTTAATGTCCACAACGTTTACATATGCATCTTCATGATTACAAGTTTGGAATTTTTGATTGGTTGATTGATTGATTGATTGATTGGTGTGAAACGACACGTCAACACAGAAAAAGTTATATCGTACTGATGCTATCGGAATAAACTGTTTTGTCAAAGGAAACACCACGTCGGCCTACTTTGCCTTGTTTGGACAGGATTCAAATCCAATCCTTCTTGTCGTGAGACTAGCACACTAACCATAGAGCTCTTTTGCTCCCCTTTGAAGATGGAATTACCTGATCCTTCTGCAGTCGTGCTTCAAGAATTTTATATATAAATGGAAATTTCCCCTGTAAAAAAAATTCACATGAAAACGAGATCATTCCATGCATTGTGTTGTAAGACGTTGCTGTCATTATTAAGTGTTTCTCGATACGATGGTGGAAGGGAGAAGCTATTCTTCATAGCGAAGACTTACAAATCCCCTTTGTTTCCCGCACAAGTTTTAAGTCCGGCAACGAGATGAAGATTATTATTAACTAATTAATTGTAAGTGACGATTACATTGTACCGATATTATTATGGTATAAAAGAATTATGCGTGGTGTTATTTTTTCGTATATGACACTAATATTATTTATTTTGCTTTTCCGTCTGACACCACATCTGCACAGGATGGGCCAAAAAAGAAACAAACATTTGTCTACCAAATGTCTATATAACATACTTTCGGCCTTCTTCACTATTTTAGACAAATTTTAAACATCTAAACAGACACAGGATCTTGAATCATGAACGGAAATAGTTCACATTCTCATACATAAAACGTAACTAAATTGCGCGCCGATGTCAATCTTTCTGACTTACGTTGTTGTATTTGTCTTCCTCTCTGACGTAGTAATCTTCATTATTACTCACAGATACTGTCCAACTTTGGGATTATTTAAAATTCAGGAACATGAAGTGACAGGTAAGAGGTCATTTATTCTATTTTAGAGTGACGAATTCCTTAGAATAATATTTGAGAGGTAGATAGACGAACGGACGGACACACACACACACACAGATATATATATATATATATATATATATATATATATATATATATATATATATATATATATATATATATATATATATATATATAGAGAGAGAGAGAGAGAGAGAGAGAGAGAGAGAGAGAGAGAGAGAGAGAGAGAATTGTCATCGATGTTCATGACAGCTATGTATACTAGATGTGATATCCTGGAGCCATGCTATGATGCATTATCGTACATTAATGGGTCATTTTCGTTAACACACGTGAATTGGCCCTACTTCAATAATGACCCACTTTAAAATATTTTTTCCACGACATCAAGGATAGTTGGCATGTTTCATGCCACGTATTAGTAATTTGCTGCATTCAAATAGTAACAACATGATACAATTCCATCTATGAAGTTACTAGTACCTGATCCAAAGTAATACAAAGTAGAGAATATAACATAAGACAGATGAAAATGTGAGCGAATGTATAAAAGTTTCAGATTTTCCCATGGTAATCTTCACTGTTTGAAACTTTAGAAGGGATTAAGGTGGGGGTAGGGGTGAAGACGTGTTGTTCAATGAATGAAACCTATAGTTTTCCCATTTGATCTAAGTGTCACATTCTAAAGGTCGCGTTGGGTCATCTATCAAGGAGCCAGTTGGTTCAAGGGTCAGCTCTAATTGGCAGCTGCGAGCTGCCTTGATATTCTTAACCTGTTGAATTTTGAAGGTAAAAAAATTGTAAGACTTACAGCCAGCTAATCTTTGTTTTACCTCAAGGCACTTTTAAAACCAGCATGGAGAATGACAGATGACATGTAAGTTGTCACTTTTATCACTTGCCACATCCTCAATTGCTTTATGAACTTTTGTTTTATAACTTTTATTTCTTTTTTTTTCTTTGCAGCAATATTAAAATCGGAAGTCTACCAGAAATGACTTAGATTTCCAAAGTAAGGAATGTATTGTTCATGTGATGTTTAAAGTTGTGCTTCTGATTGTTTTGTTGTTGTTGTTCTTTTTCAAAACTGTTTAGTAAATACTATGCTACTTTGGTAACACAAGGGAGGAAATTAGAACGCAATTCTCTAAATAATGTATGAACGACATCTTTAGTGATTTCTTCAGTAAGTGAATAAGACGTTTTTGATTTAGTCAGTTTAAAATTATTGACGACAATAGTTTCATCAAAAAGACAAAATCTGTTGTTAACCCTTAACTTTTTGGGGAAAAGCGGAATGTTGGTAATTCTATTCATCTAGTAGTGCATGCGTAATACCGCGTCTAATATTCCCATATTTATGGCTGGATTTTAATGTTTTACATTCTGTATCTTTGCCAACGGTTTCTAGACATCAACAATGATTTTGGAATTTTGAAATTTCTTTTAGAACTGGTACTGGTGGTAGGATTGACAGATGTATAGAAACTTGAGGTTTTGAATGAAAACCACCCCCACCCCCAAAAAATTAAAAAATAAAACCAACACAAGAAAGCAAGAGATCCAGGCATTTATTAAAATCCACAAATAGTTAGACCATGTTGTTTAAAAACTCAGTAAAACCTACATAAGTTTTATGTCTGATAAGCCATTTCTTATGGCAGTATCATCTGCGTGACAAACTGTACGAACTTATAAATAATTAAATATTTGCATGCTACTTGTCAGTGGAATGCAATAAATATGTATGTCTGCAAAACAAATTCTACAGTTTTCATCTTAAAACGCAAAGACTTAAGTGGGGTGTCGAGGTAAAATTTCATGGACAATAAATACATCGTACAGTGATGGTAGAAGTAATCTTGATGATCTTGATTGTTCTAAATTTAACATTTTGTTAATGAAGACAGGCAAATTTTATGATCTCCAACTTTCCTATTTTGATACTGAAAAAAGATCGTCAGTTTGTGATGTGCATAAGCCACACTAGTTTACGAAACAGATGCCTGCGTCACCTTGAAACACCTATATTTTCATTTTCATTTACCTGTACAGGTAAGTCTCTTAAGCAAAATTGAAGATAAAATTAGACGTTTGTCAAACTTTCCAAGATGAATACAGGTCGTATAAACTCCGCGAATGATATAGGAAGACGTATTTATACATACTCAATTAATTTATTGCAAGAATGTCAACTTTTACGACCATTAAAACAAAACTTTGTCACATGATCATTGACTTCCGACGGAATTAACTAATCGTCAACATCTGTGACAATAAGTAATAAACTGAATAAAAAGGAGAAAGTTAACTGTCTCAGCTGAGAAGTTCTCTATACTGGCAGACACTAATTTGTACATGTTATGAGAGAGACAGAGAGAGGCACAGAGAGACTGAGACAGAGACAGACAGACAGAGACAGATACAAAGAATGCAATTTGCGGTAAATGTTCTAAAAAAAATGAGATTTTACACAAATGATTCCACGTTTTGGGAACAAAGGTCCACCTTTAAAGCATTAATGCATGTACCAATACTAATTACCCTTGCAAACCTTGATGCACGTACCAATACGTATTACCCTTGAAAGCATTAGTGCATGTACCAATACGTATTATCCTTGAAAGAATTAAAGCATTTACCAATATATATTACCCTTGAAATCATCAATGCATGTACCAATACTTATTTTCCGTGAAGGCAGTAATGCATGTACCAATACGTATTATCCTTGAAAGTATTGATGCATGTACCAATACGTATTACCCTTGAAAGCATTAGTGCATGTACCAATACGTATTACCCTTGAAAGCATTGATGCATGTATCAATACGTTTTACCCTTGAAAGCAATGATGCATGTACCAATACGTATTACCCTTGATTCATATACCAGTACGTATTACCCTTGAAAGCATTGATGCATGTATCAATACGTATTACCCTTTAAACCATTGATGCATATACTATTACGTATTACCCTTGAAAGCATGGTTGCATATACCAGTACGTATTACCCTTAAAAGCATGGTTCCATTTACCAATACGTATTACCCTTGAAAGCATTGATGCATATACCAATACATATTACCCATGAAATCATTGCTGCATATACCAAAACGTATTACCCTTAAAAGCACTGATGCATGTACCAATACGTATTACCCTTAACAGCATTGATGCTCGTACCAATACGTATTACCCTTTAAAGCATTGATGCATGTACCAATACGTATCACCCTTTAAAGCATTGATGCATGTACCAATACGTATTACCCTTAAAAGCATTGATGCATGTACCAATACGTATCACCCTTTAAAGCATTGATGCATGTACCAATACGCATTACCCTTAAAAGCATTGATGCATGTACCAATACGTATTATCCTTTAAAGAATTGATGCATGTACCAATACGTATTAGCCTTGAAAGCATTGATGCATGTACCAATACGTATTACCCTTGAAAGCATTGATGCATGTACCAATAAGTATTACCCTTGAAAGCATTGATGCATGTACCAATACGTATTACCCTTGAAAGCATTGATGCATGTACCAATACGTATTACCCTTTAAAGAATTGATGCATGTACCAATACGTATTACCCTTGAAAGCATTGATGCATGTACCAATACGTATTACCCTTGAAAGCATTGATGCATGTACCAATACGTATTACCCTTGAAAGCATTGATGCATGTACCAATACGTATTACCCTTGAAAGCATTGATGCATGTACCAATACGTATTACCCTTGAAAGCATTGATGCATGTACCAATACGTATTACCCTTTAAAGAATTGATGCATGTACCAATACGTATTACCCTTGAAAGCATTGATGCATGTACCAATACGTATTACCCTTGAAAGCATTGATGCATGTACCAATACGTATTACCCTTTAAAGAATTGATGCATGTACCAATACGTATTACCGTTGAAAGCATTGATGCATGTACCAATACGTATTACTCTTTAAAGCATTGATCCATGTACCAATACGTATTACCCTTGAGAGCATTGATGCATGTACCAATACGTATTACCCTTGAAAGCATTGATGCATGTACCAATACGTATTACCCTTTAAAGAATTGATGCATGTACCAATACGTATTACCCTTGAAAGCATTGATGCATGTACCAATACGTATTACCCTTTAAAGAATTGATGCATGTACCAATACGTATTACCCTTGAAAACATTGATGCATGTACCAATACGTATTACCCTTTAAAGAATTGATGCATGTACCAATACGTATTACCCTTGAAAACATTGATGCATGTACCAATACGTATTACCCTTTAAAGAATTGATGCATGTACCAATACGTATTACCCTTGAAAGCATTGATGCATGTACCAATACGTATTACCCTTTAAAGAATTGATGCAAGTACCAAAACGTATTACCCTTGAAAGCATTGATGCGTAAACCAATATGTATTATTCTTTAAAGCATTGATGCATTACCAATGCGTTTTACCCTTGAAAGCATTGATGCATGTACCAATACGTATTACCTTTGAAAAATTGATGCATGTATCAATACGCTTTACCCGTGAAAGCATTAATTCAAGTACCAATACGTATTACCCTTGAAAGCATCGATGCATATACCAATACGTATTACCCTTTAAAGTACTGATGCATGTATCAATACGTATTACCTTTAAAGTATTAATGCAAGTGCCAATACGTATTACTCTTTAAAACATTAATGCATATACTAATACGTATTAACCTTTAAAGGATCTTTGCAAATGCCAATACGTTCTACCCTTGAAAGCATTGATGTATGTAACAATACGTATTACACTTGAACGCATTGATGTATGTACCAATACGTATTACCCTTGAAAGCATTTATGTATGTACCAATACGTATTCCCCTTGAAAGCACTGATGCATATACCAATTTGTATTAACCTTAAAGCATTAATGAATGTACCAACACGTATTACCCTTTAAAGCATTGATGCATATGCCAATATGTATTACCATTGAAAGCATTAATACATGTACCAATACATATTACCCTGGAAATCATTGCTGCATATACCAAAACATATTACCCTTAAAAGCATTGATGCTTGTACCAATACGTATTACCCTTTAAAGCATTGATGCATGTACCAATACGTATTACCCTTGAAAGAATTGATGCAAGTAACAATACGTATTACCATTGAAAGCATTGATGTACGTACCAATACGTATTACCCTTGAAAACATTGATACATGTACCAATACGCATTACCCTTGAAAGAATTAATGCATATACCAATACGTATTTCCCTTCAAAGCATTGATGCATTTACCAGTACGTATTACTCTTGAAATCATGCATATACCAATACGTATTACCCTTGAAAGCATTATTGCATGTACCAATACGTATCACCCTTTAACTTGTTGATTTATATATCATTATGTATTACCTTTTAAAGTAATGCTGTCCAACCCTTTTGACACCGTGGACCATTGAAAAATGTTTTCCTTGAAGCCGAGGGCCGCAGCAGAAAACTGAAAAGCAACGACTATATAGCTGCTCGAGCTCTGGCGGGCCATTTAAAATCAGCTCGTGGGCGGCATGCGGGTTGGACAGTACTGCTTTAAAGCATTAATGCATGTACCAATACGTAGTACACTTGAAAGCATTAATGCATGTACCAATACGTATTATCCTTGATTCATATACAAATACGTATTACCCTTTAAAGCACTGATGCATGTACCAACACGTATTACCTTTACAGCATTAATGCATATACCAACACGTATTACCTTTACAGCATTAATGCATATACCAACACGTATTACCTTTACAGCATTGATGCATATACCAACACGTATTACCTTTACAGCATTGATGCATATACCAACACGTATTACCTTTACAGCATTAATGCATATACCAACACGTATTACCTTTACAGCATTAATGCATATACCAACACGTATTACCTTTACAGCATTAATGCATATACCAACACGTATTACCTTTACAGCATTAATGCATATACCAACACGTATTACCTTTACAGCATTAATGCATATACCAACACGTATTACCTTTACAGCATTAATGCATATACCAACACGTATTACCTTTACAGCATTAATGTATATATCAACACGTATTACCTTTACAGCATTAATGCATATGCCAACACGTATTACCTTTACAGCATTAATGCATATACCAACACGTATTACCTTTACAGCATTAATGCATATACCAACACGTATTACCTTTACAGCATTAATGCATATACCAACACGTATTACCTTTACAGCATTAATGTATATATCAACACGTATTACCTTTTAAAGCATTGATGCATATATCAATACGTATTACCTTTACAGCATTAATGCATATACCAACACTATTACCTTTCAAAGCATTGATGCATATACCAACACTATTACCTTTCAAAGCATTGATGCATATACCAACACGTATTACCTTTTAAAGCATTGATGCATATATCAACACGTATTACCTTTTAAAGCATTGATGCATATATCAATACGTATTACCTTTACAGCATTAATGCATATACCAACACTATTACCTTTCAAAGCATTGATGCATATACCAACACGTATTACCTTTCAAAGCATTGATGCATATACCAACACGTATTACCTTTTAAAGCATTGATGCATATACCAACACGTATTACCTTTTAAAGCATTGATGCATATATCAATACGTATTACCGTTTAAGATTAAATGCACTAGAATGTGTACTCTCTGCTAACTCTGTTTTGAAGTTGTGATGGATGATTATCGATTATAAGGATCAGATAAAACAAATTTTGGTTCTTTTCCTATTAAATTTCCAAGATCTTTGCTTCCTGGAAACGCTTTCATTCATTGTCCATAAATAATAACATGGAACCTAAGAAAACAAAGCTCTTTTATTTCCCAAGTTCACAACCATTACGGAAATTCCCCGAAAACTCATATCTTAGGGGCATCTAGTTAACATAAGAGAGACCTTCCCAAAGCAAATAAAGAGTTACCAGTTATACGGCCGTTTTATACCAGTAAGTTATGCAGAGTACGGAAGTCGCTGGGAGATTTATATGCAGAAAATCCCCCACCCCACCCCCCAGTACATGATTTTGTATAGTTTTGTTACATCTAACACGTGAACGAATCGGCGGATTAAGAATCTTCACTCAGAATTCCAAAGGAGTTTTCGTAACCGATAAGAAGAATCACAGATTGTCAGGTGTCTGTAAGGTATGTATAAAATGTGAGGTGTCTGTAAGGTATGTATAAAATGTCAGGTGTCTGTAAGGTATGTATAAAATGTCAGATGTCTGTAAGATATGTATAAAATGTCAGGTGTCTGTAAGGTATGTATAAAATGTCAGGTGTCTGTAAGGTATGTATAAAATGTCAGATGTCTGTAAGATATGTATAAAATGTCAGGTGTCTGTAAGGTATGTATAAAATGTCAGGTGTCTGTAAGGTATGTATAAAATGTCAGGTGTCTGTAAGGTATGTATAAAATGTCAGATGTCTGTAAGATATGTATAAAATGTCAGGTGTCTGTAAGGTATGTATAAAATGTCAGGTGTCTGTAAGGTATGTATAAAATGTCAGGTGTCTGTAAGATATGTATAAAATGTCAGATGTCTGTAAGGTATGTATAAAATGTCAGGTGTCTGTAAGGTATGTATAAAATGTCAGGTGTCTGTAAGGTATGTATAAAATGTCAGATGTCTGTAAGATATGTATAAAATGTCAGATGTCTGTAAGGTATGTATAAAATGTCAGGTGTCTGTAAGGTATGTATAAAATGTCAGGTGTCTGTAAGATATGTATAAAATGTCAGATGTCTGTAAGGTATGTATAAAATGTCAGGTGTCTGTAAGATATGTATAAAATGTCAGATGTCTGTAAGGTATGTATAAAATGTCAGGTGTCTGTAAAATATGTATAAAATGTCAGGTGTCTGTAAGGTATGTATAAAATGTCAGGTGTCTGTAAGGTATGTATAAAATGTCAGGTGTCTGTAAGGTATGTATAAAATGTCAGATGTCTGTAAGATATGTATAAAATGTCAGGTGTCTGTAAGGTATGTATAAAATGTCAGGTGTCTGTAAGGTATGTATAAAATGTCAGGTGTCTGTAAGATATGTATAAAATGTCAGATGTCTGTAAGGTATGTATAAAATGTCAGGTGTCTGTAAGGTATGTATAAAATGTCAGGTGTCTGTAAGATATGTATAAAATGTCAGATGTCTGTAAGGTATGTATAAAATGTCAGATGTCTGTAAGATATGTATAAAATGTCAGCTTCAACTTGAGACCAAAATATATCCATTGTTGGAATATTGAGTTTCACACACACACACACACACACACACACACACACATATATATATATATATATATATATATATATATATATATATATATATAAGCAATTTGTATCTTGGAGAGAATCAACAGTATCCTCATGCATGTATCTTGAACTAGAAACGTAACCATAAACTGTATTTTCTTCGTGTATGTACTTTGAACTAGAAACGCAACCATAAACTGTCTTCGTGCATGTACTTTGAACTAGAAACGCAACCAAAAACTGTCTTCGTGCATGTACTTTGAACTAAAAACGCAACCATAAACTGTCTTCGTGCATGTACTTTGAACTAAAAACGCAACCATAAACTGTCTTCGTGCATGTACTTTGAACTAAAAACGCAACCATAAACTGTCTTCGTGCATGTACTTTGAACTAAAAACGCAACCATAAACTGTCTTCGTACATGTACTTTGAACTAAAAACGCAACCAAAAACTGTCTTCGTGCATGTACTTTGAACTAAAAACGCAACCAAAAACTGTCTTCGTGCATGTACTTTGAACTAAAAACGCAACCAAAAACTGTCTTCGTGCATGTACTTTGAACTAAAAACGCAACCATAAACTGTCTTCGTGCATGTACTTTGAACTAGAAACGCAACCAAAAACTGTCTTCGTGCATGTACTTTGAACTAAAAACGCAACCAAAAACTGTCTTCGTGCATGTACTTTGAACTAAAAACGCAACCAAAAACTGTCTTCGTACATGTACTTTGAACTAAAAACGCAACCATAAACTGTCTTCGTGCATGTACTTTGAACTAAAAACGCAACCAAAAACTGTCTTCGTGCATGTACTTTGAACTAAAAACGCAACCAAAAACTGTCTTCGTGCATGTACTTTGAACTAAAAACGCAACCAAAAACTGTCTTCGTGTATGTACTTTGAACTAAAAACGCAACCAAAAACTGTCTTCGTGCATGTACTTTGAACTAGAAACGCAACCAAAAACTGTCTTCGTGCATGTACTTTGAACTAAAAACGCAACCAAAAACTGTCTTCGTGCATGTACTTTGAACTAAAAACGCAACCATAAACTGTCTTCGTACATGTACTTTGAACTAGAAACGCAGCAATAAACTGATTCATGATCAAGCCGTTGGTACCACAACAAAGAAAGATCACGAAAGCAAACTGGAGTGCACTAAATGTGCGATAAATATATAAGTATGCGGATAAATAAATGAAGGCCGTCCAGTGAGCCAGCCATTCTGGCTGTAATGTAAATCATTGCTCTCAGTGTGTTTAAAACATACCATGCCTTTCTCAGCCTATCACTCTGATCAGCACCATCTATGCGAAACTACATATAAGGAACATGTATGTGGGTTTCTTATCACCACCTGAACCTCCCCTCCCACCTAAGAGGTGGACTGTCAGAATTTGTCTCATCAGATTCCAGTGTAAACATGCATGCAATACAAAATGAAAATAAAAGTTCGTCCAAAATGATAAATACACATTCTCTTTTGACATTCGCCAATTTCTTTCACAAACAAAATATGACTGAAAAGTTCTTCTCTTTTGTTGTAAATATTTACGACATTTTATTGCAAATTAGTCATTTTTTAAAAAGATTTTCAGCAAACATGGCGTCATGATTGTATGGCGTTTCCTGTCACTGATTTAATTAATTAGCACAGTAGAGTACGAAAGACGAGCTCAACAGTTCTTGACGGAACTTGCATTTTCAATTTTCGTCTTGACACGATATGCGTAGGTTCATCGTTAATCTGCAAACCGTTTTTATATATATTACAGTAAGTATACTAAATCAAGCTTAAACTCATAATCATCAAAGTCACGTCAATTTCACACATGTGGGGAATTGTGCCGTATCCATAGTACATTGAATATTGGTTGTTAGAAACCGAACGCCACTTTATTTTCTATTCGTTAATGTTTACGCATTACCTGAAAAATAGTATGCATTCTTTATAAAGCTGCTTTCATATGTTTGTTACACTTGTATGTAAAAGAGAGTTTCTAAGATACATTCCCTGGGTTTTAATTAGAGACATATTTGATCTTATTTTACAGCAATTCCACTGTTTCCTCAGAAAAGTCAAACTTAAGTGCAGACCTAGATTACATTCGATAAACATCCTTACACATGCATTTTGTATATTGATAAACAATAATAAAAAAGATTATTTAATGCTTCAGAATACCCCATAATATATGAATGTTACGAATGTATAAATACGGGTGTGCGTGTAATGAATGTATGAGCATGTCTATGCGTGTTATGAATGTATCAGTATGGCTGCGCGTGTTATAAATGTATCAATACTGATGTGCGTGTTGACTTCATACATTCTATACTTGCGATTATTATTGATATTCCATGTAATGGTTCATTTTATGGTTCAAGACGTCATCATATGACCACGATTAGCATTACTGTTTCTGAATACACATGTCGATGAACAACCCTTTAGTGTTAAAAATAGAATCGCATGAACAATTATCTGACCACCACCACCCCAATTGCCGGTTATTGTATCATGTGATTCTAAAACGTAAATGCGACTGTAGATTAAATGAATAAAATTAAAATTTTACAACGAAAATATTCATTCAGTCCTTCCATCAAATCAAATGTACCACAGGGAGAAAATTGATATTGTCACATTGGTGATACCATTTTTATCGCCAGCACAACAACTGCGATATCACTTTTGCAACTACTTTCTTTTCCCATTTAGGAAATATATCTGTGTTATTAAAACTATATTTCCATATATTGATTTATTTCATTTTCTTCATTTTCTTCTTTCTGTTCTTCTCTCTCTCTCTCTGCTTCCTCTCCATCTCCTTCATGAATAACAGATTTTAAAATGAATGTCAAACTGCATATAGTTTACATTTATGAAATCAAGGAGGAGATACTCTAACGTTTCAAAGTAAACGTTTTCCTCGTGAATCGTGCAAACTGTGAGTGATTGAACTTACATGATCTGTTTCTATTTATATATATTCAATATTATCATCCATAGAATACGTGTTACACGCTACAACAAACGATATCGGTTTTTAAGCGGAAAACGCTTTATTTAGTTTAGCAATAAAATTGTTTAAGTTAGCGACGATGAACATGTTTGAAAGTGTGGGAAAATCGGAGCTAAAGCATTGATGACTACAAATAATTGACAATTGATTAGACTGCAATTTTGTAGCGACAACAACGTAGCTAGGCGGTCTTACAGTCGGGCTGAGTGCCACCATGTTACTAGTTTTGCACAGAGAGGGTATCCCTTTTGAGGGTCCCATTCTTTTTACTCTGACTGGATAATTTTCATGAATGGCGGGAAAATTGTACATCATAACCTGCGCAATGGAAACCGTTTGGCTTTTCTTTTAAACTATGCATAATTGGTAAGAAGCGGGAGAGGTTATATTCATGTATCTAAATGTGGAATGTGTCGAGAACTTTTTTAGTACTTATCTTCTTTTCGTTTTATAAAATATCCCCCGTCTCATTTTTAACCGGAAATGCGCGTCAGTTCTCTCCCTTGAGACGCTGGAAGAGGTAGGATCCATAGTCTGAGGTATTATCAATAAAGTACAACCAAATCTGTCAACACACGAAATCACACGAAATCACCTTATCTGTACAATAAATATACATATATGTATAGTACATATGAGGCGATTTATTTGTACGGTACTTCACCGATAAAATGTCAGACTCCTTTGGTAGCAATGCTATACTCACTGAATATAAATCATGTCGTTACTGGTACCCATCTCAGTTTGTTTTTATTGTTACTGCTACAATACAGATTCAAAATTGTTTGATCATTTGTATATGAAATTAATGTAGTACTTAAAAAGATTAATACAGATGTTTTACTTGTACCTTCTACATATGATATGTGATTGCTTTCTGTTAGAAGAATTAGACCCAACCTACGTAATGTAAAAGGAACTGTTAAATTTTTATGGTTACTCATAGCTCAGATTGTTGTAGAATCCACCACCCCAACCTCACCCCGCATAAACATCTTCATCTGTCTGTGATTTTATCCTTAGTTTACCCTGCTTAAAAATAAGTTAATATTGCATGACCCAAAAACTATCAGCACAATACAACTATGCAATAAGGCAGTAAATAAATAAATAAATAAATAAATAAATAAATAAATAAAAATGCAAAATTTATACAGTACTGTATTTAACTCTTCACAAGAAATATTATAGAAAAATAAATGTTGCATGTAAACCTGCATTCATAAAAACAATCTTGTTAGATGAATTAGTCTAAAATATTATCATACAGGTAGGTATTTATATGGAGCCAAATCCTGGATTGTCTTGTCGCATTTTCCTTTTAGATTTATTTGAAAAAATAAGAATGTGGTTGTTACCAATCCCTTTTGTTTGTCACTTTCACATGAATAAAACATTAAAAAAGACAAGCTTTTCACAGATTTTGGTTTTTGGATTCGACATACCATCACAATTGCAAATTATGAGTAATTAAAACTGCAAATTCTCGATTAGCCGGGGCACATTTCCCCAAAATTATTTCCTTTTATATACCACATACAATATACCACATACATCTGTAAATTATACCTCAAGACCAGTCTGGACATATTCACTAGTGACAGTTTCAAGAATTAACACCTCCAAAAAAGCATACCCTTCAATACATACACTGTGAAACAATTGCCCACTTTCTGAAGAATTTTATGTTTGGTTGCAGGCAAAAAATAACTTGTTTGCACTTGCTATGAGCAAAAACCATGAAAAGGATTATATTTCATTTGTTAATTTGTGATTTCTGATGCTTTGGCCTTCACAAAAATTCCAAGTTTATGAACCTGAGATGAAGTTTCAAATTTGGCCTGTTATCTCTAAATCTTCCCAAGGTCACCCGAATAACATTTGACTGCAGTAATGACGAAAATAAAGAACCCGCATCTCTATATATACACTCATCATCATTCAAATATTTTATGCCAAAACGTCACGCTCTGAAGACTATTAGACAAGACCGCTATATAATGTGTCAACTGTAATCCCATACCAAGAATGTTCACAGTATCAGTCCATGCAATACAGTGTGCTAACGAATTTTCAAAAAAAATGTTAATTTCAGATGAAAACAATAAATTGTTTTACAAAATACATAATCTGACGTAATGTATGTCAAAGGTCCATTTAATAAAATTAATGTAACATTTCTTTTTTTCCCCGTGTAATAATGCAGCTGTTGACCGCATTGGCACGAAATAAGAAAAATAAATAAAAAAGTTAAATAAAATAAATGAATAATTAAATAAATAAATAAATAAATAAATAAATAAATAAATAAATAAATAAATAAATAAATAAATAAATGACAAGGAGAAAATATATAGTTTGTCTTGTTTCAGCACATTTAAGGAACTTTTTCATTTCTAAGTTGGAACATTTTGTCACTCGTGGCTTCGGGGCTTGTGAGAATACAATAGTTCCACTCCACACGTAAAATATTCCCTCATATCTATTCAAAACACATGTATAGCCAGCCTCGTTAAAAGACTCAATCTCGATATCCAGACTTAAAGTTCATGCATTTACAAGTTTGAAATGGATTAAAGTATGGTCAAAGCAACTTGTGTTATAGACAACATTCAAGACAATAAACAGTTTGTTTCGTCTATTTTAGACATCCCAAAACATACCCTGTAGTGTTTTGGGAACAATACAGAAACGTTTCGGTATTCAGTGCTCATTCCAACTTTGATACCAACATCATCAAGACAGCGTCAACTCTGATACCAATATGATCTTGTTAGCATCAACTCTGATACCAACATGATCAAAACGGCGTCAACTCTGATACCAACATTGATCAAGGCATCGTCAACTCAGATACCAACATGAACAAGACAGCGCCAACTCTGACACCAAAATGATTAATACAGTCAAATCTGATACCAACATGATCAAGACATCGTCAACTCTGACACCAAGATGATCAAAACAGAGTCAACTCTGATACCAACATGATCAAGTCAGCGTCAACTCTGACACTAACATGATCAAGACAGTGTCAACTCTGACACCAACATGATCAAGACAGTGTCAACTCTGATACCAACATGATCAAGACAGCGTCAACTCTGATACCAACATGATCAAGACAGCGTCAACTCTGATACCAACATGATCAGGACAGCGTAAATTATGATCCCAATATGATCAAGACAGCATCAACTCTGATACCAACATATCAAAACAGCATCAACTCTGATACCAACATGATCAAGACAGCGTCAACTCTGATACCAACATAATCAAGACAGAGTCAACTCTGACACCAACATGATCAAGACAGTGTCAACTCTGATACCAACATGATCAAGACAGCGTCAACTCTGATACCAACATGATCAGGACAGTGTCAACTCTGACACCAACATGATCAAGACAGTGTCAACTCTGACACCAACATGATCAAGACAGCGTCAACTCTGATACCAACATGATCAGGACAGCGTCAACTCTGATACCAACATGATCAAGACAGTGTCAACTCTGACACCAACATGATCAAGACAGTGTCAACTCTGACACCAACATGATCAAGACAGCGTCAACTCTGATACCAACATGATCAGGACAGCGTCAACTCTGATACCAACATGATCAAGACAGCGTCAACTCTGATACCAACATGATCAGGACAGCGTAAATTATGATACCAATATGATCAAGACAGCATCAACTCTGATACCAACATATCAAAACAGCATCAACTCTGATACCAACATGATCAAGACAGCGTCAACTCTGACACCAAAATGATTAATACAGTCAAATCTGATACCAACATGATCAAGACATCGTCAACTCTGACACCAAGATGATCAAAACAGAGTCAACTCTGATACCAACATGATCAAGTCAGCGTCAACTCTGATACTAACATGATCAAGACAGCGTCAACTCTGATACCAACATGATCAAGACAGCGTCAACTCTGACACCAACATGATCAAGACAGTGTCAACTCTGACACCAACATGATCAAGACAGTGTCAACTCTGATACCAACATGATCAAGACAGCGTCAACTCTGATACCAACATGATCAGGACAGCGTCAACTCTGATACCAACATGATCAAGACAGCGTCAACTCTGATACCAACATGATCAGGACAGCGTAAATTATGATACCAACATGATCAAGACAGCATCAACTCTGATACCAACATATCAAAACAGCATCAACTCTGATACCAACATGATCAAGACAGCGTCAACTCTGACACCAAAATGATTAATACAGTCAAATCTGATACCAACATGATCAAGACATCGTCAACTCTGACACCAAGATGATCAAAACAGAGTCAACTCTGATACCAACATGATCAAGTCAGCGTCAACTCTGATACTAACATGATCAAGACAGTGTCAACTCTGACACCAACATGATCAAGACAGTGTCAACTCTGATACCAACATGATCAAGACAGCGTCAACTCTGATACCAACATGATCAAGACAGCGTCAACTCTGATACCAACATGATCAGGACAGCGTAAGTTATGATACCAATATGATCAAGACAGCATCAACTCTGATACCAACATATCAAAACAGCATCAACTCTGATACCAACATGATCAAGACAGCGTCAACTCTGACACCATCATAATCAAGACAGAGTCAACTCTGACACCAACATGATCAAGACAGTGTCAACTCTGACACCAACATGATCAAGACAGTGTCAACTCTGATACCAACATGATCAAGACAGCGTCAACTCTGATATCAACATGATCAAGACAGTGTCAACTCTGACACCAACATGATCAAGACAGTGTCAACTCTGACACCAACATGATCAAGACAGTGTCAACTCTGACACCAACATGATCAAGACAGCGTCAACTCTGATACCAACATGATCAGGACAGCGTAAATTATGATACCAATATGATCAAGACAGCATCAACTCTGATACCAACATATCAAAACAGCATCAACTCTGATACCAACATGATCAAGACAGCGTCAACTCTGATACCAACATAATCAAGACAGCGTCAACTCTGATACCAACTGACCAAGACAGCGTCAACTCTGATACCAACATGATCAAGACAACATCAACTCTGATACCAACATGATCAAGACAGCGTGAACTCTTATATCAAGGTGATCAAGACATTGAGGCATACGGACGAAATAATTCACGTAATTGATGTTAATAAAAACACACATTTGTGTCCATCTACGTTTACAGTAGACATCGTAAATCTCATGAACTTTAAGAAATCGATATACAGCGATTAGATAAAACTGAGACAAAATTTATAGAAAACCACATATGATCCCTCAGTAGATGAAATCTCTGTATGTGACCCAAGAGTGCCCACGTGATAAATAAATACGAGTTACATAAATTAGAAATCATTGATACGTAGGAAGTCATTGAAGAAATACTGTGAATAGTTGAAAGTACAAGTGTCTGTTTCAGGAGGTCTTATTTGAGTTTGTTCATAACGCCTAAAGTCAAACGATCTAGCCTAAATTACTTTTTGGATATTTTGATACTAAATGGCAAACAAAAGAACAGTATTTAATACATCTTTACTACAATCTTGAAAATATATTTGCTCACATCAATACCAGTTAACTTTGGGAACAAATTAAACACAATAAAAAAGAGCAGAATTCAAAGAAGGATTAATATAGCAATCTACACGAGCAATGCATAAAAGAAGATTCCGTCAGTAAGGTCTAAGTAAGTCACTTGGGTGACCAGTGACAGGCAGACACTGTTAATATGTAATCATACAAACTACAACAATCGATAAAAATACATCTTGTCAGTGATAATTGTCACGTCAAAATACTCTTGGACTGAAAACGTCAAAATGGAAAAGAGAGATGACATATACATTACTTAAGAAACATCTTCAAAAAAGCAAGGCCTTAAACATTCATGTTGATGATTTGACATAGGTCTAAAACAGGAAATGAAAGTACCTCTGTATTTACTCAGACAAAACAAGCATGTATTGGAAATGTCTAAAGGAACACTAGATTCTAAACAGTGAAAATATTTCATTCAAAATGTAATCAGAAGATGAGTTGACGTTGTACCAAAGTTAATAGATCGATGCAATAAGATGAGTTGACGTTGTACCAAAGTTAATAGATCGATGCAATAAGATGAGTTGACGTTGTTCCAAAGTTAATAGATCGATGCAATAAGATGAGTTGACGTTGTACCAAAGTTAATAGACGATGCAATAAGATGAGTTGACGTTGTTCCAAAGTTAACTGATTGATACAATAAGATGAGTTGACGTTGTTCCAAAGTTAACTGATTGATGCAGTAAGATGGATTGACGTTGTACCAAAGTTAATAGATCGATGCAATAAGATGAGTTGACGTTGTTCCAAAGTTAACTGATTGATGCAGTAAGATGGATTGACGTTGTACCAAAGTTAATAGATTGATGCAATAATGTTCATCACACATCAATACATATGACTTAAGCTGAAGTGACCATTGAGAACAGAGATCAAAAGTATGGATCAATTTATTCGGTTAGCTCACAACTGATACACATGAAACGACTAAATTCCAAATTGATGAAGTAATCACCTGCAAATACAAAACATTATTTGCAAACAGAAACCTTCCTAACTTGGCCAATGAAATACTCATGTTCAGGCAAGGCAGGAAGTTTTTCACCCAGCTTCGCAGCGGTTGTTTTTGTATATTAAACTTCACTAAACAAAGTGAAAATGTCACTGATATATAATTTTTTTTCGGAAATATATTAACGACCTTGTTTAGGGATTTTATTATGACCAGGTATTAAGTTTATATGTGAATTGCTTCATGCCTGCATCTATAAATTGGTAACAAGAAAAGCCTATCAAATTCCACAAGAAGGAGTCATATTGACAATTACCAGATTCGATACATAGGTATTTATTGATGTCTTATTATCATCCATATGACATATTCAAGTTATATACACTCAGTGACATATATATTTTTGAGTGTTATGGGCCTGAAATAAACCTTATGGAAACGTTAATGTACAAGTTCCATCCAGATATGATAAATAAAAATGGCCATTGTTACTTGGCTATGAACAAATTGGTCAATTTATGAAGAAATTAATGCTTCAATGGGTCATGTTTCTTTGAAGTATTAATTGTTGTGTTGGTTGGCTGGCACAGCGAGGACAAGGAACCAATCACGTAATGCAAGTTAGAATATTGTTCATAGGCTAAATACAAAGCTAGAAAGGTAAACGAGGATTGGTCTCTACGCTAAACATATAAAAGTAAATGAATTCCATTTACTGAATCGCATTAATTATATATTAGTTTGGTGTGGTAACGATCAAACGATGGACAAAGGTTTTAAAATAGTAAAGTCGGTACAAGTTGTTTGATGGTTGCCATATCAACTGATTAATAAAAAAACAAAATAAGCTGCAGTGCGCATACCTTAAGCAGATGTTTCTTTCAAATACTATTTATCGTTAGAAAAGCAAGGATCCATCCCGCTCGTGCACGTGTTGCTTTTAAGCTGACAGTTCAGCAACCTACATACTTTAATTAATACTACTTAAGTGCTATTTCTAAACAGCACCATCTTGCGATCAAATTTTCATTTGACCTTACACGGTCTTGCAGTAGCGGATCCGTATTTTATCTCACTGCACGAAAGAAAACCAAATACTTGATTATTTAGGTCAAGTGCTTTTAATAAAGCAATAGTTGAATTTGCTTCGAAAGTGTGTAATTTTCTTTTGTATTTAATCTATTGGCGGCTGTTGGAGTGGACAAAGTTTCTAAGTCATCTCCATAACAGAACTGAAGCTACAGACTTGTCGGAATTAATGTGTAAATTGCTCGTAGACATTTGGAAATTAGAACTGTTATTACAAAATTATAACAAGCGTTAGTGTACATCAGGGGACCCAAAATCTGAGCTTATAACTATTTGAAGACAATACAGATACCTTAGGGGTAAAACGCTTCTTTAGAACCTATGAGACTGGATTCGTGATACTTACATAAAAAAGAATATTGGTCATGAAACTATGTTTATATAAAATAAACCCTTATAATCCAGAAGTTTTATACCTACTTTTGTGTTAACTATATTTAAAACCAAACGATTAAACATCCGCATAAATGACAAAATAGGCATACATTGCTTTCAGAATATATCCAAATTTGCATGAAATCTGCATTCATCAATACCGTATGAATACAAGTGCTTAACTCAAGCTATATTTTTTTTCTTCTTCGTGTTATTTGAAACTAGCATTAAAGTATTCTTACAGCACTCGCTCCGTTATTGATTGCGGGGTCATACGCATGTCGTGATTGTAGTTGGATTTACTTTCGGAGAGAAACATTCCCACGTGAACATCGCCTTGATAAACTTCTCATATTGCACTACACATTTCTACATAATTAAATCACAGTTGCATGCAAAATGAAGACCATAAGAAACCAATTTTAGAAACGCACAACCAATAAGATACACATAACCACTAGATTTGACTGTAATTATCGTCCTTTTGAGTGTTTCATTTTGCAGCATTATAATGGTGCTGATCAAATCAAAATCAATGCAGTAGACATTGATCATTCACTGTCAACAAAAATGATACAAAATAAAGTGAATTAAAGCTAAATCCAATAATCGAAGAACAGACATTTATTAAAATATATCTTTAGACGTTTGCTTCTAATTTCATCATCTTATTGTACGCTAGTTATCAAATGTTAGCTATAATGTTCCATGCCTGAAAAGCAAACACCATTTCAGGGTCATACCTTTCGGAGAGACAGTATATATATGTTTTTGAAACATACTTTAAAAATACCAGATATCCAAGCAACCAACTCCCTGAAATGACAGAGAAGAATATAAAATATATAATGTTCAAACATTAAGATCTATAAGTAGAGTCGTATTACGAAGCAGACAGAGCTGTAAGTAGATAGCCAATCTTACGGACAAGTATGCTCTCTGTAAAACTCATATAAATTGTAATGTTCGACGAACACAAATAGATTTTATACGTGAAATGCTATCAATCTTTAGGTCAGACTTTTTTCTCTCTGAATATTGTTTCAAACTTTCATTTTCCTTTGTACGAGTTGTTTTAACTGTGTTTATGTTCAATTCGGATCTCGATTATATACAACCCTTTCCATAGATTCATCCATAAATAGTAGTTTTCATATAAAAAAAAAATGTTTATGGTTTTCAGTGATTTGTTATGCGCAAATGTTATGCTCATACACGAAGTAAAATTGTGCCGCAAATTGGAGAAACCAGCTGGAACATTACAAGTCTTAATAGTACATTTTCACTATCGGGTTTACGTTTTCGTTATCCATCAAAGAATTATTTAGACTCCAATCTACGGAATACGCTCGTAAACAACAATTTAAAACCAATTAAAATGTCACCATATGAAAAGAAATAATGGTTCAATGCCTTCGCTTCTTAGATTACAAATTCAAGAGAAGTTAATTAGACGACCAACCGACCCGATTAACTGTTTTCTTACTCATGTACACAATATTCGTTCCCGTTCACCTGTTTTCACCAACGTCTATATACATTTTGTCTCGCCTGTCTCGCAGATCAGTGTTATAGATTTAATAAATGCCCTAAACCACACGTGTAGCATATGCATGATTTATTCAGCACATCGGCAGTGTAAGGCTGTCAGTTGAAATGTACACCAGGTGTAAAAAGAGATTAAACAAGTTAATAAAAGTCATATAGTAATGTCACATTACATATTTCCCATGTCTAGGATAGATTTAAAACGTCAGGCAATGTACTTCAACCCTGGGTACATCATTCCTATATGAATAACACATTACAATGTTTTAAGTATTGTCACAGCTAGTAACAATTTGTACTGAGAAAGAAAAAATAAAAGACTGGAGATGAACATGGATACTGCTTAGAATGTCTTTATTACATTTTGCTTTATTATTATGAAATCATTTGCTAATGGAGATGATTGTATTCGTGTAACTTCCCTCATCACGTCTATTCGTTGCTCTGTGTTTGCATGGCTGTTTGCCGTGTAGGACACACACACACACACACACACACACACACACTTTATAAATCAGACCTGATGCAAATTTGATTTACTTCTGTTTTATATTAGCTGAAGGTGCATGACCAGGCTATAATTAAATTCTTAGTTACGTAATGTATCAGTAGGACAATAAGGCGGCAGACACGAAGTTAAACTGACAGATAGTAACTAATACAAAGCCGAAAAGTGGGAATAACGTACAGATTTCAAAAGAGTTGCTGAAGTACATTCTCAAGAAACAGATGCTAAAGCGATATGAATCACTGGTAGTGGAAATACCTTGAAACAAAGAGGCATCCCCTCAATGTATTGAAAGATGATTATTCATTCCATACCGGTTACTTTTGATTATTTTTCATGATATGATTTGTTTTCTACCAAAGGGCAGAGTATGATGGACCAAAATACAAATTTTCAGACACCATTCTATCAAGAAGTCTAATTTTCTTAAATTGACACATAGAATCCCTGTCTATATTAATTATTTTCTCAAGCGGATCAACTTTCTCCCATTAAGTACGAATCAAAAAGAGTAATTGAACCAACTATATAGAAAATTAAACAGACATTAGCTACCTCATCCATCACAGTTGAATGTTCTACAAAACATATCTTATTAGTATATATTTCATAATGAGATAATGAAATATATGCGTGGGAGACAAATGATGTTGCCACCCTGGCCACGTTACATTTGGAACTACCTTTTGTCCCATGTAGGAAATATATATCTGCCCATAAATGTGATATACACTTTTGTTGTTCCATATTTCGGCTATTTCATTTTCTTCTTCTTCATCTCCTCCTCCTCCTCTCTTTCGATCCCTCCCTCCTTCTCCCCGCCCCCCTCTCTCTCTCTCTGTCTCAGGATAAACAGATCTAACAATGTGTCAAGAGTGCAGTCCCTTAACATTCACATATTTAATCAGTAAGGAGGCGCCATACAAATGCCTAGAAACTAACTTGTTATAATTACTTTTCCATATGAATCCTGACAATTATTATTGAATGAACGTACTTAGCTCTTGCTATTTGACATTATGTCACACACACACTCAGCCTCTGTTACCAAACAAGACTGCAACCGTGCCAATGCCATTTATTCACGTTTGAATGCAGAAATGAATACACTAAAGAACTAAAATCGAACTAAAATCACGATCACAAAAATCTGTTGCTTAAAGACGTTTCGGTCTGAAATCTGTCGGACGATTCCGCTCTGTAATGTTTCTGCATGTAATGGCATTTGTGAAAAATCATATACATGTGTGTGTTTGTGTGTCTGTGTCTGTATGTGTCTGTGTGTCTGTCTGTGTGCTAGAGTTTACTTTGTTCAACTTAATTCTCGTAGTTGCAGTAAGATTTTCGATGCATCAAATATACTCATGCAATTTGCTTGTTATTTTGTTTCTTTGCAGCTTTCTTCCTGAGACGGAACGATTGTATCATTGGGCCACTGGGCGTTTTAAACAATCGTTAACGTTTGCCTTCAAGCGTTTCAGGTATGACACATGGCATGCCACCATGTGTTAGACATTTGTTTCTGTTATGGAATATTTGCAGAGGATGATTTGAGGAACTTGAAAGTATCATCGACAATTCTGCCATGTATGATAACAATCTATTTTAGAAGAAGATGCTTACCTGGAAGAGGATGCAGATATCCGATTCTACCAAATGTCGTTTCCTCGTGCTCAAAATATGATTGTAAAGAAATAATAAAGAGACATTACAAGATTGAGGGGGGAAAATGTATGTCTCTTGAATGTTGAATATTTTAGAAGCTAACTGCCTATAGTAGTGAAGCCTAGTTGTATCTTTGTCAATGACCTTTTCTTTCTATTTTGATCATTCATTGGCATGACACTGAGTTTGAATGACACATACACTTGTATTTCCATGCATTCCTGAAATAAGTAATGTCATAATTATATTTCAACGGTCTGATTTGATATTCTTCGTCATGCACGACAACAGTAAAACTATGGGTGTTATAGACTGCCCTTTTGTAGATTCTCATCCAAGTCTGTAATAGAGAATGTGCTATGTTTGTCAGTTCAGTCAGAATACTGTTACTGCAGTTTAAATGTTAAACTCGGAACCAATTGCTGACAAAACAAAAATATTAAAATATAAACAATTTGACAAAATGATCATAAATGATTAGGAACCAATGCAAAGGACACACAAACAGGACGAGTGTACACAACTGGAAATGTTCATATCTAGACTAAAAAGGCTCAGTTAAACAATTCATGAGTTGCACAATTACGATTTAGCTAAGTATATACTCCAACGCACTCATTTCTTGATCGAACACTTTGCATATATGCAAACCGCTTATAAAAGGAACTTACGACCATTATCTACCAGTCTGAAAAAGAAAAATCATAGCAACGGGTTAGAACTACAAGGCACTTAAAAATAGAAGAGGATTCCAGAACATGTGGATGTTTCGTTTATAAATCGAGGCTATTCACATATTGCCAAAAATTTGACCTGAAATGCTGGGATAACTCAAAGGACTCACATTACTAATACAGCTCCCATTGCAAGTGCAAACACTATGATAAGAAAAGTTCACTAACTTTTAAGTTCTGTATGTTAATGATCGAATCTATGTTCATCAGTACAGAAACATCCTGCATGACAGCTTCTGTGAGTAAAAATTATATGAGTCGCGGCATGTTCTGGATGTACGTGTTTACTTAATTCTGCACCAAAGGGTCAGGTGCTAATTTGAGTGACGAGTTTCCAAACTCAAGTCTGTAAAAAGTCTGAAATATTGTCTCTGTTTTTTCCCGGTTAAAATTGGTATTGTGAGTCATAAAGTCCCAGTTTACTTTGAACTAAATCTGTGTAGTATTTTGCCATGAAAACCAGCTAATCGTACACATTATAACTTTGGAACACCATGAAATAGTATGTCTCCAACTAAGGTAGATATATTGCAAATGCATTCTAGCATTTCCTATCAAGAATTCGAAAATGTATGTGTCCAAATATCTTAAAACAGCAGAACGTTTATGGTTTCATCAACGTAGGTTATTTTAATACAGGGTACTTAAATGTTTATCCGCTAGTCGCTTATAAATTGGACTTTTTTAAACCTCCTATTTACTGTACTTGTAATTTTGTGGTTATGTACGTATAGCCAACACTGCGATGAGTTATCTTTTCTACAGCAGACTTTAAATGCTTTCATTAATTTTTTTGTATATTACATAAATCACAAGCACCAAAATTTGATTCATTGCAGGAATAAATAAAAGCGTATCTAGTTACCTCGTGGAACAATAAAATGTAGTTGGCTGGAGCTTGATAACCTTCTGTTTGTTTGGATTGCCCTCAAGCCTCGGTGTTTTGAAACATGATTCGGCATGTGGCAGAGATTTGGCACTAGATGTAGAGGTGGATTTCACTGCACTATTTGCAAGTCATGCCCCTGAACAAAGACATGATACATATCTTTCCGTTCTTTCAAAACACTTTACGAAGACAAGGGAAGCCTCTCTAGTTTTTGCGATGTCAGACAATTACAAAATACCGCGCGAGTAATTGAGTTTTACATTTCTAGATAGTCAATTAAATATGCAATCAATCAGCCACATACATATAAATACTGATCTCCGTGTATGTCATAAATACAGAATCATATATGATCATAATTCATTCCAGTTTAGGCGCTAATCAGTTATGTCGTATACATAAATGAACTATAAAAGGAGACTATGATTTACACAATTGGTAAATTTAATTATTCAAATTTATTGATGTTAGCTAAAATCCCACATAAATCTCTCGCCCAGTAGGAGACATATTTATCATTTCCAACCCATCCGGGTCTTACCCCTTTACCAAACATTCATTCCCTAACCCTACAGATCCGTGAGCACTGACAGGATGTTATAACAATTTAAACATTGTATTCCATCTGTATAATTAAAACATTGTATTCGAAAACATTTTAATTTCTTGATTGATATGTATTGTATGCTCCTCTAAATAGGTATATATCAAATGCTTCTATGAAATTATAGTAGGAAATAAAAATGAGACCCCTCCCCCCCCCCCAGTAAAAACCTATCTCACCTCACCCATACTCTCGTCAAAGTACACAAAAATAATTGAAAAATCTTATCTAATTAGATACTGTGCTTCGGCGAAGAGAACAAATTACTACAATTATCAAATGGACATAAGCATTATTGGAAGTAAGTTTAAGAAAACACAATTAAAATCACATGTAAAATTATTATTAGGAATAAGAATTTTAATTCAAACAAAACATTCAAATTGCGCTGATATACTTTCTGAATTTCTGGATATAATTTAAGCCAAATGTTGAGTACACTAAGGTAACTTACAAACAAAAGTGTTTTCCTGGAAGGGAGAAAACAGGTTAGAATTATCCAAGTAAGGTTCCCTTTAGGCAAATTGCTGTTTAGGATTAAGCTGAATACGCAATGTCTAATAATGCTGGTTTTTTTTTTTTTTGCATGACAATCAGTTGTACTCACCAAATATTGTTTTAGGAATTAAAGAATCTTCAGCAACAATTACTTATTCCACAACACGTGTTTTAACGCATGACGTTGGACTGGACAAGATTTAAGGAAATTTGAAATACAGCCAAAACACGATCTGAAGTGTCTATGAGACACTAGAGACAGTTTTGAAAACATAAATTGTATAAGGACGTAAAGACAATGCTTTTAGATTTCAAAATAAACTTGATTCATTATTCAGCAAGCAGATGGCAATCTTTCTCAACCCTGTCTTACACTGGTAGATAACCAAAAAGTCTTCATTTTGCATTTCATGTGACAGCATGTCATTGTATCTGCTCTGCAGAGGAACGTTGCCAGCCAGTGTTGTATGGCTTCTGATAAATATTTGACAAAGAGAACAACCACATTTGAACTCAAAAACAATCACTTTCTCCTAGCCTCATCAGACGTACTTAAGTTCATTTGAAATGTGCTTCAGTTTTCCAATTCCTTACAAGCTTTCGAGCTGCTCAACAACTGCATGACAAAATAATATGTTCCTCTAGTTCCTTCCTAAAATAATTTATCGTTTTGCCAGATACAATGTGCAGAGATTATGTATTTTTGTACGCCTTTTTCACAATGATAATTTTACTGCGTCAGTGAAATGCCTTGAAAGACTTATGTTACTATTTCACTCGGGGTTAAATGTTTTTAATTCAGTGTTTTTATTTACTCCTCCAACCACAGAGAGAGAGAGAGAGAGAGAGAGAGAGAGAGAGAGAGAGAGAGAAATCCAAGGATAAGGCAAATTGGTTGTACCTTTGTTGATAACTGGGATTTTGGTTATGAACTCATTTAAAATAACATTTTTAAAGTTTTGAAGACAAAATGTGACCTTGCAGGGTACGTTGTGTTACTTGGTATTACAGAAAATGCAATGAATGTTCAAAGTCTGAGTTGACATGTGCAGCAACGTCTCAAAATAAGTGGTTCGGAGATTGTCTTCTCTTATCCCAATCATCCAGCCTCATATACAAAGAAGCAGCATGAATTCAATGATTATATCCTAAGATCAAAGCCACTGTAGCCTTCGATATCATACACGAACTCCACAATAATCTTAGATATAATGCATGAAAGCCACAATACCATGGACGAAAGTTATCTCGTGCACAGGTGTTAAAGGAAGGTCATGCTGTTGCATTCGATAAAGTAGAACCATAGTGGGGGCCTAGCAAAGTCCCAAAAATAATCAATCTTTGTTGTTTGTTTCTCAGTAGGTCTTGTTTATATTATATCTTATTTTGTTTTGAGGTCAAAACTTGTTCTGCAGCTTTACAGGTTTGCTCCTTTCAAAATATTTTTGTTTCTTCAGAATGACCCGTACTATCGATATCGATATCGATAAATGTAGTACATCCTCACCTCTAGACAAGATAGAGCAATTTAATTCAATTTGTTGGCTTCAGTTATTTGTTATTCTCCTATTATTTTGCATTCAAATTACAAGAATTAAACGCCGTGTTGTACACATTTTATGTCAATCTCCTATTAGTAGATATATTGAAAATATTTAAGTGAAAGAGTTGTTCATGTAACCCTTTAATATCCGTATGACCCTATTGCGTACCGTATGTATAAAGGTATGCATGGATGTGCAAACTATGCAATGCTTAAATATGTTAAAAGGTAATTAATTATCTTTCTTATCTCTACCGTAGACAAGTAGATAACACAGAAGTCTGAAATTAACGTGTCGTAGTGTCTCTGTTCTACGGGGTTTCATCTCCAAACAAAGCTAATGTCTTCTAATAAAGAATTAAAGAATCTAGTACCTTTTAAGTCAGAACGATCCAGTTCTCCTGGTCTCCTTCTTTCGAAAGATTTAAGCTGCATCAGCATGTTTTTAGGTAGCGCTTTGCTTTACGAACTTGTCATTAGGTTTGCAACGATTTTCCCCGACTGTTCTTCATGTCTTATGTTTTAGGTCATAATAATGTTTTTCAAACTGTCAAAGTAAACAGCGTTTCACACAAACTATCATCTTCAACCAGTCCCTCTTGACTAGGAGAAATATGTAGTGATTTGTCCATTGACTTTACCTTTCAGAGCAACCCATACAACACGAATATACGTAAAATGTCTACACGAATACAACATCTTACCTTTGAGTAAAAGTATTTGAGAGCAACTTGTCAAAGGCAAGGGGCTTTTGAAGGAGATGGAACGTTTGTTGTTTCTCATACGTATTTCATAAAATGCACCATATAATCGAAGAGATGGTTTAAAGGTGATACTTAAAACATATACTTAAAAAAGTGTTAGAATGCTTTTCTCAATATTTAAGAGAAAAACTGAACTGGTCCGCTTTTCATAAATGGATGAACTCCCTGTACTTCATTAATATGGTGTAGTCTTTATTTCATTATTGTGCGTGCCTAATTATGCATACGGAGATACATGTATAACATTAAAAATGGTTGTTTTAAATACATTTTTAGACGATAATATGCAAACAGAATTGTGTTTCCTATTACATAAATGGGACGGGTTTTGTTGTTGTTCTTGTCTTTACAATAAGCAGAAATATGTTTAGCTTTCTTCAGAGTCTTCGATAAATAGTGTGTGTTTTCTTATTCACAAATAACAAAACGGCTCAGTCTGACTATATAATTGTTATGATGTAACAAACAAATATTTTAGTCCGTCTGAGGAATAACATATTTACTTTCTATTTGTTTTAGGACCTATACATTTGTAACTATTGCGTACATCTATCATACGTATTCATTTTGAAACAACAATCACTGATGGTTATCCCTATATTACAGAAGTCAAGTAACATTCACTCATAATTATCTCCGGATTTTAGAAGTAAAATCAAATTTACTGATAATCTATGGACTCCAAAGGTAGAAGCACATGTCGGGATAGTTTTCTCTGGATTCCAAAAGTCACACCACATTCATTGATAGTTTAATCGATGGATTCCAAAAGTCAAACCTCAGTCATTGATAGGTTTCCATGGATTCCAGAAGTAAAGTTTCTCATTTTCTAAGATAAATTAGGACCTAGCCTTCAGAACGTGTTATATAAAGAATGGACAATATGCTGATATCTTGTATTTATATAATAGCTTAACATACCAGTGGGTAAATTATGAGTGGCTTTGGTTTTCTGAATGCTAAGATAGAGATATTAGGCGTCGTAAACACGAATAAAACACGTGATGTGTGTCTTTCAGCTTTTGGTAAAGGTCTCGGATAAAATGTTCAATCGTAAACATCAGCAAAACACGTGATGTGTGTCTCTTTTTTGTAACGATCGCTGATATAATTGCAATCGTAAACATGAGGAAAACACGTGTTGATTGTCTGTCAGCGTTTGGTAAAGATCTCAAATAAAACGTTTAATCGTAAACATCAGTACGACACCTGTGTCTTTCAGCTTTTGGTAACGATCTCGGATATAATGTTCAATCGTAAACACGAGGAAAACACGTGTTTTATATTTTTCAGGTTTTGGTAACCATCTCGGATATAATGTTCAATAAGAAACATGAGCAAATCACATGCTGTGTGTCTTTCAGCTTTGGGTAAAGATCTCGACCATAATTTCGATCGTAAACATGAGTAAAACACATGTTGTATGTATGATGTGTGTCTTTCAGCTTTTGGTAACGATATCGGATGTAATGTTCAATCGTAAACATCAGTACAACGCGTGTTGTATGTCTTTCAGCTTTTGGTAAATATCACTGATGTAAAAGATTTAATCATAAACATGAGTAAAACACGTGTTGTATGTGTGATGTGTGTCTTTCAGCTTTTGGTAAATATGTAGGATATAATATTCAACCGTAAACATCAGTACAACGCGTGTTGTGTGTCTTTCAGCTTTTGGTGATGATCTCTGATAAAATGTTTAATCGTAATCATCAGTAAAACACGTGATGTGTCTTTCAGCTTTTGGCAACGATCTCGGATATAATGTTCAATCGTACACATGAGTAAAACACGTGTTGTGTGTATTTCAGCTTTTGGTAGAGATCTCAGATATAAAATGTTAAATCATACACATCAGTAAAACACATGCTGTGTGTCTTTCAGCTTTTGGTAAATATGTCGGATATAATGTTCAGTCGTAAACATGAGTAAAACACGTGCTGTGTGTCTTTCGGCTTTTTGTAAAGATCTCAGATATACAAATTTTAATCATAAACATTAGTAAAACACGCGTTTTATGTCTTTCAGCTTCTGGTAAAGATCTCGGATAAAATGTTCAATCATTGTCAATGTTTTCCAGCTACTTTTTTTTTACATGGAAGACTATCGTATGGCATTACAAAATTCACCACATAATTTTCATCTTGAGCAGCTTTCTTCCCTCTTAAAAGATTATTTATTTGGCAATGTTTCATATTTCGTTTTGATATATGTGATTCAGTCCGATACGAAAATTATAAGCTTAAACATTGCAAGATCTAAAGGACATATAAAAAGCCAGGTATATCCACTAAGACATAGTCAATATTCATGGTCACAAAGATTAACATGAGTACATTTTCAGTCAATATGTTTCATAAAATACGTATCAAATACCGACAAAACGTTTACATCACTCATATTAGATTTTCCAACATTCCTCACAAAGCACGATTTCGCAAGAAGAAAAAGTCCCTTAGTTCTATGCTCATGAAAAAAGTATTCGTTCTTGATAAAATGACTTGCTTATATGCGAGATGCTGAATAATAAAACAACTATTTAACGTTAAAAACGTTAAGATTTAACACGAAACCTATGAATAATTGGGAATCTTTATGAGAACTCTCATGATAAATTGGTGTAATGAAGTTATAGCTGTCAGTGCATTAGATTTTCATTAAGAAAGTGTTAGACCAGTAGTCATTTATGAAGAGTAACAGTTGTTATGTCTTAAACTCGTCCATTACAATCGTTAATATATTCTGTAATAATCGAAATCACAATTCTTTTAGTGTAACAATATAAGAATATCAATAACGTTAATACATAGCTATATATCAGCAGTCAATATCTCACGAACAAAATATTATTTGTTAGGATATTGTGCTTATTATATGCCCATGTTTTTATAAAACTCAGAGTATCATTTCGCTGACGATCAGTTTTTCATTCTGTGTTCCACATCGTCAATGTTTTGAAAAGTGCAAAATCTGACATTCACATATTTACAAAGAAAGCAATTTGCATTCAAAGTAAGGTCATAAGTCATTAATTTATGGTTACAGAAAGGAGACCCATCTGTATTGCTTCATATCTGGACGGTATGTTCAGAGACTGGGCATAACAGTATTTTCTTGGGATTAAATGATGCCAAAATACATGTAGATTATAGTCAGACTGTTAAGAAGATAGGTCTTCACTAGAACCCCGCAAAAGAGCACACGAATGCAACATTAAAATAAGCTATGATGTCCGAAAATGAATGAGCTGAAACGAAAATTGATACTTTGTATATATGCCATCATTTGCAACAAAACGTCAAATTAATTTAATTATGCAAACATTATCAAAGAGTGAGCAAAGGATAATGTATAAAATTAATAGTTTGAAAAAACTTTCATAACTATTAATACACTTGTATAATTCCTTATAGATGTGTCAGATATACAACTGTAAATCTAGTACATGTATATAAATATATTTTGCATCCACCTAGGAATGTATTTTGCTCTGTCTAGATTTTCGACGTTTAGCATCTCCATTATAAGATTCCAGTACACATATATATTATATCAGAGTGGAATGCAATGGATGAAGGATGTGTCAAAATCTGATATTTATATGTAAGCTTTGAGCTTAAAATACCAAGTGAACTCGTTAGGAGTGTCTCCGATTTCTAGGGTGATGCAGTAGAGAGATTAGACGTCATAAAGATCGCTAAAACACGCTTGGTATAGCTTTGAACTATTGACAAAGATCGCAGATAAAATGCTTCGTCATTATCGCTGTTTTCCATGCAATGTTTCCGAGGAAGCCCTCTCTTTCTACATATCAAGTTCAGACGAAAACTATAAAGTAATGGCGCTAAAATCACCTTTAAGACTGCATTTCTTGTTTATTCATTTTGATATGTATTGGTATTCCAGTATTTAACATATGACAAAAGATGATGATCCTTGTACAAGATTACAAAGTGTTAGGAAGTATAATGTGTTAAATAGAAATGAACGTAAACCAAGGCAAAGCATTGGTAGCTTTAACACACACACACACACACACACACATATATATATATAGAATACAAAAAGAATTCCACAAGTTTCACCCGACATGTATTTTATTTTCCTGTTTAAAATGTTTCAGATTCTTTATCTATTTCAGTGCAAATCTGGACTAAAAGCGAGAACACAGGTAGACCGTTCAGTTCAAAACATAATGCTTGATGCGTAAATTAACACTTATAAATATCCCTCATCCCGCTAGCGTCTAAGATTACCTTATTAACACACCAGATTACATGAAGTCAGTAAATTCAAAAGAACATTATGGTAGGTAAATTGAGACAAGAAAAATTATTTGGTATTTCGTAGGATAAATTAGTCAGGAACATGTATATGCTATGTGTTTACTTCATTTTCTACATGCTCTTGAAGGAATAAGACAGCGGTTAGCATCTCAATAGATCGTTTCCTTAATTATGTGATTAGACCTAGTAAAGGCACGACATTTCTATGCAGCTCGAAATTCCTTCCCATTCATTGCTGCAGACTCGCCGAGAGATGTGCGTTGCGCTCATTTACTCCAGAAAACATGTATTGACTTGTGTATTATCCCATTAATTCATTATAAATTCAGTCTGAATCATGACTGAAAATGTGTAAACATTTATTAGATCTGAAAGGATGCGAAATTAGATGGGTCTTAAAACAATATTTCATCGAAAACATTTCAATCTTTAGTCATTGTAGAAGACTGGGGTGGTTGATGTGTTTTTTAACTGAGAAAGATTTTCATCTTGGTTCATCCATTACAAATAATTCGACACCGCAATTACATTGGCCAGTTCTCTTTTGCGTCACACACACACACACACACACACACACACACGACATTATTTATCATTCACTCATATAGATAAATATCATCTGTCGAATTTTACCCATAAGGTATTTTTGATGAGTTGTATACTAAAGAAACAGAGCCTTAACAACCGGTTTTTCATAGAGTGCTACCTATTTTCATAGAGTGCTACCTATTTTAATAGAGTGTTACCTATTTTCATAGAGTGCTACCTATTTTCATAGAGTGCTAACTAGTTTCATAGTGTTACTTATTTTCATAGAGTGCCACCTATTTTCATAGAGTGCTAACTAGTTTCATAGTGTTACTTATTTTCATAGAGTGCCACCTATTTTCATAGAGTGCTAACTAGTTTCATAGTGTTACTTATTTTCATAGAGTGCCACCTATTTTCATAGAGTGCCACCTATTTTCAGAGTGCCACCTATTTGCATAGTGTGCTACCTATTTTCATAGAGTGCCACCTATTTTCATTGAGTGCCACCTATTTTTATAGAGTGCTTACTATTTTCATAGAGTGTTACTTATTTTCATAGAGTGCCACCTATTTTCATAGAGTGCCACCTATTTTCAGAGTGCCACCTATTTGCATAGTGTGCTACCTATTTTCATAGAGTGCCACCTATTTTCATTGAGTGCCACCTATTTTTATAGAGTGCTTACTATTTTCATAGAGTGTTACTTATTTTCATAGAGTGCCACCTATTTTCATAGAGTGCCACCTATTTTCAGAGTGCCACCTATTTGCATAGTGTGCTACCTATTTTCATAGAGTGCCACCTATTTTCATTGAGTGCCACCTATTTTTATAGAGTGCTTACTATTTTCATAGAGTGTTACTTATTTTCATAGACTGCCACCTATTTTCGGAGTGCCATTTATTTTCATAGAGTGCTAACTATTTTCATAGAGTGCCACCTATTTTCATAGAGTGCCATCTATTTTCACAGTGTTACCTTTTTTCATAGAGTGCCACCTATTTCCAGAGTGCCACCTATTTTCATGGAGTGATACCTATTTTCATAGAGTGCCACCGTATTTCGACATTAGTTGAATAATGGGTGAATGAAATTTTCATATAAAAGATAAAGCACTTTGCAAAGTAGTTAAAAAATATAAGACCGTCATCAAGCCCATTATAATATTATTTTCTAGATAAACAAGTATACAGACGATGGACAGAAGCATATTTGTATGTGATACAATGACACTACAGGACGATATTTCCTTTGCAGCCAATGAGGGGTGGACATATACTTCTGTTTGAGAATTGAATGCAATCGTTAAAGTAGTATAAACATTAAAAAGGAAATAAATGATTTTCAATTACAGTCCCAACGACGTTCCTTTTCTTAACTATACATTAGTAACTTTCATCCAACAAAAAGGGTGGCCGAGTGATCTAACGCGCTCTCCGTTACGGATCACTGCCATCTCACCTCTGTCTGCGTGGGTTCGAGTCTCGGATTCAGCCAATGTGGGTATGTGAGAAAGCTTGTCAGTAGCTTCTCGTGGGTCGGTGGTTCTTTCCGGGCTTTTCCGGGTTCTTCCTCCACCATTAATACTGGCCGCCATGTATAGCCTATCGTGTGCTGAAAAATGGCGTTAAACCCTACTACAGCAACAACAACACCAACAAAAAAGGCCTTCCCTGAAATATTGAAAAAGCGTGATTGTTTGGATGAATATGTATAGTACAAAATGTTTCCAGCTCAAAATGATGCCGTCTGCCAGGTGAGCTCTTGTCAGGTAAGTGTTGACACTGTGGAATGCGATCGTCCCAGGTTAGACTAGAAATCCGACACATATATACATAAAAGTTGGCCGTTGCATATCCTATTTTAAGAATTACACATCACGAATGAGTCCTTCCGGTTTGCATATATTTGTGTAACTAAATATGTTATATGGACCGAATATAATTTGTCCATGAATGATGTACATATAGACCAATAAAACTGAAGTATTAAGGATACACATCTTAAGATATTAAAAGTGCATATAATCGTATTCTGCAAACGATATCAGTGAGGCTACAAACAAATGTACCGGGTGTATTACCCTTATACGTTTATGAATTATTTTTCTTCTTCTAACTGTTAAAGATAAAAATGAGAAAAGACAAATGGATATAAGAATTTCCTGTGTGTAATGCTAAATACAAAAAGTTGACTTTTCAAGAGAAATGATTTTCGTTAAACTTCAAGTTTTTCACATAAAAATTCTTAATTTGATAAGATTTAAATTGTGTATGTACCAGTACGCCATTTCCTTCATTATACAGAGAAGCCTCGGGTGCGAACACACACACACACACACGCGGGCGCGCGCGCGCACGAACGCACGCACGCTTGCACACACACACACACACCGTACAAACTTTGCTGTTTTAGGTGTTGCTGAACACTAATAATCTTACGTTAGTGAGATGTGTGTGTGTGTGTGTGTGTGATTTGGATTTTTAGCGTAGCTTTTTACAACTTTTCAGTTACATCGCTGCGATGGCTGCAGTGTGGCACATTATATTGATGTCTAGCACTGAAACATCATGTCGCAGATATGTATCATCATGTCCCACCCAGCCACATTATCCTGACGCCATGCCGACCAGTCCTAACACTAACCTCTTAATGCTGAGCGCCAAGCGAGATACTGAAATAAGAGACACATGATGCCCGTTTCATATGACATGTTTTGGTTTTGCTTTATATGATAGTTAGTTTTTGCTTCACTTGACTTATTCTGTGCCGGAACATTATATCTGGCTTTCAAAGAATGTATCTGGGACCAACGCCTACAGATATAGTCCGTATAAACAAATACTAAAAGACACGGATTCCTCAAACAAGATGTCAACTATAGTATCACTTATAATGAATGAATGTGTGCATGTACAAATATACCCATTTCATGGATTTGCAAATAACACCCCTCCTTTTTTGTCTATTGCTTAATTTATGCTTATAACTCTGGCGGAAGAGTCCATCATTATATTGGTCTAGGTGACATTTCGATAAACAAATAATCAGAAGCACTCTTATCGTCCTCTCATTTGAAAGGAACTATCACAGGACTAAAATGTCAACATTTATTTTTTCAACGTTATCGCGTGTAGAATACCTTTGTATGTTGTCAATTTCCGCTAGTGATTCTGACACTTAGAGTCCATAATTTGTCTTAGATTTATTTTTAGCATTTGTTTTGTATATGTAAGCTGTTTATTTCCCTGACATAAATAACTTCTTTAGCTCGAAATGTTGGGAAACCATCTAGAATTTGCGCCGTTATCAATGTTTGTATCTATCTATCTATCTATCTATCAACTTTATCGAACCAAACAAAAAAATATCCTTGAGATTTATCAGATTACCATTCATTTTTTTTTAAACTTTAAATATATTGTATCTGTCAATTCAGATAAATTTTGGTTCAAGGTAACATTAGCAGTTGTTCATTGGTCTCTATAAAATCCAAAGCATTTTGTCTGTCAAAGACTGTTATCATGCTGTCAACTAGAATTATCATGCTGTCAACTAGCATTGTTTTGCTGTCAACTAAAATTACCATCTTGACAACTATCACTGTCATGCTGTCAACTAGAATTATCGCCTTGTCAGCTAGTGATCATATGCTGCTTTTGCAGATATTGTCTGAGAAGTACATCGTTTTGAACACACACACAGACACACACACACACACACACACACAAACACACAGACACAAAATGGCTCAGAACATCATTTCAGATCCGAAATAATTGTCAATATTAATGTTTTGACAATTTACTCATTTTATGGATCTTGTAACGTACTGGATTGAGTAAATATTTTCTTTTACTTTTTCTTGGAACAGTGTTGTGTATTATTCTAACGATGCCTTAGATTTAGTGGATGTATCAGACTTATGATGCCATAGATTTAGTGGATGTATCAGACTTACGATGCCATAGATTTAGTGGATGTATCAGACTAACGATGCCTTAGATTTAGTGGATGTATCAGACTTACGATGCCATAGATTTAGTAGATGTATCAGACTAACGATGCCTTAGATTTAGTGGATGTATCAGACTAACGATGCCTTAGATTTAGTGGATGTATCAGACTAACGATGCCTTAGATTTAGTGGATGTATCAGACTAACGATGCCTTAGATTTAGTGGATGTATCAGACTAACGATGCCTCAGATTTAGTGGATGTATCAGGCGAACAATGCCTCGTATTTGGTGGATGTATCAGACTAACGATGCCTCGGATTTAGTGGATGTATCAGACTAACGATGCTTCAGATTTAGTGGATGTATCAGACTAACGATGCCTCGGGTTCAGTGGATGTATCAGACTAACGATGCCTCAGATTTAGTGGATGTATCAGACTATCGATGCCTTAGATTTAGTGGATGTATCAGACTAACGATGCTTCAGATTTAGTGGATGTATCAGACTAACGATGCCCCAGATTTAGTGGATGTATCAGACTAACGATGCCTCGGATTTAGTGGATATCCCTCAAATATTTGCGAGAGTATTAAATGAAAGTAATCAAAACTACAAAGCTATGTTTATATCTTACCGGCATGATTGCTTGTTTGGATCTGATGTTGTACCGTTGTGGTAATAACATCTAATGGTAATAAAATTATATTTAATGTCTGCATTTTGATATTAAATATTAATGAAGAGTTTTAATGGCCCATATTTAACAAGTGGCAAGACAAAATTCGTTTTGAACTTATGGAAAATGAACACATTCGCCCTCTTAGATCGATGTTCCTCAGCATCTTAAGTGTTCCATTTAATGTTCAAAAAGGTTTACAGTTTTGAAGAACTGTAAAAGTAATTTTATTTGGTAACTCTGGATTTATCAAATGCAGTGTAGCTAAGTAGATATATTGATATCATTGTTAATATGTTTTTGTCTTACACGTTAATTACTTTTCTTTTCATAAAACTTCACCATTCATAACACATTATTGCATGATAACTAAAAAATGAAAACGAAATACGAATAATATTATGTCAATAACATCATTTTCATTTTGTGGCTTTTATCATCTCTGTCCCAGAGACGAACGTAGCACACGCTTCTCCTTTCTATGTAAAATAATTTGCTCTCTGCTATACTGGAACTCGTTATCACTGGAAAACAGATGGACCTGGCGCACTTCACGCACACGCTCCGCGTCATTTAAGTTCAAAGGCTTTGACCAATGAATGTTTATCTCCTTGAACAGACAGACCATGGAACTGCTGTAATGTTTACCATAAACACACGTAGTAGATATCTCCACACTAATTGATTCAATCTACTATCTTTCCTATCTGCTATCCCTTAGAAAATCATTCATAGTTTTCTCTGACTTTTCTTCTGGAGATGTTGCTTGTTTACAGTAGAAAGCAACATTATTGCCAAAACAGAAAAGAGAATGCCCACTAAGTTCATCCTCTTTGCTTTTTCCCTAAACTGACAAAGCAAATACGTGTTATTTGATCAGTTCAGGAAAGGACACTTGTACTTAAACTAATGGTTTCATTAACATGCAACTGTTTCAAGACAATACAACACATTCTATGTCAAATTGTTATACTGTATACATGTTGATGCTTATACATTGTATCCATGTTAATGCCTATACATTGTGTCCGTGTTAATGCCTATACATTGTGTGCTTGTTAATGCCTATACATTGTATCCATGTTAATGCCTACACATTGTATCCATGTTAATGCCTATATATTGTGTCCATGTTAATGCCTATACAGTGTGTCCATGTTCATGCCTATACATTGTATCCATGTTAATGCCTATACAGTGTGTCCATGTTCATGCCTATACATTGTATCCATGTTAATGCCTATACATTGTGTCCATGTTAATGCCTATACATTGTGTATTTGTTAATGCCTATACATTGTATCCATGTTAATGCCTATACGTTATATCCATTTTAATGTATATATGTTGTATACATGTTAATGCCTAACATAAGCAAGGTAATCTTGCATCTGAGCTCGTAACAAATGCCCAGGATCTCATCATACAGGTATAAACTGATGAAGAAAAATAAAGCAGAAACTTAGTGTTGTGATTTCTTAGTATGATCTAGCTTCTGGCATTGGCACAAACCATATTCATGAAATCGAGTTTATGCGTGTTTTCGGATTTTTAACGGAGCTTTAAAATATTTAGTCATATTTCTATAATGTCTTCAATGTCGCAGTTTCCAATGATGTATAGCACTGGGACATCATGCCACAGTCATGTAGCATCATGTCCAACCCAGTCAAATTATCCTGACACAAGGCCGACCAGTCCTAACACTAACCATTTAATCCGTAGCGCCAAGCGAGCAGGCAGCTACTACCACTTTTTGTAAGGCTTTGGTATGGCTCAGCCGGGCTTCGAACCATTTAGGCCACCGGTTTTAGGAAAATCTCATAATGTCAAAAATATTTTTGCGTTTAGAATCGACCAAAGAGACCTGATGAACACTTATTACCAAATCATGCGGTCATGAAATTACTGTCTTTCTAGCACTATATACTAAGTTCCAGATTTCACCGGAAAATGTTCTTGGTAAATAAAGGCTTAAGCATTATGGTCCAAGCAGATGGAAACTGATTCAGATTTAGAAATGTTTGACAATTTAGGTCTTGAATCCCATTAACGACTGTAATTAGGACGACCTAGATTGTTACGGTAGCTGACGCAAATCTACTTCAGTGATCATTCCAAATATGCTTTGGTTCGTAGGGCAATTTTTCTAAACATTTGTAGAGAAGGAAACTGAATGTCAACAAGTGGCCATGAAATAGGGCAGTATCATTCACATGCAACAAGAACAGTAGGGTTTGAAGATTCCATGAGTTACCTGGCTATGCTTCTAAGTACGATGCATGAAACGTTTTGAATGAATGAAATTGATAAAAGTTGTTTTCGTTACTTATAACACCAAGGAAAATCAACACACCTGCTAACCCATTTGCAAAATGCACCAAACTACGACCCAGATATCACGTGAGAGGACTCGACTAAGTACGGATCAGCTATGCAAATCATACCTGCAGATGCTGAATCCGATCCTCCATCAGGGATTAATAATCTATCATGGTGCATTTGGAACTTCTCCTGCAGAAAGCCTTTATGTTGATGTCAGTGAACAAGCACTTTATCTCGGACGAACAAAGCTGGCTCTTCAGTATGTTTCCAAACTATCTTCTAATCTATCTTCTAATCTATCTATCCCTACATATGGTGTAATGCTTAGGCCAGAACGTGTACGTTTCGAAGCGAAACTTCATTCAACCGTTGGCATAAGACTTCGTTCTCACGTAGAAACAGCAAAATCAACATTGGAAATATAGCATGGTAGTACATTTTTATATGACAAAAACTTCACGACAAGATTATTTGTAAACGAGATCAATAACAGAAATCATAATGCATGCATTTTCAAATGTTAATGTAACATTTGGGCAACATTTAAATCATGATGATGAAAACTATTCATTGCAAGATTACGAATGCGGGAGTAGATCATTAGGAGGCGTTGTACCGCAGTAATGTTGAGCGGTCATGCAATATCAAGAAGGTTTGTTCTCTAGCTTTCACTTATGGTATATTTCGAATGCTACCATCCTGACCAAACGATCCCTAATGAGTAGGGGAAAAGCAATAACAACCCATTATATAAATTTATAAATATACCATAACATTCAGCAGGTTAGCTGCTTGATAGTAAGATTTTATTGTTGGAGATAAAGAACTAATACTTTCAATCAGGTTAAAGAATTGCTCAAGACCGGCGAGGATAACATTCAAAGGATGCATTTAAAACAGCAGGCTTCTTTTTGCGATATAATCAGTCGTTGTTTCCGGCGGAAACACGACATAGCCGAGTAATAATTGGCGTGAGACTTTCTCTCCAGTGGACATGTTATGGATGCGATAGTTAGTAACTGCGTACAGGCAAGAGTACGATTTTACGTAATGGAACTGTGCGATTCCCTACAGTCCATACTGCAAGCGGTGCAAAGATGGATTGTTCTGTTTGCTAATAAGCGCAACAGTCGTCTTTTCTGGAAGGACACCAGTATTACACGATATTTTGTGAGCAAATATTTGCCGGAACACTCGGTAAAGACCTTGATCCAGGAGCTGTGCCACTGGGCGCAAACTCTTTTCCTGTGAGCCAGCAACATTTACACACAGCAAACCACGTGTTATTCCTATTATCATTGAGCCGAATCTCGTCGAAGTCCAAAAATATGGAGCAAACTACTTTGTTGTATTATTATTGCTCTTTCAGTACACAATATTCTTCCCCGATGAGAGAGTGTACAACAAAATACTGTGAAGGTGTAATATCTACGTGATGTTTGCAATTAAAAAACATTGTTCACACGCATGGGGCACTTTAGCGTATTGCACTAAAACTTTCACATTTTAATTTTGATGAACATGGGCATCTAAAATAATGAATGCCATTATCTAAAGAATGCGCACATGGTACATTCAAGGGAAGTTGGTTTCGGTTGTGGTACCGACGTGCGAAGAATTGTTATGTTATAGCTGTTGGGTTTCGATTGGTCTCCATTAAATTAGAAATATTCCAGACTTGTTTATAAATTACCTCATTCTTTGTCTTTGTATGTCTTTAGTTCTTGGAATGTTTGACTCTTGTGCAATGTCTTTAAGAAAGATTTGATAAGGGAAGCAATTATTTACCTTTCGTACTGAATATTGTATCTTTTCGTTGATAAGTAGGCAATGAATTAAAGTACAAATCCAATCGAAATAATAAAAATGACAGCAAACGAAGTCTCGAAATAAGTCTAACAAGTTAAACTCAAACGTTCGAAAGTTACACTTCATTTGCATTAATAACGTGGTATCATGTTTGTTTCTATAAGGTTCAAGCAGTAATTACATAAAACTGTACACTGGTCATTTCAGTTATTGTAGGGTTTAATGCCATGTTTCAGGACAAGATCGGCTATACATGGCGGCCAGTATAACTGGTGAAGAAGAGACCGGGAAACCCCGGAAAGAAGCAAGGACCCACGAGAAGCTACTGGCAAGGGGCCGTCCATTTAGTACGTACTCATGGAGGGGGTTAACCTAAATGCATACGCATGCGTATGGGTGGTCTTCTGATAATGTACGTACACATAGAAAATGGGGGAGGTGAAACCTCGATAATAATTTGTTTAATACGTGACCTGTTCAAGTGGGTTCAGTCGGCGTTTGAATTTTAGCGGACACTAGATAAACTTGTTAAAGTTACGCAGCTTATTTTTAAGTTTGATGCAGCCAGATATTCAACGTCTGTGGACTATATGTTTTATTAAGCACGTTAATATTACATTACAATCCTTTATCGTTTCTGCCTGGATTAAATATAGACCGTTCAATAGAATGGGGGGGGGGGGGGCGTCAAGCGTACGTACGCAGGTGGGGTGTGTGAAAAAAAAGTACGCATGTGTACAAGGAGGGGGGATGGGTCAAGCGTTGCCAGATTTTTGCGTACGTACTAAATCGATGGCCCTCAAGCTTTCTCACATACCACATTGGCCGAACCCAAGACAAAGGTGAGATGGCAATGATCCCTAACAGTGAGCGCTTTAGACACCTCGTCTACTCGAGGCCCCCATTTCAATTGGAAATATCAGCAGTTAAAGAAAATGGGATAACATATAATTACTTATGTAATTTTCGTGTATCTCCGCCAGCTGTAACGTGTTTAGGCTCTATTAAACAGTAACAAGAAAAGAGTGAAGACAACAAGCTTTGTAAAATTTAACAAATAATTTATTTCCCTTGGAAAACAAGGTAACAATGAGAGAAAAAAAGTTATGGTTTTACGAAACAAATCCCAAAAATAGTCAAAGAATTAAAAAATAGAAGTCCTAATAATAAAAAGTCCTAATGAAATTGAATTCGAATCCTGATGAAATCCAAAATGGAAGGCGATGGCGTATGCTGTGGTCAGTGTCGTCCTGATGTGTCAACAGTTCTTTGTTGAATGACAGAAAATAATATTCTAGTGTTTGAATTCTTTAAATTTTCATAACTGTCCTTGTGTAAAAATTAATTTAGAGTACAAGTATTTCAAAGGGAAAATAATTGTTTGAAGCCAAATAATTCAAAGAAAACTTAAAAATTCAACTCAAACTGGTCACAACAAAGCCACCCGAACGTCTCCAGTGTTCAGGCAAGAATAATAAATATTTCCCAATATATCAATATTAAATCTGGCTACTGCGCAAAACAGATGCCAGGATGCGGGTCAATTTTCCAGTAAAAGCAGAGTTTGAAACAATTGCTCCATGTTATTTGTCACTTACTTCCAGTATGGCCTTGACTAAAACCAATGACTTTTACTCTGGGAAAGAATACACCCCCCAAAAAAGAGAAAAAAAGTTATTCACAAGAACTCTATACAAGTTTCTGAATGAAGGTCAGCATTAGTTACAAAGTTCCTATTATTTGATTTACGAAAAACTGAACTGAATTTCTGAAAAATGTAAAATCCAGTAAACAAAATTACTCTACAATAGCATGTAATTGAATAAACAAATATTTCGAACAAGCAGACAAACAATTAAATTAAATCAAATATAAATTAAATCAAATATACACAACACAGCAAAATGAAGCTTTACGTTGATTTTATTCAATACAGCCAGGTGTCGTTTTAGGCATGTCACGACAATATTGCTGGCAGGAATTTGACATTTCGACCCAAAACCTTTGATATAATGCAGATGGACGCTGAAACAATTTAGATAAATTAAAAACGAGGAAGACAAAACTAACGGCACAAATACCTTCAGAGTTCTGTAAAATTACTTATTTTGACATACATTTTGGAGGTCGTCCTTGTTAAGATATAGAAATGCATGCTGGGAACGAGCTTTCTGAAACTTTTCAAACACATTCTTCAATAAAAAAAAATTGGCTATTCAGCATTTTGTTAAGAAAACATATCTTTCATTAAGCTCCCGTCTTCTGAGAGTTAAAGAATTAGGAAATTTCAGGTTATAAAGAATATATTTTTCGGGTCCATACAACGTATTATTTCGCATATTGAATAGATAAGCACTGATATAGCACGTTGGATTTTATCAGTGAGTGTGGTGCTCATAACATGTCTCTGCAATATTACATGAACTTACATCTTCAACTCCAAGTCAGCCTCAACACACCTAAATCAAACTCATTTTTCTTAACCACGTGATTTGTGTACAATATAGCTTTAGTCGTTTTGAGAGGAGGTGTAGAATTCCGAAGAAAATTATTCCAAATCTTTATTTCTGTAATATGACAAGTGTGCGTGTGCATATGTGTGTGTGTGTGTGTGTGTGTGTGTGAGAGAGAGAGAGAGAGAGAGAGAGAGAGAGAGAGAGAGAGAGAGAGAGATTTGGACTTAACGTAGCTTTAACAATTTTCCAGTCATATCGCTATGATGTATGCAGGACTTACGGTACTAATTCAATTCCGATAGTAAACTTATGCAACCACAATGATGTTAAAAATTCAATAACTTTAAATTTCTGACTGTTTATGATCAACATCTATATTTATCAGTATAGATGAAACCTGGATGACAGCTTCTATATAGAGATAAGGGTACGAGACGCGCCATTTTCTGGATCTACATGTGTTTGAAACATCCTTTCAATTCTCTAACAAAGAATCAGGTGCTAATTTCAGTAATGAGTGTTCCAAGCTCGAGACTGTTAAAGGACTGAAATTCCATCACGAAAACATTGCATCTATTTTGTTTCAGCTACAACTAGGAAAAGCTCTCAAAAGATTCATTTTCCTACAAAATAACTTACATTATCAACCAATCCTCGCCAGCCAAACCCATATATACTTTATTTTATGTTCACCCATTTCCAGGTTCCCATTTTACCATACAATTAGTACAGTATGCCCTGCAGTGTTACAGTTTATAGCACTGGGGAATCTTGCCGCAAACATGTAGCATTATCTCCCACCCAGTCACATTATCCTGACACCAGGTCGACCAATCCTAACACTAACCTCTTAATTCTGAGAGCCAAGCGAGGAAGCTGCAAGTACCATTTTCCTAAGTCTTTGGTATGACTGCGGGGTTAGAAACCTCCACCTCCCGCATCCGAGGCCGGAGCTAAAACCAAGCAGGCCAACGGAGCGGTCAAAAGTACAAATATAATATAAAAGATAGTTTTCATTTGAAAGACGACAAAACTTAATACTAATATTTTTCTTTCCTCGTGTGCAAGTTTAGCTGTATGTATGTATGTATGTATGTATGTATGTATGGATGCATGCATGCATGCATGCATATATATATATATATATATATATATATATATATATATATATATATATATATATATATATATATATATATATATATATATATATATATATATATATATATATATTGTTAAGAGTCTATGCTCTTAAAATAAGTTACATAACAGATCGAAGACAACTTGCTTTGTAAAATTTAACCAATAGTGTTGTCCCTAGAAAACAGTAAAAAATGAGAAAAAGAACTTACTGTTTTTACGAATTAAATCCAAAATTAATCCAAGAATTAAAAAATAAAAGTCCTAGCAATAAAATGGCCTGAATGAAACTGATTTCAAGTCCCGATGAGATTTAAAATTGAAAACGATAACGTGTCTGTTATAGTCTGCGAAGTCCTGATGTGTTAAAAGTCTCTTGTTGAATCACAAAAATATTGTTACAAGCCAGGGGTGTTTGCTTGACCGAGCGGTGTTAAACCCTGGCGTGATTACCTCTAGAAGTCATAAGTTTACCCCAAATTTCCAAAGACTTCCATACAACTTCATTTGTAAAATTAGAAAGCCCGACGTGTCCGTTCTATACATAAATTTTACTTTAATCAATGCAAGACCACAGATCTCACAACCTGCCAAATATATATCAACCGCACATCTGCATGGTTTCTCTTCGTTAGGTTTCCGTACCGCCAGCAATTCACGCTGTTGAAACTATACAACTATCCCCTAACACAGGTAAATATTTTAACTACGCCACTTAGGCCAGTCAATCCATGGTTTCCAGGCACATTTCAACAGTACAACTGCATCACCTTTGCCACCATGGCGTCATAAACGGCATCTGCCGAGTCCCTTCTTATTTATTCTTTTGTGTAATTTACCGGTTTCCTACCGTAAATACTGCCACTGCAGTCACACCACCAATGTACACCACTAGATGTTAATAGGGACTATGGTATTCAAGTGACACTCATTTGGTTTTGACCCGCATTCACTTCTAGTGAACCATGACATCATGAAAACTCACTACCACTTCGCTCCGTGACGTCTGCAACTTGTAACTGGCTAATTATTTCGGGCTAAGGAATATTTCCATTGTACCGAATTCCAATATCAGACAGGTAATCAGTTGTTGTTGTTGTTGTTGTTCTAGGGTTTAACGCCATTTTTCAGCACAAGATAGGCTATACATGGCGGCCAGTATAACTGGTGGAGGAAGAACCCTGGAAAACCCAGGGAAGAACCACCGACCCACGAGAAGCTACTGGCAGGCTTTCCCACGTACCCACGCTAGCCGAGCCTTGGACTCGAACACACGCAGACAGAGGTGAGATGGCAGTGATCCGGAACGGTGAGCGCTTTAGACCACTCGGCCACTCGGGGCCCCGACAGGTAATCAGACCAATCTAAGAATTTCTTTATACTGGGCGCTATAACCAAATGCGCATACTCCAAATTTATTACAATATTATTCCAGTTTGAATTCAGTATAAATTCCAATGAATGTCTTTATCCAAAATATTTGTCGGAGCACTTTTGTATTTCCAGAGAAAATAACTTTAAAAAAAAATAAAATTCATCCCAAACTGGTCATAACAACACAACTTTAAGTGCTATGTGCTAGGTGTTAAAGCACGACTGATTAGCATTTGCTAAAAACAACCATTACCTAATGGAAAAATAACTTTCTAGCTTTATTTAATGAGCCTTGTTTATGTAAAATATAAAGACCTATAAAATTCACTTTGGGTTCTGCAAAACTCTGACCCATATCTACATGTTTACATAAATGAAATTAAAAAAAAATAGTCAATCAGGTCAAACAGAACTGAACTCAGTTTTTGACAAGGTCAAGCCCAGTAATAAATGTTACATTACAATAGCATGTAATGGAATAAAAAACATTTAAAACTAACAGACAAATAATTAAATTATATATAATAAAATTCCAAGAAAAGTGGAAAAGTGGAAAAGTGGAAAATAATTGCATCTTGCAACAATATGTCCTCGTTGGGATTTTTGGACTTTATTCTGCACAAATAAGAACGTGAGAACAGTATAACTATTAAGGGAACACAACGATGGTCTTCCGTGTGCTGGTAAAAAACACAAAACGTGTCTGTGTGTGCGCGCGCATATGTATTGTTGATCCATTTTTCTTTATTGAACGTTACATGAATGGCAATTTATGACACTACCCCATCCAGTGCAGAAGCATTAGATAGGAAACAATTACTTCAAATGTAGCGGTGTTGTAATGTGTCGAATTGATACATATAAATCGGCAAATTAAATTGTAATCGCTTTGTTGGATTTGAAAAAAAAGGTATATAATGTACGCTGTATCATTGATATACCGCGATATGTATAAATATTTAAAGAAAAAGGAAACGAGGCTTGCCGAGTTTCTTTTAATTTAAAATTTATTCAACGATTGGTATATCAAAGATACAGCGTACATACTATACATATATTTCATTTATATCACATACAAATACAATTACTTACGATTATAAAGCAGTTATGATTGACTACAGGCAATTGTGTATGGACTGAATGAATGAATGAATGAATGAAATCTACATAGACCTGTCCAGTGTGTCCGCTACAAAATATAATTCTTTACCTTTTACTCCTAATCACAATCTTCTTTGTAAATTATAAAGTTCTTTTATTTTTTAACATCTATTTTCATTCATATTGATTAAATAAATATAAAACAAACACATTATGATTTAAACACGAAACACGGTTGAAATAAAGAATGTAGACAAGACAAATACAGCAGTGTTAGGCTGACTACCTGAATAACCAACGCACAGCCACAGCGAGTGGGAAAATACAAACTAAGCGAAATAAAACACCAACAAAAGGTAATTCAAACACTTAAATGTATTTACAGTTGATCTAATTATAGAAACATTTAAATGTGATCAAAGTCATTATTATGAATTATTAATTCACATTGCTACACATATTTGTTTCTCTTCTCCATTTCTATCTCCCCTCCACATTCTTTCTTTGCTCCCTATGACCGTAAATATTATCTTTATTCATAGGACCCAGAAACATCATTTCATGTTACAGTCGAAAATCCGCCACGCGCGTCTTTTCACGAGAGAGAGAGAGAGAGAGAGAGAGATGCATACCCAGCAGTTCTTGTAGGTTATTTGGTGCAAGTTAGGTTTTCTTTTTCTCTCTTACTCAACGGATTTCCCTGTATCTTGTCATCTATGGGGGTGGGGTGGGGTGGGGTGGGTTCAATGGTAAAAGCAGAGATGATTTCAATGAAAATGTGTACCATGTTTAATTCGTTTAGACGACTGGGATTATTAATAATTTTCACTTTATTATCCTTCGTCGCAAATGAAAATCAGTGGACGTTCATTGCTGACTTATAGAGTATAGAAGCGACAGCGTACAACTGAAAGAACCTGCCGTTGCAACGATACTTATATCTGCACATTAATGTGTCATGGGTGGATTACAATTTGATATACCAACAGTACTGTTATATCAAATTGCTTTAAAACCTTGTACTTTTACATTAAACATTACGTATGTCATTCACATAGAAAACGGACGAAGAAATTATTAATTCGGCAAATATCAGTAGAATTTATATAATATTCTGAGAGAGAGAGAGAGAGAGAGAGAGAGAGAGAGAGAGAGAGAGAGAGAGAGAATGATTTCAAAGAAAACATGTACTATTTCCAGACATCACCTTCCAGGCTGAACTGACACATCGCTGGTATTTAATGCTTAGCTTTCAGTAAGAGAATATGGTAATTATTACTTACAGACCCGGGTCAAGAGGGAAGAATGTGTTTAGAAAAGCTTCGCTCATATCCATTATCATTTGGTACCTACAGGGCACAACATGGGAAGCAGACAAGAGAAAACCGTTGCAGTTCTGGACGAGTTTAAGAGCTCTAAAGTGGAGTTTGTTGATTTAGGATTGTTAAAGGAGAAGATACGTTGTCTCAAAACGGACAGCGATCAGACTTTTGAAGAGTTCATGACGAGGTAAAGTCGCAATACGATACACGTCAGATAAAGGGCAGATATTCAGAATTGATAGTTCTGTCTTATCTTACTTCGAAACTGTATTTGATACAACCTGCAGAGAAATAAAGCAATCATGTGCAGACAAATGAAAAATAAACGAACGAACCTTTCAAGAATAAGTTTATAATCTATATTAGATAAAATTGATGGAAAGAAAAACGTAGAGTGATGGACATTGTGCTTCAAGAAGATGGATATTATTTCGGTTTCTCTCCAGTATACGCATTCATGAAATCTCGAATTTCACCCCATCCACCCACAAAACACGTTTTTGTAAAACATACCCAGTAAAGATTTTAGCCGTTTTATAAATAATAATGAAGGGGTGCTCATGAGGATATTTTAGCATTCCTGCGAACCAAAAATCAGTTCTGAAAATATAACGTTCAGACTACATATTTAACAGCTTGATATTACAGATTGTAGGAAAGGGCTTTCATTTATGGCTTTCATATTAAAGAATGCAGTCCCAGTCATACCTGTCTGGCTTTCATATTACAGAATGCAGACCCAGTCATACCTGTCTGGCTTTCACATTACAGAATGCAGTCCCAGTCATACATGTCTGGCTTTCATATTAAAGAATGCAGACCCAGTCACACATGTCTGGCTTTCAAATGACAGAATGCAGTTCCAGTCATACATGTCTGGCTTTCATATTACAGAATGCAGTCCCAGTCATACATGTCTGGCTTTCATATTAAAGAATGCAGACCCAGTCATACCTGTCTGGCTTTCAAATGACAGAATGCAGTCCCAGTCATACATGTCTGGCTTTCATATTAAAGAATGCAGACCCAGTCACACATGTCTGGCTTTCAAATGACAGAATGCAGTTCCAGTCATACATGTCTGGCTTTCATATTACAGAATGCAGTCCCAGTCATACATGTCTGGCTTTCATATTACAGAATGCAGTCCCAGTCATACATGTCTGGCTTTCAAATTACAGAATGCAGTTCCAGTCATGCATGTCTGGCTTTCAAATTACAGAATGCAGTTCCAGTCTTACATGTCTGGCTTTCATATTACAGAATGCAGTTCCAGTCATGCATGTCTGGCTTTCAAATTACAGAATGCAGTTCCAGTCTTACATGTCTGGCTTTCATATTACAGAATGCAGTTCCAGTCATACATGTCTGGCTTTCATATTACAGAATGCAGTCCCAGTCATACATGTCTGGCTTTCATATTACAGAATGCAGTCCCAGTCATACCTGTCTGGCTTTCAAATTACAGAATGCAATTCCAGTCATACATGTCTGGCTTTCAAATTACAGAATGCAGTCCCAGTCATACCTGTCTGGCTTTCAAATTACAGAATGCAGTTCCAGTCTTACATGTCTGGCTTTCATATTACAGAATGCAGTCCCAGTCATACCTGTCTGGCTTTCAAATTACAGAATGCAATTCCAGTCATACATGTCTGGCTTTCACATTACAGAATGCAGTTCCAGTCATACATGTCTGGCTTTCATATTACAGAATGCAGTCCCAGTCATACCTGTCTGGCTTTCAAATTACAGAATGCAGTTCCAGTCTTACATGTCTGGCTTTCATATTACAGAATGCAATTCCAGTCATACCTGTCTGGCTTTCATATTACAGAAGGCAGTTCCAGTCATACATGTCTGGCTTTCAAATTACAGAATGCAGTTCCAGTCATGCATGTCTTGCTTTCAAATTACAGAATGCAGTTCCAGTCATACAAGTCTGGCTTTCAAATTACAGAATGCAGCTCCAGTCATACATGTTTGGGTTTCAAATTACAGAATGCAGTTCCAGTCATACATGTCTGACTTTCATATTACAGAATGCAGTCCCAGTCATACCTGTCTGGCTTTCAAATTACAGAATGCAGTTCCAGTCTTACATGTCTGGCTTTCATATTACAGAATGCAATTCCAGTCATACCTCTCTGGCTTTCATATTACAGAATGCAGTTCCAGTCATACATGTCTGGCTTTCAAATTACAGAATGCAGTTCCAGTCATGCATGTCTTGCTTTCAAATTACAGAATGCAGTTCCAGTCATACAAGTCTGGCTTTCAAATTACAGAATGCAGCTCCAGTCATACATGTTTGGGTTTCAAATTACAGAATGCAGTTCCAGTCATACATGTCTGACTTTCATATTACAGAATGCAGTCCCAGTCATACCTGTCTGGCTTTCAAATTACAGAATGCAGTTCCAGTCTTACATGTCTGGCTTTCATATTACAGAATGCAATTCCAGTCATACCTGTCTGGCTTTCATATTACAGAATGCAGTTCCAGTCATACATGTCTGGCTTTCAAATTACAGAATGCAGTTCTAGTCATGCATGTCTTGCTTTCAAATTACAGAATGCAGTTCCAGTCATACAAGTCTGGCTTTCAAATTACAGAATGCAGTTCCAGTCATACATGTTTGGGTTTCAAATTACAGAATGCAGTTCCAGTCATACATGTCTGGCTTTCATATTACAGAATGCAGTTCCAGTCATACATGTCTGGGTTTCATATTACAGAATGCAGTTCCAGTCATACATGTCTGGCTTTCATATTACAGAATGCAGTTCCAGTCATACATGTCTGGCTTTCATATTACAGAATGCAGTTCCAGTCATACATGTCTGGCTTTCATATTACAGAATGCAGTCCCAGTCATACATGTCTGGGTTTCATATTATAGAATGCAGTCCCAGTCATGCATGTCTTGCTTTCTTATTACAGAATGCAGACCCAGTCATACATGTCTGGCTTTCATATTACAGAATACAGTCCCAGTCATACATGTCTGGGTTTCATATTACAGAATACAGTCCCAGTCATGCATGTCTGGCTTTCATATTACAGAATGCAGTTCCAGTCATACATGTCTTGCTTTCAAATTACAGAATGCAGTCCCAGTCATACATGTCTGGCTTTCATATTACAGAATGCAGTCCCAGTCATGCATGTCTGGCTTTCTTATTACAGAATGCAGACCCAGTCATACATGTCTGGCTTTCATATTACAGAATGCAGTCCCAGTCATACATGTCTGGGTTTCATATTACAGAATGCAGTCCCAGTCATGCATGTCTGGCTTTCATATTACAGAATGCAGACCCAGTCATACATGTCTGGCTTTCAAATTACAGAATGCAGTTCCAGTCATACATGTCTGGCTTTCATATTACAGAATGCAGTCCCAGTCATACATGTCTGGGTTTCATATTACAGAATGCAGTCCCAGTCATGCATGTCTGGCTTTCATATTAAAGAATGCAGACCCAGTCATACATGTCTGGCTTTCATATTAAAGAATGCAGACCCAGTCATACATGTCTGGCTTTCAAATTACAGAATGCAGTTCCAGTCATACATGTCTGGCTTTCATATTAAAGAATGCAGACCCAGTCATACATGTCTGGCTTTCATATTACAGAATGCAGTCCCAGTCATGCAGGTCTGGCTTTTATATTACAGAATGTAGTTCCAGTCATACATGTTTGGGTTTCATATTACAGAATGCAGTCCCAGTCATACATGTTTGGGTTTCATATTACAGAATGCAGTCCCAGTCATACATGTCTGGCTTTCAAATTACAGAATGCAGTTCCAGTCATACATGTCTGGGTTTCATATTACAGAATGCAGTCCCAGTCATGCATGTCTGGCTTTCATATTAAAGAATGCAGACCCAGTCATACATGTCTGGCTTTCAAATTACAGAATGCAGTTCCAGTCATACATGTTTGGGTTTCAAATTACAGAATGCAGTTGCAGTCACACATGTCTGGCTTTCATATTACAGAATGCAGTTCCAGTCATACATGTCTGGGTTTCATATTACAGAATGCAGTCCCAGTCATGCATGTCTTGCTTTCTTATTACAGAATGCAGACCCAGTCATACATGTCTGGCTTTCATATTACAGAATGCAGTCCCAGTCATACATGTCTGGCTTTCATATTACAGAATGCAGTTCCAGTCATGCATGTCTGGCTTTCATATTACAGAATGCAGTCCCAGTCATACATGTCTGGCTTTCATATTAAAGAATGCAGTCCCAGTCATACATGTTTGGGTTTCAAATTACAGAATGTACTCCCAGTCATACGTGTTTGTTTATTACAGATTGTAGGCTTTGGCATTCATGTCTGGGTTTGTTTTTACAGACTGTATGCCTTGGCAAACGTGTCTGGGTTTCATATTGGAGATTGTAGGCCTTGGAATATGTGTCTGGGTTTCATATTAGAGAGTGCAGGCCATGGAATACATGCATGGGTTTGTTATTACAGACTGTAGGCCTTGGAATACGTGCATGGGTTTGTTATAACAGACTGTAGGCCTTCGAATACGTGCATGGGTTTGTTATTACAGATTGTAGACATTGACATACATGACTAGGTTTGTTATTACATTGTATAGGCCTTGGAATACGTACCTGAGTTTGTTATTACTGACTGTCGGCCTTGGCATACATGCCTGGGTTTGTTATTACAGATTGTAGGCCTTGGAATACTTGCCTAGATTTGTTATTACAGACTGTGTGCCTTGGAATACGTGCCTGGATCCGTTATTACGGAATATAGGCCTTGGAATACGTGCCTGTATTTGATATTACATGTTCTAAGCCTAGTAATACATGTCTGGGTTTGTTATTAGAGATCGTAGACCTTGACATACGTGAATGGGTTCGTTATTACAGAATGTAGGCCTTGAAATACGTACTTGGGTTTGTTATTACAGACTGTAGGCATTGAAATACGTGCATGGGTTTGTTATTTCAGACTGCAGGCCTTGGAATACATATCTGGGTTTGTTATTATGTAGACCTTGGAATACACGTCTGTATTTGTTATTACAGACTGTATGCTTTGGAATACATGTCTGTATTTGTTATTACAGACTGTATGCTTTGGAAGACATGTCTGTATTTGTTATTACAGACTGTAGGCCTTGGAATACATGTCTGTATTTGTTATTACAGACTGTATGCTTTGGAATACATGTCTGTATTTGTTATTACAGACTGTACGCTTTGGAATACATGTCTGTATTTGTTATTACAGACTGTATGCTTTGGAAGACATGTCTGTATTTGTTATTACAGACTGTATGCTTTGGAATACATGTCTGTATTTGTTATTACAGACTGTATGCTTTGGAATACATGCCTGGGATTGTTATTACAGACTGTAGGCCTTGGCATACGTGGTTGGGTTTCATATTACATGTCTGGGACTCATTCCTATTGGAAAGTTTATAGGGACAAGTTTCATTTATCAGAATGCCAATCTTGTAAATATGAAAATGCGTCATTCGGATGTTAGAAATTTAATTATGGTCTCCGTGTCTAATATCACGCGTTATATGTGGTATAAAAACCATTGGCGTGTCTATTTGGTTATCTTCGTGAAACTTTGAAAACGATGTCATACGTCATTTTTGTCGCACAGCATCACGACTTTACCACTGACAGCATATGACTTTTTAAATCATACCTTTAGCATCGTGAAAGGTGCTAACAGAAGGGAGAAGTAAAAGAGGCATAAAATATTTGTAAATGCTAGGGACTCTACAATTTTATAATCCTTGTAAATGCTAGGGACTCTACAATTTTATAATCCTTGTAAATGCTAGGGACTCTACAATTTTATAATCCTTGTAAATGCTAGGGACTCTACAATTTTATAATCCTTGTAAATGCTAGGGACTCTACAATTTATAATCCTTGTAAATGCTAGGGATTCTACAATTTTATAATCCTTGTAAATGCTAGGGATTCTACAATTTTATAATCCTTGTAAATGCTAGGGACTCTACAATTTTATAATCCTTGTAAATGCTAGGGATTCTACAATTTTATAATCCTTTTGTCAAATGTTTCAATTTATAATTGTGGCAGATTTCTTCTGAAAATTGTATTGGATTTTGTCATTTAAGCTGTTTGCTTTTGTCTGGACAGAGTGCAAATTTGCCAGCTTTGAAACACGTTATTTTAACAGGACAAAGAAAGCAAAATGAAGTAGCATCTTCAGTACAACAGTAATGTGTTCCAGTTACTTTCTTGTTGATGCACTCATGCCTTTATACACTCTTGCTGCAGGTGTTACCGCATTATATGGATGCTGCTCGACCAGTGATCTGGAGTAATTAACTTTGTTTCTTGAGATATTCTATGTACTCAAAAGAGTTTGGTAATGTTTATACCTGTTTTCGCCTGATATCGTGCCTATAGTATTTGTTCCGGGTAACATTTTCATTCTTGATCAGAACAAGACAAATCAGCCTGCGGTGTGGGGCGAATTTGTTAATTGACAAACAGGATTGTATGTTGGAAGTACGCTGCGAATAGGATCTTGGGCGTTAGCAAGCTGTCGTTGAAGCGAAACTACAATTTACAGCTGATGATAATATCCCAGCCAGATTTTTCATGATCTCCTGATAGGCTACTGCTTTTCTGCATGCGATTATCTCATTTAGCACTTCGTCTTCGTTGACTACGACCCAAATGTATGACTTGTGCGACGCAGTCCATATCTCATTTATCATGTGTGTATTCGTCTAGTTCACTTGGGATCAGACTGAACTCATTTGCATAGACCACATCGTTGCTTAGTGCCTTAAATATCTGGTGTGAGATTGTGTTGAGCCTTGTTTTTGCCAAGACTCGTATTCATACTGCTTTTTAGCTATTATGAACAATAAGCAGATTAAAAAAGTTCCAGCTGCAGAAATTAGGCCACAAATTAATAATGTGACCTTAAAGGCAATCACATGGGGGCAGCAATAATTGCTGATAATATTCCAATTCCTGCCACACCTAGTGTCCGGTATCTCGGTCGTTAATGTAGTGTCAACACCATCCACCGCGTTTACTGCATGCATGTACTTCTTACATAGACCGAACCGCTGTTTAATCTCTGTCATTAAGAATATTTCAGCCTCGTAGATCTTTTCCAGTCTAGGATTGTTGGATATATCGACTTTATATTTCCACTACTGGCGGAGTGATATTAAAGTTAAACTTATCCCAAGTTTTGGACGGGAGTCGGGGTCGTGTCGCCATACAAGGGACCATCACATCTAAGCAGATGGGAAGACGGTTGTGATGTCAAAGAAAATGCCAGTTTCGTTCATATCATTAGAGCTCGAAATTACATGGTCTTCAATATGCCAGAGTCACATTAACTATGCCGTCTGTACTCATTGTTTGTTTGTTGTTTTCATTTCCAACGACTGTTTGCTTTTCTGACTGATTACTCTACTGGGACAGAGCACATCTTTTTCGATAATAACTGTTTTGTTTTGTGAGTAGTAATACAGGGCACAACATCCGTGGTCATAGCATTGAATGAAGCAGAATCGGGATCTGGAGCAGTGATAGTATCGATGCTGTTGCTGAGAGTAAAGTCATCAAAGTTCTAAACGTTTTGCATTAAATCTCAGCTATACTAACCTGACGCATTAAATACTGTACTTCCGATGACCGCTTTGATACTGCTGTCTGTTAAGTATACGAGGATGATGTCTTGTGCCCAGTGATAAACACAGCCTGGGTAGACGTAAAGGCAATTACCGACCAACCCAAATGTGGTGGGAACGGAAACCATATTTCCAAGGCCAGAATACTAGCGCTGGATCCAAAATGGATGCTAGTTTCTACCATCTGAATGCAACAACCGCTGACGCGTCTTGTATCCAGTAAGTGATAATCTTTCGTATAGCAGCATTTTGAGGAGTCACATGGTTATATACTCTTTTGATTAGCCTTTAACCGATCTTTGCTTTGTGGCTGGTATTGAGAAGTTTGGTCCTCGACAACAGATAAACAAAGAAAGTGTGACCTTGCCACAATGCGCGCCAACGTGACGGAGGATAGCATCATCACATGTCAGCGGGATGCTGTGCTTGACGTCAAAGATTACCTTGATATAATCCCGACAGAGGCAGGAAATGTGGGTCAGATGTAGAGAGCAAGTAACGTTACTATTTGTGCCCACATGGCCATTCAAAAACGAGAAGCCGGCGTTAAAATGTCAATGTTGCCGGCTATTGCGTAAGAGCTGTCATCTCCCGCGTTGCTGGTGGCTTTTGCCGTGGTACTTTAGTGTTGTTGGCATGGTCTGTTCTCACCTTCGTGTTCTTTATTAATGGGACGGCGCTGTGGGCGACCAAGGCTGAGAATGGGCCAGTAGCTGTCGTCACATTGCTGATTCAGTAGTTTTGTACTTGTTCTGTTTTCTCGGGTGTCTATTCCACGTTTCGCCTTATTACATTAGTATCGTTCATAAGCATCATGATAAAGCACTTTAATTAGCGGTTTAAATGCAGTATCATTGATGATATGTTCCTTAAGCAAGCGGTGGCTGATGACACTAACCTTGCTGACTAGCTGGAGGGAGGCGATTCCGGCCCAGAAAGACCTTATTTGCTCCGAGGCCAGTCGCTGTAGTAAGCGATCATGCTAGCACTGTTAACTGCAGTTTCCGGCTCGAATTTACACCGCGTTGCGCTCGTGTTTGACATTTGTGCCCTCACTCGCTCCTGAACAGCTAGCACAATACCATTGCATTTGGGCAGATAGCTCCTGTGAGCCTTGGCGAGCAAGAACTGGAAATTGTATATTAAAGCATTACCCATTTGAGATTCTTTTTATCAGATAGTCTTTATGTCAGTGGAAATTATTTAGATGGAAAGAAGAACGAATAATTTCTTTCATTCTGACAGACGTTGCACCTTTCATTTGTTGTGCGTAACAAATAGTACCAACCAAAGTTTAACTAGCATTAACATTTAAAAGTAGATTATGCTTTTCTTACAAACTATAAATCAAAGAACAAGCGTCCTTCCGAATAAACAGACAAAATCATTTTTCAACACAGATTGTCCGGTGTGTGTGATGTCGCATTGTTTGATGCAATACCCGTACAGTTGAAGATCTATGTTTAAATAACCTTAGTGTCCCTTTATCAACTAATCATTACATTCATATTGCGATATTCAGGTGAAACAATGTTTATTGGATGCAGAAATTCCCATATTTACTGTAATGTATTTGTGACCGGATATCTGCAGTGTCTGATTTGGAACAGTAGACTACAGAATATGCAAACAAATTTAATTTTGACTCGGAATTGCACCATTTATCTACCGCGTAAATATGTAGTGTTTGGATAAACTTCTATCAGTTTGGAGACCGGTTCATATCCACATTCTTCTTTGAACAGAGGTGATTTCATTTACTTCTGTACGTTAACATTTAAGCCGGGCTTGTATATAGGATGGATTCTATGCTATACAGCCTCCCTCAACCCCCTTAAGTAATACCCAGAGTTTTACTTGTTATTGTTTTTGTCTTGTGGTTTTAGCCATGTTTTATGTTATGTTATGTTATGTTATGTTATGTTATGTTATGTTGTGTTATGTTATACATTACAAGATGGGGCCCCGAGTGGCCGAGTGGTCTAAAGCGCTCTCCGTTACAGATCACTGCCATCTCACCTCTGTCTGCGTGGGTTCGAGTCTCGGATTCAGCCTATGTGAGTATGTGAAAAAGCTTGCCAGTAGCTTCTTATGGGTCGGTGGTTCTTTCCGGGGTTTTCCCGGGTTCTTCCTCCACCATTAATACTGGCCGCCATGTATAGCCTATCGTGTGCTGAAAAATGGCGTTAAACCCTAAAACAACAACAACTACATTACATAATAAACCCATATAGGGGCAAATTAGTTGTACTGAAACAGACGATACCATTTTCCTCCCAATTCCCTTACGAGAGTCGATTCGAAAAATGGCGGCGAACAATATTCATTGAAAACAAACAATTCCAGAAGATGAGGTTAAAAAGTTCTCCCACCATCGCAGCCAATCAGTAAAGAGAATACTGCACAGTAATTTCATGGGTTTATCTGGACCAATCAGAATCACATAAAGTGACATTTTAACATATATTAATATCAAAGAATATGAAACTGCACATACTATAGAAGAACTGTACCTACTATGTGATACTACAGTGTAGCGAATTCTTATCGGGACCGGGTAAGAAATTATTTGCGTGCAGCTTTTATTTGGACCGCCTGAAGGCTTTCCACTGGCACGTTTAGTATTTCGAAGTCCGCATATATGGCTATGGGACGCTCATCTGGAGGCGGTGGTTCTGGAAGGCTACAATTTGATTTCCTGTATCCGGTAAGGACATGCGCTGGGCTTTCGCCGATACACCGCAGCAGTCTTTGGTGTGGGCTTTCAACAGGTCGACCCGACTGAAGACGTGGATCAATCTTCGGCAGACTTAAATTTTGTTTTTATTGTCGCTATTCTTGTAATCCAGACCGCTAAGGCTCTTTATCCCGATACAGTGACACGTTTCATCTTCAATAACCAGTAGGACGTATACCAATTGAAGCCTTGCTTTACACAGCTTAATGATATACAGCTTGTTCATTTCTTAAACCAAAGACACTAACTGCGAATGTTTGGATGTGTCGCTTAAACTTGTCAACATCACTAACCTTTACAGTAAGGTCGATGCCTATGAAATCAAGTTTACCCAAATGCTGGAGGAACTTGCCAGGCCGATCAACATTCCTAATGTGTGCCGAGTAAATCGGTTATCCTTGATCTTGATGTTATTAGTGGGTGGCATGCACTTCAATGATGTTGGACATAGAGTTCCGGCCACGAAACGGGTGGTACTGTGGTACACCGATGTCAAGTACTTCACAGCTATCATATGCTCATCCAGACCAATCGCATTTATATTTTTCAATGTGGCTATGTATGGTGGCATTGGTTTCGGCAAGCAGCAGCTCAGTCTAACGAATGCACAGTGCGGCGGTGGCAGAATCCGGAAAAACCCATCGCTTTAATGCTGTCCGCTAGCTCAGCTTTTACCTTTTAAGGTATTTTGCAGGCGTCGTACAGCTTTCTTTAGCTGTGCTGTCAACACAGGGCTAAACTTCAGACAATTCAGTACCCTAATTTCCTGTTAAGATATATTTTACCCTGGGCGCCATAGCATTAAGATATGCTAAATTTTCAGCTTTGATCAGATGAACAGTGCACGACAGTCTTTTACAATCCCGTTTTGGTGTCCTCCTAGATTTTCAAAGAGTGGTAATTTGACTTCTCACTAATTATGTAGTTCTGTAACTTGTAACATCTGTAATCTTCTGAACTGATAATAGCTGAAACTGGTCCTGAGGCGTGTTGTCTTCTAGAAGTCGGAACCAGTCTCCTAGGAGATGGATCTTCTCAACGTGACAGCAGAGCGCATCATCATGTCCACTTTGGTCTACATTCTCTGTGCATATCAAATAATTCGAATGTGTAATAGTAGTCTTATTTCTACATTCAAGGCTTATAGTCAATCAATCACAAATCTCAGAATACTTTACCTGGTTCATAATGAACCTTATTAAACTCGTTCCTAAACTTGTTTTCTATTAGTTTTCTATTTCTTATTATGGTACTAGTATTAACGCCACAATGCAGCCAAATCCAATGATCGGCAGTAAGACCAACACCGCATTTCCAGCACAGCAGGATTTTACATCCAATCCTTATCTGCAAAACATTGGTACCACATCACACATCAACACAGTTCTTTATCACAGCTCCATTGTCCCTAGTTTCATTTAAAAGCGATTGCGTTTGCTACAAGGCACCATATTTGAAAGTAAACAACGATACACAAGTACTGTCATTCTGGTCGTATGACTTTAAATGAAACGTGTCGCTGACTTTAATATTTAGTCGTTCCGACTAGCCATAGCTAACTTTGATGTGTATAACCCAGTCAAGGGGAGGGGTGGGATGGGGTTTGTGGAAGTGCTAGTCCATCAAACAGTCTAACGAATCCACTGGTTTCATCCTTGCGCTCTGACTTTTCTTTGTCGACGGGTGTAGCGGTTCTTACTGCTGGTGGTGTTGTGAGGTTGTACCTTCTTACAAGGTGTCCGCTTTATTTGGCTATCGTTATCTAGAGAGTGATCGCCCTCGGTATTGTTGCCGGGATCGAGTAAATATTAAAATAAAGTGTGAAACTTATGGATGGAATAAATAGGGATCTGAGCAGATATATAGAACAGAATGACACGAGCCCCCGTACATGGAAAAACAAAACTTTAATCAATTACATAAGCAACTATGATAATACATTACTATAGGAAAATACACTTCTTTTTTAAATAAATCTTTCACCGAATTTCAAACACAAATATATTTATATAAATAGCCGATCCATTTTAAATCATAGAATTCGTTCATCATATATTCGATTGAATGATCGAAGTCATTGCCTTGTGCAGCTTCATAACTTGCTTATTCCGGTCCTCTCCGACTTCACTATGGTGGTTTCTCTAGGTCCTTTCGCTTTTTCCCTTTTCCAACCTCCCTACTGTCTCGCCTCTTTTCGGCCCTCAAACTTTGTGTGGGTAGGTGGATACCTAAATACGTATATAATTGGATAAGTAGGTACGGATACGTCAGTAGATACTTCAGTGGATACGTCCTAAAAGCTATTTCCTCTTTCAAAATAAACAGAGGAGCGACCTAAATGTTCTTTCAGTTGTCCTACTGGGAATAAATCATTACTCCCCTCTCGCTATGTCAGATATCGTTCATCGGAATTCAAACAGACCAAAGGCTATCTGGTCAAGCTAAAAGTGGCAGACCATAAACAATCCTAGTTTCATAAGATTATGTACTTCCTAATGGCTATTTCATCACTGGAAAATTTCAAATCTGACAGTTCCGATATAAAATCGAATGTAACCTTCCCTTTTCTAGTCGTCTAACGGTTGAGTAAAAGAAGGTTTAATTAAGAATCACTTCCTCTCTCGACACAGACATTAGAAATCATCGCAGTATACCGATTTAACAAGCGCCTGTCCCCATAAATCTAATTAATTGTTCTCTGGCCCAAATGAATGTGCCCTTCATCGACAGAAATTTGCATCCTTATAACGGTAATCCCCCAACCAGCTGACAGTCATTGTTGCGTTTGTCGCTACAGAGTAGCCGACTCCGACCCAGACTCCGCACCATGGCTTCGCACCCTGGCTCTCTATCCTGTTCCACTCAGGACTAGAGGTGTATTACTAGTAGAAATATGACACAGAACTGTCATTTTATTACTACTACCTTTAATTTGTTGTTCATTCGCTAACATGTCACATAGGATGACCCTCTTTATTGCACAATAAATGTCAAACGGTACAAAAAGCATTTCCAACTCTATTTACCATGTAGTATTGGAATCTGCTCTCACACCTGCATTATATTTTTCTAAAGCTGTTTAAGACGTCAATAGATCCGTCACAAAACATGGATACAGCAGAAACTGCAAAGATACTCATTCCATTTTCATTTAGTCGTTTCACAAATGATCACTTGATAGCCCATGGACTTATACCTGACATTTGCTAAGACTTTAGTCACACATATAAAATGACGAATACATTGCTAATTTATTTGCTAGATAAATAAGAGATTTTGAGAGTACACAAAACCATTAACAGCACAATTTATCATGCAACGGTAAGCTCTGCTCTTACAGTAGGATACTGATCTACAGATTACGTTTGATAAAGACACTGAAGTTTACAATTAGCCCACTATCAGCAATGTATATTGAAGGCGTTTGTTTAAGCTGAGTATTCCAGTTTCTTTAGGCAATTTACAATAGGTAAACTGACAGGAAATGGAATTTTACATGACAAATGTGTTACTCAGTAAATGAATGGCTATGCTACAAAAGACTCACTCCTAGAGGAAACAATTAATTTTCGAATACACTTCATAACATAAATGGGGCAATATCAATTTAGTTGCAAAGAATATATTTTGTGTTGGGCATATAAAACATTCTCTTTCATTACATAACTTACAAAATGAAACATTTATATTTTTAACCTCTGATGTATCACAACCTCGATAATTACATAAATTAGTCTTCAATGTTTTACATTTTGATTTTGTTTCATATACTTTTAATTAATATTTCAGACAATCATTAAGGTATGTAATTAACATATTAAAGATCAACAACAGAGCAACAGATAGAAAAGCAATAGATTGCCACTGTTCAACAGTAAAGTATGATGTTTGTATAGACAAAGCCGTTTATGTTGTTTGCCATGTAAAGCTATTAGCGTTGATCAATGTATAGAATGATTGGAGTAATATCGCTTACTATAAAGCTATTAGCGTTGATCAATGTATAGAATGATTGGAGTAATATCGCTTACTGGTCCTAGTGAGATTTGACCTTTACACGTGGAGACACAAACAGATAAAATAGATGCTGCATTATGTAAAACAATTAACGGTGACTTAGATCTCAACGAGTTGATGATAAGGAAGACTCTGGACGATTAAAGTTTGAAAGATATCAAGACATGGAGGGGACAGGTTGACAATATACTACCATATATTTCCCAGAGTTGCACTGAAAGTGAAATCAAAATACCCGCGCTATTAAATTCGATTGATGATAACAAGAAATAACAAAACAATTTTGTAGATGCTAAGCGGTGCAGACTAGATCGCAGGTGAAGAAGGATAATTAGCCTGTGCATAAATTAAGCGTATCGGAATAAGGATGATCAGCCTGTGTGTAAATTAAACGTACCGGAAGCCATTACTGATCTCCCGCGAATAGTTTTTAACGAGCAGGAAAATTATGCGTCTTGAAGCACGACTGTAGAGAAAGTTTTGTTTATCCGGTAGCGAGAAGAATTGTAAGAACAGGGGGTCCTCTTGATTTCTACGTCGTAAAGGTTTAATGTATAGGGAATATAATATACCTAACGGCAGAAAGTTCTTGAAACTAGTTGTTCCTCAGAAATTTAGGTCACACGTACTTAGAGTTGCGCAGGTCTTTTAGATATGAAGAAAACAACTGATATGGTGTTACGACAATTGTATTAGCGCGGTGTCAATAGCGATGTAGCACGATTTTGTCTCAAAGGGAAGGGAAGGACAACTAAGTACCGTTAGGTCAAGTGCCCCTATTAGATACCACGTTTAAAAGAGTGATCGCCGACATTGTAGGACCTATATTTCCACTTAGAGATCGGAAGAACCGATATATGTTAACTCTCGTACATTCCGCCACTTGATACCCAGAAGCCATACTTTTGCCATCGATCGAAACCGAACGTGTAGCCGAAGCGCTTGTAGAGATTTTCAGCAGGGTCGGAATGCCCGAAGAGATTCTTACGGATTGTGGCGCGCAATTCACCACAGATCTTATAGCCGAAATTAGTAGGTTGTTGTCCCTTAAGCAGTTACGAACAACACCATATCACCCTATATGCAATGGATTAGTAGAGAAATTCAATGGAACGTTAAAACAAATGCTACGACGAATGTATGCAGAAAGAAATAGGGATTGGGACATATATCTTAACGCAGTTCTGTTTGCGTATATCAGGTTCCTCAAAAAAGTTTCGGCCTCTCCCCGTTTGAACTATTTATTATACGGTAGGACAGTTCATGGTCCTATGCGTATTCTACGCGACCAATGGTCAGACGAAGTCACGAACGAGTAGGTTAAGCCCAGTTGCCATTACGTGGTAGATTTGCAAGAAAGGTTAGAGAAAACGTGTCGGATGGCACAAGACGAGCTCGCGAAATCTAGTCGAAAGTACGCGAAGTATTACGACCGCGGAGCGAGATTTAAGAAATTTAATGTTGGCGATCGAGTGTTGGTGCTTCTCCCCACAAATAAATACAATCTGTTTATTCCAGGGGAAAGGACCATACGAAGTCAAAATGGTTAATGACGAAATGGACTAAATCATTGACATGGACGGTAGGTCCAAGCTATTTCACGCAAATATGCTGAAACGTTACGTAGAAAGACCTGTTCAAACAGTTGATAAAGGGGTCTTGAACGTAATATATACTGCGGTCATAGAAGATCAATCGTGCGATTGATCAGAATTCGTCCCTAGTACTGAAATTCCCCTTGAATACCCCATCGACGTAGGGAAATAGGGTATATATCTGATCAGTGTGTGCCTAGATTTACCTGAGGGTCAGCACACATAGATTATGGTGGTTTTGTCCAAATATTGATGTATTTACGGACAGACCAGGCCGTACTGGGTTGATTCAACACAAGATAGAGTTGAACACTTAGGACCGATCTGGATTAAAGAATATCAATGACCCTTTAATGCGCGGAAGACGGTCAACAAAGAAGGGGGTAAAGTGTTAGATCAAGGAGTGGTCCAACCTTCCAGTTTGCCAGATTCGTCCCCCGTTGTATTAGTCAGAAAGAAAGACCGGACGAACCGGTTTTGCATTGACTTTCGGCAGTTGAACAAAATCAATGTCTTTGACTCCGATCCCATGCCAGACATGGAAGACTTGTTCTCAAATCTAGCAAGGCACCAAGACAGTTCGAAATTGGATCTCACCAAAGGATATTTGCGGGTACCAACCGCTGATAATGGCCGCGGATAAACTGCATTCGGGGCTCCCAAAGGTCTATTGTTAAGTGGCATGGAAAAAGTTGACAGCTTCGTAGATGATATCGTCGTCTATAAGTATACCTGGCAAGAACATATTAGAGAATTAATTGATCTGTTTGATGGAATTTGCATGGTTAATCTCGCAGATAGACCCACCAAAGTGAACTTGGAACGCTTGCGTTATCTTGTAAGTGGTTTATTTCAGTTGAAAACTCACCCAGCCAAAATAGGAGCAATCAGTGATGCCCTCAGACCATTGCCCAAGAAACAAGTAAGATCTTTCGTTGGGTTAACAGGATTTTATAGGAAATTTGTTCCCGATTTTGCGGCTATTGCCAGCCCATTATCAGGCTTGACTAGGAAAGGGCAATCGAATAAAGTTCACTGGGGTGTGTGCCAGGAAAAAGCCTTTAACACTTCAAATGGGAAACTTATAAGTGGCGTCAGTTCCCTGGGATGTGTGCCAGGGAAAAGCGTTTAACGCTTTAAAGGGGAAACTTGTAAGTGCACCAATCCTAAAGTTGGCAGAACCGAGGAAACAGTTTGTGCTCATGACTGATGAATCCGATACGGGTCTAGGGGCAGTTTAGTTACAGGAGCAGCACAGGATGAAAGTGCCCGTTGCCTATGCATGTAGGAAATTGCTCCCTCGGGAGAAAAGCTTCTCCGTGATTGAAAAGGAGTGCTTAGCCTTAGTATGGAGGATAGGAAAATTCCACATATATCTTCTCGGGAGGAAATTATTCTACAAACGGACCATCAGCCGCTCTAATACTTGAACAAAACAAAGGTCGCCAAAGCAAGATTGATGTTTTGGGCGTTATCTTTACAACCGTATAGTTTCCGAATCGAGGCTATTAGAGGGTCGGAAAATGTGGGTGCTGGTTTATTAAGCAGTGTGTAAATGTTTTAATTCACATTCCGTGACTTTCTAAAACTGTTGAAACTTTTTTCAAAGGCGATTTATTGTCACGGAATTTTATTAATCTACCGTTTCATTTATATTATATACATGTACTCGGGTTTCGTTTTTTTTGTACAGCGTTACCCGAGGATAAGTTTTGTCTATCGCATATTCCGAAACAGTGAGTTCGGTTCATCCTATGCTACACGAACGAAGTGCTTCTGATGGAAAAATCGATATTCTTCAAGCGCACAGACAATGTAGGGCTACATAGTCCGTGTATATATTACCACACTGCAGAGTAAAATATCAAAGTCTTGTCATTGAGCAGTCTACCTTAACGACTCGCGATCTCTAGCTGTATAGGTATGTGAATTATATATTATGTGAATTATATATTAGTTTCCTATTTGTATTATAGGACATAATTATTGTACTACCACGTTTTTTAAAATAATTTTTGGTAACTGATATATTTTGTATATTGCAATGGTATAGTCTATATCCTGATTTACTTGATTCTGATTTAACAGAATGATTTATATTTGCAATAACGTTGCATTTAGTAAGGGACGTTTAGTGCTATAAGATTCTTATCAGACACAGGTTCACCTCTGAAACTGCTTATCGCTTTGTATAGCTGTCCCAGTGATATAATTTGCATAACAGTTTTACAATCCATAACGTCATTACGTGTTATTTATTATTCATGCTCATGTCATTTGTAGTACACGAATTTGGATATATTTTCAGATAACTGAGTGAGTGATCAACCAGCTGTAAATCTGATTGATTGACTGGTTGATAATGGTGGAATGTTTGACCACTGATTAACTGGTGGGTTGACTGATCAGTGACTTATTGATGGTTGATTGACTGGTATCCAAGTGCTGTGCTGGGAGAGTGACGGAGTGATATGATGTATCTCCATATATGCGATTGTAGCTGTTGTTTAGCCGTGGGCTAATTTCTGTTCTGTTATTACCAGTGTGCTACTGTCGGGGAGGACGTTGGCCAGAAGAAAACGAAGATTGTCAATTGGTAAGGAACCAAGGCTCCTGGACCAACGGGTTTGCAGAGAACAAAGGATTGTACGGGTCTTTAGGCAGACTAGGAGGGGCGGACCATTGGTGGTGGCTCCTCAACCTCCCATCATAGCGTTGGGGCTGAGTAGATATTTCGCATTTCATTTTTTGAATGAAAAACTCATACATTTTATTATCTGAGTAAAGCATATCGTATTTCATTGAACCATGTCATGTATTATTATCTGTGTGAAAATTGTCTACGTCTACGTGAATCGTTTGATTTCACTGTGTGTAATCATTTTGAATCGTAAATCTCTGTACTATTTAAAGTTCTTTTCTTACATTACATTATCAAGTTGTGCATATTATGTTAATTGCCCAATGTTTGGATCTTGTATGAATTGAACACAATCTTTTCCAATGAATCATTCATGAATAAAGATTGTATTTGTGTTACCATAACTAGTTTTCTTCGTTATAATCCGACCCCACCCCAGTTATCTTGTTATTGAAATAAATATTAGAGAACTCATTACGGGTGTCAATTAAGAAAAGGATTGCAGTAACTTCTTCAGTCCGAAATATCACCTATAAATTTGCTTGTAAGTCATGAATTTAACTGCTTTATTGCGTTATTCTGTTTGCATGTTAAACATAATAGGTAATTCGCAAAATAGTTTTAATTCAAAATAAAAATGTCAAGCTTGTGTACAGGTTCTGTGAAATTATACATTCAACCTAAATCTAATATCATTTACTTTGATTTTGTATGGATTACATGTAAATAATGCACTCTTTTCGTACATAACGTGTGGTGTGGTAAAATATTCACATATTATCTGGTAGAGAATAATAGTATTTCCTTATTTGAAAGACAACATAAAGATATCTATTTCGTTATTATTCATCATAGTGTTGTCGTCAGTGAGAAGAAATATGTTCATCAGAAAATATATCTATCGCTAAGCATCTCAACAAAAATGACTACATCAGCAACTATGATTGGAGGAGCAATAGGTAACGGCCTTGCACTTACCAGAGGCAGCTATATGTTTATGCTATTTGATTTTAATGGATCTGATGACAACACAATTAAACACGACAAAATGTTAAGAAGAGTACCAGAAACAAACTGCAAAATTGAATAAATAACATCAAATACACTCGAATAACGGAACGAAAGAGTGATAATACAAGGTTTGGTGAGTCAGTACTTACACAACCTTGACCTCGCTTTTTCAATGTATGTGTCTCCTAATCGTGATGATGGTATACATGATGATTTTATCTATCATGATAGTGGCACTGGAGGTTCGCACAGCAAAGCTGCTAAGGAAAAACATGAAGATCAGAAGCAATTAAACATGTTTTTACCAATCATCTGATAGCATGTAAGATACGAGAACAATGACGTTACCTATGATATCTATGTAGGTGCATATGATGCTTGCAAACGTCTTAATCGTGCCTGCTAAAGGTTGCACGGAAGGTGCACGTGGATTGTAGCAGGCAACGGTTTAGTTTTAGCACAGTAAATAGCAAATATATCAACGTATAATAAATATATTGTTCAGGACTTGTTTTGTGAACAAAGAAATTATTCATAACTTAGTACGGTAAGTCTTAAAATGGTTGGCACTGATATTCATTGCATCTGGCTTAATTAGGTTTTTCATTGCCTTTGGTATGCGCTTTTCTTCGTAAGGTGATGCATATACTTTGTCAATGTGATCACGGTTGTCGTCATGCGTAGACGATGCTACTTTATCAATGTTGATCCACAGCTCTTAGTCTGTGCAGTTTGCAGTTGGATTACACTTACAAGGGAGTACATACGGTAGGTAATCACGACAGTGATTATAGTGTAAATAAAGATGACATGTCTCGTCCTAACGCTAGCGAACAACATTCAGTAGTGCTGTTTTACGTAATCTAAAAAAAAGGTGCATACATTAGATGTTACCTTCCTTGGATGGTAAAATTCTTCTTGATCAGTCTGCAGGTGTGCAATCATATTCATAATTGCAAGTGAATTGTTTGTGTACCCTACCCATTAAATCTACTTACACACGAAAGTTTGTCTTATCCAACCTTTTAAGGATACTTAGACGTTATTTTTTCCTGTCTTATCTTTATAATCTTAAGTAATTTCTTGATGCATTCTATGGTCTAATATTCTATATGGTAAAAGTGTTTCTTTTACCTCAGGTTATGCTGAATAATTATGTACGTGTATAAACATTGTATTTTCCAAATTATGTACCGTGACCGCTCCGATGGCCTAGTGGTTAGAGAATCCGCCTCGGATGCGGGAGGTCTAGGGTTAGATCGCCATCCGAGTCATACCAAAGACTTACAAAAATGGTACTAACAGCTTCCTCGCTTGGCGCTCAGCATTACGAGGTTAGTGTTAGGACTGGTCGGCCTGGTGTCAGGATAATGTGACTGGGTGGGACATCATGCTACACGTCTGCGACTCTTGTCCATCCGCCTTGCCACTGCTGCAGGTCCTGTCAACATCCTCAGTGTCTACACCCCAACCCTGACGTCTTCAGAAGACACAGAGGGTCGGTTATATGGTCAACTCGACGAACAGATCAAAGTACACCCTAAAGATGGGCCACTATTCCTCTTCGGTGACTTGAATGCCAGAGTAGGTCTGGACCACGAGTCATGGCCTACCTACCTCCGACATCATGGCACTGGAAAGACCAACGAAAACGGTCACAGAATGATGAAGCTGTGCACCTACCATGACCTGTGCGTTACAAACACATTCTTCAAGGGTAAACCACAACACAAACTGTCATGGAAACACCCCAGGTCTCATCGCTGTCACCAGCTCGACTTGATCATCACCAGGCGCTCTGCCCTAAACAGTGTCCTCTCAACCAGAAGCTACGACAGTGCTGACTAAGACTTCGATCACTGCCTCGTGATCAGCAGGGTGCGTCAATAGCCAAACACACTACACTACTCAAAACCAAGAGAAAGAGGTCGCCCTCGCATCAACACTGCGCATATGTCGGTCCCCTCCAAAGTAGATGAGAATGTGTCCGCCTTGGACCAAGCTCTCCAGGACCTGCCAGAGCACGATTCCACAGCCAAATGGAAAGCCATGACGGGTGCCATCTACAGCACATGTCCACGTTTGCTAAGAAGGAACTGCGCAGTCAGGACTGGTTCAACGCACACATTACAAGGCTGGAACCAATAATCGAGGATAAACGAAAGGCCTTCATAGCTTACAAAAGTGCCCCAGTGAACGGACGCTTGCTGAAGAATCACCCAACGCATCGCTAGACAATGCGCGAACGAGTGCTGGCAGATATGTGTGAAGGAATTCAGCGCAGTACCGAGTCTCGAAACATCCAAGGTATGTACAGTGATATCAAGAAGGCTCCATGCCCTATATTGAAAGGGGTTGTTACCCTGAAATCTCAGACGGGAGGGAAGATCACAGACCGTGAGCAACAGTTGGCCAGATGGGTGTAGCACTATTCAGAGCTAATCTCGCGAGAAGCGTCAGTCACTGTTACGGCCCTTAGCAGCATACAGAAACTGCCCAACATTGGTGGAGCTCCACAAAGTGCTCACCTTAGAGGAGCTCAGCAAAGCCATTGACTCCCCCCCCCCAACGACAAAGCACCAGGTAGCGACAGCATCCCGCCTGAAGCTATCAGACCTGGGAAACCGACACTGCTTTAACCGCTGAAGGAGCTACTCTTCCTCTGCTGAGAGGAAGGAGCAGTCCCGCAAGACATGAGCGACACCACCATTACGACCCTTTGCATAAAAAAGGGCGACGGCATTAACTGTAACAATTACAGAGGGATCTCGCTCCGAAGCATCGTTGACAAAGTGTACGCCTGCATCATACTCAGCAGGCTTCAGCTGCTTGTGGAACGTGTGTACCGGGAATCTCAGTGCGACTTCAGAGCAGGCAGGTCTGCACAGATCTTCTCCCTCCGACAACTCCAAGAGAAGAGCAGAGAGCAAGGTCAGCCACTTTATATGATTTTTATCGACCTCACTAAGGCCTTTCACCTGGTCACCAGTAATGGCCTATTTGAACTTCTCAGTAAGATCGGCTGACCTCCAAAACTCCGCAGCATGATAATCTCTTTCCACGCCGATATGAAGGAAACAGTTCTGTACGATGGATATTCCTCAGACTCCTTCGAGCTCTAACTTGTCCCCGTAGCGTAATGGAAAGATGGCGCTGATGCCAAATAAAATGTAAATTTTCTTAGTATCACCCAGATCCAGTAAAAACACGCTTTTTAACACATACCCCCACATGCTCGAAAAAAATCAGCTTTACCGAAGTTTCTGCACGAAGTTTCAGAGATTTGTTTTCTAGCCGATTACTGTAATGAGGAAGAGTGATTCTTATTTAAATATAACTATGTTTAACCTCGCTGATCTCACGTCCGAAAATATATGCCGACATTAATTACTCACTCAGGATTTACAAGCTCGTGACCTTGGTAGACTGCAATGAAGCCCAGGACGCGGATACGAAGGCATACCTGATAAAATCATAGCTAAAAACAGCGTTGAATTTGTCGAAATATACATAAAAGTTATAGCGATAACGACTTTATGGTTAAAGCAAAATCTGAATACCACGTTAAATACCCAGCAATTCATGTCTTTCACCCAGAAATTAATGATTGGCCATTTTTCCATTACAGAACTGATCACACTGGAAATAAACCCAATTAATTGTGAAATACTGGATGACAAACGTTAGAGAAGTCTATATGAATCCAATGTTCCTAATGACATCTTCGTCAACGTATTACTGTCCTTTGCTTGCTGAGTCCTGCCGCATTTTACTGCTTATTTGTGTGAGTTCTGAAACGCCCGACCACGCATTTTCACACTGCAGTTCTATACATTAGACGATATAATATAATAGCAGTGACTCATTTTGAATTTGCCCAAACTTCCGCCGACAGCAGGTGCAATCACTAATTGGAGACAAAAGACCTTTTTATTTTATTGTAAGCATAGATCATAATTGAAACGCTCACACCATACAGGGTGATTTCTTCTACTATTTAATCACAGCCAACCTTCCGGTCTTCGTCAATCGTGCTACTAACACAGAACCACATGACCAGGTAGTGTTTTCTGATGCCACGGGAGACATCAAAAACTAAGACGTGGAGGACTCTGCTATCCTCGTCAACCAGATTCGTGAACCAGTGGTACAACGGTTATCGTCTGCGTAGTCTGTTGTGTCCTTTGAAATCATCATCAATGGATTGACTCTGCGAGCGTAGCTAGCAAGGCCGAGGATGGTCGTGGCGACGGTATCGTGCCAGCACTCAGCTTGCTTGTTATCTCTCATCGCTCTGTTTTTCACAAATGCCACATCGTCCGTAATCTGTACTGTCCGCATTTGTGTGTTTGCCGACAACCTTGTTAATGACTCCGACAGGGTGAAAATAGTGCGAGGTGACCTGCACATGCAGCAGCACTTAAAGACACTTGGGGCTCGCTAATGAAAGGGGTCCCAATGTTGAGGACGGGATCTTTCACGTCTAGAACAATGCTCTTGCAAGATATATGTTGCCTTGCAACCATATTCTAACATGGCGAGGGGCTAAGACCTGTACCCATAGAGTTTTAAACGACAGACTAAACCATGGCGGCGAAAGCATCGCTCGATTCGGACGGCATACTCGTGGTCTTAGCGAATATGGTGAAGTTTTCATCGGCAGGCCGAACCATAGCTGAGAATATTTGCCGCCTTGACTATGGCTTGGACAAAATCACACATCCTTTATCATTGTGTACACAACAAACCGGTGAGTGACTCGTACTTGGGGGTGTCATTGATAATTGCAGATCCTGCCCTGGGAGATGAATGCATGCTGAAAATAAGTGCAGCTTTTCAGCACTCTTATATACTTAAAACAGAGGACAATCTCGGATGTAAAAGCCAACGGTGAACGTCTCGTCGCAGAAGTCGAGAGAATTGCCATGTCGGTCTGTCAGCTTATTGATACTGGGATTTTTCCAAGGCATGCAGTTGAGTGTGAAAGGTGCAAAGAGCAAGAACCGGCCTGTACTCTTGCCCAGTATAAAGTTATGCACATAGCCAGAACTATGCTTGTATTTGGTGTTCGAGTTCACGTCATTACATGTTAGATAAATATAGAAATCGTAGTATTGATTAGCTCTGTGCCGGGAGCCCTGGTCAAACAATGACGTTCGCGGTCTACCGTGGAGGGCCATCCAAAGATCTGGCGGAGGCTTGGGTTTGAGACGTCGACGCGATAGGCCTTATAGCTGACTTCTGTCACTGAGGAGAATATTGGGCCATTGGCAACAATGTGTTGTAGTTACCAGAAGTAGTAGACTATGAGACAAAATAGCGTAATCTCGAGCGTAATCCTTTCGAGTCTCAATTGGCGTCGAAAGTTTACGTCAAACGCCGGCTTTTTCTCTGCCCCCTGACAGCATATGTGGTCCGGCGGGATAGAGAGGGAGGAAGGCAGGGCGATAAGCTCCTGAATGGCCCGAAGGCGGGATGATATGTCCTCACCTATATGTTTTAGTTGTTTTGCACTTGTGTAATTTTTGCGGGTGACCATTCATCGTCCCAACAGTACATAGACGATAGTTGCTATTCCTACGTTAATATCAGATATATTTCATTGTGTGGTACTAAAAACGCGATATTTTAACGAGTGGCGCAACGCCTCGATTAAAATATGTCATGTTTTTTTGTACCACGAAGGTGAAATATATCCGGTATTAACGTAGGAAAATACAATTTTCTTTTTATTATATACTTTTTTCCTTGTTTTAATCCCCAAACGGATCACTTTCTACTACCCATGATAAAAATAAATTCCTAATAACTAATATAACGATGACAGCGAGAGTAAATAGATATCAATACATGATTTAATTTCAGTTTTCACATTTCATTTATTAATTGGTTTCTGTTATAACATATGTACTTTAATGAGACTTATTACATATAAAAATGTAGCAAAAAAGGCTAACTTTGAGTGTCAACAATCTTTTATTTACACCGCATGCGCAAACTGAACCATGACTTCATCAGATAAATTTAGCCCGATTCGAAAAATTGAACTGTCATAACAAGTATAAAAATTTGACAAATGGTACGTACAATGCTGAACAAATGTAAAAAATTAAAAAATATTAGCTTTACGGAAGATTTATTCTGATTCAGTGTGCTAAGGGAAGTGTTCTTTGGTTTAATCTATATATTGAAACTTAGCTGCCATGTTATAAAGTTTGTTCTTAGGGTTTAAGAGAATGCCTATGTGGATTATTTTTATGCATGACGTCATTATGCGTTTGCGTCACTCCCTCTTAATTCGTAACAAGCTACGTAGGAAATATTCTGTTTATGTCTTTGAAAAAGGAAAATGTATCAAATGATGAATAAACAAGCACAAACACACGCATGGACAGAGGCGCAAAAGAGGATTACATTGATATTTTGCCATTATTGGTTTGTTTTTATTCGAACATTAGAGGAGTCAAGCATCAAACGAAATTCCGTTCGATGAGCTATGTTATCCGTTCTAAGCTCTATTTGGAATTAGGGACGTTGTGTGGTGACTAGATCCTAAATTAGAAGATACAGAAATAGTAGTTCGAAAATTTCTTTCAACAGCGATATTTTATAAGGTAGTATGAAAAGGTAGGCAATCAGTCAATTTACACATTATTTGCATAGTACAAATGTCGATCGGTCGTTTTCTGGTCAAATGACACAGTTTTCTTGTCAAATAGTTTGCTAAAACATATTTTCCAAGCATTATCATAATTTTAATTAGCATTCCAACTTTTTGACGTCTCGGTAAAAAGCTGAAACAATCTCGGGCTGCTTACATACACTAAATTTACAAGTTTACATTTGTACTGTATAAACCGTTCATCACAGTCTGTATTTGGGTTTGCATGGAAATATTTGTCGTGCGTCGAAATTGGTGCTAAATTAAATAGTTTTACCAGCTGAAATAGTAACGTCTGATTCAAAGACAAGCTTTGGATTGTATGGAAAAGTTTGTCTCAAAGACAAGTCTTGCGCTGTATGATAAAGTTTGATTCAAAGATAAATCTTGTATTGTATGGTAAAGTTTGACTCAACGACAAATCTTGTATTGTATGGTAAAGTTTAGTTGATAGACACGCCTTGCATGGTATGATAAAGTACAAAAAGGTATCCAAAAGTACAGAGCAGTCAGACCATTCATATAACCCTGCGAATCACTAATTTCCACTTCAAGTCGATGGAGGTGTGGTTGTCTGATTTCTTTAGACGTGTCAGTTATGACACCACTAAAATAGTAGGAGAGTATGACATATAATTTATTCAACTGTGCACCCGCTCGTGTGCTATTGGCAACGCATTACGTTTAAAAGATAACGAATCGAGACAAGTACAACAATATCATATAAATAATTTTGATACACCTATATATTAAATGACATAAATGTTACTTAGCATTCCTACTAATTTGTATACCTCAAAAACGTTGAAAACTACACGTTTAGATCTTAATTGGGATTCGGTATTTTTCCATTAGAACTCTATTATCCATATGAGTTGAGCTAATTGTATGATATATATATATATATATATATATATATATATATATATATATATATATATATATATATATATATATATATATATATATATATATATTTGCACATTTGCTAACTGAATTACGAGTATACCGTGTTTAAAACGATCCATATAACCATTATGTTACAGAGCATAATCCTAATGCGAATGTCGTGATACACGGTTTGAGTTCATTACTGAATATTGTGCGATGCACTTGATGCCTTTACAACATGAGAATGTTGACATGCGCACTATGTACTCTAGGCCCGGAATCATCTGTCCTTTACGTCAAACAACCTATTAAGCAAACATAATAGGAATGAGCCGTTTATCAAATAATGACAAAAATCATTCAAATTCCATAAGCTGTATCATAATGTCAAGTGTGTTGGAGACGACCTTGTAGAGTGGAGTGTACTGGATGACTTGGAATCTCTAGTTCATCAGGTACCTATGCGTTTCTGGATCATCAGCTGTAACTATGATTGAATCTGATCCAAACCACACCATGGGAAATAAAGCAATGAAACCAAAGTTACAGCTTAATCACTAATTGCAATAACGATGCAGTTGACGTCAAAGAAGATATTTTCAGCTTTTTTAAATAAATGTTAGTGCAACTCTTCAACTAAGACCGAGAACTGTACCGATATACATAATACAGTCTAATATCATAATTTAACCTTTAAATTCTTTTAAATTTTAATTTTGATTACAGAAGTCGGAATCTCTTCATTTTATTAACATAACTCTTGACTCTACATTGCATACAATTATTCCATTTCCTCTTTGTTAAGAATAAGATGGCATTTTTAAGGGCAATAGTGATGCACTAATAAAACAGAGCATCTATATAGCAACACGTGACACATAGGTAGGAGACGAATGGGTATCTCGAAATACATTACTTTGATTAGTATGTTATCGTACAACGGAAGTTATCAGAATGTATAAATTGCAAAGTTCACATACTGTATTAAAATAGAAAAATAAGTAATAGGGAGGCAAATTGTTGCATACATCTATCGACATCTATCGACATGGTCTATTAAAGAGGAATAGTACACTATTTACAACAAACACGTCATTGATAAATTCTAACACTGTACCAACAGATATACTAAACTGACATTCTCCTGACAGAACAAATAAATAATTAAATAAAATAAATGAAAAAACGGACACAGATGAAGATACGTTTAGGCTCTAAATAACAGTGAGGAATTTCACGATAAACGTTATTAATATTCAAGTATTTAATGAAACAAGATGATAGAGAGACCACGATATCCAGTTTCTTCCGATGACACAGTCTTATCGCAAACCTATATGGAAACATCGTGTAGCGGCAGTGAAGTCGCAACCGCCCAAGCAAGCCCCAGTTTAAAATTTATGCATCAGAGAAACTGCCATCTTGATAATCAGAGTCCATTATAAATGTTGCTGCTGAACAAGGTGATGTAGTTACTCTAGACGCATTATATTAAAACTACAAAAATGTAAAGACTACTCATTAAAAGTACAACTAAATAAAACAGTTACATATAACAGTTATATATATATATATATATATATATATATATATATATATATATATATATATATATATATATATATATATATATATATATATATATATATATATCATAACTAGAAGAGAGGTCGGTACAGAACCCTTCAGAGATTTAAAATTCAGCTGGATCCTACATCCAGTCCCATGGGAGCAAATTAATCAAATCACAGATATACAATTAGTGGTCGTGCCCAAAAGGATGAGTATTAGAAACTGCAGATGTGACACAAGGCAAATATGGCTAAAGAGAAAATCAATTTTATTCAGTTGTTTTTTGTTGTATTTTGTTTTTGTTTTTTTTTTTGTTTTTTGCGAAACCTACCGTGTATCAGATTCTTTCCTATGTTTACTTTCTTCTTTAAGCAAAAACTAACACGCCACTATAAATTGCATAAACTCCCAGTAATAACGAATGCACACAGACTTCGCAAGTAGTGCAGTGCTATCGAACATCTAACTTAGAATCCAAAACTAATTTCCTTTTTTTTTTGCAAATTACACCTGGATGTTTGGTCCTATTATGCGAAACATTCATTAATTTTTATTCATTTTTAACGCGTGTGATTGTGTGTGTGTGTTTGTGTGTGTGTGTGTGTTTATACACACAAATACCTACATTATGCATGTGTGTGAGAGAGGGTTTATACACAGAAAAACCTACAGCGTGCATGTGTGTGAGAGGGTTTATACACATAAAAACTTACAGTGTGCATGTGTGTGAGAGAGGGTTTATAACAGAAAAACCTACAGTGTGCATGTGTGTGAGAGAGGGTTTATGCACAGAAAAACATAGTGTGCATGGGTGTGAGAGAGGATTTATACACAGAAAAACCAATAGTGCGTATGTTTGTGAGAGAGGGTTTTTTACCCAGAAAAACCTAGAGCGTGCATGTGTGTGAGAGAGGGTTTATACAGAGAAAAACCTACAGCGTTTATGTGTATGAGAGAGGGGTTTTACGCAGAAAAACCTACAGCGTGCATGTGTGTGTGAGAGAGGGTTTATACACAGAAAAACCTAAAGTGTGCATGTGTGTGAGAGAGAGTTTATACACAGAGAAACCTGCCGTGTACATGTGTGTTAGAGAGGGTCTATAAACAGAAAAACCTACAGCGTGCATGAGTGTAAGAGAGGGTTTATACACAAAAAAACATAGTGTGCATGGGTGTGAGAGAGGGTTTATACACAGAAAAACCTACAGCGTTTATGTGTGTGAGAGAGGGGTTTTACGCAGAAAAACCTACAGCGTGCATGTGTGTGTGAGAGAGGGTTTATACACAGAAAAACCTAAAGTGTGCATGTGTGTAAGAGAGAGTTTATACACAGAGAAACCTGCAGTGTACATGTGTGGTAGAGCGGGTCTATAAACAGAAAAACCTACAGCGTGCATGCGTGTGAGAGGGTTTATACACAGAAAAACCTACAGCGTGCATGAGCGTGAGAGAGGGTTTATACACAGAAAAACATAGTGTGCATGTGTGTGAGAGAGGGTTTATACACAGAAAAACCTACAGTGTGCATGTGTGAGAGAGAGTTTATACACAGAGAAACCTACAGTGTGCATGTGTGAGAGAGAGTTTATACACAGAGAAACCTACAGTGTACATGTGTGTTATAGAGGGTTTATACACAGAAAAACCTACAGCGTCATGTGTGTGTGAGAGAGGGTTTATACACAGAAAAACCTACAGCGTGCATGTGTGTGAAAGAGGGTTTAGGCACAGAAAAACATAGTGTGCATGTGTGTGAGAGAGGGTTTATACACATAAAAACATAGTGTGCATGTGTGTGAGAGAGGGTTTATACACAGAAAATCATAGTGTACATATGTGTGAGGGAACACAGCGAGGGAGTGATTTATGATTTTAAAAAAGAGTCATATGTACTACTTGTGCCCTGTATTTTCGCTTAATCGAGATAGCTAGATTCAGTGTTTCTTTATTGCAACAGTGTTTGAGTACATCTCCGTAACATTTCTTGCTAGTACGCAATGAACTTTTCTTTAACGTGTGCGTAATAATGATCAACTGCAACTGAATACGTGTATAATGTTTATAAACTATAGTTGTTGTTGTTGTTGTTGTTATAGGGTTTAACGCCATTCTTCTGCACACGATAGGCTATACATGGCGGCCAGTATTAATGGTGGAGGAAGAACTCGGGGAAAACCCCAGAAAGAACCACCGACCCACGAGAAGCTACTGGCAAACTTTCACACACACCCACATTAGCCGAATCCGAGACTCGAACCCACGCGGACAAAGGTAATATAAACTATAGTAGCGTCAAGTATACTTTCCTACAAAATCATCATGCTGGTAGATGACAAATTTCTGACTCAAAATAAAGTACGTTCCTGAAAGGCAAGCGACAGGTCGAACAGCTGTATGAAAACCAACAATGCCATTATTAGAAGTAAATATCCATTAGGTAGACTGATGCATCCATTGCATATATGTTTGTGTTTGCTAATCCTGCATTTGTGGATGTAGGAGACCAGAATGAATCGTTAAGTTTTTGTTTTGGATATCTAAATTGATAATTCGTGTTTCCACTGTCGAAGAGATTATATAGCTCGAAACATCGGGAGGCCTTTTTTAATTTGAGCCGATATATATATATATATATATATATATATATATATATATATATATATATATATATATATATATATATATATATATATATATATATATACATACATACATACATGTATGTGTGTGTGTACGTATCAATATTGGTATATGTATATGCATATGTAATGTCTACATGCGTATATTTATATATGGGTGTGTATGTGAATGTATACATAAGTATATATCTTTAATATTGATAGAATGTTTGTACAGACGATAGATTTGCTTTACTATATCTATCAAGCATGTCAACCTCAATGCTAGAAACAAAGTAAACGTATATGTATATACTTGCTGATATCCAATCGTCTAAATGCAGATAAAGTTCATCGTTGTTGTTATTATTATTATTATGTAAACGGAAAGAAAATCCATGGTGCATGAAAAATAGTAATCTGAGTTTTGTTTGACCTTTCCCAGGGTTGAAGATAATTGGACCGCTATGCCTGTTGCGAGAACTGAGTCAACCCTAAATCCTATCTGCTCTATTTCGATTCATCATCGTCCCTTTAAAAGCAAACGCACAATCTAATTAACATCGAGATATATACATCATTTCAAACGGGCGTGAACGGTCAAAGACAACTCGCACTAGAAAAGAACACCTATACAACTTCCACCTCCATGTACCTTGTGCCAGTGGTGATTTCAAATGTAACTTTCATGAAAATTTATACAAACGTTTCCGTGAGCACTATAACCTTCTTTTCGTCGATAGTAATTAGTACCCTTCAAGGACATTCCGTGTCATTTAGACAGAACTTGATACGACTGGCCGGCATTTATATGGAGTTTCGCACATGAAATAAGATACAATGCCGTCCGATATATCCATTCACCAATGAGTGTCTGGCGTACTTTCGTGGATAAATCAAATATCAGTATGCTTTAGAACGCTTCCAAATGTAGCTACGTACGTATAAAATAGAACATTCCATAAATCATATATTTAATAGATCCTTATAACTAAAACGAGGATTCTTGTGAGTCCCAACTGGCTATATGCAATGATTCTGACTGATGCAAAACTATTGTAAAATTATCAGGTATCTGAAGCGTGTGATTTGCATGATTTGGATTTGTAACTAGCTTTAACAATTTTTCAATCACACAGTACGATGTCTGCAGTGTGGCAGTTTATAGTGATGTCTAGAATTTGGGGAATCATGCTGCATGATGTCCCACCCAGTCACATTATCTTGACACAGGCCGACCAGTCTTAACACTTGCCTCCTAATGCTGAGAGCCAAGTGAATCATCTGCTAGTACCATTCTTATGTCTTTGGTATGACTAGGGTTTGAACTCACGACCTCCCGCATCTGAGACGGACGCTCTAACCACTTAGGCCATCGGAGTGATCCTGTGTCTAAAGCAACTAGTGAAGAAAGAATGAGTCGTGGGTGTATCCAGAGAGAGAGAGAGAGAGAGAACGAGAGACAGACAGACAGACAGAGCGTGTGTGTGTGTGTGTTTGTGTTGACGGGCTAGACAAGCAAGTAAGAAATCTGTTCAAAGGAACATCTGGCGGCGGTTCAATGGACGAAGCACCAAGAAGAACCTGCATTTTTAGTACTTCCATGGCATGATTTTAACCATTCAGCTGTAAAGAATACATACTCTAGGAAACTTGCTGGGGTTTTGTGCTAATTACTAGAGGGTGTGCGTGTCCTCTTAGCTCCCCCTCCAGTCTCTAGCCTCTGAAGAATAATTCAGTATATTTCCTACGTTCACATGAAGACCAAGGGGACAAGAGAAAGCCAGACGTACCATGCGGGTCTCGCTTGAGGTCCTTGTGGACAATACATGGTTCCACATCCTACGTGAGTCTGGTCTGAGGTCGTTGTTGACAAGAAAAGTCAAACGTCCTATGTGAGTCTGGGCTGAGGTGGCTGTTGACACGAAGACGTCAAACATACTATGTTCAGTATGAGCAGCAGAGGGGCTGTACAGACCGAAACTTTTTGCACAATAAACCCCTCCAGGAAACTATTCCTCGATAGAGGGCTTATTTCGACGAAATAAACCCTTCTATTCAGAATACAGGACAAAAAAAAATGTCCCCCGAAAACTCGAAGAGTTTCCAGGGACAAACTCGTTGAGTTTGCACTGACAACTTGGGTTACTTCAATAAATCTGAAACAGTTTCCGTGGCGGGGTCGTTATTGAAAAATCCATGGGTCGGGTCCATCCCCTCTGCTGCTCTGGGAAATGAGTTTCCAAGGAAAAACATTTTTATGTTGCAAATAGTGTATCAAGTCCAATACGGTATCTTGTTCTGGGATCGTGTAAATTTATTGTCACAAATCCGTGAGGTTTTCTTTGAGCATGACTGAAGAAATTTTTAAATTTATTTAAATCCATATCGCCACCACACCAGGTTTGATGAATATTTCTCAGTGTATGTGTATCAACTCCATTGAATATCGCAAGAAGATTACAATTATCCCTGATTACTTTAGGAATTTGTGTATAACGCTGAGTAACATAAATCACATCAGTGTTTTTGTGACGTCCCCGGGAAAATATTCTTGCGGGATTTTTTTGCTTGTCCAACATAACATCATCATACACTACTAGGTTGTTAATTGATTCATCAAGATCCTCGACGCTGGGGGCTTCTTCGATATCAGTGATAAATTCAACAACATCCTCACCGTCTTTACTCAGCGCGCTTGCACTCTCATTAAAATCTTTTATAACGTTATAGCATCGTTGATCATCTACAGATGGAGCTATCAAATACAGTTTATCCCATTTCATCCACTTCATTATCAAGTTCAGCAACAGCTGTGTTTTACCTGAACCGGATGGCCCAATTATAATCGCGCGGATAGAGTTTGGTAGCACTGAATTATGCTTAACTGGCTCTTTCTTTTTTGTCGCAGAAAAATCTGTAATTTCCATTTGTATATAAAGAATAATAATTATGGATCTATATTGTGTGAAGTGTAAGGCACGAACCCCTACGAATGATCTAACAACCATTACAACAAAAAATAACAGACAAGCACTTTCTGGTAAGTGTACGCGATGTGGCACAAAAAAATTTAGATTTCAAAAAAAAGCGAGAATTTAGCGGAGGTGACATTGCAGCCAAACTTGGAAAGCTCCCCGGAACTCCCTGGGCAAAGTATCCCGGAGAAAAACATCTCCCAGGATACAATTACTGCGGTCCAGGGACCCGACTAGATATCAGACTTGATGAACAATCTAAACCAAAACCGGGAGAGTATCCGATAAACGCTATCGACGCAGCGTGTCACATACATGATGTTGCTTATCGAAGTAAAGATCTACAAGACAGGCATATCGCGGATGTGAAATTAATTCATGCACTAAGCGCCATAAAAAATAAATCATTTAAGGAGTCACTCGCTAATTGGTTAGTAAGATCAGCGATGAAATCTAAATTAGTATTAGGCGCTGGATAATTAAATAAAAATGCAAGCGATTTATTATTCCCCAATCGGATACTGGAGAGGTAACTCAGCAATTAATAAACTCGCCAACGCGGCATCAGTAACACGCGAGGTTGCCAAAAATTGGCTATCAAAACAAGCAATATGGCAAATCTACTTACCACCACCTCGACAAATCAACTTTGCACATTTTGATGTTAGTGTGCCCAATGAAGTTCATCAGGCTGACATACTATTCCTGCCTCATGATACTGTCCGTAGAAAAATATACAAATACGCGCTAACAGTAGTTGATGTTGCCAGTAGATACAAAGAAGCAGAACCGTTAGCGACTAAAACAGCGTCCGAAGTCGCCTCTGCGTTTAAACGAATTTATCAACGAGGACCTCTAAACTGGCCACGATTATTACAAGTTGATCCTGGCAAGGAATTTCAGGGCGCGGTGTCATCACTGACAAAGCAGCATAACGTTACCATACGACGAGGACATACTGAAATTCATCGGGATCAGGCAATTGTTGAGCGATTTAATAGAACACTCGCTGAGAGATTATTCGGATACCAGTACGCGAGGGAATTCATTTACGATACGAGATCTCGTGAATGGGTTGCAAGACTGCCAAACGTGATAGCCGCACTGAATAATGAAATTACCAGAACAACAAACATGAGACCTGTAAATGCAATCACAAAAAAATATATACCCCGCGTCAGTGAACGCGGACAACAGCAACAAAATGTTTCAACGCAGCCAGGGACGCTAGCGTCCCCACTGCTGGGTAATGTCACCGTTAGGTATTTATACGAACCAGGCGAACTAGAAGGAGGAAAAAAAAGAGCAACCGATCCCACATGGAGTGTTACTACACATAAGATATCCAGCATAACCAGATCAACTGGGAGAAACGCAATCTACAGATTAGATTCGACTGCTCCTCAACGCGGATTTAAACGCGAGCAACTTCAGGTGATTCCCGAGGATACACAATTACCACCCCGATCACTAAAGTGATCCGCACTGAAGTGATTCAATCATTTAAATAACTGCAGCAACACCTCTGCGTCGGTTACACTCAAGACAGGTCAACATCACATTTTCACGTGTATGACCGCGACTGCTATCTATTCTATCTACGGTGAATTGCCTTGGGTCGTTTTTCGAATACTGCCACAGCAATAAACAATTACAACTCGCACAGTGATTATTCTGCTGTTGTTGTAATTGTATTACAAATTCAACATCCAAACTTTGTTTGGGATCAAACTCTCTACCATTTTTTTTGTCGCTCTGTTTGTAACCGGCTAATTTCTTTCTTATTGTGTCATCAGCGATTGAGCTGTCGTTGACAACATCATCTAATACAATTCTTCGTAACTGACCTATCCTTCTTACTCTTGACACGGCTAAATAAACTAAATTTGACCACTCGATGCGATCATCAACAATCCAAACTGTTGTATCTGAAATAGTTAGTCCCTGCGAACTGTGGATGGTCATAGCGTATCCTAGCGTCCACGGGGATTTGCTCATTTTCAGTGCCTGTTCAACAGCATCAACATCAACTGGGACAATATCATTTAATACTAAATTCTGTTTCTCCGGACCCGACGCAGTCAGGCGCCCTGGAATATCAACATCAATATTCTGCAATCGCGTATCAGCTGGTCTATAACACAACGGCACTGGCAACATGGGAAATTTCTTCTGATGTAACTGAAATAACCGCTGCTGAAGTGTGTCCCTGACTATCTTTCTACTTGCCACAATTAAATCACCTGGTTTCCACGTTTCCCAAAAGTCGCTCAGCGAAGTCTCTGGAATTATTTCACGCATTATCTCACACTGGACTTTATTGGTTTGTAGCCTGATCAGTGCCTTAAACTCTTTCAGCGTTTCATCGAGTGCTCTAACATCGTTAGTTATTTCCTCATAATAATCTACAAAAGTTTTCAGCCACTCGTGTGGAGATTCACCTGTAAATGGGGGTGGTTGACCATGATCGCCGCACATCACCACTGCGGTATTTTTCTTTAGCAGCCAATCCAGAAACTGTTTTAATGTATCCAACGGCACAGTGTCTATCTCATCCCAGATGATTTTCTCGGGAATATATTTCGTTCCCATTCGTTCAGGTGTCCACGTGCCGCCGCTGTATTTGAAAAAACTGTGATACGTGCACGCGTTAACATCCCGTTGTCTCATCTCCCTGGCAAGTCTGTGTGTGGGTGTTAGCACAATCATGTCAGAGTTTCTAAATAATTCAATCGCTCGAGTTGTTTTACCAGAACCACCAGGACCGTTCAGATAAACTGTTTTGTGTCTTGTAACAGGATCGTGCACCGGCGGCAACAACGAAGTTGCCCCCGACGAAACCATCGAAGATATTTCTGCGCTGCGATACTCATCCTCGATTTCAACATCAGCCGATTTACAATATCCGTGTAACATTTCATTCTTTATTCTCCACGAGCCCCACGATGGATCATCCGATATAACATTATCCAACAGCGCTGAGTGTTTTTTATCAATATAAAATGAATCCGTTGCAACTCTCACTGCGGCAACAGGGAATCTATTGATCATCGACAACAAATTTATGGATACATAAGCCAGCATCGAAGATCTCAAATGTATGTACTGAGATGATTCTCCGTCAATATAACTAAAAACAGTCCCTAGTTTTTCCCCGTTTGACAGAAACACATCTTTGCGGTTACAGAACATGTTGTTCGTGGCTGCATCAGCGACAATAAGATCCAATTCAGTCTTGTCCATGATTAATCGACTGTGAGGTTGTTTATGATCATACGCTCCACCTTGAGTGAATTTCCCTATTATTCTTCGTCCTAGATCTTTTGCTGTGCTTTCATCATTTCTGAGTTTGCTTTTAAGTACTTCAGGAGCTTTCTTGATGATAGCGTCGATAGAAGTTTCTGGATATTCTCGTGACCAATCTTCGATGACTTCTTCTAACGTAACCGGCGTTGGAGTTGGCAACCAAACTTCGGTTTGACGACAATAACATATAATCGCTTCGCTGACCGTCAGCGACAACAGTATTCGACTGTCAAGCATGTATCGCAATAACACTATCGGTGCCCATCGCTTCTCAACGAAATGTCTGCCAAACCAAACATAACACACAGGATGTAAATCCTTAGCGAATTTAAACGACGACACACAAGCAAATCCGGTCAAGTCAAAATCGGGTAAAACACCGTTGACAGCTACTCTTGTCATGGTATTGCCAGCGTGGCCAAACCGTTTAAAATATTCGCTGCATTCTCCACGCCCAAGGAAACTTCCTGGATAACACGCCGTCATGTCCACGGATATCATACCGCGGTGATCATACTGAGTATTCCACAAACCGCCGTGTCCGTATTCGACACAGCTCTGCTGGATATCAGCAAGAAAACTTTTCGGAGTTGGTCTCCATGAATTTCGTTCCCGGGCTACATGCGCGACAACACCCGGGACAGTAAAACAGTGTGTCAGTAACGTATCAGTGTTGCCAGCATGATATTTTTCTGCGAGTTTTTTCATTTCCTGCTGTAACGCCATTGTTCTGTATATTTCCCCGTTGGGTCTCACAAACTGATCATATTCTCCATCTTCGCTACTTCTGAATAACCACACAGACACTGGATCGGTTTTACTTATCTGATAAATAAAATCAAACATGCTCCCAGAATTGCTTTGCAATTCCGGATAATACTTCACAACACGGTCTTGCGGAAATATCCTAACCGAGTCAGTCCAGGCGTGACTGTTATGATCGATAATAGTTATTGGTGTTCCACGGGAATTGTATTTACACTCATACAATACCTCACCGGTTAACGATGAAACCGTTATAGGAAATTTTAGTAATCGCTCTAGCTCAGCAACATCATTTATTGACGCTCCTTTATCCGCTACTCGTGTCGCCCACGCTGTTATTTTAGTTTGTCTTAGCGGTGTTAGGCCGTTTCCTCGCATTGCATTTTTAAAATGTTCCATTACTCGCTCAGCTACACAATTCAACACCGACACCTTCATCGGTTTGAGTTTATCAACGCGTGGTTTCTTCATCGGATAAATTCCATAAACAACTGCGGTCACAGGATACGCTCTGGCATAATATGGTATATCAATCCCAACAAGTACTCCCGGTTTTGAGTCTTTACTTAACAGAACGGTTTTTCCACGAACGCCTCTGGCATCAAGAACAGGGTCTAGTTTGTCTCTGATAATCCACGTTCCCTCGCCGACTCCAACAATAAATTTTATCTGTACGAAATATCTTCTATCGTCGAGATACCCAATTATGTTACGCGCGATTGTATCGTTCATGGTAGCATCAATGATACGGTCACGAGAAATGCTTTGCATTTCCCGAGAAACGCTCGCGTTTCCGAGGATAATTTTATACGAAGACCACGTGTGTGCGGCACCATCACGACGAAACTCTTCTTTGGCATTCTTGATAACACCAATTACCTCTGCTAACTCTCTTCGTCGTGGATCAGCGGTTAACCGGTCAAGATCGAATCTAGAACCTGATATGGGTTTTATTCTGGATAGTCTTTCAAAACCCATTATTATAATTAAGACAAATATTTAAATAGACAAATATATTATATGATGAACCAATGCAAGTGGATCAAACTAAATTCATCAGCGCCGTGTAGCAAACCCTGCAGAGGCGAATACTGTGGACAACATGCTCAACAGGTCCGCGGTGGGAGTCTAGGACCGATACCGTGTATCAGATGCGGCATTGGAGTACGAGGAAAAACGCAATTATGTTCAGCGTGTGGTGGAAAACGCTATCGAGAACTAAAACGGTATTATGATAAAAAAAATCCAGACTGTGATAACGCTCTCAAATGCGAGCGTGATTACATAAATAAGTTTTCAGACAAATTATGAATTAGACAATGATTTGCTTATAGTATAATGAATCAAGAATTCGTCCGACATCCAACTATTCCAAATTATGAGGCAAACCGAGATGGCATAGTGAGAAACTACAGGCTGAGGAAACAAGTTGGTACAGTTGATAATGCTGGTTATTTAAGATTTACTGTTAGGAAAGGGAGGTATTTATGTCATCGTTTCGTCTATGAGGTTTTTAACGGAGAGATCCCTAAAGGCCTTGTCATTGATCATATTAACGGGAACAGACTTGATAACAGTATTGAAAACCTTCAAGCGATCACTCAGAGCAAGAATACCATACGAGGAAGAGTTAAATGTAAAACAGCTATAAGAAGAGCAGTGAAATCTGTGAATGTTGAGACTCGTGAAGAAATAATATTTCAATCAATGAGCGCAGCCGGTAGGTATTTCGGTATTTGTCCACCTTCTGTACAGCATGTCGCAGATGGGATCTACAAAACAGCATTTTCAAAGAAGCTCAAACAGAAGATTTCATTCTGTTATATAACTCTTATCGTTGACACAAACGACGATAACTCCTCCGAGAGTGTGTAACGCTTTGCAGAGTTGTCGTTGCTGGTCAGAGGATTTGCTCCCCCTAAGAAAGCCACCTTGATAAAATATTTTATCGAGTTCATAACATGTAATCATTTATTTACCGTAGAATATATATTTTTTTACAAACAATATCCTCGTTTTACTGAATATATCCGACTGTTTTGCTCTTCTGTGCTTGTTATATGACCGCGCTTAAGAAAACATACAATTAAAATATTTTAAACAAGTCCCGCCCACTGCTAGAGCGAATTTCCAACTCGCAAGTAACAGTTGGGTTATATACGAAATCGCTCCCTAAGACCTTTGGGTCGATCGAAAGTCAGCACGCGCAAGCAAAACCATAAATTTAATCCGCCAATGGCGGGTGTCTTTTGTGCACCATCCAATGGTCGATTCAATGGATGGTTTTGCTCTGCTGCTGACCGTAGAAAATGACCCACCTGTGTATGTTTGTGTCGTCATAGGATAAGGTCTTAGGATAAGTTAGGATAAGATTACATGTTCATTGTGCCTTTACTTGCTGTCATACTCGAATCAGAGGTAAAGGTTGTCTGTTCTGTACCGTCTCTTAGGATAAGATTACATGTTCATTGTACCTTTGCTTGCTGTGATACTCGAATCAGAGGTAAAGGTTGTTTGTGTTGTCAAATAAATGTTTGCCGGGCCTGCTAGAGAACTCGATCCTAGAAGCCAGGGCTGTCTCGTCTTGTAAATAAATGTGCCTCTGAGTCACTTGGCAGTCAGAGGGGTCCGTCCTTAGGATAAGTTACGTGTTATATGTTTGTCCTTGTCAATTCACTAAACACGTCCTCTTGAGCCTATAGATATCTAGAGGCTCTTGCAGGGGATAAAGTGTTTCGTGTTACATGTTGTATTGTCATGTCGGAAGCAGTCCTCGTGGGGTTCTAGAACGTTATTTGACGATCTAGGCCCTTGCAGGGGATAAATGTTTCCGACTGTCTCGTTTTGTTTTGGAAAGCTAGCGTTTCTCATGCAAAGTGTTTCTATTAAAAATATAAAAATATATAATAATATGAATCACGAAAATATAAATACCATACTTGTTGAAATTAAAGAATTACAACAGCGAGGTTTTAATATTTTACTAGACACTGAAACAATTATGTCAGATTTTGAATCCTTGAATGAGCTATCACGCTTGGGGAAGAACAATCTCCCTGCTCGTTATAGGTTCATTAAGGGTTTGCAAGATCGTGTTTACAGATCACTTGCCGGGATAACTGAAAATCAGGTATCTGAATTTATTCCACTGTGCCGTGCAGTTGAGAAGATTCGTCTTGGATTGTCACAAGAGTATGAGACTCGAAAATTAATTAGCACCAGGGTGAGACGGTTAAAAGGTTATATAAAGAATCTAGACACGGAAATGCCTTGCATTTCTGACAAAAATACTAGTGTTTCTGACTACGAGGCCGACAAGGAAGTATAAACCGCATAGCGTGTGACTCACAGCACAAAGTGAAAGTAGAACCTGAGAACGCTAGCGCCCCCCCCCCCCCGCTTGGAGTGTAAAGCACATTTCCACGGGTAAAAAAAAAAGTGTATTATTTTTTTTGCCCTTGGAAACTCAAAGAGTTTCTCAAGTGAAGGGCGCTTTCAGATCTTCAGGATTTGCTTAAGCGTTTCAACATCAATACAGGAATGAGAATAGTTCATAATCTGTTCTCGTTGACACCAAACTATGATCATATGATTTTGCTGTAGCTCTGTTAATTGTGACGGAGTTAACAAGAAGTCTTCGTCACCATACACGTCAATAACTATTTTAACGGGGAAATACTGTTCTGGGAATGTCTGTATTTGAAATGCGGTTTTTATTGCCTCGTAAAGAATTTGCTTATCATGAATATGAACTCGTGCATGAATGTACTCGGGTTGATACATTATACACAACCGTTTTTTTTTAAATGCGTGTTAGCACTTTCAACGATAACTTATGCTGGTTTTGATAGGGTATTTGCACGATAAAATGACGAAAATGGATCAGTGCAGAAAAAAAAACTATTATAAATATTATGGATCCCTTGACTTAGGACTTCACCAGTAAGTTTATACTAACAGTCTCGTCACGCAGGTCCAACAAATTCCCCCTCTGGTCGGTGAGTTTGAAATTTATCGTTGACAACCACGGGTTATGACACCGTAGATAGACCGGATTGATTGGTTCTTGCACAATCAGAAAACCAGGGGGGTCTCTTGGTGTGAACGTATACAGGATAAACCCCTGTTGTGCCGTCGTAGTATCTGATGCGCTGTAACTGCCATCGATGACGTCACATACAAGATTGACCGCAATAACATCTGTGATATTTACGATCCCGGGTGAGATGTGTCTGCCATCGGATGCTGTACTGTTGTCGTGCTTGAGAATAACAGGTTGTGGTTTTATTCGTTCGTACGCGGCAAGAATATCTTCGAAAGATTGATCGATGAGATCAGAGACTGATTTTCTCAGCTCGGGCACGTTATATCCAGGAAATTTAAAATCTGAAATATCATTCACTTGAATACCATATTTAATTGCAAAATCTGCTCTGGCTATCTGTCTATAATTATCATCGATATAGTCTTTAAGATCCAGTAAAGCCTGAATTATTCTTAGATTTATAGTTTCCATGGCCGATGCGAGTTTGTTTAGTTTTTCTATGGTTGTGATAATATTATCACGCGGACTTGTTAAATCAGAAATATAATCTTGGAAATATACTCGCAGGAGTTGTAGCTGTTGTTTATGTACTAGATTGATCGGAATAAATAATTCAGATTCTATATCATCTAGACGGTAAACACGGAGCTCCTGCCCCCCCTTAACACGTGGAGCTTCTATACTCCAAGTATCGGGCATTAAAGTACTTTTTCTTGCTAGTAATTGATCTGCAAGGAGTAAATAATAATTGTACTCGAGGTCGTGTAGTGCTTCTTTATAGGTCATAAAATCCGATTTTTCAGGTTTTGGTGGACGAGGTTTAACCTCGGGGGCCTTTGGCCATCCTAATAATGTTCGGATTGAGCTGTTATAAATATCCACGGCGTATCCTGGCGTTGAGATTTCAATGACCGCAGACAGCGTTGGTTCATGAGCTGTTATAGATATTTTGGCTTCCTTGCCGGTGATTCGTTTTATTTGGCGTTGTATCTCATTATTGATTTCTTCGATCTGATAACTCCCAGTGGGAAGTGTAATTGTATTCCAGTCAAGTTCACCCTGTTCGCCGGAGTCGGCTTTGCTTTTCCCGAACACGAATGAATTATTTGGCTGCAGACCACCAAATGATGCCGACCTAACATTGGGCCAGCTGTGATACACACTGAGCTTTGCTAACGCGATTTCACTCACTGGAATTGGAGTTCGAAAATTAATACCGAATTCTGGTGTCGTCGAGGACACTGAGATCATTGTGGTCCTTACCGGTGTTGTGTTTGTGACTATTTGTTGAAGCAGTTCTATTGACATTATTTATTTGTTTAGTTTTCAAATAGTCATTGTACGCATCTGACATTAGTTTGAATTCAGAATCTGATATCGTAGCGTCGCTACTTTGCACGTCTAACGATGATGATATCAGCGATGATAATTTCTGATATGCGGTCGTGGCTGTATTTAATTTTGTCGTGTAATCGTGTAATTTTGTGTTAGCACATGATGATATTTTTTTTGCTATGATGCCGAAAACTCCAGCTGTTGTTGTGGCCGCGGAAACACAGATCGTGGCGGCGACTGCTGCAGTTACCGGAGTGACCGCTGATAGTATTGCTCCGGCAGATGCAACAACGGCAGATACTGAATAAACCATAATATCCAGCACTGTTATGCGGCGCTTGTATTTTTTTACTTTTTGACTAGTTACTTCGATGACAGTTTTTAACTCAGATTGCCACTCACGGACTTGATTGTATCGATATTGTTGAGCATCTGGCGTCGTTGACATTATTCAATTACGCGGTAACCAATTGAGGCGTTGCATCGACGAATTCCAAACAAAACCAGTAAGATGTTGCTGTTAAACTATCGTCCTCGGCTTCAAGCATAAATGTTTCCTCGGTTCCGCTGTTTAGTATTACAGTGCAAACCCCGGAATACTTATCGGTGGAATGTCTCCAAGGATATGTTGTGAAGATTTCAAATTTAGCGGCTGAAAACACAGACAACCTGTAAACACCGGTGGCTGTTGCTGTATATTTGATAGTGTTATTTTGTCGTGACCATGTTGCGAATCCCGATGATACCGTGAATACGATGTTGGTGATATGCCCCGGAGTAACTCCAGTGGGAACTTTAATCAAACTGGTTTTGTTAACGATATCAGGAATACCCGATACGATATCCTGCTGTGTTTGTTTGATCGTGTTAATGTCGGTCTTTACATCAGCGAGTTTTACATCGACGACTGGAGGAGTCCCAAAGAACTTATCCACGACCTCATCAGTTTTTACGAAGTTTCTTCGAAATCTTGTAAACGCGCCCACGTGAACATCATGCTCTGCACGCAGCGTATTTAGTTTACCGTTGACGATGTCCACGTATTGTTTGTTTGACGCATCCTGGTCGGATTCGGGATTCGCTAACGCGGTTATTTTGTTGCCGCTCATGCTGAGTTCGCCTGTCATCGTGTCACCGGCTTTTTTCACACATTTATCAACACCTTTATCAATACTGTCTTTGATGCTTGCGATTGATATATTCGAGTCCTTGATCCGGCCGCCATCACTAAATGCAACGAAGTTATCCTTGGTAGCTCCAAGAACTCTGCGAATTATATCATTCCACTTAATGTTGCTCGTTCTTAGTTTTCCTTGCCTGTCTTGGAAAATAGCAACTTCATCTGGGTCAACTCCAGCTATATTCAAAAGATTATCGACTTCATCTTTGGTCGCATATTTTGAGAGATCAGCATCTGTGCTTGGTTTACCTCCTCGTGTGAAAGGTCTTCCGTAAATATCCACCATTATTCTTATTGCTGTTTTTCAAATGCTAGCATTTCTCGATGCGGTATATTCATACACTACTTTATGAGGAGGAGTTGCTGGATTTCTTGAGATTGCATCAAGAACATTTAAAACCTCCCTCCCACAAATGGGCGGATCAATTAATGTTTGTGTTGGTAACGTCGACTGCCACACTGGAACATTAGAAAATCTGCTGACATACTTGAGAAACTCAACTGGCGGTGCTAAACCGTACGAATCAAAATAGATAATTCCACGTGGATCGATCGCGTAAGCAACCCAGTGAGTTCCCGGACCATCTTTGTTGTCGAGATTGATAATGCCAGTTTCTGGATTATTCGGTCGTTGCGGTAATTGATCTCGCATAAATACGCCTCTGAAATGTTTTACACGCAATTTTTTAACAGCATCGAGTAAATCAAAATTGCTCAACGGCGTTAGAATTTTTTTGGATACCATGATGGTGGAGTTCCTGGTAGTCTTAGACCGCGTCCCTTTTTTTTCTTGTATCCTTTTCCCGTTGCCTTTTTTAGTGCCATTCCAGCTGCAGTTCCAACTGCACCGAGTGCTGCGGCTTTTGCTACGGCTGGTGCTGCCGCGGCAATCAACGCCGGTATTGCTGCGAGAAGAGGAAATATTCCACCGGTTTTAGTCATGTCCTTGATAGCTGCAGCAGAGAAATCAAGTCGGACACCGGTTTTTGCTGTTAGTGCCTTATTAAAATGTTTAAGCTGAGTATTAGTCAACGACAATTTGTTTGGACCACCAGTAATCTGATCTCGTTTTAGTGTTATTGATGTCCCGCACGTGCTTGCGTTCTTTGATTGCAATTTCTTCGTTTGACCGGAAGTCAAGGTGACATTAACATGACTGTATGACATTATATCCTAAGTTTGATTTTAATTGCGTTACATATTCTCGATTGGAGCGTCGATGACCCTCATTCGTCCGCCAACACCTTCAAGCAGCATTGCTTTATCGGAGAGTATGACAGCAATCGCTCTGTAACCACCAGCAGGAACACCTACACGAGCTCGGAAATGTAGGTCGACAACAGATTGTTTAACCAGATCAAGATGTTCCAGCGAAAAGTAATAAATCGGATATAAACTCATAAAGTCTCGCTGTGATATTTGCAGGCCAGTGTCTACATTAAGGTCGCGCCCCATAAATGACATCAGACGATGATACGCGCGTGCGACACGATGATGTTCGAAATCTATTAATATATCCTCAGATGGCTCCTGATGCCCATTTATTCTCAACGAAACTTCAGAAACTCCAAGTGTATCAAATACCATTGGATTTCTTTCCTGGCTATCTGTTCTAGCACGGTATTGAAATGCAATGAAAATATGTCGTGGTGCTGATACTCCTTGTTGCGATGATATATGCCATGTAAACAACCCACCATTATCACCCTGAATAACGTCTGTGGTTGTTGTTTTCCAGGATAGCAGTGATTTACCGCCCGTGTCCATGAAAGACAACAGTCGTTGTTCTTCGGTGATTGACGGAGACAACACTGGCATCCACAACCACAGTTTAGTTAGTATTACCTGACCAGGCGCAACAGCAGCATCTCGCCAGATAGCGTCATTATCATCAGGTTTTCGCACAAGTACAACTGTGTGTTTGGCACCGAATATGACCTTGTGGACATCTCTGCAGAATCCAAAGATGTGAGACAATGGAATCACACCTGAGAACTCTTCATCTCCACTTAACATCGATCTACGTGTTGCAAAACCCAAATTAAAATTTTCGTTCATCGATGCAACTGCGTCACCGGCATTATTCATTGTTACATTCCTGTTCTCGGGGCTGTCGGTTATATCCTTTGCAAACATCATTGATGGTCCGGCTGATCTGGTGTAATCATCCGAGTATCTCGCCAACCCGAGAATTGTTGTGGCAACGTCGACGTTATCATGAATTGTTTCAATTTCTTTTCCATCTATCATGTAAATAGCGGATTTAAATAACGCCATGATGCCGTTGTTAACAAATCCAACTCGGTCGCCGATTCCGTAGTTAGTGTTATCATTCTTTAAAAGCCTACCTTCAACTTCGATGAAGGCCTCAGCGGGCAAGAAGTATCTACTTGTATCCTGGACCTGTAGTTCAATTCTTCCGCGTTGGTTAGGATCACGTGCTTCATAAGAATAATATTGAAAATCACGTACAGAATCATCTTTAAGTACTGGTTTGGACATATCAAACGCGTCATTGGATTTTCGTGCAAACATTATTATTATTTGTGATGATCTAATTAAAATGTTATCGTCACCGGAAACCACTACCAGCTATCAAATTAGCAGTTACACTATCTTGCAACGCTTTGGAGGTAATTCCTGCTGTTGCGATCTCAGCTAATTTCTGATTTACGGCCTTATTTACTACGCTACTAACATTTGCCGGCATAGCTTCAGTGGATGGTAGTTTTACTGGCACCAACCTCTCGACTGGGTTTTTTTTTCGTATCAGCTGTGCTAGTCGATCCTTGATTGATTGAAATGCTTTCCCGGCAAGACTACCAACAGTGCCAATGGCTTTATCCTTGACAACATCAGCGGCTTTCATCGCGAATTGTTTTGCTAACGGTCCAGCTTTCGGAGCGATTCTTGTGACTAAATCCCTAACAACATCACCGACTCCATCTCCGTAAACAACCTCGTATACTGGTAATCGTGAGTTTACTACTCTGACACTTCTTGGTCTGCGAAAAGAATCGTGTAGTATCATTTTATTTAATTATTGTTTATCTAACTGAATTTGCTAGCAAATTTAATTATTAGTCGCTGTGGTAACCGTCTGCGAGTTCATCAATGAGCCCCCGGTAGATGCTGATATCCATGATGCCACGCTGAAATAGTCTCTGACAGATATCTGCGGCTTCATTTATAATTTCCGGAGAATTGTTTCCGGCACGTCTTCCTCCGATGAGAACTTCCAACCGTGATACATCATCGATGATATTATTAGGGCAGGCAATAAAACCGGATCCTAAACCCTCCCCTGTTGATGGTACAATTCTTGGGGATAAAATGTCTTGAGGCAAACTTTCAGAAGATGTTGTTAAGCTAATTATCGGCGACCTAGTTTGTTTGAATTTTTGGCCCCGCGGACTTCCTTCAGATGCAGCCTCGTATTCACTTAACGGAGTTAGGTCAGGATCTATTGCTCTTCGCCGTGAAGGATATTGTTGTCGTTCTGTGTGTTGCAACGGTGATTTTTCTTCTTGAGGTTGCGATGGTGGAATTTCAAGTTTACGTATAGCATCTACAAGTCTATCGTATTTTGTATCGTCCCTGCTGATTTGTTTTTTTATTTTCACGTATACGATACGAATATTTGATAAAATTATCATCTGTCATAGAACCGTGTTCTGGGTTTAAAGACACATCTCTTCTAATCAATCCTAACAGTATTGTCTCAGGTAATTTCTCTTCTGGTACATTTTTAAGAAGTTCAATATAATCCGGCGTAAATCTTTTGGCGGGGTCAGTAATTCTCCCTGTTACTCGCTTACCAGCAGGTACTGACACAACAACTTCATCGGGTGGAGGCGGGGGTTTAAGTCCAGCTGAAATATCCTGTAAAATTTTCCTTTGCTCTATTAAAGCCTCTTTGGTAACAGCTGCGGATTTTTCAGTAGCTTTGGTCACGGGTTTAAATAATTCCTCCGTAGTCTCTGCAAAGCCTTCCCGTGCTTGCTGTCTTAGTTGTAATTTTTGTCTGACACTATCACGGACAGGAAGAAATTTCTGAATTGCTTCGAGACGTTCTCGAGCTAATCTAGTCGTATGTGCTTCTCCAATATTTGCCATTATTTATTTGTCAATGATTTAATTCCGCTAACATAAAAATGTTTTTCCTTGGAAACTCATTTCCCAGAGCAGCAGAGGGGATGGACCCGACCCATGGATTTTTCAATAACGACCCCGCCACGGAAACTGTTTCAGATTTATTGAAGTAACCCAAGTTGTCAGTGCAAACTCAACGAGTTTGTCCCTGGAAACTCTTCGAGTTTTCGGGGGACATTTTTTTTTGTCCTGTATTCTGAATAGAAGGGTTTATTTCGTCGAAATAAGCCCTCTATCGAGGAGTAGTTTCCTGGAGGGGTTTATTGTGCAAAAAGTTTCGGTCTGTACAGCCCCTCTGCTGCTGTATGGCTTGAGGTCGGTGCGGACAAGAAAAAGTAAAACGGAATCTGTGAATCTGGCTTGAAGTTGTTGTTTCTGCTTTATTTTCAGGAACAATAACACAACAGACACTGACACAGAACGGTCCTAAAACGCGCTTACACCACAGATAATTTTCACCTAATCAAACTAATGACTATATTCACCAGACCAATACGACTTTTATATCACAATGGTGTGATTTATGAGCAGGCAATTTTAAGCCGCACATTAGTATTTTACGCCACGTTCTTATATCTATCGAATCGAATCAGAAAGTGTGTGTGTGTGTGTGTGTGTGTGTGTGTTTTGGATTGTTAACGTAGCTTTAACAACTTGTCAATCATATCGCTACGATGTCTACAGTGTGACAATTTATGGTGATGTCTAACACTGGGGCATCATGCCGCGGTCATGAAGCATCATGTCCCACTCAGTCACATTATTCTGACACCAGGATGACCAGTCCTAACACTAACCTATTAAAGCTGAACGCCAAGCTAGGCAGCTGCTAGTACCATTTTATAAATCTTTGGTATAACTTGGCCGGGTTTCGAACCCGCGACCTCCCGCATCCGAGACGGACGCTCTGACCACATCGGTCACCGCAATCAGAAAGGAAAATACTAATAGTACACGCGCTAGTTTCTCTTTTCCAACATCATCGTAATACAAACTTAAGATCATTCATATTAAAGTTGACTACTTTGTTAAAATAAAATGTATTTTATAATCTATTACACTGTCTTAGCATTCCCAACATTTAATTTCACACGAAAATTAACATTTTGAACTAATAATATTATGGGATCTTTGTCATCGAATGAACAAACCAATTACATGTCAAGTTAACTTGGGGGTTGGGGTGGAGGGTGGCTCATGGCTCGATAAGGATTTATAAAAATGTATTATATATTTTATTTTTCTGACAACTAAGTGAGATAGTAGGGTAGATAAAGGCGTATGGCTGGCTGTTCGTTGTATTAATTAACAGCTGTAGTCCCGGCAAAACCAAAGCTAAGTAATTTTACCGACATATTTGGGACTTACTTCATCGATAGAGGGCATCTTCTGTTTGACAATGATTAATGGCAGAGAAGTAATCTATTTCCTCCTCAAGCAACTGCAATATTCTAACATATTTTGACACGTAGAGATCTGCTAATAAATTGAAGATCTAAATACTTATTGCGACTAGTTGAGTGGGATAGATGAGTAGGATAGATGAGTTCGTTATCAAACGAAGCGAAACAAGTGAAGTGGATATTTTCAACAAATAATCGATCCGTATGAATCATCTATAGAATTATGGTTAAATATTTACATTGTATTTAACAATACATAAATACGTGTAATCGCAATGCGTATACTCAAAGACATGTCAAGGAAATAGTTTACATTTCACCTTAGTGTTTGATTAAGGTACGCTGACATAAATCTTTTTTTTTTAAATTTAAAAAGAAATAATGATGTTTTAGTGGGTAAAATATACATAAGGCCATACATATTAGCTGAAGTCCTATCAGTATCAGCTGATTTAAATGTATTCATAACTTAACCTTTTAACATGTCAACTGCAACAACATCAACACAGGTACGTTATCGTTTTCATCAGTTACTATGCCATTAAGTACTATTATTGTCGAGCAGTTTTCAGTTTCTCTACGTGTGTGTGGTCTTAGATAATTGAGTTATATGGGTGTGTCATTGAAAACCACGTGAGCATGTCTCGCGTGCTGGTTGAGAACACTTTCCTTAGCTGCATCATCTATAATTTCATATGCCGATGTTTCGTCTTCCAAGTCAATTAGTGAGCTAATGTGAATGCCTAACGTAGCATCCATCTGCTGATTACGACAGTGAGCGAATTTGCATCATCGTCTTATCTATATTTCAGCTGTCCATAATGGCTAATGGTTCCAAACATACACTCAGAAGGCAGACTACGACTCATTAACCGTAAGTCGACACGGTTATTTTCCTAATGGACGGAAACATTTCGATCCTAAAGGAAGTCAATGTCACCGTTCGTTTTCATCGGAAAGGAAGTACTATGGTTATTAAATATAAAGTGTCAGAGAGGGAAGTAATTCAAAGCAGCATTTACAATAAATGGCTCGATGACTATCACGTAATATATATATATATATATGTGTGTGTGTGTGTGTGTGTGTGTGTGTGTGTGTGTGTTTCGTTATTTTAAAAGAAAAATCACAAGGATATAACGTATCTTTGATAAAAGTTTGTTTAATGAACAATCGCTATGGATGCCTTCCTTTGAGGAAATAAAATGAAAGATTTTTTAAAATTCAATCGAAATTAGTTTGAAATATCTTCCAGATATAAATATAAATCTAATGTCAAAATATCTGCTTCCAGTCTTGGTATTTCTAGGGTTTGAGCAAAATACTAAATAACAATTAAAAATGAAGGACGACGTCTTTAAATTTAGCTTAACTCTAGTTTTTCTGTGTCTCCTACAATTCTTTATCTACTTTTTTTTCTCATCAGTTCCTACATTTTGTTATAATTCAGGACGATAAAGAACGAGGGAGTAGTTGAAAGACAAGGATAAAGAAAGAAATTAAAATGAGATAGTGCCAATTAAGATGCGTCAAACAAAGTGTAGGAAGTTTAGAAAATATGGATGAAAGAAAGGAAGAGACATAAATAAATAAATCAATACATGTAAAGGAAAAAAGGCACCATTAAAGTGAACAGTGCTTTCTTTCGGAGAGATTCGTTGCGGAAAATAGGTGAACATGCACTTTGCATCTGTTCATGACCGGTGGCAGCGCTTATGTGATAGTATCATGTGAGCCGCAATAATTTGGTTTAAGTTTTCAATAAATTTATTAACATCATCGAACATACGAATGTGTACTTCATACGAAAGAGTTGGATCAATACATAAGAAAGTATTTAATGTTAAATTACCCTAGGGAGCGATGGTTTGAAAAGGCTGGTTGTGTCGTTCTTCATAATAAACGCAAGATAAGAAGTAGTGTTGTGTACTTTTTACATGCCCGCATTTACAAAATGGTGATCCGATTATAGTCTAGGTAAATAAATGTTGATTAAGTGAACTGCAATTGTTTTTGATCGGGCACGAAGAATTGGAAAGATTCTTCTATTCCAATAAAAGTGTCCTGGAACATTAGTGTCGCGGGTATTTAATATACTTTTGAAATTGTTAATGGAGTCCATTTGACAAGTCTCAATAGATAATGTATTTCATTCTCAAATGGTTAAAAAAACAAAACAAGAAACGAGTTATACTAAAGACTTGCTCTATCCTGTACCAACTAGAAATTGCTTTAATAACGTAAGTCATAGCGAGTCATATCATTAACAACTGGTGGGGTAAGTCATAACGAGTCATATCATTAAAAGCTGGTGGGATAGGTCATAACGAGTCATATCATTAAAAGCTGGTGGGATAAGTCATAACGAGTCATATCATTAAAAGCTGGTGGGATAGGTCATAACGAGTCATATCATTAAAAGCTGGTGGGATAAGTCATAACGAGTCATATCATTAACAGATGGTGGGATCAGAGATTTGGTGTAGGGAGGGCTTGAACAATTTGTCATTTGATACAAACGTGTAATTCTTTTCTTTTCTCGTCAGGATTAAAGACTTTCCCATCCTATTTATGTGCAGTGCTTCAATGAGTTGCTGATTTCCTTGCACCAGTCACAATTTTGTCTGTCTCATTTTGTATATTTAAGTTCTATTTTCTCGAGCAATGTGCATTTGTCCCAAACCATATTACAATATTCCAGCATGGATCTTATAAAAAGATGTAAATATAATTTCTAAAGATATCCTGTCACGTTGGAACTTGAGTTTACGCATTACATTATTTCTTGACCATGCCTTTTCCCTTATGTAGTGTATTTCTTTAGTTTTATGTGTAGTCATTTGAAAAAGTGCCCGTGCGCGCGTCAACTTCTTTAATTCTTTAGTTGAGCGTATATAGTGATGGATGGAAAAGTTTATTAATTTTCTTAGAAACTGTCAGGGATTCAGTTTTAGAAAAGTTGAAAGATACACGCCATTTATTTATCAATTTTTAATTTTATATTTTAATAATTTTTTTGACATGATTTCGAGACATCAAAATTCTAACTCGGACCAAGACAAACACCTGAGAGTATATTGGTTATAAAATATACAGACCTATCTGCTATACTTCCCGTTATGACACTTTGTATTTATGAACCATAGTACTTCCTTTGCGATGAAAACGAACGGTGACGTTGACTTCCTTTACGATCGAAATGTTTCCTTCCATTAAGGAAATAACCGTGTCGACTTAAGGTTAATGAGTCGTGGTCTGCATTCTGAATCTATTTTTAAACCATTAATCACACTAGACGGGGTTAATGACATTATTTTATGTCGGATAAGATCTATGACGCATTTAAGCTGTCTTGGAGAATGCAAATGAATGGTAAAATAATTTAAGTCAAACATAAAATATTTTGCGAGAATACATTTTTAACGATTTTTCTAAAGATTTTAACGATTTTTCTAAAGATAGCTAAATTTCTATAGAACTGTATTTCCGATAAATTTTATCTGAAATAAATGCCAAAGACGACACGGACGGACAGTTCTAGAGATGCGTATCCAGTATTAAATGTGATTTTGTATGCTGTATTAAAGCTATAATACCAACGAACCTATATAACTTACATAGCTACAATTAAATCTTCCATGTACTCTGGTGGAAGCAATAATAATCATTCACCTGTAATACTCCTTTTAGACAGTTTTAGTTACACAAAAATGCATTATAAGTCTTACAGCCTTTCAGGAGAAACGTGATGACAACCAACTGACTTTAAAAAAATGCTCATTTTTGTTCATGCTCTAAGAACTTTGCAAAAAGAATGCAGACAAGAAAAAAGGTAAACCTTGTTACTCATCTAACCAATCACTTTTTTAAAATCCAAATATGTATCATTCAGCAGCTTAGGAGAACAAAAAACAAAACAAAAAGAACAATATCAACACATTTCTTTATCTCAAAACATATTGGGACAACTGTTAACATTTTTATCAAAGAATGTGGCAATGCATTTCAAGAAACAAACATTATTGTACATCAACGTTAGCCACTCATTTTGCTCACACAGTTTAAATATATTTCATTGAAAACTTTGGAAAAGAAGCATTTACACATTTATGTACATCATTTATCTTCTCGAAATACCTTTCTTGATTTTTTTCTTTTGCGTTAACGAGAGTCAGCATTGTCAGTGGTCATCATGCGTGAAGATTGAAAAATAAGGGGCATGTGATGTCGGCAAATTGTGGCCTTTTCGTAGCTGTCTACTGCTTGTGTAAAGTGTTTTCAATTCTGTAAGGTAAAAATTAAAAACAAAAAACTATATAAACAAAGTCATAAGAATAAATGCATTATTCAGCAACACGAAATTCAGCCTTTGTTAGATTCAAAAGAGAACGTTCAGAGTGAGAATCAAAATTATGAAATAATACTTAAGATAACTAATGTCGAATGGTGGTAGATTCGCAGGTGAACACTTCGTAGGCAGCTCTTTTCTGATACACTGGGTTAATTTTACATGTCAGTATTTTCAGGCAAACAATTTGGCGACCACTTGCAAAACGTATTTAGACTACAAAGTTTAAATAAACTCCAAGCAGCAAACAATTGCAAGTGGTGTTATGCTTATTGTAAAACATTACTCCACCCCCACACACACACACAAAGAAACAAAATATTAAACCTCGCTGCACGCCTACATCAAAGAAAATGTGCATGAAAATTCAGAAAGCGGTGTGGAAAAAGAAGTAACAGTTACAATATTGTCATAGACGCAGAGTCAGACACAAACAAACTGACAAACTTTTGCCGATGTGCGTGGAATAAAGACTAAATGAAGAAATAAACATGATATCTTCAAGTGTTTCATTTGTTAATCTCTTCGTTTCAGATCGACCAACAACCACCACAAAAATCAAAATCTGTTTATAATTTATATATTATTTAAATAGACAGTCAGGCGAGGATAACAGGTCTTGCAAACCTCCGTTACTATGCATTTAATAAATCACTTATGCGGCAAATGCTGGAATGTGTGAATAAAGAAAGAGTCTGGTGGGAGGTAATGGCCGCTGTTCGATGGAATAGTTTCAGTGTGTCTGGATAGCACATTCTATGTAGTTGAACGCCAAACATACAATCAGTAGAGACATAGCCTGTCCATTATGTAGCATTTAAACCAGGGTGTAAACAATTTAGATGAAAATATTCTCATTTCATGAAAGTGACACATTTATAACCTGGTTAATTTCCACACTTTTCCCGTTATAAACCAAGAGGATGCATTGGTGTACCATAAAACAGTAGGGAGCAATCTGAATCGACTTCCAGTGTATCATTAGTTGATGAAATATGACTTGTATAAGGTATAACGTTTATAAGTTTCTCTAAATCGTGAAAGCTCGTAAGACTGACTTTGAAAACCAATTAATTTTAAGGTCTGGATTTCTTGGCGTCACATCAAATAGAGAATAAACCATGCAACAGTTAATGTCCAGTTTTGTTATTATCAATTTCAGCACAGTCAACGAATGGGCTGTGTTGTGTTGCGGTTTTTAACGTAGCTTTTAACAAATTTCTAGTCATATCGCTACGGTGTCAACAGTGTGGAAGTTTATGGTGATGTCTAGCACAAGGGCCACATACAGTAGCCACTGTAGCATCATGTACCACCCAGTCACATTATCCTGACACCAGACCGACCAGTCCTAACACTAACTTTTAACGCTGAACGCCAAGCGAGGCAGCTGCATGTGCCATTTTTTTAGAAATCTTTTGTATGACTCAGCCGGGGTTCGAACCCGCGACCCTACACATTCGAGGCTGATGCTTTAACCCCTGCGGCCACCGGAGCGGTCAGTCAACTAATGAGAATAATTGACAACATTCGCAACAAGTGGTCGGTTAGTGGAGTTTGATTTAAGAGAACTGATTCCTTTACTTGCTTAGCAATGAATGATCCCATACCTGGCACTGGAATATTGGAGATATGATGGACATCAAAATAAATGAAAATTTGAATACTCTCTCCCTCCCTCCCTCCCTCCCTCCCTCTCTCTCTCTCTCTCTCTCTCTCTCTCTCTCTCTCTCATATATCACAAACGCCTCTTTGCTCAATTTATTTGAGATCCGTAAAGAACCACGAATGAATTCCTTAGCATATAACTACCAAATCTTATTTATGCCCGTTTTGATTCTGAAAGCCAAGTCCCAGCATATCAGCCTTCGTTGATCCTTTCGCATCTTTATACGTTACAAAAGAACAGGAACTAAATTACAAATCGTTTGCACATTTTGTTTCAGACTGTAGATGAGAAGCAGGATCATTTCAAGCGGTGAAATAGTAAAACTTTTTTTAAGGGAAATGTATTAGTGGACAATTTTGAAAGCACACACAAACATATAACCAAAATATGTGCGAAATATGAGCCTTCATTTAAAGTAAGTCTATTTTACAAAGAGTTTCTATCAAAGGTTTAAATTGTCGCGTATTAGTTCACAGCTAAGGTAAATATGTATTTGCAAACGCTCACGTGCTTACATGTCAATTGTTGATGTGAACTAAATAGCGTCTTTTACTTTGCGCCAACAATGGACACGCCGAACACTCAGTATCATATGACGCTGTGTTGTTAGAACACGGATTCCGTACACAATTGCATTTGAAAAACATTACATATAAATCCATGTCACGTTTTTGTTGCAACATCCTAATTTAGCTGTATCAAATAATTTGATCTTCTAGTAATTGATACATGAATGCCGCTGTACTATGTAAAACATCATTATTTATTACACACATCTCCGAGTTTAGTAATTCTTACTCTATAATTAATAAATTAAAATCATTTCAATTTAACATTTGCGATATGATAACCACAATAATTCCGGTTTTACTTACATTAATTTTATATATTTATTACACAAATACTAATGTTACTAATAAGGATAACATCTATGATGATGAAGATGATGACGACGACGATGAAGATGTTGATATTTACAATTATACCCTGTTAGTTCTTCTGTCATAGTGATAAGATTAATAATAACATAATTGTAACTCTCATCATCATCATCATCATCATCAAGTACGTCTTTAGCTTCTACCATACAATCTTGGTTTTACTATGGTGTTCATATCTTGAGTGGGGAGGGCGTTCACGTGAAACTTGCATTTGAGAAAACATGCAAGTAAGTTGTTCAATTTGGCATTACGGCAATGTAATTCTCAAACTAAAATATCAGAAAACATTGTTCTTTATATTACAGTTACAAAAGTCGCCGTTAATATGTGTGTGTATATATACATATATATATATATATATACATATACATATATATATATATATATATATATATATATATATATATATATATATATATATATATATATATATATATATATATATATATATATATATATATATATATATATATATATATATATATATATATATATATATATATATAATGCAGATCTTTGTGCACTAATGCCACTAGTACAAGAGTGGGGTGGAGTGGTCCTAATGCAAATAAAGTAAAATTGACATTCTTATGAAATGCATTAAAGAGTCAACAACTGTCATTGTAAAAATCAATTTAACGAAAATTGTTAGTACAACTCTAAAAAGGCTTTGAAAGAAATACTGACTAATAGTAATCATGGGGCGGAAACATAATGCAGACAGTCGCATACAAATCATAAATATCAACACCGATTGTTGGATGCAGTTGATAACATATTTTAAAACCAAATGGTAAATGAATGTGAGGGAGGTGTTTTCATTGCCCAGATCTCCATGTCTGATATGGTATTTGCATATGTAATTATTGTTGCAAATATGGCAGTATCCAAGATTGCGAATGAATAGTATGCCGAGCGAAATTTACTATTAGGTACGTTTGGTTTTAACACTGGTCAAATACATCAAGCATTCTTAAATATTATACTGCTCCCTTCTCCGAGCAGGCCTATTATTCTATCCGGTTATTTAGAAACATAAACATAATTTCGATGATCGGACTTTGGTATTATATATAAATCTTTGCACATTTGAGACAGGAAAAAATGCAGAAACCGAGATACAAACCTAAAAGTTTCACAAGTCTTTTGTGGATGTGTGTGTGTGTATATATATATATATATATATATATATATATATATATATATATATATATATATATATATATATATATATATATATATATATATATATATATATATATATATATATAATGTGCGTGTGTATGTAACTGGATGAGTAATGAAGGTTGTACGTGACGAAATGAACGAATAGTTACTTAAAATATATCCTGCAAGAAATATCATCAGAACTATATATGAAAAAACTTGAAACACCATTCTTAAATTAAAACAAAGAGTATTTGATTGGGCTGTCCAAACATGCTCTGCCACCTTTACTGTTGTGTTCGTTCATCTATAGATATCTACGCACTCTTTCGAGTTCATATTCTGTCACATAGTATTGCCCATGTCATAAAGATGGGAAGCACATGTCCAGGTTAAAGTGTTTGGTAATGGATTGGCTTGGTTTGCTGTTTTAAGGCACAACACCACAAGTATTGATACTCAAAGGCTGCGGCATGGCTTATATACGCACATTATTAGTCCATCAGTAAACTTTTGATTTACCATATACTATGTAGAGATCAATATGTACATTTAAATATTAATGAATCGTAATTTTTATGTCTGGTCCTGCATTCACTCCGAAAATCAAATTTGAGATAATTTAACTTCGAAGTTCTTTGTAGCGCATTCATTATTACAAAGGTTGCTTTCCTATCAGATCCATCTTAATAATCCAATGTTCCTTATACAGGTTTTCAGAAACCCCTGAGTTGTGTATTAAAAAGAATGTTGATTGCAATCATTGAGGTAGAGATTCTTAAGACGGGACTTTCTTTCTTCAGATTGAAAGCGTGATAATGTGTTGAGATGATTGTTTCTGTTTTTCGTATTGGATTTATAAATACATATATACTTTTTGATACAGAACAGACATTAGGTCGGGAAAATGTCGTCACAGAGAGAGAGAGAGAGAGAGAGAGAGAGAGAGAGAGAGAGCATGTGTTCTCCTATTAGCTTTGCAAACACAAATGTTAGTTTTGGATGTGAAGTCTCTAGTTACATCTACTACGTTGACCTTATCTCCGCCATTTTACCTCGTGACACGCGTGCGTGACAACAACATAGGGGTAATCACTTGTAGCCCATTCGCATGTTATCTCGTCTTTTCGAAGGTGCGAACCTCTGTCTGATTGCCCCTTGATTCTTTACTCTAACGTAAGTGGTCACAAAATAATTGTATTTATTCTTCTTCGGGAGATCCATAAATCACATTATGTCAGTATCTCATCTCTTTTTCTTTTAAAAGAGTGGATTCAAAATATTAATTAACTGCAAGAAAAATATATCAAATTAACTGCACATCTTTATTTTCTCGTGATTATATTCGGTGCTTCGTGAAGTCTAAGGGTAGATTATGTAGAAATTTTTCATTCAGTATTTCTAATGTAATAAATACTAAATAATAATTGCATCCTAGGTTAGACACTATATTTGTATCATAATTTTATCCAAAGGTAGCGAAACTTGCAGAGTTTACGTTAATGGCAAGTCCTTACAAGGAATGGTATAAGAAAAACACAACGTACTTCCTAAACATATGATTTATTTATACCACGTACAGATTCATACATTTTAATTTCCAATGAACTTAAGACTGACTGCACGAAACTGGATATTAAAGAATCATTGCAAAGAACCTGCTGTCCACTACTAAACCTAGTTCCCGCATCTATTGCCAGTCCTGTATGGAAATTGTTAATATTCTTATTTTGTAGTTTTATTTCATACTGATTCAATTAACAAAAGATAAGCGTGACATATAATCGTGAAAGTTGGTTTCATTTGCCTTTATTCATTGAATAATGTAATAATGCTATTCAGTAGGGTCTCGCTTGATGTTCATATAACACTTTTAGGCAATTATTTGAATTTTGAAGATGATGTGAATAGTATGTTATTTATTGAAACTGGACATTATGCTAAAAACGGAACAAACCTCTTTCTACTCCTTTAAATAACAATTAAATAGGGATATAGAAAAGGGATCAATCTTTTACTATCAAGGATTAGCGCAAATTTAACATTTAAGACTTCGGCTAGGTTGTAGTTCGTTAAACTTCTATCGTTCCAAAAGATATTTGACATTTAGCGATAGGTATTCATGCGGTCAACCTGAACCTGCAAATCAATTTCGCTTAGGCGGTACAAAATGTCTTGCTATCAGAGAACGAACAATCGGGATTGTGTATCAAAATATAGATATGTCTTCTTGTTTCATTAGCGGTGCATTGCATCCCTTGGGGTCTTTGGGGTCAACAAGAAGACATTCAAGGCGGCACAAAAGTTTATAATAGCAAGAAAAGAGATTTATTTAGTAACCATTGACGTCTTTGCACTAACCTGACATATATCTGGTGCGTATTTAGTTACTACGCATATAGCTTCTGGGCTGAAGTAAAAAGTAATTTATCTAGTCCCTTCCCCACACAGCACCAACATTTTCTTATATAGTTTTTTATTTTGCAACTTTGTGCTATAACTTATTATTAGAAACCGCTCGATACAATTACATTATTGTACGTACAGTTTTCTTTGAATAGCTCATTAGCATGCATGTGTGTTTTTAATCCTCCGTCTTCAATTTTCATGTCAGGGACGTCATGTAAGAAACGATTATTAATAAGAAAGAGCTCTACAATAGCTTGAGCTTTTTGCTCAATCCCGTGTCTGAAGTCCTTAAATTTGCATGTACCTTTCATGATGACTTCTGAAAACAAATACTTTTCAAGTCAACAGGATTTCGTTAGCATTTATCCATACATATCAGTCAACATTTGCATATAAAACAATTCTTTTTTTTTGTATCTACAACTCATAATTAAGTTTGCAAGGCTCTCAGTGGAATGGGTTGTCATCTTTGGGAGAGGATCAGGTAGGGCTCTCACTGGAATGGGCTGGCATCTTTGGGAGAGGATCAGATAGGGCTCTCACTGGAATGGGCTGGCATCTATTAGGATAATCTCGGTTCATCAAGTTGTCTCGTTTACTTTCCAGATATCTCTCTCGATTACTTAATTGTTTGCATTGCTTTATATTGGAAAGTGGGTGATTGGCCCAAACACAAGATGATATTTGTTTTCTGACCTAAAGAGTTCCCTGCATGTGATATACATCTGACAGACGGCTAGTTGATTCAGATATAATGTTGATATCGTCAGCAAAATAGAATCAGAAAAATGGACAATCCACGTCAAAGTTTCTGATTGATAAGGGCAAACACAAATAAATGGTAAATCCTTTACCTAATGCATGACATAATTGTCTGCATTTATCAGGAATATTCGCTCTATGACAGTTCTTAAACCACCTTATATACTTTGCTGCTTGCTTTGTTTATATCTTATTTTCGTCATAAACAACAGGAAGCAATTTTCCAATCAAACATTTGAACTACACATCTTAGTTCATTCGTTTTGTGTCAGGATCTTTACAGGAAATAACTTTAAGTCTACAATAAATATAACATTAACAATCAAAACTTCATTATAAATGTTTATTCACAATACATCTTAGTTGTCGATTGGTATTAGTTTAGTAAACCAGTGGGTAAAATTTTAACTGCTAATGAATCTCTGGCTGAAAATTTCTCATCAATTATTTGCTCCAGGCAGTAATTGCCACACAATGACCACATAATGGCTCAGTGGCCTTGGCTAGTCATGTTGTTAGGAACTAAATATGCAGTTCCTGTAGTGAAAGTTTTTCACCCCAGCCTAACGCCGTGAAGTTGACAAGGATATTTGTTTAACTGTATATTCTCAAACAAAGAAAAATGAAACATACGCAGTCTGACACATTGGATCATTAGATGTTGCATATATAAAGATGTTTTCTTTTTTTTTACTGTCGATATGAAATTAGTATATCCATACTGTACTTTAGGCGAAGTATATTAAAATATTGTTGTATCGACAAACGCCCCAAAGTGTGACAATAATATAAATCCCTTTGTAAAAGACTGTCCCCCAAAACCGTAATTACTTAATTAGACATCTATTTTGTATTCATTATTGATGGCATCTAACAAACAATGACCAAAGTCGGGTTATCTATTCGTTCATTTATGCAGCAGTGTATTGTATATAAATTATGTATTTACTGGCTATATTCTTTTTTGCATACGTCAAAATTAATAAATTATTGTCTGTTTTGTTCTATTCTGATGAGTGTTTTTTTTTTATTTATATATAATTGCTCAGTATATTACCCCGAAGAATGTATGTTGTTGCTCTATGAACCATGTTGAATATCAACGCCCAATCACATTTTGTTTTGTTGTTGTGCCTGATTGACATTTATTCCCCAAACCGTCATATGTAAGTTTTTAATCTGTTATTCTTCTTGATATGTGTCCACCGCTTGTATTGTGCAAATAGTAGAAAATATCTAAATACAAATCCTTGGATATTCACTGCATCTTCACATGGAGAAAACATTCTGTAAAGCATCAGCAACCATGTTTTCTCATATTTCATCCTCATACCGGTTTGTAATTTTACCTGTTTTATTGTCACATTACACGTTTTATGCTCTAGATTGTGTGCAACCGAAACAAAGCCACCAGGATGCAGACTCTAGAGCTGTGTATAGTGTCAACATACAATACATACAGAGTACAATACAGTGTCAGCATACGATACATACAGTGTACAATACAGTGTCAGCATACAATACATACAGTGTACAATAGTGTCAGCATACAATACATACAGTGTACAATACAGTGTCAGCATACAATGCATACAATGTACAATACAGTGTCAGCATACAATACATACAGTGTACAATACAATGTCAGCATACAATACATACAGTGTCAGCATACAACACAGTGTACAATACAATGTCAGCATACAATACATACAGTGTCAGCATACAATACATACAGTGTACAATACAGTGTCAACATACAATCAGTTAATGTGGCAGTCTGAGATTCTTCTGATTCAACACCAAATATGTTAAAATGCTATTGTATTTCAGCATGCAGTACGCTTGGTTGTATTGTTGATAATAAAAGACGCCATTAATGACCATACATACAGGACGCTAGGAAATAAAAATGTAAATTACTCAATTTTGTACACGTAATGCGAGAGATGCATTGAGTAGTCTGGGAATTTGATGATATAAATGTTTACATGTGAATATGTTTTCTAATATGCTGTACGTAGTCCATCTTTGTGCAGATGGCATCCGTGAATGTATAAAACTAAATTGAAGATTGGTCAAAATATTATCACCTGAGTAAATCAGTGGCATAGATACATGTATGCGCAATGGTTTCCATAAAAGTGATAATTGTAGTGCTAAATGTTATAAACATTCACAATAACAGATTAATTTCTTCATAAGGACATCATCAATGGGCGAATCACGTTCACGAGATTACCAAAACAGTTATTATGAGTCAGAACTGCCAATATTCTTTAATGTCAGTTATGTACATGGAAGCATAATTTTTGTTTTACAGAATAGTGTAGGAACGTAATAAGGCCAGAACACTGTAATAAATGTCATTTGGCTCGAACACTGACAAATGTCTCAAGGCCCGAATATTTCAATAAACTTCACAAGACCCGAACACTCTCATAAACTTCACAAGGCTCGAACACTGTAATAAATGTCACAAGGCAAGAACGCTATAATAAACGTCACAAGGCTATACAACTGTAATAAATGTTCAAGCCCTAACATTGTAATAAATGGTACAAGACCCGAACACTGTCATAAATGTTACAAAGCCCGAACACTGAAATAAATGTCATAAGACTCGAATACTGACAAATGTCTTAAGGCCCGAATACTGTAATAAACTTCACAAGACACGAACACTCTCATAAACTTTACAAGGCTCTAACACTGTAATAAATGTCACAAGGCAAGAACGCTATAATAAACGTCACAAGGTCATAAAACTACTAAATGTTACAAGGCCCGAACTTTGTAATAAATGGTACAAGGCCCGAACACTGTCATAAATGTTACAAAGCCCGAACACTGTAATGAATGTTACAAAGCCAGAACACTGTAATAAGTTGTACAAGGCCTGAATACTGTAATAAACGTTACAAGACCCAAACACTGTGACAAAGGCCACAAATGCCCGAACACTGTAATAAATGTTACAAGGCCCGAAGGCTATAATAAACGTCACAAGGCCATACAACTGTAATAATTGTTGCAAGGCCAAAACACTGTAATAAATGTTACAAGGCTCGAACACTGTAAAGTATGTTACAAGGCCCATAAGCTATAATAAACGTCACAAGGCCATAAAACTGTAATAAATGTTACAAGGCACGAACACTGCAATGAACATCACAAATCCCAAACACTGAAATTAACGAATATAAAGTTGTTGAAAAAATGTCTAAAACAATGTGTCATGTTTTGCGAAGTCAATAAACTGTTGAAGTGTGGAACATTTTTCAGTTCTGAGTCTTTTCTTAGCATCATTTTCCTCATTTGCCCGATTCAATTGTCTTAGCACGTATTTTTTGTATGGTATCTTTGAACCAACTCATGTTTCTCACAGTCAATATTAACCCCATCTTCGTAATTTGTTTTATATTATCCTGAAACATGTTCTATTTGGGAATTTATTTATGTGTATGCTGTTGTTGCCGCAGTTGTTTGCTTTCGCTGCTTTAACTTCGAAGTAGAATAAAACATTATTCACATAAGCAAAGAAGCAATATTTGAAAGTTTGAATCAACACTGTTACTCAAATTCTTAATCTATGTCACTTTTGTATTTACGGGAATTTTGTCATGTATAAAATATGACAGTGGTTTATACGTGTTTACGTGAATTCATATTATTTGTATGAAAGAGCGTGACAATTTAACTGCTTTTTGAAACTATAGCAAACAACTCGAGTTTTAAGACAAATACAGCTAAAACAGGAATATACAATAAATAAACTACATATTGCAAGCAAAATATAACAAAACATTTATAGTTACTGTCAGTCCTGACCATGACTAAATTTAATGTAATAATTTGATTAGACTGGTGTAGTATATTCTGTTTTATTCCTATTATAATGCAGCATTCCACTTTTTTCTAAAATCTAAACGCAACAAAGTTTTAGCACCACATTATTTGGTCCAATACAGTGGTTCCCACCCCTTGTTTTGCGGTGACCCAAAATTGCCCACCAACAGGATCTCCCGACCCTCAGGGCACTTTTCAGCACTGAAAAAAAGCATTTTAAAAATGTGTTCTGATGACTTTCAAGTTCTTTGACGCATATACCTAACTTGTCTAGAACTCTTCCCGGTAAACGGTAAGATGAATTTATTTTTAACACAGTCATATTTGACCTCACAGATGATGTATGCCGAACACTGTTAAATCTTTCTGCATCAACAATTCATCTAATTTAATGGGAGATACTTCCCTGCTTACAAACTGGTAATGCAGTACAGGCAGTATATGGGTTGTGTTAAAGGCAAATAGTCTCAGGGTAGAAAGATTAACTGAAAAATACTATTTTCTTCATTATTTCTCAATGTATTTCCATACACTTATATATATATATATATATATATATATATATATATATATATATATATATATATATATATATATATATATATATATATATATATATATATATATATATATATATATATATATATATATATATATATATATATATATATATATATATATATATATACTATGTAAAATTGTTTTTATAGTAATACCAATCAACTTTTGAAATGATTCTTTCTGCAAAAACGGCAATGCCAAAGGCAGTATTAATTTACCCTAATACCTATTAAGACGAGGGTCAGCAGTGGCTGTTGAGCAAAGTATATTTAATAATCGAAAAAATATGGTACAATTTATTTTAGATAAATATAGATCACAAGGATGAACGTTTTAGACATCAATTAGGAATATTTATATTGTCTGCGTCAGCAGCCTAACTGTTTCAGAAAAATGTACATGCACAATATCAACGTATCTTACTATCCCGTGTCTGTTTCAACAACCATGTACCATATCAGATCTAATATTATTTGTTTCGATGCTAAATAAAATTCATTGGGTTTTATTGCGGCGGATTGACTAAACTAGATGCCCACAATAAAGCACACTCGTTAGAAAGAGACAAGACACAAATGGAAAGGTATGTCTTTACAATTGTAGTTAATTACAACGTACATTTATACCCATAAGAACACTGGGCCTTATCGGGCGGTATCTGTCAAATTAGCGAGATCCACTAACAAGCCGACTCTCACCTCAGGGCTTTATCGTAAACATCCCAGAAAATGCTAAATGCCATAGAGACACATGCATTCCTATGAAGCAATTAGCTCGATTGGATTCCTGTTTCACACTCTCTCCCGGTCAGTGCACAATGCTTTTGTGTCCGTCACGGGGGATTTTTCAGATAGTTGTTGATGTAGTGTATAATTACAGTATTCGTATAAGTGTCAAGAATTCTAACACTTAATTGGACGTAAACCACAAATATGACCCAGCAGGACACTGAGGTGAAGAAAACGAAACAGGACTAGTCGAGAAAGTCGTGGAAACCAAGGTGGAGGCGGTATCCCGCACTTTTTAAAACCAGTTTCAGTATCTTTAGTTATAAAGAAAGAAAACCGATTTTAATGCCATGTATATTTTTAGAGTCTGTTACATTCTATTCGGTTTACTTCATTGACATAAAACTGACATTAACATTAGTATTTGAGATCCACAGATTCTAATATATTACTATTACAAATGGAGGAAGAAGCCATGAAATGCTCTGTCTCATGAATCATGAAACAAAGTCGTTTGTACATCTAATTACGTCAATACACCGAATTACGCCTATACACCGAAATACGAACCAACAACTATACACCGAAATGCAAACCAACCACTATACACCGAAATACAAGCCAACAACTATACACCGAAATACAAACCAAAACAGATACACCGGAATAGAGGGGCCCCGAGTGGCCGAGTGGTCCAAAGCGCTCTCCGTTACGGATCACTGCCATCTCACCTCTGTCTGCGTGGGTTCGAGTCTCGGATTCGGTCAATGTGGGTATGTGAGAAAGCTTGCCAGTAGCTTCTCTTGGTTCGGTGGTTCTTTCCGGGAATTTCCCGGGTTCTTCCTCCACCATTAAAATACTGGCTGCCATGTATAGCCTATCGTGTGCTGAAAAATGGCCTTAAATCCTATAACAACAACAATACACCGGAATACAAAAAGCAACACAAGTACACCAAGCTGTTGTCGATGTCAATATCAAATTTGCTGGCAAATTCAGTCAGGTCCACTTAAGGTGGTAACACTTTTAAATCCTCGACGGATTATTTAGCGTCCGTAAAATAAATAGACATTGCGTAGATATTTAAAGAGGTGTTAGTTTCCCTGCTTTCCGCGAGTGCATGCAGTGCTTCGGTAACAAGATATCCACATATTAGTCCGTCCATCTGAGTTTGTAACAGTATTGCATCATTGGAAGGGGCGAGTCCTAGAATTGTTATAGTGACGTCGACGTTGTCGAGAATTGCTTCGATTTCCTTTCCGACGATGAAATATAGTACACTTCTGAACAAAGCCATGGTACCCTTGTTGACAAATGATATTGTTTTAAGAGCCATATGCGGCATTGTTGGTTTGTACAAGTCTTCATTAGACTTCCACGAGTTCCTCGCACGGAAAATAATACCGAGATGTGTCCTGAACCTTTAAGTATGATGCCACGCGCTTGTTTTGATCCCCAGCCTCGTAGGCGTAATAATGGTAATATTGAATTCGTCTGTCTCGCAACACAGATGCGTCTATATCCTGCACTCGATGCGGTGCATCTTTAAAATCAGTCACCGTTTATGCATTATCGTTTCGTCTAATACTTTCTGCGAGACTACCATAATGGAAACGCAACTAGTTTCAGTTGTAGTCACGGATCGCCGTAGTCGATCTCGAATCGGTTGGACCGCATGCGATCCCATATAGAGTTTTCAACCGATCCGCAGTGGTGCTTTGGGTGTTATCGTCGAGTCGAGTTGCATTTACTAGATCGATTAGTGCAGCGCGTGAGACAAGGACCACATGAACCTTTGGGCTCCCAAAACAGACGACATCGCCCAGATCGTCATTATATTCGATCAGGTTGATATATGATGTGTATTTGTATCGTCAGAGTCTTCCCGTGAAGGTCTAACGCGTGCCCAACCTGGTCCTCAAAGGTGAAAAATGCAACAAGGAAATTACATGGGCGCCGCAGGAATATTCGATATCAGATCAACCAAGCCACATTCGGGGCAAATTCTAAAATATTAAGGAATCCTGTAACGTTTGCGTTGTCGATGCTGAGGTTAGTTAACTATCGTTGATTTCGTCACAGGTCAAATTAACTTGAATCGTAGTGGTGATCCTGGAATGGCTAGCGCTATTGGCTGGCACCCTCGGGTTCTTCGGTACTGCACACATAATTTGCTTGTGCGCGGGAATCTTTTTAGTATATTCATCCCAACCACGAACCGTTCTTAACGACGACTGTGCAATGTCAGCCTCATACGACTGAGATAGCAGCGCTGAATGTAGGGCTGGTGTTCATGCATACAGATTTTAAAATCGCCTGTGGTCATCAGTGTGATCTCCTGTTCGATCTGAATATTGATCAGGCGTCCATTGAAAGTTTAATTACGTACCAGGTACCTTTTCGATCGCCTTCCGACGAGAACATAAAATGAGTTATTCACATCGAAATGGCCGCGATCGGATATTAGAACATCCCCACAACGACGCTAGGGCGATCTCGAGCGTGCGGCATTTCGTCGAGAAAGAAGTCACGTATAATTCTGGTTTCGTTGGCGATATCGTGATGATCGAGGTAAGGCTCGGGGTTGTCAAAACTCATCATCAGTGTTATATACGTCATCTATGTCTTTAATGAGTTCATACATTAACACATTAATGAGCGAGATGTCTCTGTGTTCAGAAAGCCGACGGTGACTAAACGCTAACAAATCGATGCAGCCTGTTGTCTGTATTGTTGTCTGCACTAACGGACTCCAGTGGATATTTCTAGCCGACATACAAATGATGATACCGTTGGTGCTAAATAAGTTTACGTTCTGCCTATATATATATATATATATATATATATATATATATATATATATATATATATATATATATATATATATATATATATATATATATATATATATATATATATATATATATATATATATATATATATATATATATAATCATATATATATGCCATGACAAGGCTGCCATATTACACACATGAATTACAGAAGACGGTTTCCAGACATAACATTTCCAGACATAACACCATACCAACTTCCAGTTTGCAGTTGACAAGAAATGTTCAATATTCTGCCACATTTTATACAGTTACACAAGAAGCAATACATCATAACCTATCAGAGGATTACTGACATGAAACAGTTACACATGAAGCAATACATCATAACCTATCAGAGGATTACTGACATGAAACAGTTACACAAGAAGCAATACATCATAACCTATCAGAGGATTACTGACATGAGACAGTTACACATGAAGCAATACATCATAACCTATCAGAGGATTAGACATGAAATATATATTTCATGTCTAATCCTCTGATAGGTTATGATGTATTGCTTCATGTGTAACTGTATAAAATATGGCAGAATCTTGAACATTTCTTGTCAACTGCAAACTGGAAGTTGGTATGGTGTTATATCTGGAAACCGTCTTCCGTAATTCATGTGAGAAATATTACAGCCTTGTCATGACATATATAAATGATTACAAATTAGAAGTTATGTCTAAAGCATTTCAATTATTGCTGAAATCCTTTCCTAAAACAATTCCTCCGGACAAATGAACAAAACTCTATTGTATATCAAATGCATTCGTATTCTATTATGACTTTTATTTGTTAATCATTTTGTTATGAAATGACTAATATATGGAACATACGAAAACAATCTTTCCACGAACAGCTACTTATTGTTTCAAACTAAGTTGGGGTTATGGGGTGGGTTGGGGGGGGGTTGTCGGCGCGGGGGGGGGGGGGGCGTTTTTATGAAAACAAAGTGCTTTAAAATCATCTCTTTTTTCTTAATTAAAATCTCAACATTGAATTGATAATTCGTGCCTTGTTATTTAATTTTATCGCAATTTAACAACTTTGTTTTGGGGAAGTTTTAAAGTACATTTATTTTGCAAAGCTGCTCTTTTTTCTGTAGAGAATTGTGTTGTTATTTCTTCTAATATAACCCAACGCATTGCATGCAAAACTTTTAGGCCAAAGGAATGAAACACGTCAATTTTCTTTTCGAATACTTTATGCAAATTCTTGATGTTAAACAACACCTAATCCTCCAGTAAATATAATCGTAACCAGAGCGAACGTGTCAGTTTAACGTTCCAGGCAGAATGTCATCCGATGTCATTTTTGGGAGAGCTTTTAGAGTTAACCTTCTACCCAGCGATCTCATGATAAATGACAGGACGCGAACTTTTTGACTTGACACGTGCATGCAAGTAAATAATGAGCGTCACACTAAAAACAGCAGCCTTGCAATAAGGAATATCGTACTTTTAAACACAACATGAATGTGGCACGATATATCAGCAGAAAATGCAATGATTCAGATGAAAGTGATATTCACTGATAGGTGATATCTTTACAAATGCGGAGGTCCAGTTGACAGTTGGAGAAGAATATAACATTTCTGGGCTGAATTTCATCCCCTTTGTTATCATATGCTTGGAATATCTCGGAACCTGATAGGTAAACTGCCAAATGTAGTTATGTTGACAAATGGATAAACCCCATGGCATTAAATATCTTATGTATATAATAATAATAATAATAATAATAATAATAATGATAATAATAATAATAATAATAATAATAATAATAATAATAATAAAAATAATAATAATAATAATAATAATGATAATAATAATAATAATAATAATAATAATAATAAAAATAATAATAATAATAATGATAATAATAATAATAATAATAATAATAATAATGATAATAATAATGATAATAATAATAAAGACTATTTTAATGGAAACGAAAACGTAAGGACAGATTAATATCTCTTTGTAAGAATTCCAAGCAATTAATTTGTACTTTGAGGACATGAAAATTGACCTTGAGATTTTTGCACTTTCCGAAAGAGGATACTTTGTTATATGCTATTCATTCTGATTAAACTGGTGATTTGTTAATCGACTGAATTGTGCTTTTCAAGAACTTAGCGAATTGAGTAGCCTTTCGCTTTCGGATATTGAAATCGATTTAAAGAGAAAGGTAGGATTAGTTCGAGTTAATGCACATTTGTAAATTTTCGTTAGTTTTTAAATGTCTATAAATTGTGCGTTAAGATAAATATTGGTATGTTTTAGAACGGTCATCACAACATTATCAAAAAATATTTTAGAGAGTCCTCTTTGCAGTACGAATGCTGCTTTCGAGTACTCGTAAAGATGACGGACCAATCTATATTACCTGCATCTAACTGTGTGACAATCTAATCCTAAACATAGCTTGATTTCTATTTGTTTCTTATTTGAACGAGCGAAATAAATTTGGAAGCTATTGGATTACTGTCATTTGTTGATCTCAAAAAGCCACCATGATTATCTTTTAAGATTTAACAAATTATGGATACACATATTACTTACAAATATCGTATGTAGAGCATTGTATTGTCCAATAGTATCGTCCTTGTGCTGACACATAAGGGCCTAATATGATTCAATATTAAGGTAGTTTATAAAATACCAATAACCACGCCCCAACATAGATTTCTATTTTTTTGAAAAAAATACTTAAATGGAAATTCAGATATAAAGAAAACAATTCTACACATTTTGCTTTATGCAGTGTTGCCATCACCCGCTGCCACCTTTCAAAACATGTTCTTACTCTATCCCAAACAATTAATGGCACAGGCCTTGTCTCACTGTATTCATCGTCTTCATTTCCTTAAAACAAACTTACATTCTTTGTGCTTACAAAGACGTATCACACCGTGGCGCTATAATAAAATAGTCATAAGTCACTGTGTTGATCTGGGATAATCCATACGCTTTAACTGCCCCTCCCCACTGCCCCCCCCCACCCCCCGCCACTTGCATCATCTTATGGAACAATTGCGATGGAGTCTTTACTTTAGTACCTTATCACTATCCTGTACCCTGTTGGTAACATTTAAAGATTTCCAACGGTGTCGATACTTTTTTTTTTAAACATAATTATTTTATGTATGCACAAGAAGGCTTCGAGAACCCGTCCGTCAATAGGAAAGAAACAAAACTTGAATATTGCAAATCGTCATATTAGGTCAACAACAGTGGCAGATGACGCGTGCTTTGTCTTGCGCCTCGATAAGTTGTACAATATTCATATCTAGAAAAGCTGCCCAAACGTGAAATTGGTTGCTAATTCACACATATATGTGTTTTACAAGAACAATATAATACAGAAAACAAAAAAGTATAGTGGGCAAAAATAGAAAGTGGAAAAGCATTACCAGCTCTGTCTAACTTGGGGTGAAACAAATCACTCATGTCGACTGCCAACATGAGGATCAGCTTATATGTAAATCATGTGGTTTTTGGCCTCAATCAGTCTAAGTACCTTGGCCAGGCTTAGATTTATGGCCAAGAAGCCATATCCATTACTACTTTCAACGAGTATTCAGGCCTGCTTATTATATGTGAAAATAAGAGTGTCTGAAGAATGATGTCAGCAACGTCCTTGTAAATGACAGTGACGTCAATACTAAAAGAATGTAAAAACAATTTTCTGATAAATGATGATGTTTGTCTTAATCTATGCAAGTCCGAATCACATGTATCTCACTTGCTAACCCAGAATACTTGTAGTGTCTTGCATCTAGGTTTAAGAGGTAGATGTATGCATATTTGTCATCCCAACATTATAGCAATAGGAACAGCGCGTCAATTTGCTTAAAAGAAAACTGGTGTTACATATCTAATGAAAGTAATACCTCAGTCCTTGCTCTTAGTGAAAGCAATCAGTCACACAATGCTTTCAAATTAAACATTTTCATGTTTTTCTTTTTTTTTTTCTTTCTTTATTTGTTTTGGGGGTTTTGTGTTGTTGTTGTTATTGTAGGGTTTAACGCCATTTTTCAGCACACGATAGGCTATACATGGCGGCCAGTATTAATGGTGGAGGAAGAACCCGGGAAAACCCCGGAAGGAACCACCGACCCACGAGAAGCTACTGGCAAGCTTTCTCACATACCCACATTAGCCGAATCCTAGACTCGAACCCATGCAGACAGAGGTGAGATGGCAGTGATCCGTAACGGAGAGCGCTTTATACCACTCGGCCACTCGGGGCCCCTGGTTTTGTGGTGTCTGTGTGTGTGTGTGTGTGTGTGTTTGCTTATTTTTTTCAAAAGGCAAACCTGGTGAATCAGGGGTTTTGGTGGTCTACGCGTCTGCTGGTATAATGTGTAAATGAAGGTGGAGGTTTGGGTCTGGAAAGCTTAGAATCTTCTCCTAATAATCTAATCTTTTCTTGTCGCTTACCTTTGTAGAAAGCCACACTGCTGTAAAATGGAATTAAATATTTGAAGATCAGATAAAAAGTGTTCTGAATACATTAAAAGAAGTATTCCACTTTGATGGCATTAACAGAGCATTAATAGAGGCTTACTATATCCGAAAATTAAAATGCCCTGGCTCAGGTAGATGACCTAGTTTGGACTCATGCAATATGTAATTGATCCAACTGTGTTTGCCCTGGAAAAGTTTAACTTCTTGAGTACCCTTCTTTTTTATTGAGGTCTCTTCCGTTGGTCTGAGTGGTCATTGTTCCATATTTTTAACTGGCAAGACAAATGCTTTCACCCCAAACCATCTTTTTACACAATTATATATCTTTTTTAAAGTTCACTGAGAAGATGTTCTAAGAGGAATTAAAAGATTGTTCTATGGGATATTAAAAAAAGGATTGATGATGTATTGTATGCTTTATCTTTTAGGTGCTCCCTCTAGTAAATATCACTGATGAGGGTGAGGGATGTGGAGATTCCCACGTGAATTTTATAGATTATTGTGTTGTAAGTAAACAAGGCTCATTAGACAATTCTTTAAGGTTATTTTCCATTATGTAATGGTTGTGTTTAGAAAATGTTAATCTGACCTGAGGTGACACAGAGAAATATATTATCTTGTGACTGAAGATTTTACCATTCGTGCTTTAACATCTAGCACTTTAAGTTGTATTATGTTGTGACCAGTTGGGACTGAACTTGATGTTCTTCAAATTATTTGAATTTAAGTGATTTTCTTCTCTGGAAATACACATGCGCTCTGACAAAATTCTTGGATAAAGACATTAATTGGAATTTATACTGAATTCAAACCTGGAATAATATTTCTGTGGTTTAACAAGAGACTGCTGAAACATCAGGACTTCGCTGACCATAACAGACACGTCATCGCCTTCAATTTGGGATCTCATCGGAACTTGAACTCAGTTTCATTTAGGAAGTTTTATTACTGGGACTTATGTCTTTAATTCTTGGATTATAATTTGATTTATATCGCAATACCGTAAGTTCTTTTTTCTCATTTTTCACTTTTGTATTCTAGGGAAATAAATTATTTGTTACATTTTACAAAACTTGTTGTCTTGACCCTTTTCTATTACTTATTTTAAGAGCATAGACTCGTAACCCATAACAGTTACATTCAACCTCATCTGGATTACTGCAACATCACAGAAAAAGGCAAGAAATAACTTGTTTACGCCTAAGAATGATTTAATTTTCGTCGTACCTGCGTACAATGTTACCTAGGGTGGATAATTGTTTTGTTTCTAGTCAAGTGACTGAACTAGTGTGTATCTCGTCGTAAATCGCTTGCGGTGAGAGACGCAAAAAGCACGGTATGCACATGTTTTACCCTTACTAATACTCATTCTCCTTTAGATTTAAGGCAAGTTTTTTTCTTCTTCTACTTGAAACATTTGTCTTTTGGATCTTGTCAAGGAGTGTACGTTCTCCGTTTTTGTTCTACAGCCATATGGGTAAGTGTTACATTTTTGTATTAGTTGTTATGTGAAGCATATTCAGTTTTTAATGTCGTAGCGTGAAATGTTGCCTTTACCACTAATCGGATTTGAAACGTTGTGAACATTTGAATTGTTGCAAGTTGCTATTAAGAGTCTAATTTGTTTGCATATATCTAAAGATTTTAATTCCTTACCTGTTATTATGACCAGTTTGGTTTTATTCTAGCTGTGCGGGTATATACGGCTGTCGGTCCGGCCGTCTGTATGTATGGGGATGGAAGCAGGTGTGACCATCAAGGCTATACAAGCACGGAACTGCTGATTTGTAATCTTGTGCGCATGGTGGATCCATGAAGGGTGTGTTGAAAATACAAGTGTGGGCCAACCCAAAAATTCATGAGAACGTGTGGTTTAACAATGGACACGGCAGGTCAAAATGTTTCGTTTGCAAGCTTTTACAAGTATTTATGAATCATATGAGGTTGTGAATCATACGGGCTGTATCAATGACTGAGCCACGAGCCATATGTTTCGTACAATTGTCATGTTGATTACAACTGAACATATTTGTTTCAATTGATGATGTGACTTTAACAGAGTACAAATGAGTACAAATGAGTCATTTTAATTGCATGAAATTATTTGAGTCTTACTTTCATTACATGAGATTATATGAATCTTACCTTCATTTTTGAATAATGTAAATCACGTTTTTGTTTTCCCTTTTGTGAATGTGTAAAGTAATTGAATTAGTGGTATGTTTAGAGCGTGAAAGAATCACTGTATGTGTTAATTAATTTCATAAACTTTCATCGTTCATCGCACTGTGTTGTGTTGTCATTTAATCCAAGCATCCATTCAGGTCAAATCCTGTTATAAATGATGTTCAGTACAAAGTCAGATGATAATAGTCTACCAATCCTACGCTCCAATAACTATCATCTTCCTCAGCCCATAACGGAATTATATTTTAAAAAATCTCTTGACTTCCTCTGGTCTAATCATATCGAACCCTCTACCTAAAGATGTTTAAGAAGCATCATCAGTTCCTTCCTTTCATCATATATGTCTACAATGGTTGCAACCCTTTAATAACTCTAAAATAGGCTATTCTCTGCTTTGAAGTGTATTTGCCTATGTATATTACATAACAAGCCTACATGTCTATGTGTGTTTGTTTGCTTGTTAACTAAACAGTTTTCAATCTTGCATATTTGTGCACACAACGCCCTGTGTGCCGAATCCAGACTCTTTTGTGTTTGTGTACATAAATCCATAATGGCGTTTTCTATGATACTTGTTTCTTTGCATCATTTTAGTTGCCTATACATATGTAAGTAATTAATGACCACAAGGGAGATTAGTGTTTGTAATAACTATGTTCTTCTTATAAAATAAAGACTTAATGATGATGATGATGATGATGATGTCATCCGAATTCATGTTTAGATCTTTACGTTTTCGAATGAATTTAGGTTATCGCATGTGAGAACAAAATGGAATGGTAGCACGAGTCTAAACGCACGAACGTTCTCTAAAGTAAATGAATAACACATGTGTTTTCGCCAGCGCTAAACCAGTAGAATTCAAACGAGAAAGTCATAATTGGCAAATAAAATCTGTTAGCAGTCGGTATATTGCTCCTACTGTGTGCTTTGCGCCCAGCAAATAGCTTAAGCCGTGCATGTGTCGAATATCGTGATGGCTAATTGTTTCCATGGGATTCCCCATTGCTGGCTCTTTGACAAGATGGGCCTGCACGATAGGCATGATATATTTATATTGCTTTCCTCGGAAGTAAAATTCAGAACTTAAATGATTCCGATTCTTTCGTTTATCGTTCACGCTCTAAAGACACAACTGAAGCGTTGACCTTGAGCTACAAATACTAAATATATACAATCGTGCATTTTGCAGCCGTATTTCTTCCACGCTCCTTCCTAATGGACATCGTTATTTAATAGTTATCTGTTTAAATGCTGTGACAGGACATTTTAAAAATAACGAAATCAGAGTCTTAAAAATGGCATTGCATACATACTTTGATGCATATGGCTGTAGTAAGTGTCGCTATATCTTGTTCTCTTTAGATTTTAATACGCCCAGAATAAGGCTTGTGCGTATCATGGAATGATAGTGTCCTTCTGTCTTTACTGTGTTATGTCTTCTCAAAATAAACTCGATCACTACACTATTTACTTTTACCAAATTGTGTCAATAGCTTGTATTTTTGTGGTCAAAACTTCAAAGGTCAAGGTCACTGTGACTGAAAGAACATAACTGTTTTCCGTTTAATTACTCTAGTTTAAACAATACGACCTTACCAATCTGTATGAATGTCTTAAACTTGCGATATGGAAGAAACCTAACAATTGTGGGTGGGTGGTAGCGATAAGATAAAAAGGTCAACGTCGCTGTAACTGAAAGAAGAAAAATGATATCCGTACAGTGACTTTTGTTCTACATCACAGACCTTAACAATACTTTGTGGAAGGCTTGCACTGGCGATAAGGAAGAAGACCGTCGACATTAATTCAGTTTGTGGACACTTAGAGTAATACAGGGTCTTTCTGATTTTGAGATCATAAGGTCAATTGTCAAGGTCATAATATGTGGATGGCTTACTCTTTATGTATTAAAGTAACCAGCAAAAACAGAACTCTATGCCACATTGAACAAAATAAAAACCAATGTGTTATTTGTGTCTTGGGGGTGGTGTGTATTTTGCATAAAAATTTGCTTCTAGACCACGTACATTGACCAAAGTTTATTTTAGGCTTGCATATAAGGTACACATACATTGATCAAAGTTTGTATTAGGCTTGCATATAAGGTAGTTTGTATTAGGCTTGCATATAAGGTACACATACATTGATCAAAGTTTGTATTAGGCTTGCATATAAGGTAGTTTGTATTAGGCTTGCATATAAGGTACACATACATTAATCAAAGTTTGTATTAGGCTTGCATATAAGGTAGTTTGTATTAGGCTTGCATATAAGGTAAACGTACATTGATCAAAGTTTGTATTAGTGGTGCATATAAGGTAAACGTACATTGATCAAAGTTTGTATTAGTGGTGCATATAAGGTAAACGTACATTGATCAAAGTTTGTATTAGTGGTGCATATAAGGTAAACGTACATTGATCAAAGTTTGTATTAGTGGTGCATATAAGGTAAACGTACATTGATCAAAGTTTGTATTAAGTTTGCGTATAAGGTACACATACATTAATCAAAGTTTGTATTAGCCTTGCATATAAGGTACACATGCATTGATCAAAGTTTGTATTCGGCTTGCATATAAAGTACACATACATTGATCAAAGTTTGCATTAGTGTTGCCTATAAGGTACCCATACATTGATCAAAGTTTGTATTAGGCTTGCATATAAGGTACACATACATTGATCAAAGTGTGTATTAGACTTGCATATAAGGTAGTTTGTATTAGGCTTGCATATAAGTTACACATACATTGATCAAAGTTTGTATTAGGCTTGCATATAAGGTACACATACATTGATCAAAGTTCGTATTAGGCTCGCATATAAGGTATACATATATTAATCAAAGTTTATATTAGGCTTGCATATAAGGTACACATACATTGCTCAAAGTTTGCATTAGTGTTGCATATAAGGTGTACATATATTGATAAAATGTTGTATTAGGCTTGCATATAAGGTACACATACATTGATCAAAGTTTATATTAGGCTTGCATATAAGGTACACATACATTGATCAAAGTTTGTATTAGGCTTGCATATAAGGTTAGTAAGAGGCCTATTTAGGTCCCAGTGACTAAGAAAAAATGAGATTTGCACAACTGTCTTGTTCGAGTGCAAACCGTTTGGTTCAAGACCACATACATTAACCATTGGTCATTAAGATCTGATGGGCAATAATATCCAGGGGCATCCATGGCAAACTATTGCCTACACAGAGGGCAACGAAACAGAGAACGTACATATATAATGTACTACTTACTCGCGGTACTCTTGTTGTAAATGACACATTGAAGATAATTAATCTCCAGGGACCATCAAGCAACAAACTACGTTCAACAAAGAAGTGCATTTTTCTCTTAGAGGTATGCGGCATTAAATCTGACAGGTACCGGTTACACAGATTTGAAATAGAAATGTTTAAACAAATAGTTTTGTTTCTTTTTATTTCAGAGGATTGCGTCCCGTGTGTGTGTGTGTGTGTGTCTGTGCAATATGAACGTTATAGTGTGTGAAATCGAAGAAGAACATACACTTTGTTCAGGATTTCAGAGAAGATATTAGAGTTATATGTTGCAATGGAAACAGTCAATAAAGATCCGATACGCGTCAGATCATATTCGCTAGCCAAGGTTCCGATAAATTACCCTATCTGCACAGGATAACTTATGGGAACCTTGGCTAGCGAAGTTGGCGTCAGATGTGTTGTTGGACAAGCACGATAATACTGATCGATACGTTGTGCAAGATACGAAATGTACTAATTATGAGACCAGATAATTATTTCCTGTAAATAGTGGTATCGATTATCTCCAGCATTTAGCTTAAGTCGCCCATATATCTTGTAAATGCTTTGTGTACTACTCGGTATACATCACTATGCAAGCACCAAGTCTCTTTGGGGAAATATTGGTCTAACTCGTTTAAATTTTGGAATCCATAGCTCATATGTTAGTGTAGCAGGAGAAACATAAACCCCATAGTACCTCTAGGAAATTTATAATCTTGGAGTGGTGACTACTTTATTCTTCTTGCACATGCGAGCAGCTTATCTGTAGTGATTTCCAGCCCTCTAGAGCCATTATCCAGTAGCACAGAGATGGTATAAAACATCTAATACCTTAAATTAATTAGGTTTAAAAACAATTATCTTCTCTAAGAGTGCAGTACATAATGCCACTTAGTTCATAAGATGCTTTTTTCCTGTTAATCTTGGCCATATTTTTCCGGTTCCGGTCCGGTGAGATATGACTTACTGTATTTGAAGCACTTTCGCTTCAGCCAGCTGCTGTTAGACATGGTCCCGATTTTTAAACATCACTATCTGGAAAATTGTCGTCTACACCATTTACAACAACAACACCATTCTCAGATTCCATTTATATCTTAATGCGTAGTTTCGCATTTTAATAACATTTCGAAATTGGCGCTAATGGTCTTGCTTAATGTACAAAACTCAAAGGTTAGAAACAACAAGGGCTGTCTTGGAAACCGAACAAACGTGATGGTAAATGCCGTTGTACACGGAACTGACAAATTCCAAAGATCTTTTCTGGGGCATGCATATATATATATATATATATATATATATATATATATATATATATATATATATATATATATATATATATATATATATTTGTTTGACCAGGTTTAATCAGGGAACATTGTACATATTAAATTGTAAAATAGAACATTTCAGACAAGGAACGTGTATGCTTTTAGCTCTTCACTGCGCATCAGCGAATACATATAAACGTGTTTGAAAGAAAGTGGGTAATGTGGGAACATGTTCAAAATAAATTTTAAATTATGTAAGCAGATGTTATTAAATTCAAAATATAATTTTAAATCTTAGACTATTGCTATGCTAGTTTTGTGTCTTTATGTAATATTTATAATATAATGCTTTGTACTGATTTTAAGTCGAATTCACTCTTTTCTATACGGAGTGAATGGGTATCCAAAGATGGAAAATAAATATTATCCACTCTGAGGAATAGTGGATTTTGCATATATCCAGTAGGATAACCATATAGATATGTAAGTATGATATCTTGAAGTCATTTGCAATACATTTCATCCATATTATATACATAACTGTCATCTAAGTTTTATATTTTATATCCTGTTTTGCTTTGAGTGGTACAGAGACCCATGACATGTGATCTCTATGTCGCTGCGGAACTTGCAAAACACTCACCAGATAGATGAAGTACGTTAGCTCTGCTCGGATTATCGGAGACTTTTGACTGATTAATTGCTTCATCTTTTTCTAGTAAATGGAAGGGGTGGGGGGTGGGGTGGGGTGGAGATTGAAAGAAAACCAAGAGGCCTTTGTGGTCTGGAAGACAGTCCTACTCAGTGATTACAAGTACATACCATTAAGCAAGGAAAGTTATGGCAATCTTGGGATCTACTGAGAGTAGATCCCATCAAGAAAGGGATTTCGGACCATTTATTTAATAATATATGAATAGAATAAAGTAATTGACAGAAAATTATACATCAACAATGTCAAAATCAATATGTTCACAACACAATGGGCCTTAGAATTCTGTATGAAAATAATAATGTAGTTAATTGTTTCTAGAAAAAAATTACCAAATATTTGCTGCCCGTTAATTCAGGCAAATGTGGAACTGTCTGTGAAGTCTAGTAGGAAGTATGTGCATTGTTTTTGTTCCATATCTAGTGATCATGCATTTCATCTTTTCGACGTGCAAGCTTCCTCTGTAAGTATCTAAATATTTGATAATAATCCACCAAATTTATCAAATTAAGTATTACGTTTGTTTCGGTGCCCCGGTGCCCGGCTGCTTAAGGTGCTCACCTTTGCAGATCACTCACGTCTCATCTCAGTCCACGTGGGTTCGAATCTCGCGCTTGGCCAGAGTGGTATGTGATAAAACTTGCCAGTAGCTTCCCGTAGGCCGGTGGTTCTTCTGTGGTATTCAAGGGTTCATCCTTCACTAGATATACTGGCCACAAAATATAGCCTATCATGTGCTGAAAATTGCGTTATGCCCAAAATAACAATTGATGCGCAAAAAATATTGTTTAATTGCGCGTTTTAAAATCAGCCGACACGAAGAAGAAGAAAAAAAACCTTACCTGTCAAGGGATGATTCACATACCTTCATTCCATTTTCAAGTATTACAGATTGTGGCTCTAGGAGTTTCAAAATAGAAATGTACTTTCAACCTCTTGGTGGTGAGACGTTTAATTTTATTTTGTTAAAAACATACAAAATGTTCGCAACATATATTCATGATTCATACAAAATAATGCGTTCTAAATGCTCAGTTTGTTAGAACCCGCTAGTTATATGCAAAACGGTACATGACACCTTGGCCATTTTAAATGCGAATATCATCTGCCCAAAACGAAGTGATGATAATTCCCGTCTGGGTTATTTTTCATTCACGTGCGCACGCTAAGTAAGTCTAATGAATTTTGTATCTATAACTTCACCACCAGATGTGTTTCTTATCTGTGAGCCGTCCGACTTTATCAGCGTACACCGCAGAAATCGTCTCGCATGCTCCATACTTCCAATGTGCATCCTCCATTATCTGCTACCAACTGGTGAAATGCCAAATATGTAAGGTCAAGGTCGTTCATAATAGCTGCAAAAGGTTGAGACATAACTTGTCTTCCTTTGGCCCGTTTAATAGCAAAATATTAATACACATAAACATATGAAATGTTATATGTCTCTCTCCTTATCTATCTTTAATTTCACACAGGAAAACTCACATAAATGTCGCCCACGTCTTAACAAGTAAATTAAACATTACACTGAACGACATGTTGTAAAATGAAAACGTGTGTATAATCTTCATTATGACTTGGCCAGCTTTGTCTGTTCTGCCAGAGAAATATCGTAGGAATAAATCAACTAATACAGAAACCTTTAACGACGGCTTGAAAAAATGCAAATTATTTCAAAAGTGTTCCAAATTTCACCCATGCCGCTAAAAAGGTGAATTTCAAAATCGCGTATAAATCGCGTGTGCGTGTTTGCGTGTGTACACGTGTGTATAATTGATCTTGTGTGTATGTAAGCTCGTTTGTGCTCTATTGTAAATATAATGATCGCATCAGTCAACCTCTATTTATAGCAGAACAAAGAAGCTTCAAATGCTGTTGTCGGCCAAATTATTTCATGGTACATTGGATCTGATGTTGTTTACGCCAGGATAAAGTGGTACTACATCAGAGGCATAACTGCCATCAATTTCCCTTTAAAATGGAGACTAAATCTCGCCTCATGAATTTCACAAGATGTTAATACATGCACTAATGATATCAATAAACTTAATCTATAAAGACGACAGAAGGAATATTAATCCGTTGGTTCCTGTGGGCAGAATAAAATTTACCATCTATGTGCAATATTTGGAGTGTCTTCCGTTTACAACAAAATGGTTGTTTTCGGTACATCCGGGATGTAGAGACATGGTCTGAAGTCAGTCAGTCTTGGTAAGAAAAGATCGGATCTGCGCTAAGAAGTAGGTTCGTGATTTACTTTTTGTCACAGTGCGCAAACAAGAAATATGTGAGAATGTGCAATTCGTTTAGCGATCAACAGGTATTTATTTAATTACATGTTTTTGCTTAAATAAATAATTCAGATTTATTTGGCGTTCATCGCAGTCGTAATAGCAAATGTAATGAGCTTAAGACAATAAAATGTAGATCCTACATTGCGGATACAGCCATGCTGCATTAAAACTTTAATACAATAGTAAGGCACATGATACAGTACCTCAATACTTTGTCTCGTAGATTTCTTCTCTTTGTCATATACACGGAAATGGAAAGTAAGCATGATTAAACTATGTATGTACCACTTTTGTTGTCAAATGTAAAATATGCTGGATTTGGGAATTTCTGGTCTGGCGGAATGTCATTGAAATTGCCTGGCATAATTACTACGAGAGAGAGAGAGAGAGAGAGAGAGACCTTTACTTGCTTTGCACATATTGGCCCCAGAGGCGGCGTTAGGATACGCGGGGCCTAGGGCCGACAATGACTGCGCGGGTTCAGAGTATCGGTATCTCGATTGGTATGCTACTGCAAATATTGATTATATCTACATTAGATCAACTTTCGCGATTTGGCGCTCGAATTTAGTTTTTTCATTATTCATTTTTAAAAATTCTGATTGTGGACAACGGTTTTTTTTTAATACAAATAATAACATGACGACAATGCCTTAGGCCTAATGAACTGATTAGCATTGTCATTTTTAAATAACATGAAGACACGAATTAAGAACAATACTTTGCGTGCATTACGTGCGGCTTGTATCAGCGTTTCCAATATACCGCACAATATAGCTTGACAAACTCATAAGGACGACCGTAGGCCTGAAACGCGGGGCACCCTCAAGAGCGGGGCCTGAAGTGGTCGCCCCACTTGCCACCCCCAAACGCCGGTTCATGATTGGCCCCAAACCTTTTCTTCCATCTAATAAACACTTGAGACCATGTATGCCTTTTTGAATAATAGCTTAACTCAAAACCCTTTGATATGAGGTTCAAAAGAACACTCTTACCTACTTGTTTTCTTATGGAAACCAACCCCCTTGATCAGTCATTTACGCTACTAACATGCAAGAGGCGGGATATGTCGCTTTGTGTGAAACCTATACAGGAAAATCAGTTGCAAATTAGCTATTGCTAACCTGTGGTACCTGAAATATGTAAGTGTTTATTTTAATTTATTTACCTGGAAATAATTCAATATACGTACATACATACATACATACATACATACATACATACATACATACATACATACATACACACACATGTATGTGTGTGTGTGTGTGTGTGTGTGTGTGTGTGTTTAGTTTGGTCTCACTAGAGCGCATCCCATTTGAGATCCGCTCAGTGAGGCGCTGAAATTATTTTTTTGAGACGTTACCGTATGTATGTATGTATGGTTTGGTCTCACTAGAGCGCATCCCATTTGAGCGCCGCTCAGTGAGGCGCTGAAATTATTTTTTGAGACGTTACCATATGTACGTATGTATGTATGTATGTATGTATGTATGTATGTATGTATGTATGTATGTATGTATGTATGTATGTATGTATGTATGTACGTATGTATGTATGTGTGTGTGTGTGTATGTATGTATGTATGTATGTATGTGTATATGTGTATATGTCTGTGTGTGTGTGTGTGTGTGTGCTTACCAGTGAAGTGGCCTAACGCTGAACAATGATATGGTGTGCAAACTCATTTTCCATCAATTGTTGCATTTCTAGAGGTATGAAGACCGATGAACGAATTTGCATTAACATGATTTAAATTTATCAGACTTCATGATAGAGCTTGTTTCAAAAGAAAACAAAATTCTCATGCCTATAAGAGCTGAAATCTTATCAATTCATTTGCTTCTCGACATTTTTCATCTGATTGTTTATGAATCTCCAAAACTGTCACAAACACCTTTCAATAGCATTGTCACCAGCTATTACTACACTTAAACTTGTGGAATAAAATTACCATGTGATTAAAAGCCAGCTCTTATTTTCGTCACCTCTGTAAAAAAGTTAAGTGAAATAATGGAATATGTTATGCTGTCATTAGCGGTCATCTTTTATTTTCATAATGATTTATAAAAATTCCAAATATTGCAATGGTACCTCAAATTTAATATCTCTGGATTGAACTGTGTAAATTCCAAATATCGTACCTCAAATTAAATGCTATCTCTTGATGATATTCATTTGTTTTGCTGTGGTTAATATATATTATTAATAAAATATCCGTAACTATCCGGTTAAAATGTCATGATAGTAGGTATCAGTAGCGTATTCAGTTTTGTTGAACAGGTGCTGGCATCGTTTGAAACAGGAATAGATCATAGTTGTTATGAAGTAATGAGCTTGGCCAACATTTCCTTCGTTCTTGAGCTTTAAATGTTCCATATGGTTTGCAAATTGAATGCAGGTACGCGAAGAAAAGATATACACCAGATGAAGAACTTTGCTTTGTTGTTTGATTACTTATGCGTGCCACTCCTTCAGTAGTGGTCTTTGATGTGTCTTCTAAGCACGCAATTATGCTCTACGTTATCCACATGGAACGTAACGTTAAATGAAGATCTGATATAGACAGTCTGAAGTATACATACATACATACATACATACATACACGCACGCACGCACGCACTCACACACACACACACACACACACACACACAATACATACATACATACATACATACATACATACATACATACCTACACACCTACATACATACATACATGCATGCATGCATACACACACACACACACACACACACACACACACACACACACACACACACATACATACATACATACATACATACATACATACATACATACATACATACATACATATACAGAGACAGAAAGAGATTTTGTCAGTTTGCCTCTTGAACAAGTGAAATAATGATCGTTGCTTGTTCCTTAGTCCCAATTCAATATGACATAATTCAGCAGGTATTGCATTTTCTATTCAAACTTAGCAAAATGAAATTTGAAACCTTTTCAGAGAGTACATAGCTAGGGGTCCACTTAGACCCCCTAGAGTAAAACGAGGCAAAATAATTAGCCGAGTCGAAGCAGATATAAGAGTGCCAATACATACACAGAACCAATTATATCAACAGCTGTGACCACAGACCACATCATTCCTCGCTTAAACAATCTTGATTTGGGGCTTCGCTTTGAAATTGGTGTATTGAGAGGTTCCACATGTATATGTATGTTATAATGAAAGTACGGTTGTAAATTTTTCAGTATATATATATATATATATATATATATATATATATATATATATATATATATATATATATATATATATATATATATATATATATATATCGATGAATGCCGTATACCAGCGGACATGGGTTCGAATCTCGGTAGAGTACGAAATACAAACTCTAACCTACATCATAGTAATTTTTAAAAAAATATTAATTCTGCCTACTATTATTCTTGTATAGGAATCCAGTTATATATATAAAGAATACAAATCATAGGGCGAATTACAATCCTTTCAAGTGCACTGGATCCAGCAAGGATTAAGTGTGTCAGGGACTGATTAAGATAAATGCAATAAACTGAAAACGAACAGTGCAAAACTAGCATCTAATTAGCCTGAGCGCTTTCGACTCTTTGATGAGTCTTTTTCAAAGGCAAATACAAAACACAGACAAGACATACAAATAAAACAGAAAACATAACCGTTTTTCTTTTCTGATATAATAATATAACAAACATGGCCCGTTTGGAGTGCAGTACAAAGAGGACTTAAAATCAAAACATTATGCGTGCACTCTAATGGCAGTAGTATTGTGCTGTGATGAAAAACTTTAGTCACGTGATGAAATACTAAAAGAATTGTTCATATCAATCGGTTTATGTTACGAGGGTCCAAATGTTGATTCAGGTGCCAGCTTTTGCCGAACGTCCGACGCAAAAGTTAGATTCCAAAAGTGAAGCTTGAACTAAAATTGGCATATTGCGAATGTTGGTCAAGGTTAAAAACGGCAAACCACCTGTTAAAAGTTTTCTCACCTTAAGGTAGAGCGTATATAGCAAGGGTTCTACTAAGAAAGGGACCCATATAAATTAAACGGCTTCGAAAGTCACATGAGCGTGCAATGACTAGTGACCGACCTAATGGCAATATGCAGCAAAGAATATTGGTTGACGTAATGGCACTAGACAGCAAAGACTATTGGTTGACGTAATGGTAATACACAGCAAAGAACAGTTGTTGACGTAATGGTAATAGGAGGCTAACAATGGTGGTTGACACAATGACAATATCAAATAAAGAACAGTGGTTGACGATATGGCAATACACAACAACGAATAGTGGTTGATGTAATGGCAATATACGCCAAAGAATAGTAGTTGACGTAATGACAATACAGAGCGTCTGGATTCCGTTATGTATATTTGATTTAATTTATATCTGATTTAATTGTTTGAAAGTTGTAAAATTGTTCTATTTTTTAATTTCATTATATGTCAAAATAATGTAGTTCTGTTTACTAGGAACTCGCACTTTTTCCAGATTTTTTTTGTTGAACTTAAATGTTCATTTCTGTAAACACATAAGGCTGACCGGGTTCCCGACCTTAATTCAAATGTTTTGAAATTTATTTTTCTTGTGGGAATAATAAGGATGACATTGAAGCTGTGATGGATACGTGACCCTCGACTTGTAAATAGTTTTTAGTGAAGTAAACGACTTTTATTCTCGGAGTAAAATGATTGGTTCTTATCAAGGACATGCATGGGCTACGTGTTTTTTATATATGTAAACATGATCACGTGACCCTTACATGGGCCTCTGTTTTGCGTAAAATTCAAGGTTTAAACCATCGTTTTAGAGAAATAATCTCAGCTGAGCTTCTGAACACTGGGCTGTAAAGGTGTTTCTTTTGTTGTGTCATTTTGGGAATTACATTTTAATGTTTATTCATATTATTTGGATTCAAAAGGATTAATTCGTTTCTCTGAAAATATTTTTGAATGCTCATACAGAATTCTTGAACAAAGACATTTCTTAAAAGATTTATTTGGATTTCCAAAACTGGAGGATTATTTCTTGTGCTTCTACAAAGAACTGTAGACAACATTGAACATGATACAGTATACGTCATCGCCTTCCATCTTAGATTCTTCGTCGAAACTCGAACTAGAATTAATTAGAGCATTTTATTAAAAGGACTTCTAAAATTGTATTTGTGGATTATTCTTGGATTCTTTTTGGATTTAATTCTTGAAACCGAAAGTTCATATTTTTTTCACTTTTACAGTATTTTTCCAGGGAAATAAATTATTTGTTAAATTTCTCAAAGCTTGTTGTTTTCGCTCTTTCTTGTGTTACTGTTTATTCGAGCCTTAACACTTCACAATTGTGTGAGGACTACGAGGATATTAATCATAAAGATACCGATGTGTACATTTATAAAAATAAAGTCCCTCGTTATCTCGAACATCAAACGAAACTGCCAAATAATATTTATATAGTCTTGAACTCGACTTGGATCAAAAAATATTTTCGTTTCATAAATAATAATGAGAAGATAGATTTGTAAAAATAGAAGATACAATAGCAACAAGGTGACGCTCTACAGTTTCATATTTTGCATAGGGTTAGAATTTTTTTTATGGAAAAGGCTTTTCCCGGTTTTCCTCATTGGTTGATCTGGGAACTTAAAAAAAATTGTATATCTTAAATCTTGTTAAAAGAACATTTAATTCCCTTTATGTTGGTGTATGATTAATGGGTGTAATATGGGGTATAGAGTACACATCTTGGTCTTACTCCAGATGTGCATCTATAAAACAATGTTTGCTCCACTTGGTCATTTTCACATTCTGGACTTAGAGATAAATTATAAAATAAGAGTCGATAACTTCAACACTTTCAGAAGCTGGTATTGAGTATTCTGGCAAATTTCGTTTTCCATATTTTATTAACAGCAAAAAACATGTACTTTAGACTCTTTCAAGCTGAATTGTATACACATGGGAACAGTCAGTTTGGTTAGCTTTTTTGTCACTCTCTCAGAAGTTCATAACATATGTATGTAGAGCATCCCTCCTCCACAGCCTTGTCGACTCAAAACCTGACTACAGCAATATACCTGTAGCTAGATCAATCAGTGCTAAGCGTCCTGTCTGTGAGACGCTTAACTTCATCGCTGCATATTTTCTGATGGAATAGGTTGTATTTATTACTAAGAAAAAGGTACTCAATAGACGATGCAGACCATGATCTTTTGACTAGTTTGTGTGTAAAACAATCGCAGTAAAAGGTCATATGATCAAAGGCAACAGTCACGTGACGAAAATAGACCTTTTCCCATAGTTTTGGACACTGTAATACTTGTTCATGCTTAAATCGGAATGCTATAAATAGATATTCACACCGTTGTTTCTACACCATCGTGCGCAGATAGGACTGCTAAAAAGAGGTATTGCGCATCAATGTTTTACGTTGGAAAATAAATCATGGACACTTAGTGAATATGAGAACAAGTCTGCCATTTGAGATTCCTACCATTATCTCATTCTCCTTAATAAAACGTACAAAAACGTAATTTCTTCTTGAGACATAGTCTTCTTGCAATGATTACGTTCCTAATATGTTTGTGTGTATATAAACAAAGGTAGGTAAGTGGACAGATGATTTCTATTTGTGGTCATTTCAATTGTAGGCTAAAACAAGGTCATGACATGGAATGAGAATACTGAGACTATTATTAAAATCACAAACGCTGAGTTTAAATTCAGCGTTTGGAGAGAAGTATTCGTTTCATTCATCTTTTTCCGGTCTTTATTGCGAATTTTACAAGAATTTATCCACCAACGTACTGTAAGGAATATGAACTTCATAGTACGAATGATTTATCGAGCGTTGCTTGTTTACACAACTATAAATATATCTGAAGTTGTCTTATGAAGGTAAATTAATGCTCATCACAAAATTAAATGTGTAATATGTGTATTATTTATAATTGTATGCCCATTGTTTCAAGCTATTAAACTATGCATTCGCTTCCAAATATACAAGATAAGGAGTTATAGGCGAAAACACAATTCTTTAGTGTTTTCAAGGGATCCTATTATCATATACACATCTATTGACAGGCGAGTAAAACTGTTTATTTTCTACAAATTTGCGCTCAGATGAGGAAATGTTATTAATTTTAGTCAACAGGAAATGAAAAGTTCACGTGCGAATGTTTTTCCTATAAACTAAATTCAAGAGTATTTTATCGAACTTTTAACATCCAAGTTACTAGCGCAATAAATAGATATAATATAATTTACAAGAATACAGCCTTTAGAACTGAGTGACATCTTCTGGAAATAATCACACTGTCTAGACGAACTAGTCGCGAATGTACCCTTACCTTATGTTCAATTAAGCGAATTTTTGCAACCTTAAATGTAACTAATATAAATGTTTGTAGTGTAGGGAGTACATTGCTATCAGATTACATTATTTGTAGTGTAGGGAGTACATTGCTATCAGATTACATTATGATAGCATTACGCATCTCTTCCTTTTTGTATGTATATGAGCTTTTGGATTTTAAAGTCAAATTGCCAGTCTTAATACAATCGTGATAACTAATATTCTTCCTCTGAACTGAAAACAATGGACGCATTCTGTCGATTATATCAGTGGAACAAAATTATATTGTTGTAAAAGAAAAAGGACAAAATAAATTCCTGTTTCAAAAGAAAATCATAGCTCCCCTCCCATCAGAAAATTAAATGGTGTATCCCTAATGCCCTCCTTTCGCGAGAACATACGAGTAAACAGCCTTGTTATTTGTTGGTCACTTCTTGTGCTTGTGGTCAATGAAGATTGCGTGAATGCATGCAATATGAAATATGCGTACGTGCACAATTGTAAATGCCAAATGATGTTACAACTGTTAACATTTGCTATGAGTGGCTAGCTCTGCTTCCTAGCCGACTATTGGTATATCACTGGCTACATACTATGCAGAACTGCTCCGGTGGCCTAGTGGTTTGAGCGTCCGCCTCGGATGCGGACGGTCGTGGGTTCAATTCCCGGCCGAGTCATACCAAAGACCTGCAAAAAAATGTTACTAACAGCTGCCTCGCTTGGCGCTCAGCATTAAGAGGTTAGTGTTAGCACTGGTAGGCCTGGTGTCAGGATAATGTGACTGGGTGGACATCATGCTACATGTCTGCGGCATGGTGCCCGAGTGATAATCACTATAAACTGTCACACTGCAGACATCGTAACAATATGACTGAATATTTTTTTAAAGCTACGTTAAAAAATCCAAATCACATACACACAAACACACACACACACACACACACAATGCAGTGACTATATGAGGTGTACATGACTCACATCAGTTTCAAGAATGACACAAGCCGGAAAGACCAAATATATCCATATCTTTAATTCTTATACAAAATTAGCTCAAACGTCACACCATAGTCTTATGATAAGTCATTTGCCAGTGTGGCCAATTTACAAAACTGTCCCCTGCCACCTTGGCAGAAAACGACCATGGGGACATTTAAAGTAGTATGTCCCAGCTTTCAAATAAATATTCTCTGCCCATTTCAGAACTTCATTATCTTTCCATTACTACCTTATGCTCTAGTTTGTATTATTTGATTGTACGAAAGTGTATCGCTGCGTAAAAAGGTTTTGCAATTTATCTCGCTTGAAGAATAATGAAAATATGTTTATTTTTTACAGCTTCAATTATAGCAGTTAATGGAGGTTGAACGACAACGAGAACAAATTCTAACTTCTTATGGTTCTTTTATTATTGATTGAGACTGTTGCTTTTCTATTAATGTTCATTATATTTTTCATGAAATAACTTGAGTTTTTTTCTAAATGCACAATGTCAACCACGCTTGAACAGACAGGCGCACGTACAAGTCTCCTTGATGATTATTTTAATTGTATTTCTTTGAACGGCCGGAAATTTTAGACTATAGAGTTTGGAGAAATATCGATGTTAGACACACTATGCGTGTATAGGACATTTGTGGCTCTCACCCATCTGCCTGTCTGTCTGTCTGTATGTATGTCTGTCTCATTTCATCTGGTGCATGTGTATCTAAATCCTCGAATGAATGTGTGTTCGCATACGTATATTACATAAGCATACGTCTGGTTAAAAACGAGTATAAAATGATGCTAAGATAGAAAGAGTGACTGATAGATAAAGACAAAAAGGACGAATATTTGTGAGTATCCATTTATTATGGACATGTAGAGCATGTTCTTACAAGCAGTCTCTTTTTAAAATCATACTGTTTGCAAGTTTACGTCCGGTCACGTGGATCAATATTGATTTAAAAGGCGAACCAAAGTAATATGACGGAATCTGTGAAATAACTGGATCTTTAAAACTTACATATTTGATGCCGGGAAAGTTAAACAGAATTAAACTAATTTTTAAAGGCTGTTCTAGGTGAATTTGCTGGTGGCAATCAGAAATTTTGTCTAAAGACCCCAGCAAATTTGAGAGTTATTACATGTCAGCATAAGCAAAGAAAAATCATGCTGAAAGTTTTTGCATGTACCGTTCGATACTTGATGTTTCAAAAGTACAAAGAAAATGAACCAAAAGAAAACGTCATTGGGCATGTTATTTAATATAAGTATTTTACGAATTTTACACCCAAATATGAATAAATATTCCGTTTGCATTAATTACACTCCTTTATCTTTATGATAGCTAAGTAATTATTGCTTTGTTAAGTTTCTCTGAATACATTAAAAAGATGTGTTCCATTTTGTTAAAGAAAACTTTTCTGGTTTAAAATACTCAGTATTACAAATCAGCTGACCTATTGAATTCGTGTTATAATTTTCTTATCGAACTTGTGTTATAACTTTCTTAACTTGTGTTATAAACGAACTATTAGCCTTGCGAAAGTAACTGAGAAAGAAGGATATATCAACATATGAAAAATACAAATTGTTGAGAGTGTTTTCGTAAAGGTTATATAGCCAAAAATGTGCAATAAATGTTTAAAATCGGAGAGCAAAGTGAAATGTTCCTACAAATGTATCTGAAATTATGGATAATGAATCTATATTATCATATATGGACAGTGTATTTAATTTAATTATTTGATATCATTTAAGTATGGAAAGTATATATTATTTAATTATCTGATATAATGTAAGTATGGACACTGAATCTAATTATCTGATTTAATGTCCATAATTATTCTCCTAGTATGAACAAAAGATGTTTGACATATATAATTGATTCATTGGTTTAAACATAATGATCTGTAGTACAGCTAAGATTCCTTCCTTTATTGACTTTATGTTTCGCTAAACAAGTGTAGAACGGTGAACTATCCGGAACTAACATTTTTTTTGTGGGCATGCACATTGGAGCTACGGGAGGTAATTTAGGTGCTACGATCAGTAACTCCGTTGCAACCGTGAAACCCCCTATAGCATGCAATCTGCAATATTGCAGCACACACTCTTCCCCTCATCTCTGTGGATTACACAAGTTTACACTCTCCCAAAGTCACTCCTTCTTTTGAATACTCCAGCTCATCCTCTTCTGGTCGCCCATTCATGTCTCCATCTCACATTTCCAAACTTTATTGCGCAATCTGTGATCTATCCAGCTTGCCTATATGAACCCTTCTTCATTTCGATCTATCCAGCTCACTCTAAACTCTCTCAAGATCACCGTATGATCTCTCCAGCTCTTTCTGTGACCTGTTTTCAGGTTATATGGTCTCTCCAGCTCATCCTACGACCTTTCCAGCTCGATATATGGTCTTTCCAGCCCGCTCGTTGATCTCTCCAATTAGCCCTGTGACCTCTCCAGCTCTCCAGCTCGAGCTCGGTTACCCCAACTCGCCCAGTTCCACTCGCTTATGATTACTACAGTTCGATCTCAATTACTCGTTGCCATGAATTCAAAACGATTTTGATTTCAATTTAACGATCAAGTCTAGCATAGAGAATGAATATGATATAGATATGGAATTATATCTCAGACGTCTGGAGCTTTCACCCGGCTGATATTTTTGAAGGAGTACAATAAACATTTACGAAAAATTTGCTAATTGCAAAATCCAGCATGTTTCACATATGAATTGCATAAATCTCCCTAAATCATTTGAACAATATGCATTCATTCATGAACACATGCATAGCATTTCCTAGTACTAATATTAGTACCCTTACTCGTACCACAACAAAACAAGTTGAGGCTACGACATCGTAGCTAAGCATTTCCCTGCCTTCCATCAACGTATGGTTTGTTCTCTATAATCAAGTTATGCTTCGGAGAATGAATAATCTTGAATCGTCATGACAGATGGACCTGTATAAAATAAATATTTAAGAATGTTGTGCCCCCACCCCTTTACATTCTAAAAATTTTAATATGTATTGAAACCAATATTGAGTAATATATTAGGCGGGAAAAACAAGAAATGTCCTGACTTTTGTTCACTCAGTCAGCTGTGGGTGTACTTCACTTTGTTCATACCCGCCGCGAGCTAATTGGCACAAATTAACGTCCCCTAGCAGTTTCATTAATTCATGACAGGAATGTTTTCTGAACATCAAGCACATCACTAGACAGTAAATCAGTTCTTTGGAGAAAAAAACTGCCATCATTTCTCAAGCCATTTCGGCGGACAGGGTTGTTTTTATTTAACTCCTGGTACTCAGTCAACTCCCATAACAAACCTATGGAAACACCATTAAATTAAAACGATGAATACATTTCTAAATGCTCATGATCAAACCTATATTTTTTAGTATAATCCATCCTTCATGCAGGCTTCTGTGTGGAAAAAATATATAGGAAACGGCAACTTCTGTAATGATTTACACGTGTTCGAATCATGTGTTTTCAATTCCGCACGGAAAGAATGAAGTGCCAGGTATGAGTCGGTTATTCTTTACATCTTACGCCTTTCTTTCAAGCCTAGTCTAATACCAATCAAACAAACCACCATAATTTGCGAACCAAATTTAAAAACCAAATAGAGAGGAAATCTTATATTAGCAAAATTGTATCGAATTATGTTTCACCGAATAATACTTGTAAAAAGAATATACTGCTCTGGTTAAGTTTCTCTCATCTAGTTTCCAATATTAAATGCTAAAATAAGTGAAGTGTTAGACGGTACAAAATTAATAACATCATTACCTCCTTTGATTCCATCTTGGTGTTTTGTGTGATATTATTCAAAAACGAGGCAATCATTCATTACTGTAGAAGCATGTTGATGGAACGGTCATTTCAAGTGCAAAATAACTGCTTTTATTGTCACAACTTGTGCATTTTCGTAATTCTTCCCAGTAATGTTATCAGTTAAGTTATTTCTGCTTTTATCGATCGATTACTTCCCAGAGTGTTCGAGGGTTCTTCCTCCACCAGATGTACTGATTACCATTTATATTCTATCATGTGCTTTAAAATGGCTTTCCGGCAAAACAAATTGTTTATTCCATAGCATATTAACCTATATGTTACTTGACAGTCACTTCCGCACAGACATATTAGCTAGGTGCAACGAAAGTTCCCCGGGTGTATTACTTTGGATATTGTTCTGGCAGTAACATGATGAAACCGACTGGGATTGGTTCTAGCAAAAACACAAAATACAAGTAGGCCACAGAGATGTTTATTTATAAGTCAAATCAATGCTGAATGAAACTGACTCCCTACGCACGGGCACAAAATTCAGCAATGGTTACAACAAAATGATGTAGTTCTTGAATGGATGAGAACAAAACATGGAAGTTCAACAAATAATCACAAATGATCCCACTTTCAACGGATATGATCAATGTATGGAGCTTATGGACATTTATGAATGGACCTATCAACTGACCTCATCCAGTATGAAATGAAATGTATGAATAGACACGATCAACTGACCCCATCCAGTATGAAATGAAATGTATGAATAGACACGATCAACTGACCCCATCCAGTATGAAATGAAATGTATGAATAGACCTATCAACGGACCCCATCCAGTATGAAATGAAATGTATGAATAGACACGATCAACTGACCCCATACAGTATGAAATGAAATGTATGAATAGACACGATCAACTGACCCCATCCAGTATGAAATGAAATGTATGAATAGACACGATCAATGTATGCCATTAGCCTGAAGTATGATTGATCGAAGTGTTAGCAAGTATGATCAATGTCTTGTTCATAAACAAATATAAAAAATGTATGGATTTATAGTCACACATATATTGAAACTGAATGTAATATATCATTATCCCACTATTCCTTTATTTCCAGGTGGAGATCCGGTACCTGATATGTATTCACATAGTCCATTCTTGTATTAGTGAAACTGCAATTACTAAAAGATAACACTGTTTCCCTAAGCTGTTCAACTGAGAAGTTTTTTTTCTTCATTGTATATGCTTGGATTGAACATAGCGATGATGGAAGACCACTCGAATCCAAATATCTACCTTCCCTCCCATTAACATTGATTACAACTGACAATGTTGACAATCAGCAGCAGAGGGGGCGAATCGGACATTTTGTCCAATCGTTATTTTGCTTAATTATTACTTTCTGCACTCAACGATCTAGTGTCGTCAGCGCCTGGTAAAAAAAAAAACGACGTCGTCGTTGGGGGATCGTCCAAACGTCATTTGGTTTAATTAACACCTTCTGCGCGCCGATCCCCAGCGTCGTCAGCGTCCGGTAAGCACATCGACGACCGCGTCGATGTCATCGCCCCCTCTGCTGCTAAGTGGTTATTTACAATGAAAATTATTTACAACTAACCGAATATTTGGTCAAGTCCGATACGATATCGTGTCCGAGGATCATGTAAATTTATCGTTATGAATCCATGTGGGGTCGACTGAGCATGACTAAAAAAGTTTCGAAAAACATTAAAGTCCATGTCACCGCCGCACCATGTCTGCCAAATATTTCGTAGCGTGTGTGTATCAACGCCGTTGAATACAGCAAGAATATTGCAGTTATCTCTGATTACTTTTGGAATCTGAGTGTATCGTTGAGTGACATATATCACGTCAGTGTTTTTATGCCTGCCTCTGGAAAATATCCTAGCTGGGTTCTTTTGATTGTCTAACATAACATCATCGTACACGACTAGATTGTTAACGTCGCCATCAATATCATCAATACCCGGTGCATCATTGATATCCGTAATAAACTCAATAACATTCTTTTTAGCGATCGCTGATGCATTCTCGTTGAAATCTTTCAACACCTCGTAGCATCGTTGATCATCTACGCTAGGAGCAACCAAATACAACTTATCCCACTTCATCCATCTCATTATTAAATTGAGTAACAATTGCGTCTTGCCGGATCCAGATGGTCCGATGATAATCATCCGGATCGAGTTTGGTAACGCTGCAACATGCTTAACTGGTTCTCTTGTTTTAGTCGCCGAAAAATCAATTATATTCATATCTCTATACATAAATTATGGATCTATATTGTGTGAAGTGTAGAGTGCGTACTGGCACAAATGATATGACAACCGTTACGACAAGAAATAACAGATCGGCGCTTACTGGTAAGTGTGTACAATGCGGTACAAAGAAATTTAGATTTATTTCTATTAGACCCGGAGATGTTTTAAAAAAAAGCGAGGAGGTGACATCGCAGCCAAATTGGCAAAACTCCCCGGAACACCGTGGGCAAAGTATCCAGGAGAAAAACACCTCCCAGGATATAACTACTGTGGCCCCGGAACACGATTAGATATTAGACTCGATGATCAAAATCAGCCCAAACCCGGTGAGTATCCAATAAACGCTATCGATAAGGCGTGTCATGCTCATGATGTTGCTTACAAAAGTAGCGATCTGCAACAGCGTCATATCGCGGATGTAAAATTAATTCACGCGCTAAATGCTATTCCTGATAAATCCGTCAAAGAAAAATTGGCCTCATGGTTGGTAAAATCGGCTATGAAAGGTAAATTAATGATTGGAAGCGGAGCTTCTCGCGCTGGTAATTGAAAACGCTAGCGTTTATAATAACAACATGGAATCCATCTATTATTCTCCGAGAGGATACTGGAAGGGGAAGGCCGCAATTGGTAAGCTTGCAAGCGCTGCAAAAGTAACGAGGGCCACTGCGGCTAATTGGTTATCCAAACAGGCTATATGGCAAATCTATCTACCACCGCCTAAACAAATCAACTTTTCGCGCTTTGATGTCAGCGTACCTAATGAAGTTCATCAGGCTGATATACTATTTCTGCCGCATGACAACGGTTACAAATACGCGCTAACCGTAGTTGATGTTGCGAGTCGATACAAACAAGCGGAGCCGTTAAAAACAAAGTCGGCAACTGAAGTAGCCGCTGCGTTTGAAAGAATTTATCGAAGAGGCCCTCTGCGCTGGCCAAATCTATTACAAGTTGATCCCGGTAGTGAATTTCGCGGCGCTGTTTTATCAACGCTGAAAGATCATAGCGTCGCGATACGACGAGGTCATACTGCGCTACATCGTGATCAGGCAATTGTTGAACGATTCAATCGGACTCTCGCTGAACGGTTATTTGGATATCAATACGCGAAGGAATTCATCCAAGAAAAACGATCTCGTGAATGGGTTAAAAGGTTGCCAGGTGTAATTTCAGCGTTAAATAACGAGATTACCCGAGTAATCAACATGAAGCCCAGCGACGCGATTAAATACGAGTATATACCCGGAAAATTAAAAATAAATAGCGTTTCTAAGCCGATTCTTGGCGATGTCACTGTTAGATATCTATATGAACCAGGAGAGCTTGAAGGCGGTAAAAAAAGGGCTACCGATCCTATTTGGAGTGTTACCACACATAACATATCAACGATAACACGATCAACTGGTAGACCACCGATCTATAGACTGGATTCAACTGCTCCTCAGCGCGGATTTACACGCGAGCAACTACAAGTGATACCTAACGATACTCAATTACCCCCGCGTGGTCTTAACTAGCGCCGTTGCGTCTATTACACTCAAGACAGGTCAACCTCACATTGTTTTTGACATGACCGAGACTGTTATCGATCCTATCCACGGTAAATTGGCGAGTGTCTTTATCCGAATAACGCCAACTCATTATACAATTGCAACTCGCGCAGTGATTATTCTGTTGTTGTCGTAGCGAGATTATTAATTCGGCATCAATATCAAAACGCCGCTGTTTTTTTTATCCTGTTGGCGGTAACCCGAGAGTTTTCTATCAATGACGCTTGCATCGATGGTGACTTTGTCGCCGGCTTCGTCACCGGCTTCGTCAATAACAATTCTTCGAAGCTGATTTATCCTTCGTACTCTGGACACTGCAAGATAGACTAGATTCGACCATTCGATGCGATTATCAACTATCCAAACAATTGTATCCGTGATAGTTAATCCCTGCGAGGAATGTATTGTCGTTGCGTATCCTAGCGTCCACGGGGATTTATCAGCACGTAGCGCGTCCTCGACGACACCGATATCAACGAGTACGATATCATTCAGCACGAGAATTTGTTTTTTTGTCCCCGACGCTGTCGGGCCCGGGATTTCAACTTCAATGTTCTGCCGCCGTGTATCCGCGGGTCTATAACATAACGGCACTGGACGCGTTGGAAACTTTTCCTTATGCAACGCAAACAACTTCTGCTGAAGTGTGTCTCTGACTATCTTTCTACTCGCTACAATCAAATCGTTTGGTCTCCATGTTTCCCAGAATTCATTTAACGGCGTTTCCGGAATCACCTCGCGGATTATTTCACATTGAATTCTATCCGGCTGTAATCTGATTAATTTTTTAACCCCGCGCAGTTGTTCATCAAGTGCCCGGTAATCAGTATCGGTTTCTTCATAATAGTCCACAAAACCCCTTAACCAATCATGTGGACCCTCGCCGACAAATGGTGGTGGTTGGCCATGGTCGCCACACATGATCACCGCTGTATTCGCGCGCAGCAACCACTCAAGAAACATTTGTAAAACATCTAACGAAACAGTACATATCTCATCCCAGATGATAACTTCAGGAATAAATTTTTCACCCATTCGATCAGGAGTCCACTCACCGCCGCTGTATCGAAAAAAGCTGTGATAAGTAACGGCGTCAACATTTCGTTGTTTTATCTCTCGCGCTAGTCTATGGGTCGGTGTAAGCACGATTATACTTGCCCGCGTTCGAAATAATTCAATTGCCCGAGTCGTCTTTCCTGACCCGCCACAGCCGCTTAAATAAACTGTTTTATGTCTACAAATTGGATCAGAACACGGTGGTGCATTAGACCATTCTGACAATTTATCACCGCGTAAGTAATTATTTTCAACGGTGACATCTGCTGACGGGGAATAATCGCGTCGTATTTCTTCTTTAATTCTCCATGTACCCCAACTCTCGTCCGGACTAGTAAACTCGGTTACGTTTTCCTTATACGCTACGTCAGTATAAAACGAATCAACGGCTACTCTAACCGCGGTATCGGGGAATCTATTTATCATCGAGAATAAATTAATAGCGGCATAACCCAGCATAGACGCCCTCAAATGTGGATACGCCGGGCTGTCTCCATCGCTGTAGGTAACAACTGTACCCAACCTCGTTCCATTGGACAAGAAAGCTGTTTTGCAGTTCACGTATCTATTTTTTGCCACTGCGTCCTTGATTACGAAATCATATTCTGCGTCATCTATAATCAGCCGTGAGCAATATCGTTTGTAATCGCAGTTTTTTCCACCTTGTGTAAACTTACCAATTATTCTTCTACCGAGATCTTTTGCCTCGCGGTTTCGTTGGTTAAATATCCTCCTGGACCATTCGATGATATATTCCTCGTCGGCATCAATGTTTTTTCTGGACTCGTCAATTATGCTATCTAGACGCTCCGGTTCTGGTAACCAGACTTCAGTCTGTGCCCGGTATGATATAATCGCGTCACTGACAATCAACGAAACTAGCATGCTACAATCAATCATATACCGTAGCAGCGCTATTGGCAGCCACTTCTTTTCAGACATGTGTCTACCGATCCAAATATAGCAACAGCGATGAAGTCCCGCCGCGAACTCAAATGATACTATGCGAGCGAATCCGGTTAAATCAAAATCAGGCAGTGGTCCATTAATAGCAACACGAGTCATTTCATGTCTGGGATGTCCAAATCGTTTGAAATACTCAGCGGCGGATCCATACCCGAGAAAACTCGCTGGATAACAGGCAACCATATCAACCGAGATCATAGCGTCGCGGTTGTATTCAGTGTTCCATAGTCCACCGTGATAGTATTCCAAACAACTGGATTGTACATCCGGTAGAAATTCCCTGCGCGTTGGTCTCCACGCATTTTTCCTTGCTGCAACATGAGCTACAACCGATGGAATCGTAAAACAATTTGTTAGCAGTTGTTCATCATGCTCCTCAAATTCTATGGCGGTTTTTTTCATCCTGTTGTGAAATGCTTCAGTGCGATATAATTCGCCGTTTGGTCTTACAAACTGATCAAAGGTATCCGCATCGTTTTCAGCGCTGCGAAGTAACCACACTGATACAGGGTCGTTTTTACACAAGTAGGCAATAGCATCAAATAGTTTCCTCTCCGCGAGAAAACCGTCCTTGGAGAATTCTTCTCCTAAAAATTCTTCGGGTATATACTTTACTGTTCTATCCCGTGGAAATATTGTGATCGCGGGCGTCCATGCGTGTTCGTTATGATCAATAATTTTGATTGGGGTTCCCTTTGATTTGTACTTTGATTCGTATAATACTTCACCGGTTATCGTTGTAACGGTTATTGGAAATCTCAACGACGTTTCTAATCTCGCTATGTCGCTGATGGTTGCTCCACGCTCTTTTACGGTTAGTTCCCACTGGTTGATTTTGCTGCGTCGTAAATCAGTCAATTTGTTTCCTCGACATGCATTTGTAAAATGCTCTATTATTCGTTCTGCTACACAATTTATCCCAGTTGACTGTTTCATCGGCGCTAGTTTTCCGATATCAGGTTTCTTATTTAACGGGTATATTCCATAAACAACTGCTGTTTCAGGATACGCTCGTTCATAGTATGGTCTATCAATTCCGGTTAACAACCCCGGCTTGGAGTCGCGGCTGACAATGACTGTTTTCTTGTCGCTGAGAACCGGTTCAAATTTATCACGTATGATCCAATCGCCTGATTTCACCCGGACAATGAATTTTACTCTGAAGAAATATCTTTTACCGTCAAGTTGTGATATTATCGTTGCTGCGCGGTTGTCGTTCATGGTAGCATCAACAATGCCATCAATTCGAAATGTTGACCAACTGTGAGATGCGCCATCACGCTTGAATTCATTGATACAATCGCGTATTTTATTCAACAGGGTTTTATCGTTTATTAACGCTTTTGGTGTGTCCTTGAGGACTCTATCGAGATTGAATTTAATATTTTTCCGGGGCTTAATTGCTGCCAATCTCTCAAACTCATCCATATAATTAAAACAAGTATTTAAATGAAAGAATATAGTATAATGAATCACTGCAAATGGTTGATGATTGGGTCGACAACCCCGTGCAATAAATCATGTAGAGGTGAATTCTGCGGATACCATTTACAAAGCGTTCGTAATGGTTCTCTTGGCCCTCTCCCGTGCTTGGTTTGCCACGTCGGTGTAAGAGGAAAATCACAGTTATGTATTAATTGTGGCGGAAAGCGATACAGGGAACTAAAACGCTATTATGACAAGCGAATTAAAAACGCCGTCATTGACCCTACCGCAGACTTCGTCATCAAAACCCCCCAAGACTACGTTGAAAGATTTATAATTAAACCAAATAATAAATTAGACAAATAGTATTATTATACAAATGGACCAAGAATTTCAGCCGCACCCCCTGCTCGTCAATTACGAGGCATCTCGCGACGGTATTGTTAGAAACCGCAGACTGAAGAAGCCGGTTGGATGGAAAAACAATCACGGGTATTTAATGTTTACTGCTGGAGGGAAAAAATATCTCTGTCACAGAATCATCTATGAATGTTTCCACGGGTTGATCAAAGATAGTCTCGTTATTGATCACATTGATTCTAATTATCAAAATAACAGACTGTGTAATCTGCAAGCCATCTCTCAGAGTCAAAATACCAAAAAAGGCCAAACCGGTAAATACCCAAAGAAAGCAAAACCCGTAAAGTCATTTGATACAACAACTCACGAGGAAAAAATATTTCACTCCATGTATGCGGCAGGAAAATACTTTGACATTTGTATCGCCTCAATACAATTTGTTGCAGAACGAGTATGTCAAACAGCAATCTCAAAAAAGACCGGGCATAGAATTCGATTTTCATATATAACAGAAATCAGCGAGTGACGAAGTCACCGTGACAAGGTCACCAGCGCCTATGGCGCTGACAAGGCCACCGTGACGAATTGTCTGTTCCGGAAGAAAACAAAGTATGAACACCTCGGAATTGATACATGGGGTTTTCATTTTTTTTAATTTAAAAACAAGATGTTTTATAAGAATAATGAATATCGAAGACATCAATAATATATTAACTGAGATTTCAAAATTAAAAAATCAAGGAATTGAATTATCTGATGGTCTCGACAGTGAAAAAATATTATCCGATTATGAGATTATTAACGAACAATCGAAACGGGGGCGTTTTACCCTGGCCCGCGAGTACTTTTTTATAAAACGATTACAACATACGATTAATGAAAACTTGTACCACAATGACGCAAATGCATTCATTGGACTATTTACTGCCGTTGAAATAATACGAAAAAAACTCGGACGTGTTTATGAACGACGCCGGGAGATTTCTAGTAAGATCAAAAACATTAGAAGGATTATAGACGAAAACTCCGGCGAGAAATTAGAAATTGCTTCGCAATTGCAATAATGGTAGGCGAATCACTTACTACTCGGCTAGCCAGAGAGCGGCTAGCAGCGCTTAAAAAGTTTATACCGTTACGAGACAGGGTCCGAGAACAACTTCAAACGCGGCAGCAACTACAAACCGATTTTACTGTTGGAAGCGAACAACTCTTTGCCCCGGTAACTAAAGCGACCAAAGATGTTACGGCGGCAACTGTGCCCGTCCTCGATGCGCTTGAAAAGATAGCGGCTCAGACCGAACAAACAAAAAGGTCTTTAGAAACACTTCCTGCAAAAATAGCGGCTGCTACAACACGGAGGCCACCACCACTCGCTATAACCGAACCACAAGAACCTTATGTTACAATGGCCGATGAAGAAGAACTAGGCGCTACTGCGAAAGAACCAGAAGAAGAAATACCAGAAGAAGAAATACCGGAAGAAGAAATACCGGAAGAAAAAGAGGGGAATATACCCCGTATTGTACTCAAGAAGAGCACAATAGATGAAATTAGAGGCTTCAGCAACAGGGAAGAATTAATTAATTTTACTGCCAACAATTTTGCTAAGAGCATACGAGATAAGAAGCATATCAATAGCGGTTACGAGAAAAATATAAAGTCGTTAAAGGACTGGGCAAGAATAGTGTATTTAGCAAGTAAACATAAAGATGCATTACCACATCGTAGTAAATCCGATTACGACGCATTCCACAAGGAAGTTAAGAGTATAACACCAAAAAAAGGAAAAGGATACTCTGTTGGTAAAGAATCCTACGGCGTTACCTGTCCTGGTAGTGTTCTCAGTGATATATCACGGCTGGAAGTACTAATCGGAGGAAAACGAGCCGGAAATAACTCTCCGGAAATAATCAATGAGGCCGCTGATATTTGCAAGCGGTTATTTGCAGGCGGTATTATGGACATTAATGCATATCGAACGCTCATAGACGAGCTCGTGGATGATTAATTGGAAAACTGGTGTTTTTAATAAGGATGATCATACACTACAACCACGATAAACCAGTACTCGTCTACGTGGTAAACTCGCGATTGCCTGTTTACCGCGCGTACTATGGAGATGGTCTCGGTAGCACCATTGCGGGGTTATTTACAAGAATGGCTCCAAAAGTAGCGCCGTTAGCCAAACAATTAGGAATGAAGGCTATTGATGTTATTCGTGATAAGGGTATTAGTGCCATTGGAGATGTTGCCGGAAAGGCGCTTTCAGCCGCGCGGAACAAACTAATGTCGTTGGTGAAATCCAAGAGAAAAAAACAGAAACCACCGGTAATGCCATCAACGACAGTGATGCCTGCAAATGTCAGTAAAGTAATAAATAACGCCGTGGAAGAAAAATTAGAGTCGTTGGCGACGACTCAGTCGTTGGCGGCGACTCCGTCGTTGGCGACTTCGCCATCCGCCGATGCGGCAACCAACGCGCTCATGAACGCGATAGCGGGAAGTGGTCTACGACGAAAAAATCGCAATTGAAAACATCAACATGATAAATAATAAAATGTTTGCGCGAACCGCTGACCCCGCGTTTGATATGGACGCCCCAGTGCGCAGGGATGATTCTGTCCGTGATTATCAATATTATTCTTATTATGCAGCGCAACCCGACCTACGATCGCGAATTGAACTTCAAGTCCAAGATACCAGTAAATATTTTTTGCCGTGTGAAGCGTTTATCGAAATCGAGGGAGAACTCGTGACAAATGCCGCCGATAATGCACCATACGCAGATGACCATCGTGTTCGAGTTGGCTTCGTCAACAACGGTATCATGGCGTTATTTGAGAGCGCCAGATATCTTATTGACGGGCGAGAAATTGAATCAATAGAACGCGAGGTTGATGTTGCAACGACGATAATTGGGTTGGCGAGATACTCGGATGATTATACAAGATCGGCGGGCCCATCTATAATGTTCGCAAAGGACACCACTAATAACGCTGACCATCTTCAGTACATCAACGTGCTGGTGGAAGAAGATACCGCAACTAACCCACAGGCTGAAGCAGCCAATCCAGACCGCAGAGCAAGACCAGGCGCTAATTTCAATATTATAAAAAGCACCAACAATGATTACAATCTAGGATTCGCAGCACGAGTAGGAATGTTGCAAGGACCACGCCGACAGTTTTCATGCGCGATTCCACTCCATCACATATTTGGATTCTGCAGAAATGTCAGAAAAGTTGTCTATGGGGCTAAGCATACAATCGCGCTGACGCGAAGGGGCGATGATAACAATGCAATATGGCATGCTGCTGGCGTCGCTGCCGGTAAAGTCATTTTAACTAAAATGGCATTGTGGATGCCGGTGCTGACTCCATCAGTTACCACGGAAGCACGATTGTTAGCATTTATGGAACAGGGAGGAAAATCGCTGTTGAGTTGGCTAGCGGTAACAACTGATGCTAAAGAGGATAACGTCGCCGATACGTTTACATGGCACCTAGCATCAAAACAGGGTGTTTCAGCCCCGCGTCATATATTCATAGCGCTACAGAATAGGGAACGATTGGGTAATCAAGAACGCAGCCATATGATATTTGATCGATTAGGAGTCATGGAGGTTTCGCTGAGAATAAACGGACAACAGGAACCATCCGAGGATATACAGCTTAATTACGGTGACAACCATGTCGCACGTGTGTATCATCGATTGCTGTCATATATGGGTCGTGATCAAAACGTCGACACCGGTTTGCAAATATCACAACTTGATTTTAAAAACCTGTATCCGATTTATTATTTTTCGCTGGAACATCTTGATTTAACGAGACAATCCGTCGTTGATATACACTTCAGAGCTCGTATAGCCCCGGCTGGTGTTAATTATAGAGCGGTTGCTGTCATTCTCAGCGATAAATCAATGCTGTTGGAAGGCGTTGGTGGACGAATGAGAATCGTTGATGCGCCAGTGGAAAACATGTAATTGAAAGCATAAACGCGTTTACAATAAAATGTCGTATAGTGTCGTCAGTGTAGAGTTGACTGATGGTCAAGTCAAGAAATTACGATCAAAGTCGGCTAAACAATGCGGGACCACAATAACGCTGAAGCCGTCGCAGATGGCGGGTGGTAATCATAAGATATCGTTGACGGCGCGTCAAATAAAACATTTCAATGATGCGATGAAGAATAAAAAGGGTGTTCAAATAGATTTTTCAGCCGCAGCAATTAAAAACATGGAAAAGACCGGTGGGATATTTCCGCTGTTAGCTGCGATTCCAGCGTTGATTGCCGCGGCCGCACCAGCAGTGGCTAAGGCGGCGGCGTTGGGGGCCGTTGGTACCGCGGCGGGAATGGCATTGAAGAAGGCAACCGGGAAAGGCTACAAAAAAAAACGACCCGTGGCCGGAAAGGGTCTAAGACTACCGGGGACCCCGTATTCATGGTATTCGGGAAAGGGTCTAAGACTACCGGGAACCGTTTATTAACGCAAGAGTCTATGACTCCTGAGTCTATGACTCCTGAGTCTATGACTCCAATGTCTAATTTTGATTTAATAGACGCCGCAAACGCGCTAGCGATAAAAAACTTCAGAGGTGTTTTTATGAGGGATCAATTACCGGCGGCACCAAGGAATATTGAAACCGGCATAATTAACCTCGATGGATCCTCCGGAGCGGGAACTCATTGGGTTGCGTACGCGATTGATCCGCGTGCGATCGTCTATTTTGATTCATACGGGTTAGCCCCACCAAACGAATTCATGCGGTATATCCGGGCGTGTTCAGCCCGGGTTTTTTATTCCACGCTGCCAACACAGCAGTTAAGTGACCCACCGATATGTGGCCATGAGGTATTGAACGTACTTGCGGCGATTTCATCATCGCGAAAACCACCTCATGTGGTTGTAAACGAATACACTAGTGGGGTCGTAGAAGCTCAACGGATTTTAGAGAATAACATTTACAATAATAATGATTGATATTTGGGGACGATCGGTTTCGGCGCTGAAAGAATCCACGGAAACAGCCGCCACCGATGACATAAAAAAACTAATTGAGGATGAAATCGCTGATACGTTGAACTTAACCAGTGTTGACCCAGATGAAATAGTTGTATTTCAAGACCGCCAGGGTAAATTGAAATCCGGTAATGTGTCGCTAAATGACGTTTTATTACGACAGCGTGATGCCGCCGAGAACACCATCGCGTTGTATACCGCCGACGGACGAATCAAACCGGGTGGACATATATTTCAGATAGAGAATACGATAGAATTAATCCGAGACGGTGTTATAAGGTTGAATAGATCAATAATCGAACTCGAAGGGTATGTGAAAACAACTATCGATAGATTTTTTGGGTACCCGATAGTATTCGAACCAAATCTTGCAACAATAAAAAATACTATTTCGGAGTTTACAACGCTGTCGGGCCAATTTTACACGTTGCGAAAAAATGTTAACAGGATCGATGACAACTTTGATAAATTCCTTGGTAAAAAAAATACCAAGCCGGATGAAATCACAATAACTATAAATGATATCACTGCGTATGGACAGGAAATAGAAACAATCAAAACTGATGTTGCAACAAACAAAAAGGGTGTAGACGCGCATGAACGGGAAATAGAAATAATCGGCGTTAATGTTGCAACGATCATAAATAATGTAGACTCGCATGGACGGAAAATAGAAACAATCAAAACTGATGTTACAACGATCATAAATAATATGGACGCGCATACACAGGAAATAGGAATAATCAAAACTGATATTGAAGCGAACAAAAAGGGTGTGGACGCGCATACACAGGAAATAGGAACAATCAAAACTGATGTTGAAGCGAACAAAAAAAATGTAGACGCGTATTGGCGGGGAATAGGATTAATCAAAACTGATGTTGCAGCGAACAAAAAAGGTATAGACGTGCATACATATGAAATAGGAACAATCAAACTTGATGTTGCAGCAAACAAAAAAAGTATGACCGAGAATACACGGGAAATAGAAACAATCAAAACTAATGTTGCAGCGAACAAGAATAATATAGACGCGAATTTGCGGAGAATAGAAATAATCGGAACTGATGTTGAAGCGATTAAAGACGGACTACCGAGAGTAGCAGAGCAATTCGAAAAAATAAAAATCCCTCATGAGAACATCATCAACACAGTATACACAATTCGGCATGGATCATTCGATTGGACTCCTACACAGAATACAGTAAATACTACCGCAACTGTTAAGGGTATTTATCGATTGACACTGGTTTCAATGATGCAGTTTAATATATTATCGTCGAGTTCATCCGGGTTTAACAATACAATATCAACAATTATAGACAGGAACGCAACTGAACAGTTTACAATTTATGCCGTTGATGGAAATTTAGCCCGGGCAAACATCACATGGTATGTGGAATTTGTAGCGAATCTAAGTAATTAAAAACACTAGCTCTTTTAGAATAAAATGACCACCAAGGTAGTTGAATCAGAGGTATCACCGACGTCACATCAATATCGATTCGATACCGCAAAAGAATTTTCCGCGAACTTGAAAACGCTTTCCGAACAATACCGTGTAAAAATAAAAAAATACCGTCGTAAAATAACCGCCATCGACGCGGTCGTGTACTCGGTGTCGGGTATAGTAGCTGGCACCGGTGTTATTTTATCCACGGTAACCACGATAGCCCCGATCGCTGTTCCAATCGCTATCTCCGCGATGACAACAATTGCTGGAGTCGCCAACGCAATCACTAAAAAGATATCATCGTGTTTTCAGAAAAAACTCAACGAGTATACAGTAAAACATCAAATAGTATCCGACGCGTACTCGAAATTATCCGGGTTGATCTCATTATCGATTGATAATTTGTTCGTATCCGATGTTGAATTCTCCGCGATGGTCCAGTTATATAGCTCCGCGATGTCAAAAATCGAGGATTTTCAACTGGAAGCCGAAACCACCTGGTTGTTAAAATTAGACACTAAAAACAACGAATAATAATAATGTCGCTGAACCCCGAAGGGTCTCAATTACTTCAGCGGATCGCGGAGAACACCACTCCGGTACAAACAAGTATGATATCGATAACATCAACGAAACCCGAATTCAGTGTGAACTTCCCATCACCGGTTCCAGTAAAGGAAATAGCGCTGGCAAAATTGCGAGTATATCACAGTTGGCCTAATATCCGAGCGGACGCATTTAACGGACAACAACCTAATAACTCGCTGGTTTTTGCACGGACAAATAAACCCGATGGGACCCCAAACTGGGAGGAGGTTACAATACCAACTGGGTCATACCAAATAGAGCAAATCAATAAAGAATTTCAACGCAGGATAAAATCGATCACAGGAAAGGAGTCAAAAATCGCTATTACGGTTCATGAACCGACGTTATCGTCGACGATTGAAATAAGCACACCGGGGTATATGGTTGATATTTATAACAGTTCAATAAGAACCATACTAGGATGGCCTGAGAATCCACCCGCGGACACCCCCCCATCAACTATCCTCAAACACGATAACGGAGATGGTGGTAGGCATATTGCTCCATACAACGTAAATATCGCATCGGTGATAGCAATCAATCTAGTGTGTGATGTTATCGAAGGGAGTTACCAGGTAGATACCAAGCAATCAAATCAAGCTCAACAGGGGTATATCCTTTATTCGTTTTCACCAACAGCCCCTCCGGGATTTTTGATCATTGAGAGTCCGATTAATCCGGTCTATATGCGATGCCATGATCGGTTTTTAACGAGAATTAATTTCAGACTTACCGATCAGTCAAATAACCTAATTGATCTGCAAGAGGAGGAGTTAGTGATCACTCTGTTTGTAAGATCATAGCAGCAGAGGGGGCAATGACATCGACGCGGTCGTCGATGTGCTTACCGGACGCTGACGACACTGGGGATCGGCGCGCAGAAGGTGTTAATTAAACCAAATGACGTTTGGACGATCCCCCAACGACGACGTCGTTTTTTTTTTTTACCAGGCGCTGACGACACTAGATCGTTGAGTGCAGAAAGTAATAATTAAGCAAAATAACGATTGGACAAAATGTCCGATTCGCCCCCTCTGCTGCTCAATCAGCCCGGCCAACGATTTTCATGCAATTTAGACTTTATCAGCTGTTTTGGAGCCACAATTACCTTTAGCTAGAATGGATATATTTTCTTTGCATTAAGTACAACTTTAAAGGAAAAGCTGAAATTTGGTGGGAATATTGTGGTTTGAATTGTAGATACAGTTTAGTAACTTGAACGCATGTTTAAACCGCACGTGGCATGAACCAGAATAGAACTATACTTCCGTTCTGAGTCAGTTCAAACCAAAAAGTTTCACACTGCCCTAAAGTGAGAGTGGAACAACAATACATGCATTGTATGTTAATGACATTTTATTCTCTGAAAAGTGGTTTACAAGTGTGTTAACATTTTAATTTCCGGCAAGTACAAGGCAGAACCTAATCCAACTTAGTATTTTAGTTGCACCGGAAATATTTCACACACAATCCTCTACTTTCAATTTACAACTGTTACCGTGTACACGTATCTTGATTAGTGTATTAAAGAATTTATTGTGATGATAGTCCAAGTTTGTCATTCGAACTTGGTAAATGGTTCCATCATAATGAGAACATTTTCGACGTTCGTGCACATATAAAGAAACCATCGCATACACATTTTAAAGCTTGAAAATGTGTCTGAAGTTTACAAAATATGATTATAGTTGCTATTTCTTATTTATTTCTAGTTTCTAAGATATGATGAACAAATTTGTAAGCAGTTTTAATATATTCGAAAATATTACATTATCATAATCGGTTAAATATGACTTTGACAAAAATAAATAATTCTGAGATATGATAATAAGATGTTTTAAAATGTATCTTGTCTTTTCTAATTTCCAAGTCAAATAATGGAAATATCGTACGTGACTTTTCACCTAACCATTTCCGACTGAACCAAATATTTTGACACGATTCATAACAGCAAATATTTAATCATATCCGACAGCACGTTAGACCTGGTACACACACAGATGTTCGATAGCGTTGACTAGATATTTCCAGGGGACAAAGCTTTCTCGAAAATAAAAACGCCCATATAAACCCACGTCTACACCTTGAAGGAATTTACATGCCGTGACCAACGGTCTACCGTCTAAAATCGCGTATAAGACGATTCAAAATTCAAGCATCTACGATCCTGATCTGCCTTAGCATAATGCGCATGCAGTCCAGGGTCTATGTTGTTTATTCTACTGATTACTAATAACAAGCTGCACTGACCCAGATCTGGCAGCGGATAATGCGATGGCAGATCTCGACCGGTGCAGTGTGCAGCTGGATTCGTCTTATAAGCGAGAAAATATGGTACATTTTGTAAGTAGTAAACGCATATGCTGACTCTAGCGTATCAAAAGCTTGATTTGTCTCCAACCCCAATTTATAGGGTTTCTAAAAATGTAATTTGAAAGTAAAGTCTCGACAGCACAATATCTGGAGCTTGATCAAAAGGTAAATAAGTCTGATTCTTTTGATTTTAACTGCTGGAATGAAAAATAAGGTAACAAAGAAATAAATTGAAAATACAAGATAAAGCGCCCGAGAGAGAGAGAGAGAGAGAGAGAGAGAGACAGAGGGTGGGTGGGTTAGTTACCTAAAGACACGAGAGAAGATAAACCTTTAATAGACAAAAACAAGTCTGTAGGAGATGCATACAACGGTAATTTACTGAGGACCATCTTCGTTTGTTATAAGTGGCAAAATATTGAAGTTCATAATTAGTTAAGAATGGTTGATTAATTCACTTTTGTAATCATTGCATTGTAAAACTGTTATAATAAGTTCCTGGAATGGTAGGTAACAGGGTAATTTAATACTTAATGAAGCGTATGTGAAACTCCAAGTTAATTTAATTTAAACATTCCATATCTGATATGATTTTTAGCGATTTAAAGACTAAAAAAATAATCACTTAAATTACAATGGAACAAACATGCAAACAAACCACAGAGCAACAACTTTAACATTTTGTTATGAACGAGGATTTTGATAAAATGGTTCAAGAATATGAATATTCATGCGAATGCAGAAGGAAACGGTTAAAACATTTTCTTTAATGTGGTATTTCAAGCCGTACTTTCATGCAATGAAAATGACAAAGCCAATAAAATCAGACATGTATATTGCACAAACTAACATAGTTTAAAGTAAAAATTAATGTCATCAGGAAAAAATGAATTTAGAAGTTCACGAATTGATGATGCTGGGCTGTGATTAATAAGGTTTGTCAGAAATCACAATCGAATATGTCATCAAATGAATAGATCAGATTAACAGAACATATAATTGAATCTAAAATTAAACAATGGTACACCAGTCATAAGGAATGAAGATGCTATAAAAAATATTAAGTAAGTACTTAACCCAAAATGCATTTAACATTATACTTATATAATGTTGGCTTCTAGCCCATAATGGTGTGGGCGTTATGTTATTTTTAAACGTTGTTCAGCTGAAAGGAAAATTAAAAATACATAAAGCCATGAACGAAGAATGAACTGTTAAAGGGATGCCAGTGTTTGTGACGAGATTTGCGGATTATCCAGACGAGGATAAAAGACAAAGTGGTACTCAAATGGTTATATTAGTGTTATTCAAATGGTCATATTAGTGTTATTCAGATAGTTATATTAGTGTTATTCAGATATTAGTGGTATTACAAAGCAGCAGAGGGGGCGAATCGGACATTTTGTCCAATCGTTATTTTGCTTAATTATTACTTTCTGCACTCAACGATCTAGTGTCGTCAGCGCCTGGTAAAAAAAAAACGACGACGTCGTTGGGGGATCGTCGCGTCGTCATTTGGTTTAATTAACACCTTCTGCGCGCCGATCCCCAGCGTCGTCAGCGTCCGGTAAGCACATCGACGACCGCGTCGATGTCATCGCCCCCTCTGCTGCTAAGTGGTTATTTACAATGAAAATTATTTACAACTAACCGAATATTTGGTCAAGTCCGATACGATATCGTGTCCGAGGATCATGTAAATTTATCGTTATGAATCCATGTGGGGTCGACTGAGCATGACTAAAAAAGTTTCGAAAACCATTAAAGTCCATGTCACCGCCGCACCATGTCTGCCAAATATTTCGTAGCGTGTGTGTATCAACGCCGTTGAATACAGCAAGAATATTACAGTTGTCTCTGATTACTTTTGGAATCTGAGTGTATCGTTGAGTGACATATATCACGTCAGTGTTTTTATGCCTGCCTCTGGAAAATATCCTAGCTGGGTTTTTTTGATTGTCTAACATAACATCATCGTACACGACTAGATTGTTAACGTCGCCATCAATATCATCAATACCCGGTGCATCATTGATATCTGTAATAAACTCGATGACATTTTTTTTAGCGATCGCTGATGCATTCTCGTTGAAATCTTTCAACACCTCGTAGCATCGTTGATCATCTACGCTAGGAGCAACCAAATGCAACTTATCCCACTTCATCCATCTCATTATTAAATTGAGTAACAATTGCGTCTTGCCGGATCCAGATGGTCCGATGATAATCATCCGGATCGAGTTTGGTAACGCTGCAACATGCTTAACTGGTTCTCTTGTTTTAGTCGCCGAAAAATCAATTATATTCATATCTCTATACATAAATTATGGATCTATATTGTGTGAAGTGTAGAGTACGTACTGGCACAAATGATATGACAACCGCTACAACAAGAAATAACAGATCGGCCCTTACTGGCAAGTGTGCACAATGCGGTACAAAGAAATTTAGATTTATTTCTATTAAACCCGGGGATGTTTTAAAAAAAAGCGAGGAGGTGACATCGCAGCCAAGTTATCAAAACTCCCCGGAACACCGTGGGCAAAGTATCCAGGAGAAAAACACCTCCCAGGATATAACTACTGTGGCCCCGGAACACGATTAGATATTAGACTCGATGATCAAAATCAGCCCAAACCCGGTGAGTATCCAATAAACGCTATCGATAAGGCGTGTCATGCTCATGATGTTGCTTACAAAAGTAGCGATCTGCAACAGCGTCATATCGCGGACGTAAAATTAATTCACGCGTTAAATGCTATTCCTGATAAATCCGTCAAAGAAAAATTGGCTTCATGGTTGGTAAAATCGGCTATGAAAGGTAAATTAATGATTGGAAGCGGAGCTTCTCGCGCTGGTAATTGAATACGCTAGTGTTTATAATAACAACATGGAATCCATCTATTATTCTCCGAGAGGATACTGGAAGGGGAAGGCCGCAATTGGTAAGCTTGCAAGCGCTGCAAAGGTAACAAAGGCCACTGCGGCTAATTGGTTATCCAAACAGGCTATATGGCAAATCTATCTACCACCGCCTAAACAAATCAACTTCTCGCGCTTTGATGTCAGCGTACCTAATGAAGTTCATCAGGCTGATATACTATTTTTGCCGCATGACAACGGTTACAAATACGCGCTAACCGTAGTTGATGTTGCGAGTCGATACAAACAAGCGGAGCCGTTAAAAACAAAGTCAGCAACTGAAGTAGCCGATGCGTTTGGGCGAATTTATCGAAGAGGCCCTCTGCGCTGGCCAAATCTATTACAAGTTGATCCTGGTAGTGAATTTCGCGGCGCTGTTTTATCAACGCTGAAACATCATAGCGTCGCGATACGACGAGGTCATACTGCGCTACATCGTGATCAGGCAATTGTTGAACGATTCAATCGGACTCTTGCTGAACGGTTATTTGGATATCAATACGCGAAGGAATTCATCCAAGAAAAACGATCTCGTGAATGGGTTAAAAGGTTGCCAGGTGTAATTGCAGCGTTAAATAACGAGATTACCCGAGCAATCAACATGAAGCCCAGCGACGCGATTAAATACGAGTATATACCCGGAAAATCAAAAATAAATAGCGTTTTCAAGCCGATTCTCGGCAATGTCACCGTGAGATATCTGTATGAACCAGGAGAGCTTGAAGGCGGTAAAAAAAGGGCTACTGATCCTATTTGGAGTGTTACCACACATAACATATCAACGATAACACGATCAACTGGTAGATCACCGATCTATAGACTGGATTCAACTGCCCCGCAGCGGGGGTTTACACGCGAGCAACTACAAGTGATACCTGACGATACTCAATTGCCCCCGCGTGGTCTTAACTAGCGCCGTTGCGTCTATTGCACTCAAGACAGGTCAACCTCACATTGTTTTTGACATGACCGAGACTGTTATCGATCCTGTCCACGGTAAATTGGCGAGCGTCTTTATCCGAATAACGCCAGCGCATTACACAATTGCAACTCGCGCAGTGATTATTCTGTTGTTGTCGTAGCGAGATTATTAATTCGGCATCAATATCAAAACGCCGCTGTTTTTTTTTATCCTGTTGGCGGTAACCGGAGAGTTTTCTATCAATGACGCTTGCATCGATGGTGACTTTGTCGCCGGCTTCGTCAGTGACTCCGTCACCGGCTCCGTCAACAACAATTCTTCGAAGCTGATTTATCCTTCGTACTCGGGACACTGCAAGATAGACTAGATTTGACCATTCGATGCGATTATCAACCATCCAAACAATTGTGTCCGTGATGGTCAGTCCCTGCGAGGAATGTATTGTTGTTGCGTATCCTAGCGTCCACGGGGATTTATCAGCACGTAGCGCGTCCTCGACGACACCGATATCAACGAGCACGATATCATTCAGCACGAGAATTTGTTTTTTTGTCCCTGACGCTGTCGGGCCCGGGATTTCAACTTCAATGTTCTGCCGCCGTGTGTCAGCGGGTCTATAACACAACGGCACTGGGCGCGTTGGAAACTTTTCCTTATGCAACGCAAACAACCTCCGCTGAAGTGTGTCTCTGACTATCTTTCTGCTCGCTACAATTAAATCGTTTGGTCTCCATGTTTCCCAGAATTCATTTAACGGCGTTTCCGGAATCACCTCGCGGATTATTTCACATTGAATTCTATCCGGCTGTAATCTGATTAGTTTTTTAACCTCGCGCAGTTGTTCATCAAGTGCTCGGTAATCAGTATCGGTTTCTTCATAATAGTCCACAAAACCCCTTAACCAATCATGTGGACCCTCGCCGACAAATGGTGGTGGTTGGCCATGGTCCCCACACATGATTACCGCTGTATTCGCGCGCAGCAACCACTCAAGAAACATTTGTAAAGTATCTAACGAAACAGTACATATCTCATCCCAGATGATAATGTCGGGAATAAATTTTTCACCCATTCGATCAGGAGTCCACTCACCGCCGCTGTATCGAAAAAAGCTGTGATAAGTAACGGCGTCAACATTTCGTTGTTTTATCTCTCGCGCTAGTCTATGGGTCGGTGTAAGCACGATTATACTTGCCCGCGTTCGAAATAATTCAATTGCCCGAGTCGTCTTTCCTGACCCGCCACAGCCGCTTAAATAAACCGTCTTGTGTCTACAAATTGGATCAGAACACGATGGTGCATTAGACCATTCTGATAAATTATTACCGCGTAGGTAATTGTTCTCAACGATGACATTTGCTGACGGGGAATAATCGCGTCGTATTTCATTTTTAATTCTCCATGTACCCCAACTCTCGTCCGGACTAGTAAACTCGGCTACGTTTTCCTTATACGCTACGTCTATATAAAATGAATCAACGGCTACTCTAACCGCGGTATCGGGGAATCTATTTATCATCGAGAATAAATTGATAGCGGCGTAACCCAGCATAGACGCCCTCAAATGTGGATACGCGGGGCTGTCTCCATCGCTGTAGGAAACAACTATACCCAACTTTGTTCCATTGGACAAGAAAGCTGTTTTGCAGTTCACGTATCTATTTTTTGCCACTGCGTCCTTGATTACGAAATCATATTCTGCGTCATCTATAATCAGCCGTGAGCAATATCGTTTGTAGTCATGGTTTTTTCCACCTTGTGTAAACTTACCAATTATTCTTCTACCGAGATCTTTTGCCTCGTGGTTTCGTTGGTTGAATACCCTCCTGGACCATTCGATGATATATTCCTCGTCGGCATCAATGTGCTTTCTGGACTCGTCAATTATGCTATCTAGACGCTCCGGTTCTGGTAACCAGACTTCAGTCTGCGCCCGGTATGATATAATCGCGTCACTGACAATCAACGAAACTAGCATTTTACAATCAATCATATACCGTAGCAGCGCTATTGGCAGCCACTTCTTTTCAGCCATGTGTCTACCGATCCAAATATAGCAACAGCGATGGAGTCCTGCCGCGAATTCAAATGATACTATGCGAGCGAATCCGGTTAAATCAAAATCAGGCAGTGGTCCATTAATAGCAACACGAGTCATTTCATGACTGGGGTGTCCAAATCGTTTGAAATACTCAGCGGCGGATCCATACCCGAGAAAACTCGCTGGATAACAGGCAACCATATCAACCGAGATCATAGCGTCGCGGTTGTATTCAGTGTTCCATAGTCCACCGTGATAGTATTCCAAACAACTGGATTGTACATCTGGTAAAAATTCCTTGCGCGTTGGTCTCCACGCATTTTTCCTTGCTGCAACATGAGCTACAACCGATGGAATCGTAAAACAATTTTTTAGCAGTTGTTCATCATGCTCTTCAAATTCCATGGCGGTTTTTTTCATCCTGTTGTGAAATACTTCAGTGCGATATAATTCGCCGTTTGGTCTTACAAACTGATCAAAGGTATCCGCATCGTTTTCAGCGCTGCGAAGTAACCACACTGATACAGGGTCGTTTTTACACAAGTAGGCAATAGCATCAAATAGTTTCCTCTCCGCGAGAAAACCGTCCTTGGAGAATTGTTCTCCCAGGAATTCTTCGGGTATATACTTTACTGTTCTATCCCGTGGAAATATTGTGATCGCGGGCGTCCATGCGTGTTCGTTATGATCAATAATTTTGATTGGGGCTCCCTTCGATTTATACTTTGATTCGTATAATACTTCACCGGTTATTGTTGTAACGGTTATTGGAAATCTCAGCGATGTTTCTAATCTCGCTATGTCGCTGATGGTTGCTCCACGCTCTTTTACTGTTAGTTCCCACTGGTTGATTTTGCTACGTCGTAAATCAGTCAATTTGTTTCCTCGACACGCATTTGTAAAATGCTCTATTATTCGTTCTGCTACACAATTTATCCCGGTTGACTGTTTCATCGGTTTCAGTTTTCCGATATCAGGTTTCTTATTTAACGGGTATATTCCATAAACAACTGCTGTTTCAGGATACGCTCGTTCATAGTATGGTCTGTCAATTCCGGTTAACAACCCCGGCTTGGAGTCGCGGCTGACAATGACTGTTTTCTTGTCGCTGAGAACCGGTTCAAATTTATCACGTATGATCCAATCGCCTGATTTCACCCGGACAATGAATTTTACTCTGAAGAAATATCTTTTACCGTCAAGTTGTGATATTATCGTTGCTGCGCGGTTGTCGTTCATGGTAGCATCAACAATGCCATCAATTCGAAATGTTGACCAACTGTGAGATGCGCCATCACGCTTGAATTCATTGATACAATCGCGTATTTTATTCAACAGGGTTTTATCGTTTATTAACGCTTTTGGTGTGTCCTTGAGGACTCTATCGAGATTGAATTTAATATTTTTCCGGGGCTTAATTGCTGCCAATCTCTCAAACTCATCCATATAATTAAAACAAGTATTTAAATGAAAGAATATAGTATAATGAATCACTGCAAATGGTTGATGATTGGGTCGACAACCCCGTGCAATAAATCATGTAGAGGTGAATTCTGCGGATACCATTTACAAAGCGTTCGTAATGGTTCTCTTGGCCCTCTCCCGTGCTTGGTTTGCCACGTCGGTGTAAGAGGAAAATCACAGTTATGTATTAATTGTGGCGGAAAGCGATACAGGGAACTAAAACGCTATTATGACAAGCGAATTAAAAACGCCGTCATTGACCCTACCGCAGACTTCGTCATCAAAACCCCCCAAGACTACGTTGAAAGATTTATAATTAAACCAAATAATAAATTAGACAAATAGTATTATTATACAAATGGACCAAGAATTTCAGCCGCACCCCCTGCTCGTCAATTACGAGGCATCTCGCGACGGTATTGTTAGAAACCGCAGACTGAAGAAGCCGGTTGGATGGAAAAACAATCACGGGTATTTAATGTTTACTGCTGGAGGGAAAAAATATCTCTGTCACAGAATCATCTATGAATGTTTCCACGGGTTGATCAAAGATAGTCTCGTTATTGATCACATTGATTCTAATTATCAAAATAACAGACTGTGTAATCTGCAAGCCATCTCTCAGAGTCAAAATACCAAAAAAGGCCAAACCGGTAAATACCCAAAGAAAGCAAAACCCGTAAAGTCATTTGATACAACAACTCACGAGGAAAAAATATTTCACTCCATGTATGCGGCAGGAAAATACTTTGACATTTGTATCGCCTCAATACAATTTGTTGCAGAACGAGTATGTCAAACAGCAATCTCAAAAAAGACCGGGCATAGAATTCGATTTTCATATATAACAGAAATCAGCGAGTGACGAAGTCACCGTGACAAGGTCACCAGCGCCTATGGCGCTGACAAGGCCACCGTGACGAATTGTCTGTTCCGGAAGAAAACAAAGTATGAACACCTCGGAATTGATACACGGGGTTTCATTTTTCTTTTTATTTAAAAACAAGATGTTTTATAAGAATAATGAATATCGAAGACATCAATAATATATTAACTGAGATTTCAAAATTAAAAAATCAAGGAATTGAATTATCTGATGGTCTCGACAGTGAAAAAATATTATCCGATTATGAGATTATTAACGAACAGTCGAAACGGGGGCGTTTTACCCTGGCCCGCGAGTACTTTTTTATAAAACGATTACAACATACGATTAATGAAAACTTGTACCACAATGACGCAAATGCATTCATTGGACTATTTACTGCCGTTGAAATAATACGAAAAAAACTCGGACGTGTTTATGAACGACGCCGGGAGATTTCTAGTAAGATCAAAAACATTAGAAGGATTATAGACGAAAACTCCGGCGAGAAATTAGAAATTGCTTCGCAATTGCAATAATGGTAGGCGAATCACTTACTACTCGGCTAGCCAGAGAGCGGCTAGCAGCGCTTAAAAAGTTTATACCGTTACGAGACAGGGTCCGAGAACAACTTCAAACGCGGCAGCAACTACAAACCGATTTTACTGTTGGAAGCGAACAACTCTTTGCCCCGGTAACTAAAGCGACCAAAGATGTTACGGCGGCAACTGTGCCCGTCCTCGATGCGCTTGAAAAGATAGCGGCTCAGACCGAACAAACAAAAAGGTCTTTAGAAACACTTCCTGCAAAAATAGCGGCTGCTACAACACGGAGGCCACCACCACTCGCTATAACCGAACCACAAGAACCTTATGTTACAATGGCCGATGAAGAAGAACTAGGCGCTACTGCGAAAGAACCAGAAGAAGAAATACCGGAAGAAGAAATACCAGAAGAAGAAATACCGGAAGAAAAAGAGGGGAATATACCCCGTATTGTACTCAAGAAGAGCACAATAGATCAAATTAGAGGCTTCAGCAACAGGGAAGAATTAATTAATTTTACTGCCAACAATTTTGCTAAGAGCATACGAGATAAGAAGCATATCAATAGCGGTTACGAGAAAAATATAAAGTCGTTAAAGGACTGGGCAAGAATAGTGTATTTAGCAAGTAAACATAAAGATGCATTACCACATCGTAGTAAATCCGATTACGACGCATTCCACAAGGAAGTTAAGAGTATAACACCAAAAAAAGGAAAAGGATACTCTGTTGGTAAAGAATCCTACGGCGTTACCTGTCCTAATAGTGTTTTCAGTGATATATCACGGCTGGAAGTACTAATCGGAGGAAAACGAGCCGGAAATAACTCTCCGGAAATAATCAATGAGGCCGCTGATATTTGCAAGCGGTTATTTGCAGGCGGTATTATGGACATTAATGCATATCGAACGCTCATAGACGAACTCGTGGATGATTAATTGGAAAACTGGTGTTTTTAATAAGGATGATCATACACTACAACCATGATAAACCAGTACTCGTCTACGTGGTAAACTCGCGATTGCCTGTTTACCGCGCGTGGTACGGAGATGGTCTCGGTAGCACCATTGCGGGGTTATTTACAAGAATGGCTCCAAAAGTAGCGCCGTTAGCCAAACAATTAGGAATGAAGGCTATTGATGTTATTCGTGATAAGGGAATTAGTGCTATTGGAGATGTTGCCGGAAAGGCGCTTTCAGCCGCGCGAGACAAACTAATGTCGTTGGTGAAATCCAGGAGAAAAAAACAGAAACCACCGGTAATGCCATCAACGACAGTGATGCCTGCAAATGTCAGTAAAGTAATAAATAACGCCGTGGAAGAAAAATTAGAGTCGTTGGCGACGACTCAGTCGTTGGCGACGACTCCGTCGTTGGCGACTTCGCCATCCGCCGATGCGGCAACCAACGCGCTCATGAACGCGATAGCGGGGAGTGGTTTAAATTCAAAGAATTTACGACGAAAAAATCGCAATTGAAAACATCAACATGATAAATAATAAAATGTTTGCGCGTACCGCTGATCCCGCGTTTGATATGGACGCCCCAGTGCACAGGGATGATTCTGTCCGCGATTATCAATATTATTCTTATTATGCAGCGCAACCTGACCTACGATCGCGAATTGAACTTCAGGTCCAAGATACCAGTAAATACTTTTTGCCGTGTGAAGCGTTTATCGAAATCGAGGGAGAACTCGTGACAAATGCCGCCGATAATGCACCATACGCAGATGACCATCGTGTTCGAGTTGGCTTCGTCAACAACGGTATCATGGCGTTATTTGAGAGCGCCAGATATCTTATTGACGGGCGAGAAATTGAATCAATAGAACGCGAGGTTGATGTTGCAACGACGATAATTGGGTTGGCGAGATACTCGGATGATTATACAAGATCGGCGGGCCCATCTATGATGTTTGCGAAGGACTCCACCGATAACGCTGATCATATTCAGTACATTAACGTGCTGGTGGAAAGAGATACTTCAGTTCCTAATCAAACTGAAGCAGCCAACCCAGACCGCAGAACAAGACCGGGTGCTTAGTTCAATATCATAAAAAGTACTAACGATAATTTTAATCTAGGGTTTGCAACACGAATAGGAATGTTGCAAGGACCACGCCGAAAGTTTTCATGCGCGATTCCACTCCATCACATATTTGGATTCTGCAGAAATGTTAGAAAAGTTGTCTATGGGGCTAAGCATACAATCGCGCTGACGCGAAGGGGCGATGATAACAATGCAATATGGCATGCTGCTGGCGTCGCTGCCGGTAAAGTCATTTTAACTAAAATGGCATTGTGGATGCCGGTGCTGACTCCATCAGTTACCACGGAAGCACGATTGTTAGCATTTATGGAACAGGGAGGAAAATCGCTGTTGAGTTGGCTAGCGGTAACAACTGATGCTAAAGAGGATAACGTCGCCGATACGTTTACATGGCACCTAGCATCAAAACAGGGTGTTTCAGCCCCGCGTCATATATTCATAGCGCTACAGAATAGGGAACGATTGGGTAATCAAGAACGCAGCCATATGATATTTGATCGATTAGGAGTCATGGAGGTTTCGCTGAGAATAAACGGACAACAGGAACCATCCGAGGATATACAGCTTAATTACGGTGACAACCATGTCGCACGTGTGTATCATCGATTGCTGTCATATATGGGTCGTGATCAAAACGTCGACACCGGTTTGCAAATATCACAACTTGATTTTAAAAACCTGTATCCGATTTATTATTTTTCGCTGGAACATCTTGATTTAACGAGACAATCCGTCGTTGATATACACTTCAGAGCTCGTATAGCCCCGGCTGGTGTTAATTATAGATCGGTTGCTGTCATTCTCAGCGATAAATCAATGCTGTTGGAAGGCGTTGGTGGACGAATGAGAATCGTTGATGCGCCAGTGGAAAACATGTAATTGAAAGCATAAACGCGTTTACAATAAAATGTCGTATAGTGTCGTCAGTGTAGAGTTGACTGATGGTCAAGTCAAGAAATTACGATCAAAGTCGGCTAAACAATGCGGGACCACAATAACGCTGAAGCCGTCGCAGATGGCGGGTGGTAATCATAAGATATCGTTGACGGCGCGTCAAATAAAACATTTCAATGATGCGATGAAGAATAAAAAGGGTGTTCAAATAGATTTTTCAGCCGCAGCAATTAAAAACATGGAAAAGACCGGTGGGATATTTCCGCTGTTAGCCGCGATTCCAGCGTTGATTGCCGCGGCCGCACCAGCAGTGGCTAAGGCGGCGGCGTTAGGAGCCGTTGGTACCGCGGCGGGAATGGCATTGAAGAAGGCAACCGGGAAAGGCTACAAAAAAAAACGACCCGTGGCCGGAAAGGGTCTAAGACTACCGGGAACCCCGTATTCATGGTACTCGGGAAAGGGTCTAAGACTACCGGGAACCGTTTATTGACTCGGGAGTCAATGACTCCTAAGTCTATAACTCCAATGTCTAATTTTGATTTAATAGACGCCGCAAACGCGCTAGCGATAAAAAACTTCAGAGGTGTTTTTATGAGGGATCAATTACCGGCGGCACCAAGGAATATTGAAACCGGCATAATTAACCTCGATGGATCCTCCGGAGCGGGAACTCATTGGGTTGCGTACGCGATTGATCCGCGTGCGATCGTCTATTTTGATTCATACGGGTTAGCCCCACCAAACGAATTCATGCGGTATATCCGGGCGTGTTCAGCCCGGGCGTGTTCAGCCCGGGTTTTTTATTCCACGCTGCCAACACAGCAGTTAAGTGACCCACCGATATGTGGCCATGAGGTATTGAACGTACTTGCGGCGATTTCATCATCGCGAAAACCACCTCATGTGGTTGTAAACGAATACACTAGTGGGGTCGTAGAAGCTCAACGGATTTTAGAGAATAACATTTACAATAATAATGATTGATATTTGGGGACGATCGGTTTCGGCGCTGAAAGAATCCACGGAAACAGCCGCCACCGATGACATAAAAAAACTAATTGAGGATGAAATCGCTGATACGTTGAACTTAACCAGTGTTGACCCAGATGAAATAGTTGTATTTCAAGACCGCCAGGGTAAATTGAAATCCGGTAATGTGTCGCTAAATGACGTTTTATTACGACAGCGTGATGCCGCCGATGGCACCATAGCGTTGTATACCAGCGACGGACGACTCAGACCAGGTAAACATATAGTGGAGATAGAGAATACGATAGAATTTGTCCAAGACGGTGTTACAAGGTTGAATAGATCAATGATCGAACTCGACGCGCGGGTGAAAACAACTATTGATAGATTTTTTGGGTACCCGATAGTATTTGAACCAAATCTTGCAACAATAAAAAATACTATTTTGGAGTTTACAACGCTGTCGGGCCAATTTTACACGTTGCGAAAAAATGTTAACAGGATCGATGACAACTTTGATAAATTCCTTGGTAAAAAAAATACCAAGCCGGATGAAATCACAATAACTATAAATGATATCACTGCGTAAGGACAGGAAATAGAAACAATCAAAACTGATGTTGCAACAAACAAAAAGGGTGTAGACGCGCATGAACGGGAAATAGAAATAATCGGCGTTAATGTTGCAACGATCATAAATAATGTAGACTCGCATGGACGGAAAATAGAAACAATCAAAACTGATGTTACAACGATCATAAATAATATGGACGCGCATACACAGGAAATAGGAATAATCAAAACTGATATTGAAGCGAACAAAAAGGGTGTGGACGCGCATACACAGGAAATAGGAACAATCAAAACTGATGTTGAAGCGAACAAAAAAAATGTAGACGCGTATTGGCGGGGAATAGGATTAATCAAAACTGATGTTGCAGCGAACAAAAAAGGTATAGACGTGCATACATATGAAATAGGAACAATCAAACTTGATGTTGCAGCGAACAAAAAAAGTATGACCGAGAATACACGGGAAATAGAAACAATCAAAACTAATGTTGCAGCGAACAAAAAAGATGTGGACACGCATATACAGGAAATAGGAACGATTAAAACTGATGTTGAAGCGATTAAAGACGGACTACCGAGAGTAGCAGAGCAATTCGAAAAAATAAAAATCCCTCATGAGAACATCATCAACACAGTATACACAATTCGGCATGGATCATTCGATTGGACTCCTACACAGAATACAGTAAATACTACCGCAACTGTTAAGGGCATTTATCGATTGACACTGGTTTCAATGATGCAGTTTAATATATTATCGTCGAGTTCATCCGGGTTTAACAATACAATATCAACAATTATAGACAGGAACGCAACTGAACAGTTTACAATTTATGCCGTTGATGGAAATTTAGCCCGGGCAAACATCACATGGTATGTGGAATTTGTAGCGAATCTAAGTAATTAAAAACACTAGCTCTTTTAGAATAAAATGACCACCAAGGTAGTTGAATCAGAGGTATCACCGACGTCACATCAATATCGATTCGATACCGCAAAAGAATTTTCCGCGAACTTGAAAACGCTTTCCGAACAATACCGTGTAAAAATAAAAAAATACCGTCGTAAAATAACCGCCATCGACGCGGTCGTGTACTCGGTGTCGGGTATAGTAGCTGGCGCCGGTGTTATTTTATCCACGGTGACCACGATAACCCCGATCGCTGTTCCAATCGCTGTCTCCGCAATGACAACAGTTGCTGGAGTTGCCAACGCAATCACTAGGAAGATATCATCGTGTTTTCAGAAAAAACTCAACGAGTATACAGTAAAACATCAAATAGTATCCGACGCATACTCGAAATTATCCGGGTTGATCTCGTTATCGATTGATAATTTGTTCGTATCCGATGTTGAATTCTCCACGATGGTCCAGTTGTATAGCTCCGCGATGTCAAAAATCGAGGATTTTCAACTGGAAGCCGGAACCACCTGGTTGTTGAAATTAGACACTAAAGACAACGAATAATAATAATGTCGCTGAACCCCGAAGGGTTTCAATTACTTCAGCGGATCGCGGAGAACACCACTCCGGTACAAACAAGTATGATATCGATAACGTCAACGAAACCCGAATTCAGTGTGAACTTCCCATCGCCGGTTCCAGTGAAGGAAATAGCGCTGGCAAAATTGCGAGTATATCACAGTTGGCCTAATATCCGAGCGGACGCATTTAACGGACAACAACCTAATAACTCGCTGGTTTTTGCACGGACAAATAAACCCGATGGGACCCCAAACTGGGAGGAGGTTACAATACCAACTGGGTCATACCAAATAGAGCAAATCAATAAAGAATTTCAACGCAGGATAAAATCGATCACAGGAAAGGAATCAAAAATCGCTATTACGGTTCATGAACCGACGTTATCGTCGACGATTGAAATAAGCACACCGGGGTATATGGTTGATATTTATAACAGTTCAATAAGAACCATACTAGGATGGCCTGAGAATCCACCCGCGGACACCCCCCCATCAACTATCCTCAGACACGATAACGGAGATGGTGGTAGGCATATTGCTCCATACAACGTAAATATCGCATCAGTGATAGCGATCAATCTAGTGTGTGATGTTATCGAAGGGAGTTATCAGGTGGATACCAAGCAATCAAATCAAGCTCAACAGGGGTATATCCTTTATTCGTTTTCACCAACAGCCCCTCCGGGATTTTTGATCATTGAGAGTCCGATTAATCCGGTCTATATGCGATGCCATAATCGGTTTTTAACGAGAATTAATTTCAGACTTACCGATCAGTCAAATAACCTAATTGATCTGCAAGAGGAGGAGTTAGTGATCACTCTGTTTGTAAGATCATAGCAGCAGAGGGGGCGATGACATCGACGCGGTCGTCGATGTGCTTACCGGACGCTGACGACGCTGGGGATCGGCGCGCAGAAGGTGTTAATTAAACCAAATGACGTCACCATCGTGTAAGATGGACCGACGTCGTTTTTTTTTTACCAGGCGCTGACTACACCGGATCCGCTGAGTGCAGAAAGTAATAATTAAGCAAAATAACGATTGGACAAAATGTCCGATTCGCCCCCTCTGCTGCTTACAATGGTTATATTAGTGGTATTCAAATGGTTATTTTAGTGCTATTCAGATGGTTATATTAGTACTATTCAGCTGGTTATATTAGTGTTGTTCAAATAGTTATTTTAGTGGTATTGAAATGGTTATGTTATGTTAGTGTTATTGAAATGGTTATATTAGTGGTACTCAAATGGCTATATTAGTGTTATTCAAATGGTGATATTAACGTTATTCAAAAGGTTATATTAATGCTATTCAAATGGTTATATTAACATTATACAAATGGTTATATTAGTGCCATTCAAGTGGTTATATTAACGTTATACAAATAGTTATATTAGTGGTATTCAAATGGTTATATTGGTGTTATTCAAATGGTTATATTACTGGTATTCAAATGGTTATATTAGTGGCATTTAAATGGTTATACTAGTGTTATTCAGATGGTTATATTATTAGTATTCAAAGGGGTATATTAGTGGCAGTCAAATGGTTATATTAGAATATTCAAATGGTTATATTAGTTTATTCAAATGGTTGCATTAGTGGTATTTAAATGGCTATGTTACTGTTATTCAAATGTTTATATTAGTGTTATTCAAATGGTTATATCAGTGTTACTCAAATGGTCATATTAATGTTTTTCACTGGTTGTATTAGTGTTATAAAATGGTTATACTAGTGTTATTCAAATGGTTATATTAATAGTATTCAAAAGGGTATATAAGTGGCAGTCAAATGGTTATATTAGAATATTCAAATGGTTATATTAGTGGTATTCAAATGGTTATATTAGTGGTATTCAAATGGTTATAGTAGTGGTATTCAAATGGTTATATTAGTGGCAATCAAATGGTTATATTAATGGTATTCATATGGTTATATTGATGGTATTCAAATGGTTATTTTAGTGTTATTCAAATGGTTATATTAGTCTTAGTAAATGATTATATTAGTATTGTTCAAATGGTTATATTAATAGTATTCAAATGGTTATAGTAGTGGTATTCAAATGGTCATATTAATAGTATTCAAATGGTTATAGTAGTGGTATTCAAATGGTTATATTAATAGTATTCAAATGGTTACAGTAGTGGTATTCAAATGGTTATAGTAGTGCTATTCAAATGGTTATATTAGCGATATTCTCATAGTTATATTAGTTCTATTCAAAATGCATATGAATAACGAGGTTTAAGCAAGCTATTATCGTTGGATGACACTTTACATTTTTCATTGTAGCAAATACATATCATTATTAATTAACCTGAGATAACCATTTTCATACACATCATGCATTTATTAGGACAAAGGAGTGAAATTAAACCAAACCAAACACGTTTTAAGCTTGAAATAACAACAATATGTTCCCCTTTTCCGCAAATAGATCAATTCTAAACTGCGCGCAGAAGAGATTCGGAAGGGCATTTAAATATAACTTAGTGTAACTTATTAATATAAAGCATACCCATTGTTTTGTAAAGTGTCCGATTAAAATTCAGATATCGCAACAATTAAAAGATAATGTGTGAGTAAATCTTATCGAGAAACCTATATATGATAGTACGCAAAGCATTTTTCTTGGGAATATTTTTCATTACCTTGCAATTAAAAATATGTCCAGACTGATTTTATCAAAAGTTAGTTTAAATAACCATTGAAATACTTTCCCGAAAATGTTTAGCACGTTACAGCACTATGCTATGCACTCTACAGCAGTATGCTTTGCACTCTACAGCACTGTGCTTTGCACTCTACAGCACTATGCTTTGCACTCTACATCATTGTGCTTTGCACTCTACAGTACTGAATACATTTCTAACAGAACATAAATTGTTATGTAATATTGATCCAGAAGCTGGATAAATATGATCTGGCTGTTTCCAGACATTCTGGTTTAAAACAGTATGAGACGTACACGTAAAGAAAGATCCATTGTTAATATGCGATTTATTTGAAGAATTTAGGACCGTCTGCATGCAACACTACCACCTATATCCCACTCACTACTACTAATCCACACGTTTAACTCATGATGTATGTTTGAAGTTGATAATTGTTATGGGGAGCTATTGAAAGTCTATGACTTGTTCTTCACAATTTAATTTGTAGGATAAAAGGAGATATTTACGTAATGCTCATTAGGTATGCAAGTGATAATCGTCCATACTATCACGGCAGTGATAGCAAAATTAAAACATACAAAAATCAAAACATATACGTTTGACACAAATAAAATTGACTCGTGTATCATGTATCTCTCTGTACACTTGTAAGAATAATAAATATAATCGAAAAGTGTGTCAGTCTAGTACTGCTGCCAACAAGAACAAAAACAAAAATACACATTTAACTTATTAAAAGGAATCCATACTTTGGTTTGTGAATATGATATTTGTACGTTGATTTAAAAGTACATGTTGAATTACACTACTGTTTTACAAATTACGATATGGCTCCTGACAATTACATACTTGACGGACCATCACCATTTTAGCAACACTTAAATGCTCACGACAACGACGTAAGGACATTGGTATCCAGCACAGGAACCTTAGTTTATATCATTAGTTAGTTCTCCTTCTAAGATAAATAGATTGATGCTGTCATCAGCCATGGACTCAACCCTACAAATAAATTTATTAACACTGTAAGACTGAGTGTTTCAAATGATTTCCAAAAGGATTTATTCAAAATTGTATTTCCGTGCTCGTGAAACAAATGGAAAATAAACGTTGAAATGCAAAAATTTAAAAAACTAGAAAGCCGTTGAGGCGATATCATAAGATGTCGTTGTTTAAAATAAGGGTTATCTGATGACGACCCCTTCATATAATTAATTTGGTTCTGAAGACGCTAAATGTATTCAGACCCATTTATAGAGGCCTTTCAGTGCTTAAGCTGAGCAAGTGGCTGCCATATTTTATTTTCTATTTCAGGTTGAAGAACATGTATGATAACAACGATCATGACAAATACAATCTCATTAAGTATTAGGGTGCAGACAAAAGTTTTTTAAAATGACATCAAACCGACGCTAAACTAATTCGACACTAGTTACTGTCTTTTGTTCACGGTTTATATATTAATATCTTTGTAATTTTTTAGATAACTATTTAGATGTAATTTAGATGCCATTGTCTCAGATAACCTAGTCCGTGTTCCGCCAATTCGCCATTACGTATGAACGAGCATCCCTGTCTCCCAGGTTAATGGATATTTCGTTCATTTAACGATGTAAAATTATCCAATTGACCCTAATGAAATAACAGAAGATAGGCTTTATAACGGTCTTAATTAGGACGAATAAATGCCTTGTTTGAGAACCAAACTGAGTTGATTAGAGCAAGCTAAATACCATTTATGCATTACCTACTAAGGTACAATTATTCCTACCTATTTCAAAACAATGCCTGCCTGAAATTCCCACATTATGTATATAGTTCTTGGGACTCACACAAGCACATAGATGGAAGACATCATGCAAATTCCGTCGCTAGCATGTCTGGAACGACAAGCTCTGCTAACCTTAATATCAGTATTAGTTTACCTACCTTGTCACGTAACAAAGAACATAATATTAAGAACTAAACCGCGTCTTTCAGGAAATATTTGAGGTGTAATTTTCAATGGATAAACAACATATATTTTAAAGCTTTTGAGATAAATTTTGACTCAACTCATCCCTGCTGATTCACAGTTCTGTTACCTTCATATTACAAACGCTTATCGAAATATTCAATTTTATCAATTATGGAATCTTCTATTTCTTTCATTTCTTATATTATAACCATTGCCATTATATACCTTCATGGTGTAAGTAACTAAAATAATTTGGTAATTCCGCCTAATCTTCACATGTACAAAAATGTAAGAAACGAAACAAATAATAACGCTCAACTTCTACATACATTTTTACGCACTGTCTGTAACGTTTCAACAATTGAATTTCTTTAAACAATTATGTGTACTTGCAATACTATTTTCATGCCATGTACCATGACGTAGATGCTTGTAAGCTGGACATACATCGGAAAATTAAATGCATTTTCTATTATCACCATCCTACACATTCTGCAATATATTTCATGTCTGTCTAGTATGTGGCGACCATATCTGCTTGTGTCAATATGACTTTAGTGGTTACTCAATATAAGTCAGAGATAAATCACCCTACACTACTGAACCATGCAGTTTGCATCGCAAGGCATATGCTGATTCAATGATATTAAAGCAAAAGGTACTTCTTCTGACAACCGCTTGAATTAAATGCAAAATGTGATGAAAATTTGATTTTATCAACACTTAGCTACTTTAAACTTGTGAAAGAGACAATTTCTCGATTCGTTTCCACATTCTAAGTGTCACCGACGCATGAATGTCACCATATATTGTTTTTGTAATTTCTTCAGCTGTGAAAGAAGTAATTGTTCAGTACATGTGACGTCGTTAGTTAATTCCCGATTTATTGTATGGCAGTCGGTTTCATAAAGACTCGAAGGATTCATAAAGTGTTAGAAAGTTTGGAATTTATTTGGACATAATTCAATATAAAACAAACTACAGTACCATTGAATTTTAAATACAAATTTTAGTTTACGAAACGAATCATTAACATTTGTCTTGCCATACTGTTTCTCAAGTTTCTCAAAGTGTCGGTATAAACTGGTGCCTTGTTTATCTCCATAACTTGACAGTATTAACTATGGTTCCTAGTGTAGCTCATAATCAGAAAGCTTCATGGATTATCAACGAATGCCTTTATCGTCCAACGTGAGAGAAATCGTTGGACTTCATGTTGTAAAGGTTTAGCTATGTAAACATATCCTATGAACTGTTATGATATAAGAATATGGCAAAATACGGCAGGTTGTCGTTATGCATTTAGAATCAGTAATAATGAAGTCATGTAAAATACAATCATACGTTGGATATAATACAGTAGGACTGGATGCTTTGAAAATGTTTTGTGACATATTACATTAGTTACCAAGAATACCTGTTAAAAGATCTCTAAAATATATGTAAGACAATCATAAGGTATTTGATATATCATATAACTTTTCTGACACGTGTCTAGTAGTCCTAGCTGATACAAAATGTCCTCGAGTACGTCCAATAAACCCGTATGATGACTGCTTGCAGTATTTAAAAAATAATAAGTCGAAAGTAACGAGACCCACTCACTGTAAATAAATATATACATGCTGGGCATTTCACGCCGTATAGGTAAATACATACCTGCTCGGCCTTTCACACCCTGTAAGTAAATACATACAGGAGGGGCCTTTCACATCCTGTGAATACATACATACAAGCTGGGCCTTTCACACACTATAAGTAAATACATACATCTCGGCCTTTCACACCCTGTAAGTAAATACATACATCTCGACCTTTCACACCCTGTAAGTAAATGCATACATGCTCGGCCTTTCACACCCTGCAAGTAAATACATACAGGTGGGGCCTTTCTCACCCTGTGAGTACATACATACATGCTGGGCCTTTCACACACTGTAAGTAAATACATACAGGCGGGGCCTGTCACACCCTGTAAGTACATACATTCATGCTGGTCCTGTCACACCCTGTATTTACATACATACATGCTGGTCCTTTCACACACTGTAAGCACATACGTACATACATGTTCGGCCTTTGACACACTGTAAGTACATACATTCCTGCTCGGCCTTTCACACCCTGTAAGTAAATACATACAGGAGGGGCCTTTCTCACCCTGTGAGTACATACATGCATGCTGGGCCTTGCACACACTGTAAGTAAATACATACAGGCGGGGCCTCTCACACCCTGTAAGTACATACATACATGCTGGTCCTTTCACACCCTGTAAAAACATACATACATACATGTTGGGTATTTCACACCCTATAAGTACATAAATACATACATGCTGAGCATTTCACACCCTTTAAGTACATACATACATACATGCTCGGCCTTTCACACCCTGTAAGTACATACATACATGCTCGGCCTTTCACACCCTGTAAGTACATAAATACATACATGCTCGACCTTTCACACCCTGTAAGTAAATACATACATACTCGGCCTTTCACACCTTGCAAGTACATACATACATGCTGGTCCTTTCACATCCTGCAAGTACATAAATTCATGCTCGGCCTTTCACACATTGTAAGTATATACATACATACTCGGCCTTTCACGCCCTGTAAGTACATACTGTCAATCAATTAGTTCTATTTTGTGCAAAGTGTATAATAGCATAATTTCCTTGGAAACCTATCCTGACTACTTCAAAACTGTGTATAATAGCATAATTTCCTTGGAAACCTATCCTGACTACTTCAAAACTGTAAATGTTATACCTATCATTACAGGTGGGAAAAAAGACAGACTAGATATAAATGACTATAGAGATATCTCAATTGTTCCAGTTTTTCAAAAAGTATTTTAAAAAATATTGTTGAAAAGGCTAATTCTTTTTAGTGAAAGGATCAATTTCCCTCATCCTTTACAACAGGGATTTCGAAGCGAATGCAGTGGCATCACTGCAGCTTTTATTATAAAAGAGGGAATAGCCCATTATTTAGAAGGTCAATCAAACGTTTATGCTGCATTCCTGGATAATGCGAAGGCCTTTAATACGGTATGGCATGATGGCCTCTTTTATAAGCTATTCTATCTCGGAGTTAAAGGAAAACTGTGGAGATTGATTAAAAATTCTTTTCGAGAAGTAAAGGCCCTTGTTCTGCTTAACGGGCATCATTCGAAACCATACCCAGTCAATCAAGGGGTAAGACAAGGAAGAACGCTATCAGCATGGCTATTCTAAGTCATGATAAATGACCTAATATCCTTGCTGGAGTCAACAAAATCTGGAATACAAGTTGGTACCTTAAGTACCCCAGTGTTTTACTAGCGGATGACACGTCCTTGCTATCTTCGTCATTTAATGGTATGTATGTTTTACTTCGCAACCTCCATGCATCGAAGTAGAGACTCCGGTATAATGCTGATAAAAGCAATATTGTCATTTTTTCAAAGAAAAAAATCATGCAAAAATATAAGTTCATGCTCGGAGATAAAAGGATTCCAATAGTCTCTTCTAGAACCTATGCTGGGGTTACTCTCTCCACAGATCTTTCTAATACTGCTGCAGTGAAAAATGCTAGTGATAAAGGGAGATCAGTATTTTATTCCCTTGTTGGGACTGGCATTGGAAAGGATGGAATGAATCCAATTAATAGTACTAAAATATGGCCAAACATAGTACTACCTGCAATGACATATGGATGCGAATTATGGTCCAACTTGAGCCAGTCACAGGTATATGATCTAGAAGTATGTCAAATAAAAGCTGCAAGAAGAATTATAGGGCTTGATCAGCGCTCTTCTACAGAATCAACAATTAACAGTCTTAGACCGTGGTCAGTTGAGAGATATGTAGATAAAATCAAATTAGGTTTCTTCAATGAAATCTGCAGAGCTAATGGTTCACTAGCATGGAAAAGTATATTCAACAGAAGAATTCTTGACTTCCTGATGCACGAGAGCGAGAGCGTAGGTTTTGTTAAAGATATATATCGTGTTCTTTTGAAATACCAGCTTGGCGGTTTATTCCACCTATACGTAAACACCCTATATTCTGTCCCGAAACCAGTCTGGAGGAGGAATATTGAAACGGCAGTTCACTGCTGCGAAGAATCATTGTGGAGATCTAAATTTGAAATGAGACCCGAACTTTTACATTATGCAAGTGTCCATACTAGTCTTCAACCACTCGCTGTCTGGAAGCTTGGTAAATGTTTTCCTAATAATAATGACAATGACTCATTACTTCATATCCTTTTGGGCAAGAGAGTGGACATCTTTGATTCTATGGATGAGCATTCATGGCAGGCATTCATGCGTGTGGTGGCTGATGGAATAGACACAATGTACAGAAGAACAAATGACCTTGAAAACGATTTGATACTATGCTTGTTCAGGAAATTAGGGAAATGGACCCATTTCATTTTGATCTTATAAATTATCTACATGTGTTCAAAGTGAGAGAGAACATGACAATCCATTTAAATCGTTACAGTCGAATGTAAATAATTCCAATATCTTTATTTTTCTCTCTTAATCTATATATATATATTCATTTACTGCAATATATGTATACATATGTTTATATTTGTGTATATGTGTGTATGTATATATGTGTGTATGTATGTATGTGTGTATGAATATATGTGTGTATGTGTGTGTATGTGTGTGTATATGTGTGTATGTATTCATATATATGTATGTGCATATATGTATGTATAAATATGTATATATATAGTGTACTGTACGCCCATTAATGTCAAGCTATGTTCCTATCTTTTCTGTATTAACGAAAAATTAACTGAATGAAATCTCTTCTGAAGAGGAAATAAAGAAAGTCAGTCAGTCATACATACATACATACATACATACATACATACATACATATATACATACATACATCCTGGGTCTTTGTTATCAAATGTGTATATGCAGCTGCTAGAATCCCGTGGGTTTGTCCTTTCTCTCAGTGACTTACCCAAGAAGATAAATGAGGCGGTGGCGGTTAAAAGAAATAACTTTTGTACAAAAATATAATTATTTCATTTACTGCAAAGACCTATATAAAACACACTGTAATTGACTTTTCTTATATCTCTCTGAAATCATCATGATAGATAAGAGACATACCCTGTTCAGTCTGGATGTCAAAACATTCTCTAAGATCAGCCTTTAGGGGGAATTATGTCATTGATATAATTGAAGTAAACCTTACAATAAGGCTTTTTCTCGTCTTACTGAAAAGACTAGGATCAACTGCATTTACCTCCATATTAATCTTAAATTTTATCATAATCATGGACATGAGTTGGGCTTAATTTTCAATTTTGTAAGCAGCAACCATAAGACAAAGGAAGTTATGTATTTGAAATACCGAAAAATAGATCACTGCCCGTTAAGAAAACTTTAGGTATCGGCGAAATAAATGATGTGGACAAGAAGAAGCAATATTGAAAATTACGTCAATGCCCGTTAAGAAAACATTATTAATTAGATATTCGCGATGTTAATGACGTGGACAAAAAACCAAGTAATAAATATAATCACAGACGAGTTGCAAATGGTTTGTTATGGAATATAATCAGATATATGTAAAACAAATGATAAGAGTTTGTACATGTCACGTAATCGGATCGAAATTTACGCCATACGGCTATAAATAATACGGATTTGTTAAGGCCAGGTGATCATATGGCATATGCATTATATAGATGTCAAATAAACTATAAAGAGAATTAAGCCACTGCTCAGATAAATTTCATCTCTTTATCTCTTAATTTTAGTATGGAACGGGAATCTCTGTAGGGATACTCATAAATGATATCCAGGTAATCCTAATTAGTGTTTCATTTGATATTTAGTTTCACCCCACCGACATCGCAAACATTTTATTTGGAGAGAAAATATTAAATACAAGACCGTTTATATTTAATTTTCTGTCAACATTAAGTTTAATGCCCAGGGTACGACAAAATGAAATTATCACAACATATTATTTTTTCAACTGATTTTACCAGTTTCCCCTTAATTGCATAAAGACAAGCCATTTAGACCAACCGAAAACTAACGATGAAAATTGTAATCTGCTATCTTAATATTTCCATTCATTGTATAGGCTACTTCAAAGAACACAAAATTAATTGAAACAAAGCATGCATATACGCATCTTTTGTTTCCTTGTTTCGGTTTCTATCCTATATTTCCTACACAATATTCCAAACAGATAGGCAGCTTAGGCACAAAAATTGCACATTGTGCTAAATTTAATGCTCATTTGCCAGTTTGGGAGCAAGAAACTAATACACAGAACAAAAGCGTATCTTTGAATTACCTTGCAGTCCGACGCATATTTATATGGATTGGGAAAGGATTGAATCATAACGGTGAGATAATTTTAAATTCGTTCCCTACTCTGCGGGTTACGTCAACAATTTCCTTGACTGCATTACATATCTGGATACATGGTTATACAAACGAATTTTCAGGAGAATTACAACAATGTAATCGAACAGAAGAGTCCCAATCCTTCAGAGGCGTAGCTATGATATTTTGCGCCCGGGGACGAACTATAAAATTGGCGCCCCAGCACCCTCCCCGTTTAATCACATTTTTGAATATTACCCTTGTTTACTTATTATAATGTAACGTTGTAAGCCTCATTTTGGCGCCCCTGTACCTTGGCGCCCGGGGACATATGTACCCCCCTGCCCACACCCCCAGCTACGCCTCTGCAATCCTTTCCAAACCAATCTCTCATATACCTTTCAGCCATATTCACTCCGTCCCTTCTCATCTTGAAAAAAAAAAAGGAACACGGCAAAGTAAATGAGAACTCAGTCTCTAGAGCCTAAGGAAACACGGAGCACAACACTCAGTTGTATCCACAAACCCATTGCAAGCTATATCAATAACATTATAATCCGAAATTCACATCCACCCACACCCTCTATCTCTTATATATATGTATAAAGAGAGATAAAGAGGGGGAGAGAGAGTGCCTTCTTAATATATCTATTCAACATTCAATGCAAACAATTCATATCATTAATTAGTCTGCTGCTTGGGGTCTAGTTAATACCAATTTATGGAAAAAAAAGTGCATTTAATCAGCCGCATTTTCCTGACATAAACATACACGAGGACAATGCCACTCAAATAACACAAGCACTGTTGATTCTCATACTGAATGGTATTAACAGTTACTAATGATGTTTTGTGATTTTCTACAGAGATCGTCACCATCTCGAATAATATAACTCGTAAGCTTCTGGTCTACATTTTAACTTTACGAGATGTGTCATGAAAATTAATTGAATAGATCCGATGTATAAAAGTTGTGTAAGACGTATATTACATAATATTATTTTTACGGCATTAAATTAATATAGTGACGATTATTAAAACCTCTGCGCTTATATCTACCGTTACATTTAGGTTAATTTCAATAGAGTGTCTTAATAAAATGCTCTTTCTGTTCATCCATATACCTTGTTCATTTTATTTTAATCTTTATTTCTTCACAAATGTAAATCAACATTTATTTTGAGACTTCTTAGTATTTTGTTTGTAGTGTCTGTTTTTCAGTTGATAAAATATGAAGAAAAAAATCTTGGACAACGCTAAGTTACTTAGTAATAAAAATTAACGTTGGTAAGTTAGAGCTAGTCAATTTATTTTGAGTTAATAGACATTCACATTTCCAAAATTTCCCCAGTTTGTTGCTATACAATATTATTAGTTTTTATTATTAATGATGGTAGGACATTTATAAGGTCACCAATTTGTTAAATGCGCTGGCTTCTTCTATCTCATTATTTGTGCTAAACAGAACACTAAACGCTAAAGACTGTTTCAAACTGATCTGTGTATTAAGAAATAATAACGCAAGAGGTTTGAAGATGAGAATCAGAAGGAAAACTGGCAGTTATCATACTTACAGACAGAGAACTGTTTTCGAATACATTTCAATTATCGTCGACATCATTGTCTAAATTGTCCAAAAGACTCGTCTGCTGTGTACCTTTTTAAGCCAAGAGTAATTTTAACACAGCATACCTGTATAGAATAATTTTAACACATCATACCTGTATAGAGTAATTTTAACACAGTATAGTCAGATTGAAAGATATCCCTATCTACATGGAAAATAAACGGAAGAGTTGCAGATAACTATTTAAAATTAAAGTCAGTTTTTCAGTAATGGTGGTAGTGTAATAAGGAGTTATGGTGTGGCGGTGATGATAGTAGTAATAGTGAGTGTTGATATTTATTAACGTGCCAGTGTTTATGGTGACAGTGCGTCAACAAGGAAAATCTATTCAAAAGGTATACCTTTCGTCCTCTGTATTAAAATTGACAAAACCCAAGAATACAGCATTACAATAAATTTGGTTTCTTATCAAGTTACCAAAATTGAAACCATACAAAGTACTTTTAATGAAGCATTTTGATTTACCCTTAAAAAGCAGAATGGTTGGTACCACGCTTATAATGGCACTTACTCAGGTTCGATGGTGATCCCGTATAAAATCTGCAGACAACGACATATACTTAAGACAGCTTTTGTAATTTACTAATGAAGAACGAGCTACACGTAAACTGCCAGCAGTCAAGGGTTTATATGAAGAGCTGCAACTGACACATAAACGTAAACATCTTGGCAGTTACCAGGTGTGTATTGTTGTATTCTGGCGGCCGCTATCGGAGATCGTACGATTTTGACCTCAAGTCAACTCTGCAGACTCCACGACACACGATGATGTTCGAAAGTAGTTTGTTTATTCGTGATGACGAACTCTAGGTTATATGTCTTTTTATGGCTGCATGTAAGCCATCATCAGTTGATCCATTTTTTCTAATAGTAATAATGAGTGAGCTGAACATCTGTTGGAGAGAAATGTTTGTTTTAGTGCGGCAGATATATTGTTATTGTCAACAACTCCACCAATGCACAATGATAGAAAATGCGAAGGTCAAGTTTTGTGAAGTGGAATTTTGTTTCGGATTTCAGATTTGTTTTGAAAATCTGCCCCATATTTTTTCTCTCAGTTATATCTGCAGCTACACTTGTTTTTGTAGTTTCTTTAATCTTTACATATATTTTGACAGGAACAATTCACTTATCCTAGATCAACAACCTGATTGCAGAATGAATGAAGCAGGGTATCTGCTGAATAAGGAAGCACTTCAAGTCATATCGTCATGTGTTGGTCCTATTTCAACAAATTAGCAATGTATATTTTTAACATTAGTATTATGTAGCTTTCTTAACATATTGCAATCTTGATTCGTATTAATTACAGGCAGTGAATCATTACAATTGTCCAACTCACGCATGCGCTATTTGAACAGCAATTCACATCATGACCAGCTATTACGCGAAAACACTTTTCAAGGAAATAACTGCATTAGAGTTGACATTTTTGTGATATTTGAATATTAAAGTTTATATGCGTCAGTTGCTAATTATTTATTAAATTATAAATGCTGTTTTCTTCTGTATAATAGTTCTGGAACAAATTCTGAAGATATTAAAAACTTTCAGCATAAAGTGTAGATATATGTCAACCGTATAAGTTCCTTTTTAATGCCATGATGATAGGAAGGAACTAAACAGAGAGTACGTTTAATAAAGGTTTGGACGTTAATTTATTCAGCGTATATTACGTCCTTGAGAAGGATCTGGAGATGGCACTATATACAATTAATTATTGAACGGATTAAGTCTTGATTACACATTATCGCATAGTCGCTTAAAAGAATTATGAGATGATGCATATTCCATGTGTCATTTGTTCCACTAGGGAAGCGTTTATTTTAACCTTAGGAACAAATATTGAAACAATTTCAAGTGAAACATTTTGACTTTAAATTTAGTCCTAAAGGATAAGGCAAAATTTAATTACCCCCATGTTCTGCTTAGTTCACATTGTAGCCAATGTAAAATACTCAGAGTGGAAGATTATCGACTGTTCTGCCAAAATGTGCTATTATGGTTGACCCTTGACCCAAAGGTCTCTTGACAGATGACCGGACGCCACCCTTCTAACCTGGCGCGCGTAAATACGAGTTTATTGTGAGCTTAATTAAATACAAGTTGCCATGCTTCTGTTTTGACTAGACTACAAAAATAACTCGCTTTATTTTAACATCTTTCGAATTACTGGTCGATGAAATTTGTAAATTTGAACTTGATAATACTGCATCAGATGACATGGTAGAAGTTTCTGTATTATGCATGATAACAGTTGATTTATTGAGATCTAAATTGCAGGTAATTAGCTGTGCTATTCTGCATTTTATTATCAGGGGACACACACGATGTCATCTTCAGCTCCAATAAATACATGTAGTCTTTAGAGTCATAGGAGAAAATAGGGTTAGTTGGAATCACTGAGAAGATTTTGTGCCATAAAACTTCACTAACGGACATTTTTCATCGGAGATATATTCCTTATTAGTTTTGGGAATATATCGGGACAGGAATATATGGAGATAATAACAATTTGTCTTGCAGCCACAGAATTATACCTTTTAACTTTTGAAGACATTCAACACGGATGAATTGTTTAACATGGAAAGATACTTTTAAAGAATAAAATTATTTTAAGACATGGATACATGGCTTCCATTGGTATCTCATAAAATAAAATATGACAAGTAAACGAAATAAGGTTATCCAATGATGATATTAAATTTATATTGACACCTAAAAGACAACCCTCATCAGTAAATCAAACCTTATATACCTTTTATGTGAAGAACACATTTAACTTATATTTCCATTTTAGATAAACCGCATTTTGTTCCGGAAAAACATTTATTTTAAAAACAGTTTTGACTATTCGGGCTAATAATTGATGGCAGCTGCGAAAGAATGTTCTAGGTTTTTCGTGTTCTTTGGTGAAACTAGTGGCGTATTTTGAAAGACCACCAATTGACATTTTTCAAAGTCGTCATGCCCTTGATAACGGTTTGAAACTGTTACTTACAAAAGAAAATGCTTCAGGAGTTATGATTGTTACAGTGTATTGTTTTAATTAATCATTCCCAGTATGTCCTTTTAAAAACTTACTGCATGACAATGATGACAAAGATGTCTCTGATCGCGCCCACTTAATATGAAGAACAAAGCGCTGAATGGAATACTGTCCTCTCACTGGTTAAAAGAAAATGACGTCCTGGATTTATTTATTACTTATTTTCAGTTGGCCAATGAGAAGGTGGTATTCCATTCAGGGCGTTGTTTTTGCATATTAAGCGGCCGCGATCAGGGCCATGGCGAGCGGTACCGTGGGAAAATGAGTTGGCATTTCTTAAAGGTATGATATCAAGGCAAACCTTTGATAGGGATGCACAGTCAAATGTCTGAGCTAAATTTTGGAACAAAATTTATTAAGCTACGCAAAGCGAAACGTGAAATATCAGCGTTAATTCTTAAATAGGTCGCGCGAGCAAGGAGAGAAGTGTCTTGCCTTGTAGTTAATATATAGTACATTTATGACAGGTCAATTGTAAGCAACGATACGAGCCCCTGTTGTCTAAAGTGCAAATAGCAGAGCTCCTAAGTCGGTATCATACCTTTACTCAGTCAAAAATAAATGGACCGCATCATATCCATCTCATTTGCGGTAATTGTTCGTTCATGTACTAAACTGACGCCAATATCGTCAATGCCCTTTAGGTCTTTCTTTTAAATAAAAGATAAAAGAAAACTCTTTTTCTGGGCTTTCAGATTAGAGGTAATATTAGTATTAATTAATTTTATCTCTTATTGTTGGCCATACATTATTAATTTGATGTAATGACAACGTACGTAAGTTATCGGTTCTGATGATATAAAGATGCTGGTGTTGAAGTTAGATTCTAACATCACTGAAGACCTTTTCTAGTAGTAATTAGTTAAGCAACGGATTTCCACGTTGTTTCATAAAAAAAACTTTGTTCTTTTTGTTAAAAACTTATAAACGAAACATGAAAATTAGAAACTTTCTCGAAACGTTTCGATAGTTTGTCAAACGTAGCATAAACTAATGCTCTTGTAATCACATGGACTGCAATTATTATATATGCAAGTTAAATTTTAGTGTCACGTGCTGCACATTTATGATCAAGACATACGTTCCTGAAAGGGTATACATATATGAATTAAGTTAGTGATTACGCTTCAATAGTCCCTTAACTGGACTTTAATCAAATTGGCATTTTATGTGTCCTTACCCCGATTTCCCAGTCAAAGTCTCAAGTTCAATTTGAGCCGAAAACCAGGCAAACGATACACAGATAAACTCGTTGATGAACTGCTGTCGCCAATATTACAGACTACAAGAACGTTTCTGATATATCGAAAAATTTAAGCGTGAGAACTTAGTTACCTTCACGTGATCGACTGGCCATATATATATATATATATATATATATATATATATATATATATATATATATATATATATGTATTGTATTATTGTTTCCAACGATTACCTTAGACCACATATATTTGCCGAATTTATTTTAAAAATTTCACAGCTGTGCAATTTCCTATGCGTAACATCAATGGCTTGCACGGCAGGTCTGTGTCGACTAAAAGGCACATGATGTGAAACAGCTTGTTTTTGTATATTGACAGAGGCCTGGTTTGTTTAGTCAAATATAAATAAAAACCATCGTTGGATGATGTTTGCCTCGGGATCATTGATGAGTGAGATAAACATCTGTTGGACGGACTTGTTTGTTCAAGAGTTGTTGATATATTTATGTTGTCAAAAACACGTCATTGAACAACGAGGCATGGTTCTAAGGATCAGTTCGAGTGTGGTTGGACCATATGTTTCGAATAATTCTAGCAATTTAAATCTGTCTTTGATTTTATAAAATTTATGTTATCGATTGCAAAATATTTAGTTCGTAAGATTACATTCTTGTATACATTTTTAAGAATCATGAGAAAACAATGAGCTTTAAATGGAATGAAATAATAATAATACCAAATGAGAATTTCTTTAAATTCTTTCACTTATATCAACTTAAATGAGTGTAAACGCTTCCTACACATTTTATGTAAGGGACCCCAATAATGATATATTCCTTGGCCTTTTATGTGCTTAGTATTGCATCTTAAGTTAACACAGTACGACATTGCAACGACAAAGCAATATATTTCACTATAAAACCTCAATGGTGATTACTGTAATACGCAGTGTCATTCAAATGGTTATATTAGTGTTACTCAAAGGTTATGTTAGTGTTATTCAAATGGCTATGTTAGTGTTATTCAAACGGTTATATCAGTGTTATTCAATTGGTTATATTAATAGTATTCAAATGTGTATATTAGTGTTATTCAAATGGTTATATTAGTCTTATTCAAATGGTTATATTAGTCTTATTCAAATGGTTATAATAATGTCATTCAGATGGTTATATTCATAGCAGTTCAATGGGTATAATAGTGTTATTCAAATGGTTATAATAGTGGCATTCAAATGGTTATATTAGTTCTATTGAAATGGTTATATTAGTTGTATTCAAATGGTTATATAAGTGGTAGTCAAATGGTTATATTAGTGTTATTCAATTGGTTATGTTAGTTGTATTCAAATGGTTATAGTAGTAGTATTTAAATTATTATATTAGTGCTATTCAAATGGTTATATTAATACTATTCAAATGGTTATATTAGTGGCATGCAAATGGTTATATTTGTGCTATTTAAATGGTAATAGTAGCAGTATTTAAATGGTTATATTAGTGCTATTCAAATGGTTATATTAGTGTTATTCCAATGGTTATATTAGTTCTATTTAAATGGTTATATTAGTGATACGCAAATGGTTATATTAGTGTTATTCAAATGGTTATATTAGTGGTATTCAAATTGCTATATTAGTGTTATTCAAATGGGTATATTTGTGGTATTCAAATGGTTATATTAGTTGTTTTCAAATGGTTATATTCGTGCTATTCAATGATTATTTTAGTGTTATTCAAATAGTTATATTAGTGTTGTTCAAATGGGTATATTAGTGGTATTCAAATGGTTATATTAGTGGTATTCAAATGGGTATATTAGTGGTATTCAAATGGGTATATTAGTGGTATTCAAATGGTTATATTAGTGCTATTCACATGGTCATATTACTGACATTTAAACCCTTATAGTAGTGCTATTCAAATGGTTATTTTAGTGTTATTCAAATGGTTATTTTAGTGGTATTCAAATGGTTATTTTAGTGTTATTCAAATGGTTATATTAGTAATATTTAAATGGTTATATTAGCGCTATTCAAATAGTTTTATTAGTGCTATTCAAATGGTTAAATTAGTGCTATTCAAATGGTTATATTAGTGCTATTTAAATGGTTATAATTTTATTTTGTTTTTAACTTGACGGAGACGATGAGTGATACTATAGTGCATGCTTATTTAATAACGAGGTTTAAGCAAGCTATTATCGTAGGATGACACTTTATATATTTCATTGTAGCAAATACATATAATTATTTATTAACCTGTGATAACCATTTTCATACACATCATTCAGTTATTAGGACAAAGGAGTGAAACTAAACAAAACACGTTTTAAGCTTGAAATAACAACATGTTCCCCTTTTCCGCAAATGGATCAATTTCAAATAGACGAAAAAGAGATTTGGAATGGGCATTTAAATATCACTTAGTGTAACTTAATAATAAAATAACATGCCGATTGTTTTGTAAAGTGTCTGATAAAAATTCAAATATCGCAACAATTAAAAGAAATTATATACAATGTGTGAGTAAATGTTGTTGAGAAACCTATATTATAGTACGCAAAGCATTTTTCATGGTAACATTTTTCATTACCTTGAAGTTAAAAAATACGTCCACACTGACTTTATCAAAAGTTAGTTTAAATAACCATCAAAATACGATTCCAAAAAATGTTTAGGATATTACAGCACTATGTTTTAAATCTACAGCAATGTACTTTGCACTCCACAGCACTGTGCATTGCATTTTACAGCACTGTGCTTTGCACTCTACAGCACTATGCTTTGCACTCTACATCACTGTGCTTTGGACTCTACAGCTTTGCACTCTGCAGTACTTTACTTTGCACTCAACAGCACTGTGCTTTGGATTCTCCAGCACTGTACTTTGCACTCTACTGCACTAAGCTTTGCACTCTACAGCACTATGCTTTGCATTCTACAGCACTGTACTTTGCACTCTGCAGCACTATGCTTCACACTCTACAGCAATGTGCTTTACAACCTACAGCACTGTGCTTTGCACTCTACAGCACTATGCATTGCACTATACAGCACTGTGCTTTGCACTCTACAACACTGAATGCATTTCTAACATAGCATAAATTATTATGAAATATTGATCCAGAAGCTGGATAAATATGATCTGGCTGTTTTCAGACATTCTGGTTTAAAACAGTATGAGACCTACACGTCAAGAAAGATCCATTGTTAATATGCGATTTATTTGAAGAATTTAGGACCGTCTGCATGCAACACTACCACCTACATCCCACTCACTACTACTAATCCACACGTTTAACTCATGATGTATGTTTGAAGTTGATAATTGTTATGGGAGAGCTATTGAAAGTCTATGATTTGTTCTTAACAATTTAATTTGTAGGATAAAAGGAGATATTTACATGGTGCTCATCAGGTATGCAAGTCTTAATCGTCCATAGCATCACGGCAGTGATAGCAAAATTAAAACATGCAAAAGTTAAAAACATATACGTTTGACACAAATAAAACTGACTCGTGTATCATGTATCCCTCTGTAGACGTGTACGAATAATAAATATAATCGAAAAGTGTGTCAGTCTAGTACTGCTGCCAACAAGAAACAAAAACAAAAATACACATTTAACTTATTAAAAGGAATCCATACTTTGGTTTGTGAATATGATATATTTGTACGTTGATTTAAAAGTACATGTTGAATTACACTACCCTTTTACAAATTACGATATGGCTCCTGACAATTACATACTTGACGGACCATCATCATTTTAGGAACAATTAAATGCTCACGACAACGACGTAAGGACACTGTTATCAAAATTGTTGTGTACGATAAAAGTCATTATGCCATAGCACAGGAACCTTGCTTTATATCAACAGTTACCTCTCCTTCTACGATACATATATTGAAGCTGTCATCAGCCATGGACTCAACCCTACAAGTAAGACAGAAAATTTCAAATGACTTCCAAAACGACTTTTTCAAAACTGTATTTATGTGCTCGTGAAACAAATGGAAAATAAACGTTGAAATGCAAAAATTTAAAAAGCTAGAAAGCCATTGAGGCGATATCATAATATGTCGTTATTTAAAATAAGGGTGACGACCCCTTCATATAATTAGTTTGGTTCCAAAAACTCTAAATGTATTCAGACCCATTTATAGAGGCCTTTCACTGCTAAAGCTGAGTAAGTGGCTGCCGTATTTTATTTTCTATTTCAGGTTGAAGAACATGTATGATAACAACGATCATGACTAATACAATTTCATTTAGTATTAGCGTACAGGCGAACGACTTTTAAAAAATGACATCAAACCGACGCTAAATTAATTCGAAACTAGTTATTACGTCAAAATATAATGTCTTTGAAATGAAGCAACTGTCTTTTTTCACGTTTTATAGATTACTATTTAGATGTAATTTAGATGCCATTGTCTCAGATAATACAGTTTGTGTTCCCTCACAATGCCATTACCTATAAACGAGCATTCCTGTCTCCCATTTTCACCATTTTACTAATGAAGTCGATGTCAATGGCCATTTCATTCATTTAACGATGTAACATTATTCAATTAAACCTAATGAAAAAGTCAGTTTATGTGACAAAAATAACAGAAAATAGGATTTCTATCGGTCTTAATTAGGACCGATAAATACCTAGTTTGGTAACCAAACTGAGTTGTCAAAGCATGCTAAATACCATAAATGCATTTACCTACTAAGGCAACCTAATTCCTGCCTATTTAAAAACAATGACTGCCACAAATTGCCACATTGTTTATATAGTGTTTGGGATCCACACAATCACATGGATGGAAGATATCATGAAACATTCGTCGCAATGATACTTGGAACGACAAACTCTGCTAACCTTAATAACAGTATTAGTTTACCTACCTTGTCACGTAACAAAGAACATAACATTTAGAACTAAAATTATAGGTGTAATTTGCAATGGCTAAACAACATATATTTTAAAGCTTTTGAGATGAATTTGTACTCAAGTCATACCTGTTGATTCACAGTTCTATTAACCTCACATTATAAACGCTATCGAAATATTCAATTTTATCAATTATGGAATCTTTATTTTCATTTCTTAATATTATAACCTTTGCCATAAATAAACCTATATGGTGTAAGTAACTAAATAATTTGGTAATTCCGAATGATCTTCACATTTACAAAAATGTAAGAAACGAAACAAATAATAACGCTCAACTTCTACGTACATTTTTACGCATTGTCTGTAACGTTTCAACAATTGAATATCTTTAAACAATTATTTTCTTGCAATAATATTTTCATGCCATGTACCATGACGTAGATGCTTGTCAGCTGGACATACATCGGAAAATTAAATGCATTTTCTATTATCACCATTCTACACATTCTGCAATATATTTCATGTCTGTCTAGTATGTGGCGACCATATCTGCTTGTGTCAATATGACTTTAGTGGTTACTCCATATTAATCAGAGACAAAACACCATATAGCATTGAACCATGCAATTTGTATCGCAAGGCATATGTAAATTCAATGATTTTAAAACAAAAAGTACTTTGTCTGTCAAACCACTTGAAATAAATGCAAAATGTGACGCAAATTTAATTTTATCATCATTTAGCTATTTAATCTTCTCAATGAGATAATTTCTGGATTTCTTTTCCATATTCTAAGTTTCACCGACACATGAATGTCACCATATTTTGTTTTCGTAATTTCTTCAGCATTGAAAGGAGTAATTGCTCAGTACAGGTGACGTCGTTACTTAATTCCGGATTTACATTTTATTGTATGGCAGACGGCTTCATAGTGACTCGAAGGTTTCATAAAGTGTTAGAAAGTTTGGAATTAATTTTGGATATAATTGAATATAAAACAAACTACAGTACCTGTGAATTTTTAATACAACTTTTAGTTTACGAAACGAATCATTTACATTTGTCTTGCCATACTGTTTATCCAAGTGTCGGTATAAACTGGTGCCTTACTCATAATCAGAAAGCTTCATGGATTATCAATGAATGCCTTTATCGTCCAACGTGAGATAAATCGTTGGACTTCATGTTGCAAAAGGTTTACCGGATGATGACTGCTTACAGTATTTCACCTCCTCCAACTAACAATACTTTAAATTGGTTTGGGTGTTACTGATTTTTGAGAATCGACAATAGAGTATAAGTTGCTTTAGGAAATGATCGGTTCCATCTCGTACTTTTTGTTTACAGAGAAAGAATGTACGGGACAGAACAATACATCCGCAAATGTGGTAGATGTGGAACTCTTCGACCGTCTTTATAATGATCGATTAACGATTTGCAGAATACAAAAATTTTAACGTATTCTTGAGTTTTTCCTTTGAAGTTTTTTGACGAAAACCAAGAGGATTATTTGATTATTGTGTGCTACTCCTACATAATTCAAGAATGCATCTTATAACCTTTGATTTATTGCTATTGTGTTCATTGTTATCACTTTATTTAAAGATTCAGTAGAATGCCAGATTTGACCCAAGGCATGATGTGGGGATAGCAAAACGTGATGAAGCTGTTCCAAAGCAATAACTGGAAAGTCACGAGACCCACACCATGTACGTAAATGTTCGGCCTGTCACGTCCTGTTAGTATATACATACATGCTGGACCTTTCATACCCTCTAAGTAGATACATACATTCTGGGTCTTTCACATCCTGTGAGTACATACATACATGCTGGTCCTTTCACACCCTGAAAGTATATACATCTACATAAATATTGTGTCTTTCACACCCTGTAAGTATATACATAAATGCTGGGCCTTTCACATCCTGTGAGTACATTTATACATGCTGGGCCTTTCACACCCTGTAATTACATACATACATGCTGGGCCTTTAGAATCCTGTAATTACATACATGCATGCTCGCCCTTTCACACCCTGTAAGTACATGCATATATGCTGGTCCTTTCACACCCTGAAAGTAGATAATTACATGCTGGACCTTTCACACACTCTAAGTAGATACATATATGCTGGTCTTTTCACACCCTGTAAGTAGATAATTACATGCTGGTCCTTTCACACCCTGTAAGTAGATAATTACATGCTAGACCTTTCACACAGTGTAAGTACATACATACATGCTGGGCCTTTCACACACTGTAAGTACATACAATCATGCTGGGCGTTTGATAACAAATGTGCATATGCAGCTGCTATAATCCCTAGGGCATACCATTTATCTCAGTGACTTACCCAAGAAGATAAATGAGGGGGTGCGGTTGAAAGAAATAACTGTTGTATAAAAATATAATTATTTCATTTACTGCAAAGACCTAGATAAAACACACTGTAATTTACATTTGGTCCAGATTTCCTTATATCTCTGAAATCATCGTGATAGATTAGAGACATACCCTGTTCAATTTGGATGTCAAAACAGTCTATAAGATAAACCTTTAAGGGGAATTATGTCATTAATATAATTGAACTAAACCTTACAATAAGGCTTTTTCTCGTCTTACTGAAAAGAATAGGATCAACTGCATTTACCTCCATATTAATCTTAAATTTTATCATAATCATGGACATGAGTTGGGCTTAATTTTCAATTTTGTAAGCAGCAACCACAAGACAAAGGAAGTTATATATCTGAAGAAAAAGCAATACCGAAAAATAGATCACTGCCTGTTAAGAATACTTTAGGTATCGGCGATATAAATGATTTGGAAAAGAAGAAGCAATACGGAAAATTACGTCAATTCCCGTTAAGAAAACATAAGATTATCGTGATGTCGATGATGTGGACAAGAAACCAAGAAATCAATATAAATCACTGAGGAGGTGGAAATGGCTTGTTATGGAAAATACGCCAGATGTATGTAAAATAAATGATGAGTGTTTTGAATGTAAAGAATCGGATGGAATTTCCGCCATAAGGATATAAATAATAAGGGTGTAATAATGTCATGTGATCTTATAACTTATACATTATATAGATGCAATATAAACTGTAAACAGAATTAAGCCACTGCTCAGATAAATTTCACCACTTTATCTTTAATTTTAGTATGGAACGGGACTCTCTGTAGGGATACTCATAAATGATATCCAGGTAATCCTAATTAGTGTTTCATTTGATGTTTAGTTTCACCCCTCCGACATCGCAAACATTTTATTTGGATAGAAAATATTAAATACAAGACGGTTTATATTTAATTTTCTGTCAACATTAAGTTTAATGCCCAGGGTACGACAAAATGAAATTATCACAACATATTATTTTTTCAACTGATTTTACCAGTTTCCCCTTAATTGTATAAAGACAAGCCATTTAGACCAACTGAAAACTAACGATGAAAATTGTAATCTTCCTATCTTAACATTTCCATTCATTGTATAGGCTACTTCAAAGAACACAAAATTAATTGAAACTGAAAGAGACGCATCTTTTATTTCCTTGTTTCGGTTTCAATCCTACATTTCCTACGCAATATTACAAACAGACAGGCTGCATAGCCACAAAAATTGCACATTGTGCTAAATTTAATGCTCATTTGCCAGTTTGGGAGCAAGAAACTAATACACAGAACAAAAGCGTATCTTTGAATTGCCTTGCAGTCCAGCGCATATTTATATGGATTGGGAAAAGATTGAATCATACCGATAAGAGAATTTTAAGTTCGTTCCCTATTCGGGTCGGCGGGTTACGTCAACAATTTCTTTGACTGAATACCATATCTGGATACATGGTTATACAAACGAATTTTCAGGAGAATTACAACAATGGAATCGAATAGAAGAGTCACAATCCTTTCCAAACCAATCTCTCATATACCTTGCAACCGTATTCACTCCGTCCCTTCTCATCTTGAAAAAAAGAATGGAACACGGCAAAGTATATGAGAACTCAGACTCTAGGGCCTAAGGAAACACGGAGCAAAACACTTAGTTGTATCCACATTCCAATTGCAAGGTATATCAATAAAATTATAATCCGAAATTCACATCCATCCACACCATATATCTCATATATATGTATAAAGAGAGATAAAGAGGGAGAGAGAGTGCTTTCCTAATTCTATCTATTCAACATTCAATGCAAACAATTCATATTATTAATTAGCCTTCTTTTGAAGCAAAAAGAGGACGCTGCTGCTTGGGGTCTAGTTAATACCAATTTATGGAAACCAAAAGTGCATTTAATTAGCCACATTTTTCTGCCATAAACACACGCGAGGACAATGCCACTCAAATAACACAAGCACTGTTGATTCTCAAACTAGAATGGCATTAACAGTTGCTAATGATGTTTTGTGATTTTCTACAGAGATCGTCACCATCTCAAATAATATAACTCCCAAGCTTCTGGTCTACATTTTAACTTTACGAAATGTGTCATGAAAATTAATTGAATAGATCCGATATATAAAAGTTGTGTAAGACGTATATTACATAATATTATTTTTACAGCATTAACTTAATATAGTGACGATTATTAAAACCTCTGCGCTTATATCTACCGTTACATTTAGGTTAATTTCAATAGAGTGTCTTAATAAAATGCTCTTTCTGTTCATCCATATACCTTGTTCATTTTATTTTAATCTTTATTTCTTCACAAATGTAAATGAACATTTATTTTGAGACTTCTTAATATTTTGTTTGTAGTGTCTGTTTTTCAGTTGATAAAATATGAAGAAAAAAATCTTGGATAACGCTAAGTTACTTAGTAATAAAAATTAACGTTGGTAAGTTAGAGCTAGTCAGTTTATTTTGAGTTAATAGACATTCACATTTCCAAAACTTCCCCAGTTTGTTGCTATACAATATTATTAGTTTTTATTAATAATGATGGTAGGACATTTATAAGGTCACCAATTTGTTAAATGCACTGGCTTCTTCTATATCATTATTTGTGCTAAACAGAACACTAAACGCTAAAGACTGTTTCAAACTGATCTGTGTAGTATGAAATAATAACGCAAGAGGTTTGAAGATGAGAATCAGAAGGAAGACTGGCATATATCATGCTTACAGAACCCAGAACTGTTTTCGAATACATTTCAATTATCGTTGATATCATTGTCTAAATTGTCCACAAGACTGATCTATTGTGTACCTTTTTAAGACAAGAGTAATTTTAACACAGCATACCTGTATAGAGTAATTTTAACACAGCATACCTGTATAGAGTAATTTTAACACAGCATATCTGTATAGAGTAATTTTAACACAGCATACCTGTATAGAGTAATTTTAACACAGCATACCTGTATAGAGTAACTTCAACACAGCATACCTGTATAGAGTAATTTTAACACAGTATACCTGTATAGAGTAATTTTAACACAGCATACCTGTATAGAGTAATTTTAACACAGCATACCTGTATAGAGTAATTTTAACACAGCATACCTGTATAGAGTAACTTCAACACAGCATACCTGTATAGAGTAATTTTAACACAGTATACCTGTATAGAGTAATTTTAACACAGCATACCTGTATAGAGTAATTTTAACACAGCATACCTGTATAGAGAAAGATTTAACGATATCCCTATCTACATGATAAATAAACGGAAGAGTTGCAGTTAACTATTTAAAATTAAAGTCAGTTTTTCAGTAATGGCATTAGTGTAATAAGCAGTTACGGTGATGGCGGTGATAATATTATCAATAGTGAGTGTTTATTCACGTGCCAGTGTTTATGGTGACAGTGCGTCAACAAGGAAAATCTATTCAAAAGGTATACCTTTCGTCCTCTGTATTAAAATTGACAAAACCCAAGAATGCAGCACTACAATAAATTTGGTTTCTTATCGATTCAATCTATCCAACGTACTTTTAATGTAGAATTTTAAATTGCCGCTGAAAAGCAGAATCGTTGCAACCACGTGTATAATGGCATTTGCTCAGGTTCGATGGTGATCCCGTATACAATCTGCAGACAACGACATATACTTAAGACAGCTCTTTTAATTTACTGATGAAGAACGAACTACATGTAAACTGCCAGCAGTCAAGGGTTTATATGAAGAGCTGCAACTGACACATAACGTAAACAACTTGGCAGTTACCAGGTGTGTATTGACATTTTCCGGAGCTCGATGTTGACCTTAAGTCAACTCTGCAGATTCCACGACACACGATGATGTTCGAAAGCTTGTTTATTCGTGATGACGAACTCTAGGTTATATGTCTTTTTATGGCTGCATGTAAGCCATCATCAGTTGATCCCTTTTTTCTAATAGCAATAATGAGTGAGCTGAACATCTGTTGGAGAGAAATGTTTGTTTTAGTGCGGCAGATATATTGTTATTGTCAACAACTCCACCAATGCACAATGATAGAAAATACGAAGGTCAAGTTTTGTGAAGTGGAATTTTGTTTCGGATTTCAGATTTGTTTTGAAAATCTGCCCCATATTTTTTCTCTCAGTTATATCTGCAGCTACACTTGTTTTTGTAGTTTCTTTAATCTTTACATATATTTTGACAGGAATAATTCACTTATCCTAGATCAACAACCTGATTGCAGAATGAATGAAGCAGGGTATCTACTGAATAAGGAAGCACTTCAAGTCATATCGTCATGTGTTGGTCCTATTTCAACAAATTAGCAATGTATATTTTTAACACAAGTATTATGTAGCTTTCTTAACATATTGCTATCTTGATCCGTATTCATTACAAGCAGTGCATCATTAAAATTTTCCAACTCACGCATGCGCTATTTGAACAGCAATTCACATCAAGACCAGCTATTACGCGAAAACACTTTTCAACGAAATAACTACATTAGAGTTGACATTTTTGTGATATTTGAATATTAAAGTTTAAATGCGTCAGTTGCTAATTATTTATTAAAGTATAAATGCTGTTTTCTTCAATATAATAGTTCTGGAACAAACAGAGGCGGTGTTAGGAGTACGTGGGGCCTAGGGCCGACCACGACAGCGCGGGACCAGAGTATCGGTATTTCGATTGGTATGATTATGTCAAGACTAGATCAACTTTCGCGATTTGCGTGCATTACGTTCGGCCTGAATCAGCGTTTCCAATTTACCGGAGAATATTGCTTGACAAACTCATAAGGACGACCTTAGACCTGAAGCGCAGGGCCCCCTCAAGAGCGGGGCCTTGGGAGGTCGCCCCAATTGCCACCCCCAAACCCCGGTCTTGGGAACAAATTCTGAAGATGTAACAAATATTAGGCATAATCTGTAGACAGATGTCAACCGAACAAATTCCTTTGTGACGTTAGAATGACACGAAGGAACTAAACAGCGAGTACGTTTAAAGCCGGTGTGGACATCAATTTATTCAGCACATATTAGGTCCTTGAGAAGGGTATGGGGATGGCGCTAGATACAATTAATTCTTGAACTGATTAAATCTTGGTTACACTTTATCAAATAGTCGCTTAAAATTATTATGAGACGATGCATATTCCATATGCAATTTGCTCCACTAGAGAAGTGATTATTTTAACCTTAGGAACAAATATCGAAGCAATTGCAAGTGAAACATTTGGACTTTACATTTAGTCCTTAAGGATAAAGCAAAATTTAATTACCCCCATGTTCTGCTTAGTTCACATCGTAGCCAATGTAACTAGTCAGAGTGGAAGATTATCAGATGTTCTGCCACAAAGTGCTATTATTTTTGACCGTTGACCCAAAGGTCTTTTGACAGATGACCGGACGCCACATTTCTAACTTGGCGCGCAAATACGGGTTTATATTGAGCTTAACTAAATACAAGTTACCATACCTCAATTTTGACTAGACTACAAAAATAACTCGCTTTATTTTAACATCATTCGAATTACTGGTAGATGAGAATTGTAAATTTGAACTGAATAATACTGCATCAGACGTCATCGTTGAAGTTTCTGTATTATGCATGGTAACAGTTGATTTATTGAGATCTAAATTGCAGGTAATTAGCTGTGCTATTCTGCATTTTATTATCAGGGGACACACACGATGTCATCTTCAGCTCCAATAAATACATGTAGTCTTAAGTCTCATACGAGAAAACAGGGTTAGTTGGAATCACTGAGAAGTATGTTTGCCATAACACTTCACTAACGGACATTTTTCATTGGAGATATATTCCATATCAGTTTTTGGAATATAACGGGAATGGAATATATGCAGCAAATAACACCTTTTCTTGCAGCCACACAAAGATACCTTTTAGCTTTAAAAGACATTCAACACGGATGATGTGTTTAACATGGAAAGATAATTTTAAACAAAAAAAAAATGATTTTAAGACATGGATACAGAGCTTCCATTGGTATCTCATAAAATAAAATATAACAAGTAAACGGCAAAAGATTATACAATGATAATATTATATTTATATTGACCCCTAGAATATAGCCCTCATCAGCAAATCAAACAATATATACTTATTATGTGAAGAACATATTTACTTATACACTGTATTTCCATTTCAAGTAAACTGCATATTGTTCCAAAAACACATTTATTTTAAAAACTATTTTGAATATTCCGGCTAGTAATTGATGGCATCTGCTAAAGAATGTTCATGGTTTTTCATATTGACTTGTGTTCTTTGGTGAAACTAGTGGCTTGTTTTGAAAGAGCACCAAGTAACATGTTTCAAAGTCGTCGTATCCTTTATAACATTTTGAAATTGTTACTTACAAACGAAAATACTTCAGCAGTCATATGAAGGTTAATGTGCATTGTTTTAATTAACCTTTCCCATTTTGATTGTAAGTTCTTTTAAAAACTTACTACATAACAATGATGACAAAGATGTTCCGTAAATATTCTATCAGTTAACATTCTCAGAATGTGAAAATATACCCGCCTATAAATTGGACAAATCATGCAAATAACAATTATTGACAAAATGTGATACTGACACCATTAGCACCCATCGGCAACAAAGACACGGACCTGTAGTCCCATTCGAATATGTTGGCCAGTTTTCAACACTGCTTTGATGGCATGTATTTATAAGGAATTAAATACCTATGTAACCAAGTAACCAAATCTTTGTATTATTATTCCACTCTTTGTGTTCAGTTCTTTCAGGGTTATAGGAGAAGAAGGGTGTGACTGTCTAACGAGCATACAACGAAGCTCTTAAGTCCATATCTTTACCGTTACTCAGTCAAAACTAAATGGGCCGCATCATATCCATCTCATTTGCGGTAATTGTTCGTTCATGTACTAAACTGACGCCAATATCGTCAATACCCTTTAGGCCTTTTTTTTTTAAATCAAGGAGAAAATAAAATTCTTTTTCGGGGCTTTCAGATTAAAGGTAATGTTAGTAGTAATTAATTTTATCCGGTATTGTTGGCCATACATTATTAATTCGACGTAACGCCAACATACGTAAGTTATCGGTTCTGATGATATAAAGATGCTGGTTTGGAAGTTTGATTCTAACGTCATTTAAGACCTCTTCAAGTAGGAATTAGTTACACACATGATTTTCACGTTGTTTTCATACAAAAGTAGTGTTCTTTTTGTTGAAAAGGTACAAACGAAACAGGAAAATTAAATACGTTCTCTATTTCTTGTTGATAGTTTGTCAAAATAGAACACAATAATTTTCCTGTACTCACATGGACTGCAGTTATTATATATGCAAGTTAAATTTTAGTGTCACATGCTGCACTTTTGTGATCAAGACATACTTTCTGAAAGGGTATAAATACGTGAATTAAGGCAGTGGATACGATTCAATGTGTCCCTTAACTGGACTTTAATCAAATTGGCATTTTATGTGTCCTTACCGCGATTTCCCAGTCAAAGTCTCAAGTTCAGTTTGGGCCAAAAACCAGGCATTCGGTACACAGATAAACTCCTTGATGTACGGCTGTCGCCAATATTGCAGACTACAACAACATTTCTGATATACAATGTATCGAAAAATTTGAGCGTAAGAACTGAGTTACCTTCATGTAATCGACAGGCGAAGGCGGATTTAGATGGCTGCATTATATATATATATATATATATATATATATATATATATATATATATATATATATATATATATATATATATATATATATATATATATATATATATATATATATATATATTCTTATGTGTACCTTTCTCCTGTATTCTTTATTGTTTCCAACGATAACCTTAGACAAAATATAATTGCAGAATTTATTTTAAAAGTTTCCCAGCTTTTCAATTTCTTTTGCTTAACGTCACTGGCGAGCACTGCCGGTCTATGTCAACTCCAAGGCATTTGGTAAATTGACAGAGGCTTGCTTTGTTTAGTCAAATATAAATAAAAGCTATCATCTGATGATGTTTGCCTCGGGATCATTGATGAGTGAGATGAACATCTGTTGGACGGACTTGTTTGTTCAAGAGTTGTTGATATATTTATGTTGTCAAAAACACGTCATTGAACAATTAGACATGACTCTAAAGATCATGTCGAGTGCGGTTGGACCATATATTTCGAATAATTCTAGCAAATGGAATCTGTCCTTAGATTTTATCCAATTTATGTTATCGATTGTAAATATTTGTATCGTAAGATTACATTCTTATATACATTTTTAAGAATCATGAAAAAAACAATGAACTTTAAATGGAATGAATGATTAATAAGAATACCAGATGAGAATTCCTTTAAATTATATGACTGAAATCAACTTAAATCAAGTGAGTCTAAACTTTTCCTAAACCTTTTTTGTAAGGGAACTCCAAAATGGTATATTTTTTGGCCTTTTATGTGCTTACTATTGCGTCTAAAGACAACACAAGATGACACTGCATCGACAAAGCATTTGGTTTCACCTTTGATAAACCTCAATGGTGAATACTGTAATCAGTAAGAAAGCCGATAGCGGATATGACGTCATCATATGTAAGTGCCAATTAATAGTGAATATTTTCTGTAAATATTTCAACGGTTTGTAAAAATCCACGTAAAAAGCATTTCTTGATCGTCTCACGTCATAAGTGGGATTTCGATGAAAAGTAATTCTCAACATATAATTGTCAAAATCTGAGAGAAACCTAAATAGCCTTTAAGTTCTAATTACACAAACGAACATAAGGAATATGTATATTGTGTACATTTAAAACAAAGTCGATGCATTCCGCCAGGTTTGTACTCAATAAAATAAATTACATATCTAAGAAAACAACATTTTTAACATAGGAATTCATATCAGAAACAGATAATTCATTATACTTGGTTTTGTTGAAAATCACCACGATAGAAGAGGAAACGTCAGGTCATGCTGGATTAGTACAATTCATGGAGATTTTGTTTAGTGCCAATATTACAAGGAACATTTTTGATCTAATTCTCAAGATGTCAAATGTTTCAGGGGAACGATTTCATCTAAGCAGACAACATTTTAAAATGTGTTTACATAATTAAATCTGCAAGATTGTTATATATATATATATATATATATATATATATATATATATATATATATATATATATATATATATATATATATCAACCTCACAAATGAAATTATTGCATGAATCTAGCACATAAGATTCCTTATTAATCGTCGAAACAAATCTTCTCGTAGGAAATATACTTACACGGGAAAATACAATGTATAAACCTTTCCTTGTGGAGTTTCGTATGCGTTTCTATGGTAAAGCACATTCAAACTTAATTAATTCCAACATCTCCATAAAGCTTTACAATGAGCGGCTGAAACAGACTGGATGTCTCAGGGTGTAAGGTTATCGCCTGCCACGCCAAGAAGAACTATTAGAATTCACCCTGAAACAAATAGCCTCTTGAAAGATAACTGCTGACACAAATGACCTCATGGAAAATGACCGCACGTGCCAGTTATAACTTGGAACATCTTTAAACCCAACACTTCCTTAACAGAGTAATTTTCTTGTGCTCATGATACCCCCGTCTTTTGCAGGAAAATGACATATTTGAGTTCCTCCTTTCGCATCCTAATCCAAGCGAAAATGAATAACTAAAAGTCAGTGAATTGATAGACATCACGTGAGTTTTCTTTCATTGAAATGATTCTGTATTTTAAGATCAGATGTGAAAGACGATGAAACATTTACATTCGTCGTCTACAATATATCACATATATATGGCTTTTGAATTAAGTAGCATATTTTCTAATTATGCATCTCTCGCTGCATTCGAAGGTCACCTTTCTTTTGAAGACGAGACACTGAATTTAGGTTTCTAGAGTGCATTTTACGTATCTGTGCATGATTGGAGTACCGTAATACTCGCTTATAAATAGAATCAAATTGCAAAGAAAATATCCTGATCTGCTGTAGCATAATTCGACGGTGGATCGGGGTATATATTGTTTGTTCTTATGATTACTCCTAACAAACTGCACAGACCCAGATCTGGATCTGTGCAACTTGCAGTTCGAGTCGGAGTATAAGCGAATGTATACGGTAGGTAAGTACATGAACAATAACATATCGACTTACAAAGACACCACTATAGCAGAATATGCGTTTACTTCCACACAATGTCTGTACAGTAAATACAGAAATGTTTATACATTTGTACGCAGTGAAAAGGGTTATTTCTCATAACACAGATACCTTACAAGAAGAGGAAGAAAATGAGAAAAACACACAAACGCAATAACAACTACAGCAGCATTAAACATAAGTAATACGAAAACAACATTTTAGTAATAGCACATGCAACAGCGGTAGCAATAGTTGAAGTACAAATTGTGTTAATATTTGTTGTAGTACAACTCGCTGCATCAGCGGACCTTGTAGTTAAGTATGATTTACCACGAAGCTGAAATAGCAGCAATGTTATATGTGTGTAGAATAAAATGTATTCGAATATATTTCATGTAACTTGAAATGACTACAATACATACATTAAAAAATACATAGTTTAACTCCACGTGTGTAAATGTAATCACTATGTCACTGAAGCAGAGGTGACGTAATAAACCCAAACAAGATTGGTTGAATGTATATAGATAACCTTTGAATGACGTTGTATTGCAATATCGAAGTCACTACGAACAACTTACAAAAGATGGCCCGTATTTACAGAGGTGACACTGGTGCCTGCACACATGCTCATCTTGCTGGATTCCGCATGGGGCTTTTTGCACACATACTCATCTTGCTGGATTCCGCATGGGTCTTTTTGCACACATGCTCATCTTGCTGGATTCCGTATGGGTCTTTTACTTTGAACGGCATATTATTACTAGTATAGGACATATGAAATAACGGTTAGTAAAAAATAATTTTCAACCCGTGCTATCCAATAAAATAAAACAGGTTTTATTGTAATTTTGTAAACACATTTTTATATCAATTTAGATATTGTACTAGCTGATGTCTTGCCATGTTGTTTGGGTTAATAAAAACCTTTGTCGAATACATTCTTGTGCAGAAATAATGTATTTGTATATATGTGTTCTGCAGTTGTGGTGGGAAAGAAAGAAAAAAAACAACCTGTTTTAATGCTCGTTTCCATCAGGTCACTTTAAGATTGATATGTTTGGATTCATAATACCGAATGAAGATAAAGCGATAAAGCGTTTACATCAGGTGGATGCCAGGAAACGTAGGAAACATTTGGATTAATTTGTTCCATTCCATCTCAAGTAAAATTAGAATTTTGTTTTACAGCTAAATACAAGGACTGTAGAATAGAATGTGCATGTATGATGATATATTTTGAAAAAAAAGAAACATAAAACATGTACATATTACCAATAAAAAGACGGTGGATATTTATTGGAAAGAAGGAATTACCTAAATGATTTAAAAATATAAGTGTGCCATAATACTTTGATATTCTTTGTTAATATAAATATGTCCAAGAGATCTGACAAATGCCTTGTTCTGTAATTTTCGTGTAGCTTGAAGTTAAATGTTGTATTATTTAATGCAACCCATCTACTGCTTAAATATATTTATATTTAAACTGATGTAACATCTGGAAATTGCACGTTGTCGTAAGCAAACAACGATTAAATAGACTTACAAGAACAGCTTAATGTCCTTTCCTGGAACAAAATGGGAAAGATATCGAGTCAAATAAAATGTAACTTCTGCAATTGAACCTTACACGTTATCCGTCATATATGATATTTGTACTGTAATAGCGTGCGTGTAGGGCTTTAAGCAAATTATAACCTATCTCTTCCTGTATATAATCTTTGCAAACTTTCTCTTTTTAATACCAATCAGGTAACTTGAGGACATTTACTAATTGGAAGTAAATTAGTAAGAAATGTGAGAAGACCAGGGTGAAATATGTATGACTGACCAATTGCTACCACAACAATGATCTCTAACTGACCAATGTAACGCTGACAAGATATTTATCATCACCAAAGGAATATAAAATCATATAGCCCGAAGATATGGCTTTTGAATGAACGCCTACTCCATAGGTCTGAAATAGATTATTATTTTGAACAAAAAAAAACCGACGTAAACTCCTTAACGAAGATAAACTTGTATTACATATATGACTCCCGACTATATCAGTTCCAAAGTTGCTGTAGAATGTACACTATATCTACAACATGCCATGAAAATGTTTGAAAACTTCAAGTCTTTGCTGCAACGGCGCTTTGGATCGTGAGACAGAGATTAGCCAGTATGTAAGGTCATCGTTCTACGATAAATAATTGATGGTAGGTAGATGACGCGAGAATTATCACGAAGTCTGGAGATAAAGCAGCGATTAACAAGTCAATGTCAGAAAATTATGTGATCCTCTAGAGAACACCAGATAGCGGTTTAAAATAATTTCGTGACAGCTGATACTGTTTACTTCATTGATATTAAATACTCCTTTTTAACTTAACGATGACAGCCATGTGAAAACAAAATATAGCATAAGACCCAACGTTCTTTCGTTTGGTCATGTAGATAAAATATATATGTGTTGATGAACTGAAATTAGATTGCACGATCGCTCTTTGAGTGCATACACTATTTCTCGCGGAACTGAGTCTGAAACGTGTTAATGGATTGGATTTTCGTCGTTATGTTGACTTGAAACTACATAAAACGTGATGTAGGGTCAGGTAACCAAGCATTTTGTAAGCCAGTGATATATGATATATGTCGAATTTGGAGTTTATACTGATCGTGACTTAAAAAAGTCAAGTTATTGACTTCAACACGAAGACATTAATTAACTCCTTGGCATTAGTGGATTTGCAAAGTTGTAGATACAATCAAGACTAGGTGTGTTTATTATTACAGACAATACTACACTGTGTTTATTCGAATTTATTTCGTCTGCTAAATTATATTTATAGTTATAAGCCCGTTGATAATTTTATAACAATACATATGTTCCAGTTTTAGATGTTATATTTTCAACGAGTACCTGGCTTTTATACTTGGTTACTATTGGAAGGTAAAGTCAACTGTGCACCTGGCCGTTATACTTTGACACAGTTCGACGTGAGAGTCAATTGAAAGCATGGATGTTATACATCGACACTGTTCGACGTGAGAGTCAGTTGAAAGCATGGATGTTATACAGTGACACTGTTCGACGTGAGAGTCAATTGAAAGCATGGATGTTATACCTTGACACTGTTCGACGTGAGTGTCAATTGAAAGCATGGATGCTATACATTGACACTGTTTGACGTGAGTGTCAATTGAAAGCATGAATGCTATACATTGACACTGTTCGACGTGAGAGTCAATTGAAAGCATGGATGCTATACATTGACACTGTTTGACGTGAGAGTCAATTGAAAGCATGGATGTTATACATTGACACTGTTTGACGTGAGAGTCAATTGAAAGCATGGATGCTATACATTGACACTGTTTGACGTGAGAGTCAATTGAAAGCATGGATGCTATACATTGACACTGTTTGACGTGAGAGTCAATTGAAAGCATGGAAGTTATACCTTGACACTGTTTGACGTGAGTCAATTGAAAGCATGCATGTTATATATTGATACTACAGTTAATTGAAGCTGCTGCAAACAAAATTCTTCAAAATTCATTGTACGCTAGTAACTACCTAATACTTGGCAATTATTAGCAGAAATAGTTTGTAGAGATTCTTCGTAAATAACAATTTCTTGAGACTTTAGTGGACCTTAAAACTGCTTCCTCTAACGCATTTATTTGTCTTTAAGTCTGATTTAAACTAGGATCAGTTGAAAATCGTAGCTATTAACCGTACTAAGTCTGTTCTCAAGGTTAGTTTACAAAGTCTGTTGGAGACTAAACATATCGTTTTCGTCTCACTCTCGTGTCCCATTACATCAAGCCTGCTTTGAGTTATTTTGTACAGCAACTGGTACAAGCTAACCTTATCTGACCTCTGTTCACGTGGTTTCGAGTCTCGGACTCGGCCAATGTGGGTATGAATGAAAGCTTGCTTGAAGATCGGTGGTTTTCCCGGGTTAACCCTTCACCATACATGCCGGCCGCCATGCATGGCATATCGTGTGCTGAAAATGGCATTAAACCCATAACAACAACAGCAACAACAACAACAAAACACAACTGGAATAGGTATATTTTTCTGAGTCCGTCGTAAAAGCGCAGCTTGAATTGAATTCGTTTCGATGCTCACTTTAAAAAATGTAGGTTTTGATTTTGTTCAGTTTTGTCTTCGTTACAAGTGGAGCGAAATACAAGACCAGCATAGGTTAGAAATATAAATGTTTTATTGGAACAATGATGTATTATTAACAACTTCTCAAGTTATGGTCATTATTTACACCCACCACCGTGATAGCGAACATAAAAAGTGCCGTGAAAGTTCATCTTCCTAATATGGACTCTGGGTCGTATGAGAGAGAACTTGTGAGCATTCAACGGAAACAATACATCCAAACAATTTTCATCCTCGGTGATTTTTTAATAGAATTTAAATTATCATGCCTGGATATTTTCATCTAATTGTAAATTAAGCCTAATCATTTCCAAAGTAAATAAATTTCGAAGGACTTTATTTCAACGTGTTGAGTGATTAGGTAAAATTTAAACTTAGATAAATACCAAACCATGGCCAATATAATTTATTTCTTTCTGTCATCAAATCAGCGCATTTCATCAAGAATTTTTATATTAAGCAGCACGCAGTTTTCTTTCATTAGCATCTTCACATGGCGCCGTAATCTCTAGCCCCATCTTCGCTTGTAGGGGCGTCGATTAACTTCGTTCATCGTTGATTCATAACCATGTTTATCAACCATTCTGTGCTAGCGAAGATAACCCAGACTGTACGTAACCAAAACACGAGTCGATGAAGATGATTCCGTAAGTTTCATTGATCAAGTATTAATTTGCATTATTTACATTTATTGTGATCAATTTCTACGTATTTTTACCTTTCTAAGCCAAACGCTTGTTGTCCATTTGAGTGAGATCCACGGCCATAAATAGCGTCTGGTTCAACATATTGCCGACACAAAAATGCTGTCAAGTAAACGTGTTTATAAAGCCTGCGATATACTTTATTAGGCTACAGTGGAGAGTGTTGGAGTGCAGGAAGGACTGCAATTACAATGTTTGAACTTCTAATCGAGCTTATATTTGGGTTGCAAACTTGGATCTGAGGTCACGAGGAAGCGTAGGGTATTGTTGTTGTAGTTGCTAGTATGCTGTTGAAGAGAAATAGCTTGACCTAAATTGTATTGAAATCGATTGTGACTTAATCGTACTCCCAGAAATTGCCATTTTGACAAAATTCCATAGCAACGTTAAAATGGCAGAAATTGCAGTCTATTAAAAAACTGAAATTGAGAGCAATTATTAAATAGTGAATTACATAAATTAAAGTCATTCACATAAGTAAAACAATCTACTTGTTTTAACATTACTATATTCTGAGTAAAGTATATATTTTTTTCAAATCGAAATATGATTACTTTCAGTTATGGTACAACAATATTTCATATAGGGAAGTTTGAAAATATATTACGCTTTGTAAATCAGAGGATTAATTAATTATATAACAGAAGTACAAGATTTATAAATGTCTCAGAAAAAAATAAGATAGGATGATGATTTTAAGTGGCCACCAAGTTATGCGTGTGCATCTTTGTAAATATTTATTCTTAATGTGATGCATTAATATACATCTTTGCAAATATAAATTGTTCATTGGACACAGCATTACACATTAACATATAGTTATAAGCGAGTGCCGCTGTGATAAAACCACCCAGATTGTGTAGTATATGGAAATCCCATCTGACGATAAAGAACTCCTTCCAAAGAATTATAATCCAAAGGGTGGTATTTCCCTATTTAGCAGTAATGCACATTTTATTTATCGAATTCTCATTAATAAATAGAATTTAAAAAATTACTTATATTCGGTATCGATACAGATTTAGAGTGTTTTATAAATGTTTTGACGTTTTTTTTTTCCTCGAATATTTTAAATGCAATATAAACACTGGTGGATAGATAAGGAAACAAGTACAAAAACATATGAATCAATAAATCACAAATTGTTCTTCTACCCTACATACATCTTTATTGCCGCACTGTCACATATTGTTCAAGACATATTGGAATACAGTCCTTTTTACGTCGCTAGTAATGGTCGGTTTAATGCAAGTTTGATAGAGTATTTTAATTTCTGTAAATTGTTGTTGAATCCAGCTATAATACCAACCGGCATAAACGTGTCAGCAGGGAACAAAGTTCCACCGTCATCACCAACGGTATGGTCTTAAGTAGCTTTTTTATGTACATAATCATTATTTTTTTATGATTTCTCTATCTGGGTGCCAATCTTTCTCTCTTAAAACTAAAATTTTCATCAACATTGTTAAAGAGAATCTGAAACTATTGAAAGAGAATTTGTAATGGATGCTATATTTTGTTAGAATGGTAAAAGCACTGCACGACGAACTGTTTGATATACGTGCCATTGCCAGTCACATGACAACTATCATCGTCATGTGAAAGATGTTTTACATTCAATAAACAATTTTCTTGTTTGAAAGTGAATATAAAATGCATTTACGGATTAACTAATACTAGTACATATTTGTGTAACAAACGCCAGTAGAAAATCCTTGATCCAAATGTTCCCATCCTCAGAACACAGTTCAGCTGACTCGGACCCTCATGTGAAACTGCGTTCTAAGTATGTTCACAGAGTAAGCAGCGTTAAATTTCAAAGTGTTGTTATAACTAAGGGTTAATGGTTCTGTATAGTACACTTATCTCCTAATTATGTTGAATACTTTAATTTAGGTATAGTGAGTTAACTACTTTGTTGCATGCAATTAAATTGCAGTGGGAAGATGTTGCACGTGTTGTGGTATACTTCGAGGTTCATTGCGTCCGAGATAATTCGATGCGAAGGAAAAATCACATCAGAAGTAGAGATTAATATTACTTAAGGACTAGGTGTTTTTTAACCTTTGGACAAGATACTGTTCTATTAGGGCAGATTTCCAAGGTCCGCATCAGAAATGATGTACTTGTTTCTGTATCTAAGATACAAGATTTGGATTTGTTTGAATACTAATGTGAATTCGACGTTTTCTTACAAATACATTTGATATGTACATTTGTTTTAGTATATTCTCTCTCTCTCTCTCTCTCTCTCTCTCTCTCTCTCTCTCTCTCTCCGTTATTCGAATTTCATCCACAGTAATATTGTTAATATTGTTACATTTCAGGGGTATTTGCTTTGACCGAGTGGTGTCAAACCTTGGGGAGATTCCGCTAGAAGTCATATGTTTACCATAATTCCAAAGATTTCTATACAACTTATGTTGAAAATTAGAAAGCCCAAGGCATCCATTCTATAAATAATTTTACTCTAATCAATGCAAGACCACAGATGGCACAACGTTCCAACTGTCTATCAACCGCACATCTGCATGGTTTCTCAACTTTCCGTACCATCAACATTTCACGCCGTAAAACTATACAACTTCCCCTAACACGGGGAACTATTTTTACTACGTCACCTCAGGCCAGTCAAATCATGTTTTTGAGCCACATTTCGCCTGTAAAATTGCATGTACACCACTAGATTTTGATAGGGACTATATGTACACCACTAGATTTTGATAGGGACTGGTACACGACAGGGATAATCATGAAGCTCTGGTCTGAATTCACCAAACCTAAACCATTGAATGATGGAAACTGACTAACACTCCACTCCGTGATGTTTGCTTCTAGTAATTGGTCATACTATTTCCACAGGACCGAGTTCCCATAATCAAACAAGTAAACACAAAACTCCTTAAAATGGGCGTTATAGCCAAAGGATTCCTTAAAACGGGGCGCTATAACAAAATGCGCATATGAAGTCGTTCCCCCGTAATTCTCGCGGAGGTGGAATTGCTGTCATCAAAAAGAACTCTGAATTCACCAAACCTAAACCATTGAATGATGGAAACTGACTAACACTCCACTCCGTGATGTTTGCTTCTAGTAATTGGTCATATTATTTCCACAGGACCGAGTTCCCATAATCAAACAAGTAAACACAAAACTCCTTAAAATGGGCGTTATAGCCAAAGGATTCCTTAAAACGGGGCGCTATAACAAAATGCGCATATGAAGTCGTTCCCCCGTAATTCTCGCGGAGGTGGAATTGCTGTCATCAAAAAGAACTCCATGATAAAACGTCTTAACTACACCAAACATTCAATTTCGACCACACATCGTAAGAACTAGTCCAAACCTCACTCACACTGGAGCAAATGTCATTCCATTTTTTCTGCCTATACCGCCCTCCTCCTAGTAGAAAACACAAGCTGGATGACTCTCTCTTTTTGGAGCAGTTTCCAAATCTCCTGGACTATGGAAATTCAATAGGTGATTATTCTTGGAGATTTCAGCTTTCACTTTGACTGTCCCGGAAACTCAAATACATCAAAACTCATAGATTCCATTCATGTTTTCAACCTCAAACAGTCAGTTAACCAACCCACCCATAAACATGGTCACATTTTAGACTGGATTCTTCATAGACCTGATGATAACATTCTACGGTCCTACATGGTATCCCATGACCTTGCATCAGATCGCCTCTGCATTATATGCCATCTTGACGTATCAGTCCCTAACCCTCCACCTTTATCCGCTACTAAGAGAAACCTCCGTATGATAAATAGAACCAAATTAATGCACGACATCCAAGCTAACCTAACAACTTGCTTACCTCCTACCGCAGAACAACTCGATAACTGTCTGCGTTCATTACTTGACAAACATGCCCCAGCTACCAAGTGCAGAGTATCAATTCAAAAGTGTTCTCCATGGTACAGCAGTGTTAGGGACCAGCTTCGCACTGCTAAAAGAGACCACCGAAACGCTGAGAAGCTCTGGCTTTCCACCAGACTCACTATTCATAAGCAAATCTACGAAGTCGCTAAGAAGAATGTCACAAATATAGTCCATGCAGCGAAATGAGCCCACTACACTACTAAGATCATGGAAAGTTCCAGCTGCAAAGAGCTCTTTGAGATTACTAACAAGCTAATGTCAAGGAACAAATCAACACCACTTCCAACTACCTTCTCTCCAGTCGACCTTCCGGACATGCTTGCAAATTTCTTCGTGACAAAGTACAAACCATTAGAGATAAGCTTGACACCACAATTTCAATTGACTCGTCGTCACCATGCAGTTGGGATACAGAATTTGAGCGGCAACCATTAGCAGCATTTGAACCTGTCTCTATGGATTTCGTACGTACAATCGTGATGAAGAGTGCACCAAAGTCATGTGAATTTGATCCAATTCCAACATCACTGCTGCTTGAGTGCTTAGATCCAGTATTGCCTTCACTAACTGATGTTATTAATACCTCTCTCTCATGCGCGGAATTCCCATCATTTTTCAAAACTGCCGTTGTAAAGCCTCTGCCGAAGAAACCAACACTAAACCATAACGATTTAAAGAACCACCGCCCAGTTTCTAATCTCCCATTCATTTCAAAAATCTTAGAAAAGGTTGTTCTATCCCAGCTTGTATCTCATCTAAATTCAAACAGTCTTTTTAGCAATGTACAATCTGCATATCGCCCTTGCCACAGTACTGAAACTACTCTTCTAAAATTAGTTAATGACATTCTCTCTGCGTTGGATAGCGGAAAGATTAAAGTCCTCACCTTCCTTGATTTGTTAGCAGTATTTGACACAATAGACCATGATATATTACTTCACCGTCTCCAGCATGTATTTGGCATTCATGATACAGCCTTACTGTGGTTCAAGTCCTACTTGGTCAACAGGACACAAATTGTATCTGCAAGTGGAATACACTCCAGCCCAGTTGATCTATGTTGTGGTGTTCCACAGGGGTTTGTTCTTGGACCTGTTCTCTTCATTCTGTACACTCAGTCGCTCTCAAGTGTCATAGTTCATCATCCAGTGTCTCACCAGTTGTACGCGGATGACACTCAAATATACAAATCTAGCCACCCAGCTGAAGTTGATGCTACCAGCCAAGGTGTAGAGATGTGCATTTCTGATGTGAAATCATGGATGACTTGTAACAAGCTGCAGATGAATGATGATAAAACTGATGCCATTCTGATCACAACAGAAAGACTTTCTCATTCACATCCTTTACCTCAAACAATAAATATCAGCAACGCCAACATTAAATTCACACAATCAGTACGAAACCCAGGTGTTACTCTGGACAGTACTCTCACATTGCACCAACATGTCATGAACATATGCAAGGATGCATATCTTGAGCTGAGATGCATCAGCTCAATTCGCAAATATCTTTCAGTTGATCCCACTAAAACACTTGTGTGTTCATTAGTACTTTCAAGACTGGACTATTGTAACTCAATTCTGTCTGGTTCATCTCAATATCTACTCCAGAAACTTCAAAAAGTTCAAAACACAGCTGCTCGGATCATACTTAGAGTACCACGATCAGAGCACACCTCCCCGCTGCTCTGTACCCTACACTGGCCATCCATTCGATCCAGAATCAAACACAAAATTTGTTCTCTGTGCTACATTTCACTGTCGGACTCTAGTCCAACATACCTATCTGACCTCACCCATGTGTACACACCAGCAAGATACTTACGCTTCTCTTCTGACAATCGTATACTCATTATTCCCACTATGAAAACAAAGTCATATGGACAGCGTTCTTTTGCATACCAGGGCCCAGCAACGTGGAATGAACTGCCCACTGAACTTAGATACAAAAGACACAGTGATCACATTCAAGAGGGCTCTAAAAACTCACTTATTTCGACATCAAGAACAAACTTAAAGACCTTATAAGGTTTCCTACATGAAATATTCTCAGCATGTTTTTTTATTTATTTTTTAATGTTATTCTAATTTCATGTTGTTTGTTTTTGTAATAATATTATTATGTTTCTTATCTTATAGGTGTTGTCTAATGTTGTAAAGCGTTTAGAGCTTCAAAAGATTAGGCGCTATACAAAGTCCTCATTGTTATTATTATTATTATTATTCCAAATTTATTACAATATCATACTAATCTTTATAATCTCATTCATTTTACTCATTATTTACATCTCTGGTATTTTGTATTTTAGGTTTTCTATTTCCACTATAATATTATTCTTTTTGGCACTTGTAACATTTTACAAATTGTCGTTTCATTTGTTGGGCTTTATCAATATTAATTACCACTAAGCTATGAAAATTGTTCTGTGAAAATCGTACTTAGGGAAGCGTGTTTCTCGGGAATACTTGTATTTTCAAACTTTTCCTTATCTGCTCGTTGTAACCGATGCACAATTATTGTAATCACAATTTAATGTTATCGAAACTCGTAAATCAAGCGTAATTATCCTTTGACATGCTGTTTCCATATAAAACATCATAAATATTTATGTAACCTCTTCAAATCCGCCAAATTTATCTTTGTGCTAGTACATATGATGTGTACAAATTTGAAATTATTATTGTAAAGTCCCATCATTAATTATGTGAGCAATATGAGTTCAGATATACCTGGTTATTAATTTGTTTAGAGCAGTATATATTTTGGAATTAGAAGTTTTCGCTATATTCGTTTCGCGATGGCGATACCCACGTACAAGTAATGTGAAAACCACACTACATTTCACAATGGCTTAGGACTCATCATCATTAAATGCTACCCTGCAAAAGACGGTACTAAAAATATTCGGACAAATGAAAAGTGTATCTTTGCACATTTCGAGAAAGATTTTACTCGAAGTAAAATCGAATGATATATGGATCCGAATTCTCCATAATTATGCTATATCTATGAATGGTCTCCCTTGTAGTCGACTAATGTGCATACGGACCAGGGTCTATGTTGTTTGGTATACTGATTATTCCTCGCAAACTACGAACAACCCAGATTAAATTTTTGTTTTTCTCTCACTAGGCAGTTATAAAAGCATGACATTTGTTCATTTACAATCACCCTTGTTTTATACAGTAAGTATTCTTGGCTTATTGACAGGGTAAAAATTTCAGACTAAGCGTATTTTCGCTATTAGATAGGGTACAAAATCCAGACTAATCGTATTTTGGCTATTAGATAAGGTAAAAATGCAGACTAAGCAGGATTGGCAAATTCATTTCAGTAATGATGAATCCGTCAGAAATTAACCCTCCCTGAGATATAAAATACCGGTTCAAAAGATAGTTGTGTGATTTGGATTCTTAACGTAGCTTTAAACAAATTTCAGTCATATCGCTACGATGTCTGCAGTGTGGCAGTTTATAATTATGTCTAGCAGTGGAACTTCATGCCGCAGACATGTAGCATGATGTCCCACCCAGTCACATTATCCTGACACCAGGCTGACCAGTCCTAAAATTAACCTCTTAATGCAGAGCGCCAAGCGAAGCAGCTGTAAGTACCATTTTTGTAAGTCTTTGGTGTGACTCGGCCGGGGATCGAACCCACGTCCTCCCGCATCCGAGGCAGATGCTCTAACCACTAGGCCACCGGAACCGTAGCTACCTTGTAGAGCATAGGGAAACTCATTCACGTTAGGTCATACGTGTCGTTGCCGATCTTCCACTACTCAACTGAACCAACGCTGCAGACATGTTACTTAAATCGCCGCACTAATAGGGAGCGATAACTGGCCACATTATCGCTGACCATAAATTCACGACAATCGAATGGACATAAAGATAAGGACCCGTGAAGATACGTATTAAAACGACCGCGTGCCTAATAGGTCATCTTTACGGTAGCGTAAATGTAAATTATTCTGGGCCCGATAAAATAATCAATTCCGTTAGGAACATTAAACTCTAATTGAAAAGGCTTACGTTCGATTGGAGCGACATCAAAATCGTTGTGGAATGTAGACACTATTTCTAACCAGTCACTAAAACGTTCAGAAACAAAATGATATTTATTTCAATTATTTATTTATTTATTTCAATTATTTATTTATTTATTTCAAATATTTATTTATTTATTTCAATTATTTATTTTTTTCAATTATTTATTTATTTATTTCAATTATTTATTTATTTATTTCAATTATTTTGAGCCGCTGGATAGATTAGGTATTATTCTTTTGATTTTCTTTCTTTTTTCTTTGACATTGTCAATTATAATAAAAATCGAATTATAATTATAACACAACGATATTATATCACTTTTCAGACGAAAAACGATTGCAATTATACGATCCAGAAAGGAGCTACTAAGTAAAACTTTGAAATAATTTTGAAATGAATCACTATTTTCTCTAAACCTCATTTTAAAAGTTGACGAACAGCACTAATTTTCAGACGTTTCTATTTATGTGGCAAAGCGAGCGGGTGTCGGGAGAGCGGAGGCCAATTTCCCCATACAGCGGACGATGGGGACACGACGGGAACTTCATTTTTTTATCGGAAATTCTCAAATTCACCTCACCTTAATGTAACGGTCGCAATTCTTGATAAAACATTTTTTAGTATATAGGAGGGGGAAGGGAGGTTGGCAACTGGCGTAAAACTGTGGCAAAGTATAGCACAGAAGAGCATTCGTGTTTATGCACAAGGCCAGGTCGCGAAGAGAGAGGATCTAGGGGGTACGGAACGAAATACAAAACGTACACACACAAGCGTACAGTCACTTGTCACTGCAATTCGACCATCGTTTTATTCTTGTGCAATTTAATTGGGTAGTATGCACAATTTGAGTAAATAAACACATAGACTTTTGCTTTGGTGCCCTTTTGAGGAAAGTCAAGCTTCAGGGATGTGTAAATTCTGCCAATTCCATATAAAATGTAGGTGAGACAATTTTATACGACTCTTTCTCAAACTTTATTTGACACGAATTTATCAAGATTTTAAAAGTAAATATTCTGGTATTAAGATCTTTCATGTTTATACAAATTATGCCGATCCATAATCAAATGTGGCTACCGTCACATAAGAAGAAGAAAGAAAACGATTTTAAACGACCTCTTCTCAAAATAATGTATCCAATTTGACAGAAAACATCCTGTCATGACGACCATTTAATATTATACATCTAAATGATTGCCGTCTGCTATCAAACATGGCCGTGTGCTGTCAACATGGCCGTCTGCTGTCAAACATGGTCGTCTGCTATCAAACAATGGTCATTTGCTGTCCAACATGGCCGTCTGCTGTCAAACATGGCCGTCTGCTATCACACATGGCCATCTGCTATCAAACATGGCTGCTGTATACAAACCTTCTTAAAAGATACTGTGGGGAATTTGATAATTTTGACAAAAACCGTCATGACAAGACGTTATTGCATGTGCGAATAAATGATGCATATTTGCCATCAAATATGGCTGCATTACTAAAATAGAAAACCAAAAATTCAAATTCCTTTATTTCAAGCATTGCGTGTCAGAATTAAACCTAATTTGAGAAAACCATTCTGGTCCGAAACCTTCCAGTTTTACGGAATGATGTTAATTGATATCGATAATATAATGGATATCGATAATATAATGGATATCGATAATATAAATAGAAAAACATTTAGAATTCCGCTCAAAAACCTGTCGACAGACCTTGACATTTTTTCACAGAAAGATCCTGCCAAAAGGACTGGCACGTTTGTATAACGATGATGATCCGCCATTTCATACATCAGCCATTGCTGAAACATAAAAAAATAAAAAAAAACATTAAATGTCACTAAGCATCATACTAACCCATATATATTGACCAAGTACCCTGGGTTTAGCTTTTAGATATTTGTCAGAGAGTTGAGATAGCTTAAGCCACTTGGGACTCTTGCTACACTTTTCACATAATTTTAATTTACATTCGAAATACAATATATGTAAGCTAAATTATGCTTACCCAAACTAACACATGCGGACTACAACAAAACATGTATGTTACAATTCTCTTCATTAAAAATAAGTACAGCCCATTTTATACAGCTTTGTTTGTGAGAGAAGTTGCTATTGTAATTAATTCTCATTTTAAATCTTCAAAGATATTTATTAAATTTTCAATGACGAGAAATTATTGTTCATATTTTGTCTCACTGCAAACACAAAATCATAATGGTGAATTAAGTTATGATCTTAATCAAGCATGTATTGCTTGATTTATTTACATTTAAGAGAAATAATGTAGCTTCAAGTGATTCCATCGTTTCTTCAAAGTCACTTGTGTGTCCTAAACACCGAACGTGCATGTTAAGCAATTTTAATTTTAAGCAACCTTTCAAATGCGTACGATACCAGCTTTGTTAAAGCCTTTAAGGCTAAATTTGTTAACACTGTTAAGGCCTTCTGGCATTAACAACGTACACTTTGTACAGTATACGTTATGATCTCGATGGTGTAACATTGTTTGATCGCATACAGGGCGTTCTTATCACTGACTGAGTGTTTGAGAGACATAATGACGCACGTGCGTAAGAGCATTCCTAGTGGGCATTTGCTGTAGAGTATAAAAGTATACGGTGTTAACGCCCTAAGGCCTTAACAGTGTTAACAAATTTGGCCTTGAAGGATTTAACAATGTAGGATCAAGTGTCAAACATGGATATTTTACTTTTATTCATGTAAAATAAATATTTTCTTGGTTCCCCGCTTTCAGAATATGTATGCGTTCTATTCCATTCTTCTTCTTTTCCTAAATAGATGCAACATTTTGCTGTTGTTATGCCTATTAAGAAAACTCACTAAAAGAAAAAAATGTTGAGTTGGTATGACATTGTATGCATTACAAGAATCATAATTCGTTTAGGAAACAATGATGAAACAATGCGTACAATTATTACACAGAAGGTTTTAAATCTTAAATGTTTCTGACTACACCAGCATTTTTCGGGTTATGACACTTAGCAGATGTGGATACCACATGCAAGTGTTAAAATGGTTCATCTCGTTTCCACTTTGCTATATTGTGTCTTCTGTCACATGGCGTAGTTTTGGTGATCTGATTTACTCATAGTGAGACCTTTTTCTCTTCTGTAAGAATAATTAAAACACGTTTCTCTCTTTTTTGATAGACAAAAAACATTTATACAGTGTTTATTGTGACCTATGGTTAAATTCTTCCCTCAACAGATAATCATGGTTATCCAACATTGTATACTCCGGTGAAATTCAAGAAACTGTATTTATGATTGAAGTGTGCTTTAGGTTAAGTGTTAGTTTCGCACGCTCCCTCACTGCAGCACGCCTAATAAAGGTGTATGAAGAGTACTTATTGAAAGAAGAGAAGTTAAAAAATAATTACATTGAAGAATAGATACGTACGAAGTCTCGGTGAGATGGATATTACAATTACAATAGTGATTTGTAAGAAGAAGAATTATCTGACTTTACCTCAAAGCCAATTACACGTAATTGGGATGACACCTACAAACGAGAGGCAAGTCAAATGACGAAAGAAGCTATAGCACATTTCATGTTCGTCATATGAACGTATCCCGTTTTATCTTTCAGAGTGAAATTAAATTGGCAACTGTGAATACATTAATTGCAATTTTCGAATCTAGTTTTACCACTGTATGTAAATTAAAACGTCTAGACTTGCATCAGATTCCTTTTTGGTATATTAAAGTTTTCTCAAATTTTGTATTATCAAATTGTTTTGTCGTATATGTCGTACTTCAAAACCGGATTTAAGATTTGCATCTTTGGTTAGGTAATGCGGGGAAAATTATACAGCAATGGTTTGGAGTTTATGTGTTAAAAAATCATGTTTCAGTTGTTCCAAAAGATTTTTTGTTGAATTTTCAAACAAAGCTTTATTGAGTGTGTCGTGCAAAAACGGTTGCAAGATGATATGTCTAGCTAGAAATTTATCTGTATAATGGCATAAAATATTTTTGGTCCAGATTTAAGGTTTTAGTTAATTAAGAGACGAAATGAATATATGCTCTATTTTGAAAAAGGTATACGTTTTGTTCAGACAAGATAGGTATACAAAGAGAAAATAATCTTCAAATTGCCTCCAATACAAGTAGTCTAGATGTTGTTGTTGTTGTTGTAGGGTTGAACGCCATTTTTCAGCACAAGATAGGCTATACATGGCGGCCAGTATTAATGGTGGAGGAACAATCCGGGAAAACCCCTGAAAGAACCACCGACCCACGAGAAGCTACTGGCAAGCTTTCTCATATTTTGTTATTTATTATTTATTATTACAGTCTAGATATTTTGTTATTATTTTCTCCTTAATTTACATAGTGCAGAATTTAAAATGAATATCGTTTTCTTTTACAATATTTTCATAATGTCTTTTGAGAAAGAAAAATATTTGTACATATTTCTGTGTTAGACAAAGAATGTTTAAATATTTACAGCAATCCGAGAAAAATGGTGAACAAAACATTTTAATCTTCGCAAACGTATTTTAGTAGCATGAAAAAGCGAGAATCATTAATATGTCCAGCATCAGATCATTATATATCCAAATTATGATTTAATATCACAGTCATGTATATAATATAATATAATATAATATAATATAATATAATATAATATAATATAATATAATATAATATAATATAATATATGACATGACATGATATGGTATGGTATGGTATGGTATGGTATGGTATGGTATGATATGATATATGATACGATACCACACGATAGACGAAACGACACAAGACACGATACGATACGACACGAAACAAAAAAAACAACACAAGACAAAACAATATAATATAATATAATGAGACTGTTGAAGTCGGTAACAAAGATTATTTTCAGTTTAGTTTTGTTCATATCACCCGTATTTTATGTGGTTGTCGACCTGCGTCAAGAAGAAAGAACATGTTCATAAGTATATTTGTGTTCATTTGTCATTTACAAATCGTAAGACGCAAGCATTCGAAGTGGCTGAGAACTACTTCTATCATACAGAGACAGATTAAATTTGTCAGTACCTTCCCGTGGGTCTGTGATTCTTTCCAAGCTGTTCACGGGTTCTGTCTGCACACCACCAAATATACTGGCCGTCATGTATAGCCTATCACGTGCAGAAAAATGGTGTAAACATCTGCAAAAGTAACAAAAGGCAACAAAATCGTAATGAAAAATAATACTTTTTTACTTCAAAAACTAAAAAAAGACAAACAACAAACAATTGAAGATCAGAGGGAAAACGTTGAAGCTATATATTCATAACGGGTTAGAAAAGCCCATAAATTTTGATTTGAAAATCGTGAAATACAGTATATACTTCGTATAAAGCCGGGAACAACTTCAAATAACATTGACCATGATCCGTTGACTCATACTGCGCCAGCAAATCAGGGTCAATATTGTTTACTGTACTATTTAGTCATAACAACTGCATAGCTTGGCAAGCCTTTTAAGTTATATGTCACAAAAATATGCCAATTATTTCCGAAAATTTTGTAACGCTACCTTAAGAATCCAAATCTTTCTCTCTCTCTCTCTCTCTCTCTCTCTCTCTCTCTCTCTCTCTCTCTCACACACACACACACACACACACACACAGACACACACACACACACACACACACATTTAGTCAGAGGACAAAGTCATCGTTCAACACGAGACAAAACAGTTCAGAAAAATTATTTTCTTTAAGACTGCAAATGTCTGTTTGAAATCCTGGTTTATCCAAAATACTGATTTGCAATATTATCTGAATGCAGTTTAATTTGTCCATACGAAATTGAATCTAAGAACATATCACTATGTTGTACCGAAGGATACATCGCTCTATCGTACCTAAGGATACATCACTGTGTTGTACCTAAGGATACATCACTATGTTGTACGTAAGGATACATCACTGTGTTGCACCATAGGATACATCACTGTTTTGTACCTAAGGATACATCACTGTTTTGCACCTAAGGATACATCACTGTTTTGTACCTAAGGTTTCATCACTCTCTACTTTACCCTCGTCACATATTAGTCATTATCGAGTACTAAAAAACTCATGTGAAGTAATTTCATGGCTTAATGGCAAATATGCCATTTTGGAGTCCATAAATTGAACCATTTTGGGTGTTGAAGGTCACCTCTTGGCTTGCATGCAGCTATAATCGATGCAAGTACCAATACATGGCAACCCTTGACCATAATTGAGACAATTTGGCACATTCGGTCACCTAACGGAGCTTTGCTGAAACCTGTGAAATAATTCAAACAATTATCTTTATTTTGTATCCTTTTTATGTGGTCAGTATGGTCAGCCTATTGTCATACAAATTTGTGTCCATCTGTCAAACTAATCGAGCAATAGTCGAACAATAAGTTGATGTCCGACAAGGTGAATACGACCATTGTCCAGTTAATGCTAATAGTCAAAACCAAGCCAAAAGAAAAGTCTTAAATGAGAATCAAAATCGTTGTTTGTACGGTTAACTGACGCAAACTATCAATTTGTAGAGCACACTATCTAAAAATATCAAAATTGAAAATAACAGCCATTTTATTAATCGATATATCCTTTACACACACACACACACACACACACACACACACACACACACACACACATATATATATATATATATATATATATATATATATATATATATATATATATATATATATATATATATATATATATATATATATATATATATATATATATATATATATATATATGTATGTTTTGGTATTGTAGGGCACACCAACACAAGTTGGTTATTCAGTTTAAAGGCAAACAGAAATTGGGGTATCATGCCTTGCAGACAGACACAAAAAGTCAGCCGACCCGGACTGATCCGTTGGTAGGAATCGAACCCGCAGCCTTTCGATCCTCGAGACCTGCACGCTCTTCACTGTACTAGGCATGGGAAGAGTGATCTCGACTTGAACTTAGCTGACGCAAGTGACTAGAAATCGGAGCTATTTATTTGACATTGCGTGAGGTTTTGCATAACGTGTGCCTATCTCCTTTGATTGTCAATAAAATGACAAGTACGGTGGTAGAGGGTGATGCCAGTATAAACTAATTTTGCTGAAATAATTATCTTCTGATTTAATACAGGAACTTATGGCATTGATTAATAAATAAACTGTACGTTTTTCAGAAGAATTCCTCGGTAATTTGGTAACGAAATAAATAAACCGAAACAGGGTGGAAAGCGATACGCTAATGATGTGAAGTATAAGAGTTTAAAGTCAGCGAAATAGGCTATGGCGAATGCGGTTCTTTATTTCCTCGTAAACATTAATAAATAAAGACGCAGCGGGCAACCAACCATTACATAAACGTCTGGCCATAAAACTCGACAAACCTCCATCTACTAATTTTAAGTGAAATGACAAACCACATACTGACTTCTACTGGCAATGGTTTTAATATTGCATAAACCAACTTTTAAATGACTTTTATTCAAAATCAGAAGAAACAATCTTGCATCTCCCTGCGAAGATACAAACTGCTGTCAATGCTTCTAGGATATGTGTGTGTGTGTGATTTGGATTTTTAACGTAGCTTTAACAATTTTTCAGTCATATCGCTACGATGTCTGCAGTGTGACAGTTTATAGTGATGTCTAGCACTGGGGCATCATGCCGCAGACATGTAGCATGATGTCCCACCCAGTCACATTATCTTAACACTAGGACAACCAGTCCTAGCACTAACCTCTTACTAACTACCAAGCGAGGTAGCTGTTAGTACCATTTTTGTATGTCTTTGGTATGACTCGGCCGGGGATTGAACCCAAGACCTCCCGCATCCGAGGCGAACGCTCTAACCACTGGGCCACCGGAGCGGTTGCTTCTAGGATAAACCATCATAATATTTCGTGTCAGGAGTGTATTCCTTTCTTTCCTAGAAAATTCTTTTTGGAATTATTCGATAATCTGTTTTAGATGCAATATCAAAAGGAAATTATATAGACAACTATGATGCATAAACCATATACTAATATTCATAATAAAATGTTAATGAAAAATGTTACCAGCTTGCACGAAACTCTTGAAATTATTTAGCTAGGCAAACTGGAAAATCAACAAGACATGTTTAAGTATTCCTAGGCAGCGGAAACTTTTTAGCGTTGACTATCGAGTTATAACTACACCACTCGAGTGATTATTTTCTGAAATTATTGGCATTTATCAGTACATTCAGATTTATTAATTGTACACGAAAGTAATGGTTTCGACTGTACAACAAAACAAAACAAGCAAACAAACAATAAAGCAATAAAAATAAAAAATAAAAACGAATGCAATATACCAGAGAAATACAATAAACACCATTTGGAAACGAAGCATGCCAGAATTATTTTAAAATAGTCGATGTTTTCCTTGAGTCATCCATCTGGAATAGTTTAAACCTTCCGCTTGTTTTTATTCTCTACACAACTTCAACAAATGTAAATCAGATGGTATTGATAAATCCTTTGCAACGTTTGCGCATTTTCCGTACAGAGTCCCTTTATTATTTCTGCGAGACAAAATCATACCGCGGATGCCTGTAGGGGCAGTAATTCAAAAACAAAGCCATGCATTTTGTTCACAAGACATTTCGTCGCAAAAAATGAAGTCGCCATCTATTCGGACCAACTCGACTATTTCTACGAAAGTATTGACCATACGACTGACCGAGAAGTTACGAATGAAAACAATAGTTCGATGCATTCGCATCTTCTCGGTTAGACGTATTTGAGTAAATAACCTAAGAGGTAGGTATCATCCAAATGGATTGATTAGGAAGTTACGAATGCACATTGTCACCATAAGATAACCTTCCCCATAAAATCCAAAATTAATATAATTTGTATGGTATATGGCATGCATTTACTAACATTAGAGATCTTGCAAATCTATTGTTCAAGAAACACGAGACGAAAACGTTAATCAGGAACGCTGATGCTTGCATAATTCACACACACACACACACACACACACACACACATATATATATATATATATATATAGAGAGAGAGAGAGAGAGAGAGAGAGAGAGAGAGAGAGAGAGAGACAGACAGACAGACAGACAGAGACAGAGACAGACAGAGAAAGAAAAAGAGACAGAGACAGACAGTGAGAGACAGAGAGAAAGAAGAAAGACAGAATGAAATAAATAAATAAAGAAAGAAAGAAAGAAAGAAAGAAAGAAAGAAAGAGAGTTGCATTCCGTTTTAAGGAACATACAAACACCAAAGTAAGGGTCCTACAACTTTATGCAACGCTTAACTTCAACGTGACCATTATTAGACACACTAACAAACTATAGGCACAATCACTAAGTTCAGTTCTGTCTGTCACTCAATCTACAGCCACTGGACTAGTTTTTCTTTTCTTTCCATCAATTCCTCGATTTTTACGTATACACTCATTTCAGTGAAAACACTTTGTACTTAGCAGTCAAGTACGCTTTCACTACAGCACAACCAGCCACCGCTAATAGCACACATAGGTTCGCTGAATCCACAGCTTCCAGAGTTTTTGAATACAATTCGAAAGCAATGAACAATTCCAAATAATTCACACCCAAAAATGTTGCATTCGGGTTCGAAGGTCACATAAACACTAAGAAAGGGTTCAGCAACTTAATGTAATGCTAAAGCTGTAATCCACAAAAACCAAATCCAGAGAGAGAGAGAGAGAGAGAGGAGCAGAGGGATAGTGTTTGACGTCTTACCGTCTGTAAGATGTAACTAGAGACATACTATCACAATAAATACTCATATATTTGCTTTAATTACAGATTTCTGCATTTCCTTTCGTACCGAAATGTTTTGTTTTACTGTATAAAGCTGGTTTTTCCAGAGTCAATAGTAAAATATTATTTACTGAGAAAGATTGTCTGTGATAAAGCTAATTTCTAGCGTTATTAAAGAATCCGCATTAAGAAATATTTCGTTTTCTGCTGGAAATTGTTTTAAAATATGCAATCAGTTTTCTGTTGGAAATCTGCATTCACAAAAAATTCTCCTTTCCTATCGGTAGAATACCATTACATCTCGTTAGGTTTAAAAGAATTGTGAAATATTGGTTTCAAAACAGAAAACACAAAATACAGTTTAGTAATGGCAGATACGGAACCTCAAGAATAACGCTATTCGTTTTTCAATAATATTTGGTTTAGGTCAAGTATATTTGTTTCCAAATTATGTACATCTTGAACAATGTTTTATTGTTTAATAATCAACTTGTTAAAGAGAGTATATATCTGTACATTACTTTTCAGACAAATTAAATTGTTGATAATTCAACTAAGAAAATTTTGAAAAATAAATTTTAATATGTGTTATAGAGAAACAGTAAACTGACATACGTTCTTACATGCTTCAGAATATAATATAATCATGCTCATTTTGAAAGGGATTGATATGGTAATGACACAATAGAAACCTATGCAATATATTGTAGAACTTGTAATAATAATGAAATAGAAGACTGAATACCGTTTCTGTTTAAATAATGTTGCCCCGAGTGGCCGAGTGGTCTAAAACGCTCAGCGTTACAGATCACTGCCTTCGCACTCCTGTCTGCATGGGTTCGAGTCTCAAGCTCGGCTAGTGTGGGTATGTGAGAAAGTTTGCCAGTAGCTTCTCGTTGGTCGGTGGTTCTTTCGGGGTTTTTCCCTGGTTCTTCCTCCACCATTTATACTGGCTGCCATGTATAGCCTATCTTGTGCTGAGAATGGCGTTAAACCATATAACAACAACAACAAAAACTGCTTAAATATTCATTTTAATTGCAACGAAGTCAAAACATAGCAAGGAAATATTATCGTAGGCACACATCAGTTTACTCCATTATTGAAAGTCGCATTAAAATAATTTATGTAATTTATCGAAATATTTGTATGAAGCGAACAATTCCAGGAAAACATTATTAAGTGTCTTCTTTGTTGAAACTATATATAATATACTCTTTTTATCATAATATTTTATCCACGACTAAAGAATGTCGAGTCTGTGTTCAGATTTTGATTGAACACTTTACGTTCACTAGAGCAGAAATAACACCTGCAATTATATCTTTATATCATCATACATAACACAGAAAATAAACCTATGACTCGTCAGTTTGTCTGCAAAATGTACTGAGCGGTGTGGGAAGGTGACGTCGATTCTATTAGATTTATCTTGAAAACTGTCTTTGAAGTGGTGTTTCATCACGTAGACTGAACAGGTTGGTCAAGGGCTGTAGGAGTTGGCTCCCTTAAACACAAAAACATTGCACGCTGTTTTTCGTGACGATAATCGAACAAAATAGACAAAATCACCGAACAATCGTAAAATGTACACTACATTTTTTCACAGATCACTATAGGTTCGTTGGTGAAGGTGGTTTAAGGTGGTTTTATTTTTGAATTGTTTTTTTGGGGGGAAGGTTTTAGGGAATGGGTGTCTCTGGATGTTGAGAACTTTGACAAGAAGTGTTCCGTCTGAAGGCACAACCTGACGTGGCATATTGAAGGGTAAAACAGGAAAATTATTATTTAAAATAAGAAGTTGAAACATTTGAAAGGTACGAGTGTCTGCATAGGGTGAAGTAGTCCAATGCATGGAACGTATCCAATATTTGCATGTTGACAGGCGAAACCTGAGCTACAACAGATCGGTAGATTTATCTCATATTTTGTACGGAGTCTGACAGGGTGGCTGTTTCACAATATCTTGTAGTTTGTACGGAGTCTGACTGTGTGTCTGTTTCAACATATCTTGTATTTTCTATGGAATCTGACACAGTGAGTCTGTTTCACAATATCTCGTATTTTGTATGGAGTCTGACAGTGTGTCTCTTTCACAATATCTCGTATATTGTATGGAGTCTGAGAGTGTGTTTAACAATATCTCGTACTTTGTACGGAGCCTGACAGTGTGCCTGTTTCACAATATTTGTATTTTGTACGGAGCCTGACAGTGTGTCTATTTCACAATATCACGTATTTTGTACGGAATCTGGCACAGTGTGTCTGTTTCACAGTATCTCGTATTTTGTACGGAATCTGACAGTGATTCTTTTTCATAATATCTAGTAATGGGTACAGAAGCTGACATAATTTGTCAGTTTCACAATAACTCATATTTAGTACAAAGGCTGACACAGCAAGTCTGTTTCACACTATCGGAACCAGTGTATTTCAACTATCTGAGACCATTTTCAAATTAAAAGAAAATGGAAGAAGTGCAATTTACCGATAAAAATCTCGCGCAAATACGAAATGAAATACGACAAAATAACACAAGTTCTCATACCGTATTTTGTTTTTAAACAAGCTTTCCCTGTTACACACTCTTGCATACGCAACCATGATGAACTGGCGCATGGGCGCAAAGATCCAGTATGAATTTTGTTTGCTTTTCTCGTTTTTCTGTTTTTGTTTTGTATTGTTTTCCCATAGATTTTTGGCGAATTGATAATCTGGTTTGCAATCATTGGAAAGGTTACCCGGTGCCATAGGTTTATGTTTTGAAATAATATCAAGTGTGCCCCTAATAAAGCTGCTGTCAGTTGGTGATATTTGACAATCAACCATCGTGCACCAAACATTCCAATGTAGTGCAACCATGCCACTGTCAGTTGGTGATATTTGACAATCAACCATCGTGCACCAAACATTCCAGTGTAGTACAACCATTGATTCGATCGCAGTTAAGTGTGAACCGTTGCATGATCAGGTGGCTGGAGAAACGCTATCCGAGTCTATTACAGCAAGTAAAGAGAATTTAATATAATACATTAAAACCTCAGCTCTTTGGGATTTCACCAAATTTACACGATATTTTTACAAGATAAGATACTTATGAATTATCTCTCCATCGCTGGTAATTAGTTTTTCAAAACGAAAAACACCGGCTTAAAAAATAAGTATGTAAATAAGTAGGTGAAATACTCTATTTTTCAATGTGACAGAGTGGGAAGCATTTTTAATCATAATGGTATGATGTTCAAGACACAGAATACTGTTTGAACTGCTTTGGATATTGTCTGAAACTGAAAACATATTCACATAGGGCTTTAGTCTGTTGTCCACTGACTTCAACAGTTGAATGAGTGCAATCGTGAAGTTTAAGATTTTTTTTAAATGTGGATATTCCAATAGTTTCTTATATGCACAAGATGGCGGAAATGATTCAATGGAAAGCATATCATTTAACGACCGGAAACACTTAGAGCCGAGTCTATGGAACAGACATAGCATCATCATTACCTTTAAAGTTGCCACGTTTCCCCGGGGTCTTTGGTTATTACTTGGCACATCAAATTGATAATCATCTGTGAGGTAAAACGTAGCTGGTTTTCTTATGAAAACTGATACACGCTTGAGGGTTTATTTCTTCGCGTCAGAAAAATGTTTTCGTTCGTGGGAATATATATCAATTCTCGATTCCATTATTTCGTTTGGTCGGATAAATATTATACAAGTAAAGAATAACACTTGTTTAAAAATATAAAGAAACAGAAAAAAGCATACAAAGAAACGCTGAATCAAGATTACATACTATATGCTAGAAGTGAATAAAAGCAATGCGATGCATCAGGACATTTTATTATGTGGGCACCTACGCAGCATGCCAGGTTGATTATTTCTGCCGAATGTATTGAACAGCACCCATATGTTATCTATATCATGAACTTCCACTAGTCTACGAGGATGTGTCTTTAATTTTCTTTAAATTATTATGGGTGCATTTACTCTGAGACACGCATTTGCCATTCATTAGCTTTTAAATATATGGTCACTTCCTGTGTGTTAAATAATCATTCAATCAAACTTGATTAAGTCATGCAAATCAATTAGTATGCCGTATCTGCTCAAGATTACATTTTAATCGGCGCCTAGAAACAAGTCACTACTCTTAACACACACACACTCTCTCTCTCTCTCTCTCTCTCTCTCTCTCTCTATATATATATATATATATATATATAACCTTAGAGAAAGAGAGAATCGTTGAAGCATCCATGGTCTACTTTGAAATCTTATGATTTGCTGCCGAATTAATCGGTTTTTTGTTTTCTTTCCTATCATAGGGACTAAACCATATTGTTAGAAATTGTACAAAATCCTGAATCCTACTGCGGACCTTGCGGCTGAAACATTTTGCTGCCGCCATGAGTGCTCACAATTCCTGTTACAGTAAATTGTGTCGAATAATTTATGCCATGATACTATGTTTTTGTTTAAATTTTCACTTTTTCTTTTATCAGTCAATTACGATATCTGAACGTTCGACTGAATATGCAACAATAGTAACTTGTATTTGTTTATCTTTTATTTGGCAGACATCTTCGCGAATGCACAACTGTCACATGCTGACCAGACTGAGCGAAGTTAGTGGTCGAGGGTTGTCTTTAACTTCAATTACGACAAAACAATAACTATGCTCATGTTTTCTTTGTCTTGTCTAATGTCCTCTTTTGAAACTCATAGTATTTTAAAGCAAACGTCACTTTTGTTCTTTGTTGCATTTTTATGTAAACATAAATAAAAGTTAGATTCCGTGTTCTATTAGGCAATAAATGCTGACCGGAAGTCAAAGAAGCACTGACAAACACACATTTAACCTTACCCGTACCTTGAAAGGAACCACCTATTTACACTTTATTTAAACCAGTATTTAGGGAAGTAATTACTCTTGTGGCCAGGGTATTGCAGTCAATAGAATCATTTTTGTCATCAATATGTCTACACTTAAATTTCAAGATGTGGTCAAGGAATCCCACGATACGACCATGTTTGGCAAGGTGACTGAGTTTTATAATAAAACTTAGCCCGCAAACTTTCTTCCTTAGCAAAATCAAGTACTTATGCCAGCATGTGCAAGACCCCTATCATAACTAGCAGTTTAGATATCAGTTCAATGTTGTATACATATGTTGCCCTCATTTACACAAAATATATTTAGCAACAAGGAAAAGGTGGAAGCAAATGTCTTATGGGAGTATTTTATAAGCTCTTGCTGTTACTATTTGCTCCAGCTAGGGATGAAGATATCGACATTATGTTCCTTCTGTTTATTTCCGCCAGCATCAAAACGCTGTTATGCACTCAATTCCTTATCAGTGGCGTACAGATGATACTGCCACACTTAAAGCACGTGCTCAGCATCAACCAAAGTTTAAAAGCCATTACCAGTATCACTATATTAGCTCCAGTAGCCAGGAGCGCCTCTGCTTACGACTTACCATAAACACCGTGTACGTTGTCTGGCATATGTCAATAGGAGGAGACATGTTTATTATCACTCTTCTTAGATATCTTATCGGTCTTATACTAACTTCTATCCGTAAATTTTACATACGTATCGTGATTGTTTCCTGTGGATGAAAACGATGGATATGCGCCATGGTTTATTTAGTCAAACAACAAGCTTTTAATGTAAAGAGTTGCCAAAACAGAAGTACTCGAAACAAATCTTGAAAAATAAAATGAAAAATAAATAACTTACAGTATTTCACATTCATCTGCTTACATCAATAGTTCCGGTTTAAAGCCTGTATTCATCATTGAAATTAACCGCTGTTTATGAACAATTCTGAGTTAACTTTTCCGTATTTTAATTTTGCATTCTAATTGAAAGGAATGAAACGATATCATAAACTGAAAAAGCACCTCCAGAACACTACTAAGTTGGAATTAATATATTGAAAAATTTAAAAAGCCTAACTCGACTTTTCCAAAATATAGCGTATTAATAGTATCTACCTTTACTTTTCCAAACTAATATTCTGGAATGCAAAGGTGGAATTTCCGTACCTTGCCGTTTTCAAATCAATGTCCTGAATGGCAAAGGTGGGATGCATCTACTTTTTGTTTTCATCTAAACATCATCCTACACTGCATCACATAAACCGAAGTTAGAGAAGCCATAAAGGCTTTTAAAAAATGGAAAAGCATCTGGCGTTGATGGAATCTGCTCAGAGATGCTGTCAGCTGAGGAAGCACAGACATCCATGATCCTCTGCAGTCATTTGTATCAGATATTGGACACAGAAGGTATTCAGCAGAATCCCTTTCAAACGAATTTCACCTACAGTAATCCAAATTGTCCGCAAGGAACAAACTGGTAACAGGCAAGAAACAAACTGGTAACAGGCAAGTAACAAACTGGTTACAGGCAAGGAACACACTGGTAACATGTAAGGAACAAACTGGTTACAGGCAAGGGACACACTGGTTACAGGCAAGGAACAAACTGGTAACAGGCAAGGAACAAACTGGTAACAGGCATGGAACAAACTGGTTAAAGGCAAGGAACAAACTGGTAACAGGCAAGTAGCAAACTGGTTACAGGCATGGAACACGCTGGTAACAGGCAAGGAACAAACTAGTAACAGGTAAGGAACAAACTGGTAACAGGCAAGGGAAAAGCTTCAAAGGCCACATCTTCACCCACAGCAACAACATGATTTATGCCAATTTTATAGACTTTAAAGAAAGAGTTGTACAGACTTCACCGCGTATCCCTCTGGAAAATCCTCCGCTCAAAAGGATTCCTCCAGAATATGGTGAACATCATAAAATTATTTCACAGAGACTTCGAATGCAAGGATATCTGGATTAAGCACCTCAAAGACAGTTTCTCCATCACCACAGGAATACAAAAAGGCCAGATCCTGTCACCAATTTTTATTGTTGCCATATATTAGCTTATGAATGAGATATCAGCCTGCCCTCAAGTTGTCATAAAGACATGCAAGAAAAGGCAGTCAGACTAAATGAGACAGCCCAAAGCTTGGACTGAAGTAAACCTTCAGAATAAAGTTGATGACAATGAATCAGAAAACAAATAACAAACCCTTCGTTATCAACAACAATCCCATAGACGAAGTGGATGACTTTACCTACTTGGGAAGCAAGGTTGCAAGAGGCAACTGAGAGAGAAGTTAGCTCAAGAATCAGCAAAACCGACTTGTCCTTCACTATGCGCTGGAAATCAAAGCAATTGGGGGCTAAAACAAAGCTAATGATTTTCATCAGCGATGTCCTCAGTGTGACTGTTATACGGCTCATAGTGCGTCGAAGCTTATGTTATGTATATTTGATTTAATTTATATTTGATTTTATTTAATTGTTTGTTAGTTTTAATTTTTTTAAAATTCTATTGCATTCTATTTTAATGTTTATTTAATGGATTTGATATTGTTCATTTTGACTGGTCTTTTTATTTTTGTCGCAAGCAACATTATAGAAATTTTGTATCTAATGCTGACCTAGTTCCTGACCTTCATTCAGAACCAGCAAAAGTTGAAGTAAACAACTTAAACAAATTAAAATTCTTTCTCAGAGTAAGATTCATAAAGTGAAATCAAGGAAATACTTGGAGTACGTGAAAAATAACATGTATCAATTACGTTTTTCCAGAGGATTGACCCACATCTGTTTTGCGTTGTAGCTAGATTTATTTTTGATGTTTTGAGAAAGAATAGTCATTAGTGCCTTATCACTCGAGAAGTTAAAGTGTTTTATGTTGTGACTAGTTTTTGGGCTAATTATTTTGTTTTCTTCAATTTATTTAGATTTTAAGTTTGTTTTCCCTGGAAATGCTAGTGGTCTACATTAATTCTTGGACAAGGACAGTTATCGAAATTTACACAGAATTCAAACACTGGAATATTATTTTCTGTGATTCAACAAAGAACTGTTGACACATCAGTACGAAGCTGACCATAGCATACATCATCACCTTCCATTTTGGATATCATCGGGATTCGAACTCAGTTTCATTATGACCTTTTATTACTAGGACTTCTATTTTTTAACTCTTGTATTATTCTTAGATTATTTTTGGATTTGATTCGTAGGACCGTAATTTCTTTTTCTCATTTCTACCTTGCTTTTCCAGGGAAATATATTAATTGTTAAATTTTACAAAGCTTGTTGTCTTCACTTTTTTCTTGTTACGTTTTGTAAGAGCCTAAACACGAAACACTTGCAACATGATTAGTCAACAAAACAGGTGTCGGCGGAGGATCCTTCAAATTATTCAACCAAGAAAAATCTCAAAGAGAGAATTGCATCAGATGGCAAATGCAAATTCCTGTTGTCCAAGCGGTGAAAAGGGGGTGATGGAGATTCCTTGGTCGAATACCACCGAACACACTACACCAAATAGCCATACGATGGATACCAGACGGAGAGCGTAAAAGTGGTCGGCGCATGGTGACATGGCGCATGACAGATGAGAAGGAGATTACAGAGTGCGGCCTGCGTAGGAAATTATCAATAGACAGGATGCAGACTGGCAACCAATGTGTTTTCTCGTGAAATACATATGTGCCACCAAAGAGGATTGAACGAATGAATGAATGCTCGACGGCTACTAATTGCTTCACAAGCTGGAAATCTGATTCTTGAAAGACAAATGCACTTTAATACTTTCAATATTTTATGCTCGTTATTATTGTTGTTTGTTGTGTGGATGCCGATGATATATACATTGATTCCGTCTTCAAAAGCAAATACTTCAACCTTCAACCTTAAAAATATCAGGAGTACTGATGAGACTTCTTGAAGGAACGACATGCTGTTATTGAATACCTGCCGCCATCGAATAATAAAATAATTTTTGTTTTTTAACAAAGTCCCTATAATCGCCTCACACTAATGTTATATTTATCAACGTACAAACGCACACGCACACGTGCACGCAACATGTCGAAAGCTTGTAAAATCAATAACGAGCAGTACATGCCTTTCATATTAAAGTGCTTTGAAATAGGACTCTGGACAAGACAATATATTGGAGAATGTGTTTCAAATGTATTTTATTCAAAAGTATTTCCACTGAACGAAAATAAAAACATCGAGAAGCGATTTCCCGATAAAATTACTTATTACGTTATACCTCGGCATCAGCATTCCAACAACTTCAACAGCCCTGAAATGTATTTATCTTGGACTCCAAGTTGGCATATGACGACCGCTCCGGTGCCTAGTGGTTAGAGCGTCTGCCTCAGAAGCGGGAGGTCGTGGGTTCGAACCCAGGCCGAGTCATACCAAAGACTTACAAAAATGGTACTAACAACTACCTCGCTTGGTAACAACTAACAACTACCTCATCGTTAAGAGGTTAGTGTTAGGAATGGTCGACCTGGTGTCAGGATAATGTGACGGGGTGGGACATCATGCTACGTGTCTGCGTCATGATGCCCCAGTGCTAGACATCACTATAAACTGCTACACTGCAGACATCACACACACTGACATATGACCTTTGATCATATTGTATCTGCTCAATTTAATCGGTGAGTATTTTGGATCGGTTTGAGATGACGCTATCCCTTGAACCATGGCTCTGTCTGACAGAGACCCAGTCCGAAACGATCGATCTGATTCGAATTTACCAAGCTTTCTTATTTTCGAAGAAACTCATTTAGCAAACTGAGGATGGGTTTAGTGATCGCAGGTCTGAGTGCATATATGCAAAGAAGTTATTAGCAAATTTTATTGCATATGCATTTATCTCAACTGACGAGAATGACATCAGGAAATTAAACCAAATAGTCCCACCGGCAGCAAAGAGATTTGAAGTGCTTCTCTATCAGCGTTTGTACGAACATGCATTCCAGTGTAGATAATTGCTGCGTAAAAAAGCAAGACCCCGAGCTTTCCAGAAGATTCTTTCGCATTCCCAAAAAAGGATGAAGGAACGGAAAGAGTGTTTCTGTGATGTGAATTTACATCCATGGCTTAAATAGTATCTTGAGGGACTGACAGCAATAAAGTACTGTAAATAATTTTGTGACTGTTTCTTTTACATTACCGTTGCAGCAAGCTATGGATATTCCTTCTTCTCAAATCTTCAACGAATAATAAGTAGCATTAAAAACGTGAACACATTCAAAGGCTTGAATCTATAATTTGTATTCTTTCTGTTGATATGGCACATACAGTCAACTCTGCTTGGATGCATAGCCTCGGGACCGGACCCAAGCTATGCATATAAACGGAGTATGCATTTAAGCGGAATTCATGTATATTTACATACTTTCGCTATGCAACTAAGCGATCTTTGCAATTAAGCGATATGCATTTAAGCTGAGCCGACTGTACATATTATTTGCGTAGCATAAATGTCGAAGCTACTGGAGTAAACGAGAACAACCCCATCTGGTCACGTGATTAGACATTCACTATGCCAGTGGTCTACGCTACCACTCGACAATAGTGTTTAATGGGTACATAATTACAGTTATTGGCCAAACAAAATGAATTTAGGTAGTGCTTTAACTGATAAAAATATTTTTTTTAACACATTACTTTACGAAAATGCAGTAATTCTGAGCGAATATTTTCATTAATTGGACACATTTGTGAGAATTATTTATCATTGCTGTTTTAAACACGTCGTGTCGTGTTGATGGTACCTTTTGGTATAGTGGCACATTATGGACGCTGTCAGTATCGTTGGTATAGTCATTGCAAGTCATTTGAAACAATCAGGCTAAAGTTTGTTAAACATTTTGTACATAGTAAAGCATCGATAAGGAACATGTATTTTTCTGTGGAAATGAGTACGACAACTGGTTATCAGGTTCGAGATAGTAGGATGCCTCAGGGGTAAGATCCTGATAATTTGATAAGTTACACTGTAAACATTGTAAAATGACGATCGCTCTAAAATAGACCATTTACTACATAGGCCAGGGGTCTTTTATAGCATTGCCTTCATACGGCCGGTTCAGTTAATGTGAAAACATCGTTCTCTACAGGAAGAATACTCATGGACCTATATATAACACGGCCAGATATGGCCATATTGTGTATTAATTGCATGTCCATCCCACATTCAATATGAAGGTTATAATTTGTATGGCATTCGATGTTACAAGTTGAATGCATTGCTTGAAAGCAATGTCCAAACACCACAATGCTCAAACACCAAAGCAATGTCAAAACACCAAGGTAATGTCCGAACACCAGAGCAATGTGAAAATACCACAGCAATGTGCAAACAAGACAGGAATGTGAAAATACCAGATCAATGTCCAAACACCAGAGCAATGTGAAAACACCAGAGCAATGTGCAAACACCACAGCAATGTGCAAACACCACAACTGTGTGCAAGCACCAAAGCAATGTGTAAGCACCAAAGCAATGTGCAAAGACCACATCAATGTACTGTCCATAGCTTATTCTGGATTTGTTAATATAAGCATGATCATTGAAAAGGAAATCCACTTTTATTTAATGATGGACACTTTTCAACGGGAATTCAAGCTGAAAACAACCTATAATTGGCGCTAGTACTTATGTATCCCTAACAATGCGTAAGTTATTTTTGAAAACAAATTTTGTTGACAAGCAACCTGTGTTTATTTATTTCTATTTCAGACCGATCGCTGCAGCTAAGAGCTTTTCTTAGTAATGACGTATCCTCTCACAATGAGAAAAATGTGTTGTATTATTCGCCATTGTTTTGTCACATAAATTAAAGTATGTCCCCACTTCTCTCGTTCTCTCTCTCTCTCTCTCTCTCTCTCTCTCTCTCTCTCGTAATATCAGTTTTTTGTGTCTATTTTAATGCTATCTTCAAGCAATGCTGTTCAAACAATTGCTACAATTACTACAATAATTATATGTGAAGGAAAGAGTTTTCAGAAGCTTATCTAAGTATCAAAGTAGTTAAAAACAATAATGTCTGCCTTTCCTGTATTTACAATTAGCTTTCGCATATGACAAGACATTTATAATACACCTAGGCTTTTCTGCAAACCTTTCATTCTTTCTTCAGACGTTCGACATCGTCTGGAAACAATATCATATTCTGCGTCAGCATATTAAGACGTATTTCTTCAAAACCTTGTAATTACTTTATTATATAAATTATCTTAATCCGTTCTAACTACACATGTTCATAAACTTTCCTCTTCTGGTGCACAATTTCGGCAGAAAGACCAGGTCTTAAGGAACTACCATTTACTTTAAGCGAGGTTGTCTTTGATAACGATCTTGACAGTGTATCAGAAATATCAGATTAGTGTCGTCAACGCAATAGAACCAGCGGATGTCGTTGATAACTATCTTAGCAATGTATCAGACATCTCGGATCAATGTAGTCCTGACGTTGATAACTATCTTGACAGTGTATCAGAAATATCAGATCAATGTCGTCCTGCTGTTGATAACTATTTTGGACAGTGACAGTGCATCAGACATATCAGATCAATGTTGTCCTGTCAATATCTTACAGCTTAAAACTCTGTATTAGAACGCTACACTTCATTTTAGCCTTACGCGATGAGGTATTAGAAGGTATAGCCCCACATGAATATCTAGTGTTTGGTTTTCAGTGAAATGATAAAGGAAGGTACAATTAATAAAATATTTCAAACAGTCACCGATAGCTGACACTGTCTTTGATTACTTAAATATTTCAAAAGCCATCAATAAATTGATTATGATCTAGACAGTGGTTTCATGGTTAAACATTATGCTGGATTATTACGTCCCGAGCTTGAATATTATAGTGTCACAAATATAAAAGTGATCTCCTAGAAAGTGTGCAAATAGAGGCTGTTATTATTATTGCTGGATTAGTTAGATGTAGGTCACTGCTTACATTATATGCTGGATTATGTACAGATACCTCAGTGTATACTTTACAAACTGGATTATGCAGATGTACCTCACCGCGTACATTATATAATGGATTATGTAGAAGTACCTCAATGCATACTTTATATACTGAATTATGCAGAGGTACCTCAAGGCGTACTGTATACACTGGATTATATAGATTTATCTTAGGGCGTACATTATATAATAGATTATGTAGAAGTACCCCAGTGCATACGTTATAAACTTATGTGTAGACGTACCTCATTGCATACTTTATATACTGAATTGTGTATCGGTACCTCAGTGCTTACATTATATTCTGAATTATGCAGAGGTACCTCAAGGCGTACTTTATTTACTTAATAATGTAGGAGCACCTCAGTGCGTACTTTATATATTATATTATGTAATATTTTCACAGTGAATACATTGCATATTGGATTATGTAGAGGTAGCTTAGTACACACTTTATATAACTAATTATGTAGAGGTACCTGAGTGCGTACTTAATATACTAGCTCAAGTAGAAGTACCTCAGTGCGTACATTATATACTGGATTATTGTGAGGTACCTCAATGCGTACATTATATACTGGATTATTGTGAGGTACCTCAATGCGTACATTATATACTGGATTATTGTGAGGTACCTCAGTGTGTACTGTATATATTGGATTATGTAGGGGTACCTCAGTGCGTACATTATATACTGGATTATGCATAGGTACCTCAGTGCTTATATTATATACTGAATTATGGTGAGGTGCCTCAGGGAGTACTTTATATACTGAATTGTGTAGATGTACCTCAGTGAGTACTTTTTGTACTGAATTAATGTGAGGTACCTCAGTGCATACATTATATACTGGATTATTGTGAGGTACCTCAGTGTGTACTATATATATTTGATTATGTAGAGGTGCCTCAGTGCGTGCATAGCGCCGACAAGGGGGGAGGGGGTAACGACATATATATACACTTCTTAATTTTATAAAATAGCAATTTGGTTTGAGCAAGAGCTAGGAGGCCCGGGTGTTTCTTACCCGAGGGCCTGTGATCGCTGCCAACGGTCCTGTGTGTACATTATATACTTGATTATGCATAGGTACCTCAGTACGTACTTTGTGAGGTACCCTAGTGTGTACTTTATATACTGGATTATGTAGATGTACCACAGTGCGTACATTATATACTGCATTATGGTGAGGTGCCTCAGGGAGTACTGTATATACTGGATTATGTATAGGTACCTCAGTGTGTACTGTATATACTGGATTATGCATAGGTACCTCAGTGTGTACTTTATATGATAGATTATGTATAGGTACCTCAGTGCTTATATTTTATACTGAATTATGTAGATGTACCTTATTGCGTACTTTTTGTACTGAACGTAGTTGGTGTCATCGTCAAAACGTAAATAAAGTCATAGGTTTATCTTAATTTAAAAGGTATCACATGCTACAGAGTATTATCACAATATTGTTGTATATATACTGTCACTTTATTGAAACCTACCTAGATCTTATTACAAGATATCGTTTTTGACATACTTCATGGATTCTAACACCGAGGCAACACCTTTCTCTCTCGTCTTATTAACGTTAAAATATAGACAGTAAGCACATATATTACATTTAATACGTAAAACAATAATGCTACAAGTTTAACACGTAAAACAGAGAAAATCAAATGCAAATCAAATGCAGCGAAAAGGTTGAAGAAAATATAAATAAATGTTGACAATTATATTAGCCTCAAAGTAAGAGTGACAAAAAGGATAAGGAGAAGAGAACAAGGAATAAATGCACGTATGATTGTTTCATGTATTGGCATAGTACTTATCTTGCTTTCCGCATTATTTGTGTGTGTCTGTGTGTGTCTCTGTCTGTTTGTATGTGTGCATGTGTGTCTCGCTAAGACTTATGTATTGTGGCAGTGTATAGTAATGTCTAGCACTGGGGCATCATGCCGCTGACATGTAGTATCATGTACCACCCAGTCGCATTATCTTGACACCAGGCCGCGAGTCCTAACACTAACCTCTTAATGCTGAGCGGATAGCGAGGCAACTTTAAGTACCAGTTTTAGAAGTCTTTGGTATAACTCGGCCGGAGTTCGAACCCGCGACCTCCCGCATCGGAGGCGGACGCTCTAACCTCTAGGCCACCGGAGCGGTCTAACGTGATTTTGTCCAGGCTGTACATTTATATTGAGTGAATGAATTATTGCTAGAAAGCTAGTCTTTAGGTATTCTTTGTTTAGTTAGTTTTATTCCACACATTTTCTACGAGTATGCTAATATTACATAGGTTTTAGATTGTAAGCAATCTCAAATTTGGTTTACACGTTTTCCTTAAAACAATGTTATTCAAATATAAACACAGAATTATCAAGTTATGTAAATTATACGGACTGAACACTGCACGGTTGGAAAGACAGCACGCGCTATCTGATGTGACCTTTGACCATGTGACCATGTGACCTTCGACCATGGGTCTATCTGCAGATGTTACATTTGAATCTTAAAACTTGCCAGCACGTGGTGTAAGATGTCTTTTATCAACTGAAACAATTTAGAACCGTCCTTATTTATATAATAAAGCAGGTAAAATCTGACGAAAAAGTTGACAAGTAAACTAAATCCAGCAAATAAACACGGCATGATCATCATAGCAGATAAGGCTTAATATATGTTATTATACTGTGCCTTGGTAAATGCGTTGTGATGCTTTCAATGACTGTCAGATCTCGTGCTTGTTTGGTTTCTAATGGATTTTCACCCTCTTGTGTTGTTACATTTGTACAAACTGATTCATGACAAGTGCTGAACTTGCCAACATGTACGTCGTATAATACACAAAATGAAAGATAGCAGAAGAAAAACGCAAGAAAACGCGTGGATCAATTTAAACGAAATTTTTTCTGACTGTGTTGCCTTTTGTTTGGTTAATTTTTTCCAACACAAAGCCACATATATGTAGCTAGAAGTTAATGTCCAGTCATCACTATAAATGGCCCATTTTGTGGAGCACTTTTAAGAGACCTAATATGACATTTCTTTCATGAGTGAAATATTTGGAGGACAAAATGACTATTCGTCTAGAAAGTTTGTTTTATTGCTGGAAATCCTAAATTTAAGGGCCGATAGCTGTCAATAAAGTGCCATGACATAATTAAGAATCTGAAATATGCAATAGCGCTGAAGTGTGTGTGTGTGTGTGTGTGTGTGTGTGTGCTTCTCTGTATTGGTCAGTACGTGTGTGTGCATGTGTACGTGTGTATGAGAGAGGAAGAAATGAAAACTTCCGAGCTGAGAGAGAGAGAGAGAGAGAAAAGTTCGGTAAATAATCATGATTGAACTTCGCTACACACACGAAAGGCTGACCTACGATGCATCATAGCGGACTAAAGCTGGTCCAATGTGAAAGTTGCATTTGAAATTTCGATGTCGTATGTTGAGAAATCCAATATCACGTGTTGGATCAATACGTATATCCTTAACGTTCTATTTTCTAGATCGAGATTTTACATTATATGTTGAATTATATACAGTGGTTGTTTTAAGTTCTATTTCCAACGTCAACGTTTTACAGTGTATACTTTGAATTACACAGCGGGGGTTGAAATTTCAATAGCATATGTCGAGAATCCGTAATTCACACGTTGGATGTAACTGTCTGTGATGAAAGTTCCATTTCATATGGCGAATAACACTGGTCAACAGTGAAATCATTACTGACTTGAAAAGGCCCTAATCTGTAGTATTTTGGTGTGCCGAACACGAATATAACCGTGAAAAATTTGTATTGGCTCTCGTTTTGAAGATATTCATATACCTCATTTTCTATGTTTCACTGTATAAATTTCTCCAGTAGGACTGCAGCAACATCCGGAATAATGATGTAACATTGCATAATACCATCATGCTCACATCATCCACAGTTGATTGCATCATTTTCTGATGCAATGCAATACTAATGCCATGCGGCTGCTGAAGGAAGTTGACGTCAGCAGTGTACTATACATGTGTAGGCCTATTATACTAATGCCAGGCGGCTGCTGAAGCTGACGTAAGCAGTGTACTATATAAAGCCCAATCAGATAGGTTCAGCATTTAAAATATTTTAGACGTTGTGTGAGACAGTTCAAGCTACTGTTACATAAAACTTATTATTTTATCCATTTACGTACAATAAAGAACAGTAATGCCTCGAAAGTGTGTTAATACCGCGGACAATTTTTGCTATATTTGTGGGGAAGTGACATTTGCCAACCAGAAGAAAAGTATCAATTCTCAAGTGAAGAAGGCATATCATCTTTACTTCGGATGCAAGGTTGGTGACCAAGACAAGCCTTGGGCTCCGCATATATGCTGTGCTACATGTACAACACAGCTTTCACAGTGGTTGAATTGCAAAAGGTCATCAATGCCGTTTGCAGTCCCAATGGTGTGGAGAGAGCCAAGCAACCACCTAAATGACTGTTACTTCTGCTTGGTTCCTCCTCTTTCCGGCGGAATAACGAAGCGAAAGAAGTCGAGAATAGTCTACCCAAACATTCCGTCTGCATTGAGACCAGTTCCACATGGTGAGGGACTTCCTATTCCAGAACCTCCAGCAGAATATTCTCTTGATTCATCTGACGAAGACAAAGGTGAGTCGACCTGTTCTTCTCCTGGTCCATCAGCATGCAGTGATCCAGATTTTCACTGTGGTGCATCATCAACCCCACACAGAATAACACAGGAAGAACTAAATGACCTGATTCGTGATTTGGACTTATCAAAGAACAAGGCAGAATTGCTAGGATCAAGACTCCAACAATGGAATCTTCTAGAAGAAGATGTCACAATTACTGCATATCGAAAGCGCCACCAGCAATTGGAGCCTTTCTTCAGAAAGGAAAGTAATCTGATATTCTGTTCCGATATTGAGGGCCTCATGAATGCTTTAAAAATCACTCATGACCCACAAGAATGGAGACTATTTGTGGACTCTTCGAAACTGAGTCTCAAGGCTGTGCTTTTGCACAATGGAAACATTCTTCCATCTATTCCAGTAGCGTATGCTGTCCACATGAAAGAGACATACGATAACTTAAGGCAGCTACTGAATTCCATTCAGTATAACAAGTACAGCTGGCACCTCTGTGGTGATTTGAAGGTAGTTGCCCTTTTAATGGGACTGCAGCAAGGATATACAAAATACATGTGTTTCTTATGCGAGTGGGATAGCCGAGCAAGGGAAATGCACTACATGAGGAAGGAATGGACTCACAGGCAGAATGTAGCCATTGGAGAGAAGAATATCCAACACCCAGCTCTGGTTGAGGCTCAGAAAATCTTGCTACCACCCCTTCACATCAAACTAGGTTTGATGAAGAACTTCGTGAAAGCCATTGACCGGACTTTGCCAGCATTCCGATACCTGCGTGAAAAATTCCCTCGACTCAGCGAAGCAAAGATTAAAGAGGGAGTTTTTGTGGGTCCTCAGATTCGAGAGCTTTTCAAAGATGACCGGTTCAACAACTTGCTGGAAGGTGACGCGAAACAAGCATGGAATGCTTTTCGCCTAGTTTCTACAAACTTCCTCGGAAATATTAGGGCAGAAAACTATAAGGAACTAGTAGAAGACATGTTGATGAAGTATAAGAAACTTGGCTGCAATATGTCTCTAAAGATTCACTTCCTTCATTCCCATTTGGATTTCTTTCCTAGCAACTGTGGTATTGTTAGTGATGAACACGGCGAACGTTTTCATCAAGATATCGCAACAATGGAACAAAGATACCAGGGAAAATGGTCCACTACAATGCTGGCTGACTACTGCTGGACACTCCTCAGAGATGCTCCCGAACAGCTGTACAAGAGACAGGCGAAGAAATCTAAGATGTAGTCAATGACTTGATTTTTTATAGGTAGGCTATTACAGTTGACCTTTTACTATTGGAATGCATTTCGTTATGTAAACATTAATTTCTTGCAGATTACAAAAAAACTAGAGCCAATTTTGCAATTTGACTGTCATATTCGTGTTCAGCACATAAAAATTGATAAGAATTGACTAATTTTATTTCAGTAACATGACTTTCGTAAAAATTTGTTGTCCAGTGTAATTAGATTTCATCTGTTGAATTCGCAGCAACAAGAAGCAGCGTCCTTGTTTAAAATAACGAGGTCCGTTCACGAGAGCGACCTCTAGCGAAGAAATTCATAGCAATTCTCGACCTGTGAAAGGTAACTTTCAAATTGCAATTGCATGAAATGTATAAACGACTCATAATTGAATACACGAATGATGTATCTTAATAATTCAACATATACAGTCTAAAATATGGACCATGAAAATGGAACTTTAAGGACAAGCATTTTTTATACAACACCTGAAATCTGAATTCTGGAAATATGACATTACAATTGTGATTGGACCAGGTTTTGTCCGCTACGGCGCATCATACTAACCCAGAAATCAACATTTCGATATATCCAGTCGGGTTACCTTTACTCTGGATGAATAAGAGCTACTAAGAACAAACAATTACCACGTTGACAGTATGTCGATATCCCAAGTCGTCAATTAGGCTGATACAAGTGGCCGTATCAGTTTGTTTTTTTCAAATGAGAGAATTAAATTAAGTTCCACCTATTACAACCAAATTTCTGGATTGGTTGAAATTTCAATTTTAATTGATGATTTGTTAATTTCTCCATCTTTTATCACCATCCACTGTGATCGATTCCAACTTGATATTGTTTTGCACAGAGTGCCATTGCGCGCGCGCGTGTGTGTGTGTGTGTGTTGGATTTTTGAAGTAGCACTGGGGCATCATGTTGCAGACATGCGGTATCATGTGTCCCACCCAGTCACATTATCCTGACACCAGGCCGACCAGTCCTGACACTAACCTCTTAATGCTGAGCGCCAACCGAGGTAGCTGTTAGTATCATTTTTATAAGTCTTTGGTATGACTCGACCGGGGTTCGAATCCGCGACCTCACGCATCCGCTGCGGACGCTCTAACCACTTAGGCCACCGGAGCGGTCTTAGCTGAAAGTAACATTAAAAGAACTTTAATTCAGTTTAGCAGGTTTTGATCAGCACATCTCTCTCTCTCTCTCTCTCTCTCTCTCTCTCTCTCTCTCTCTCTCTCTCTCTCTCCAGCGTAATATCGGCGTTTACCATTATGGAAAACGAAAGTGTAGCATGTTTTTTGTCTGTTAAATAATTTTATAATGCATTTGTAATCATGAAATATTTTACAGCAGGCCTGTTTTAACGCTAATTATCGCTAATTATAGCTACTCACGATAGTCGATGTAACCAAAAATGGTGTCCTCCTAGAATAATTACCCATGCTACTTTTCAAATTTCGATACAAAAACAAAATCTCCAAAACAGAACGTAAAACGTTGGTAATAACAATTATAATGGTAAGAACAATAGTAGCGTTGAATGCAATTTCAGGCTGATAATTTTATGGTATGGCTCCTTTCTTTTGGTCCTCTTCAGAGTTTTCTACGCAGAAAGCAGATAACATTGTTATATGTCATCTACTTGAATGAACAAAATGGAATAATACAACAACAAAAATGCAGAGAAAAGAGCATACCATTATTAAATCTTTGAGGTGAGCAGATCTTTATTATCTAAGATTCCAGGTCAAAGCACACCAAGCTTTAAGTAAAACAAAAAATTGCAACATAAAAATCCCAACAACAACAAAAAAGAACAAAAAACAAACAAAAACCTCCTGGCTGATTTAAGACTGCGCAACAATTAGGCATGATGTACGTAACAGTTCCAGGCTCTTTTAATTTAGTGCAGACTGGTGCAATATGATTTTGACTACCTCAGGCATTCGGGTACTCGTGTTAACACACATTTAGATTGATTATCGATTTAACTTTCTTTTCTGTTTTGTTCAAATCAAACTTTCAGCAAACAACATGTATGTCACTGTTTACTTTTTTTGTTAAGTCAAATCATAAAACGTACAAACGTAAAAAATGAAAACCTCAGTTTACAATAGTATGTGCGTTTGTATTTTTTTCCAATGAAGTTTTTATGTTTTACATCTTGTCGTTATATGACTATGAATTGCCCCTGGATCTCTTATTAATTCAATCAATTCAAACTTTTATACATTAAGCAAAAAGCCCACTGCCATACATTACCTAAACATACCACATCAGTATTTTGCAAAGCATTTTTACAGTCGATTAAATGCTTGTTTGGGTACAGATTTATTCGAGGGATACCGTAAAAGTACCTCATGTTTTGCCCTCTTCTCCGAAGAACAACACTGGGTAGATATTGTTTCTTATCAATCTTACTGTACCGCAAAGGTCAGTCATGCTGCTGTTCTTGTCGTCCCGCCAGTTGCATCCAGTGAATGAAGAAACATGGAACGAATCCACCAATGAATTGAGGTGGTGTCATTAACAAAGGAACATATATAGGTCTATTGTTAAAACGGAAGACTAAGAAATCGACGTGCGGTGAGTCATTCTTGGAATCTACGCAATTTGACTTTCCGTCCGATTGAGACAACAACATTATGACGCTGTTTACATGAAAAAGGTGTACATTCTGTCCGGGTAAAATCAATAAAACAAAAGCATGTTTATTAAGAAAAAATTTATATTATTGTTTAAATAGTATTGTGGTAACTAGATATGGGCATATATTTTCTCCAATGGTGTGGTTTTGAGCTTATTTTTAAACATGATAACTTAAATAAGTTGCAGATATTGTGCTTAGTTCTTTTCTAGAACTATTGAAGAAAGGTATTTATTTTACCCTTTTAAAATCCTGTTTTTTATTTTCTCCTGAAGGTCAAAGGTCAATAATATCATCACCGTAGAATTGAGATTGTCATCAAAAGTACGTAAAACGCGACAGAGCTATGCGAGATAATCACTGATATGACGAGAGAGAAATTTTCTAAGTAAACGAGCAATTGTCGTTGGCACCGTTTGAGTCAAGGATACGTTCATTCTAAACATAGTCGTGTATTTTCAGACAATTTATCGGTTGGTTGTGTATGTAACAGAGTCTATGTACATAAAATCATTGATTATAGAACATCAAAACCTTGCTAAAGTTTGTACATTAACCATACTCTGCATGATATCAATTACCTGGGCAATGATTGAGACACGAGTCTCCTTAGCTTTGAAGTTCAATACATCTCTTTGCTTTAAATGAATTTTCTATTAACAAAGGCAGTAAGTGGAATAAATTTTCAACTGTGTCAGAGAAAAGAATTTGTTAATTACACAATATACCTTTAACTTCGTTCCGCTAATGCTACAGGTGAAAACAATGAAGAATGCAAAACCTGGCGTACTCTGTTAAATGATGTGGGCGTATAAAGGGATAACTCTCAAATTAAATATTTATTTTCTTATGAAAGAATGAACACTAATTTGTGTGAAGCATACATGGTCATAACAAAATTAGCAAACATGTGGGAATAATTTCGTTAGTAATTAAATCAGTACACCGTATTTGATCATGGTTGTTAGAAGAAAAACAAACACATGTTAAGAAGTCTTGGCTTAAAAATTTTTTACACAACAATTTTCGTACTAGACAAAATTTCGAAGGTTTTGGCCAACATCATAGTGTGGTGTAATTAAAAGGCATACTATTTTGATCATGGCAATATCGATTCTTAAAGAGTTGGTTGATGATTTTTTTCCTTTTGATTATAGAACAAAATTGTATTTTCCGATTACATTTCTGCATGTATTGAATTCTAAAAGCGAACCTTATTTCTTAAAAGCTACTAATAAGCTATTTTTTGTCAATGTTATCCTTATCATCAAAGTTGTGGCAATGTTTCAATCAAACAGTACTGTCCATCTTGAAATTAAAGCTATATTTTTGGTGCAAACGACTAGAAAGTGGTATCATTGTACTTTCATATCTAACAAGTGTTCTCAATATAATTTTAATCTAATCACATCGACCATAAATGCCATTATTAATTAAAATATCATATGTCTATTATTAATTACTAGAAATTGATTATAATATATCAGTTCAATTTGGGATTTTTACAGCCATGTCCGTGTCTACCATGTTTTCTGATTAACATTTCAATCATGTTTAATTTGAATTTAAATAAACACGCCATGATTTACCTCTTATTATCGTTAGGACATCACAGACCTGATACAAACCTGATGCTTGGAACGTAGCAGTTATCTAAATCGTTTACTATAAATGTATTATTCATCCGGATAATGCCGTACAAAAGGACAAAAGCAAAAATGTGTTGGATTTTTTCCTGTGGGAAATATTCGTTCACTTGCTATCAAATTCAACGTGATAACACGTTTTACAGCAAAATGACCTGATGTGGTTTGACACGCAAGCTTGTGAAACACTGGTACATAATGTCCATAGTCTCAATTACCATAACGGACAATGTCAATTTCCTGTCACCACCGGATACAGTCGATTCATTTAGGGAATGGCGTTATCCAGAATGATGACTTCATGTGTATGAATTTCTAGATGCGTATTTTTTAGGGTTTTTTTTATTCTTTTTTCTTTTCTTTCTCGTTTAATATCATAATAATACATTGGCACCACATTTATGAGAAGGTGAGATGGAAGCTAGAAATCATGCGCGATCACGCGCAATATTCGATGCTTTTGTATCTTCTCCATGACAATATAAACAAAATAATGATGCATTCAAGACTATACAGTAACAAACAATACTTTAATATTTAATATAAATGTTTGAATGTGGCACCTGTAATAATGTAACCTACAAAGGCCCCATAAAAGCTTAGCTTAAATAAGTTCCCAACCCATTCAGTCGGATGTTGGCTTGAATAGTTCATGTAAAACAAACGACACGCACATAGACAGACAAACAGACAAACAGACCGATAGATAGATAGATTATAGTGGTTCCTGGATTCATAAACAATGGTTATGCCGATTTATATAAATAAATGCAAATAAAACTGGATCAAACTGTAAAGGAAAAGAAATGACGTATGTCAGTGTTACACTAGTGGAATGATAAATTACCGTGTATCATGATTTCGAAATTTTTTCTGCCCCCCGAGCTGTTTCTTTTCTTATAGATTCGCAGCTGTTGCACCTGTGCAGCACAGATAAGGCATCTTTCCAATGTTGTAACGATTTATATATTTTAAGATGAACTATTTCACCCCGTTTCTACAGTAGATCAGCTTCCCAATTTAGAACAGGTTTCTTCTTTATCACTTAGACGAATGTTTTATTTGTTACTACATCTTTTACGGCTTTCATGCTCAAACTTGTTGCTATGCAAGAGGTAAACTGCATACACGTCACCTAAACGTTTGGAGTCATTTTATGGTCTTTTAAATTACTGTCTGTGTATCGATTCCCTTGAGTTTTGATAAAGATTTCAATGTATTTTGTTGTTTTCGTTTTAAATAAGTGTTTGTGAAACAGTTCCCTGTGTTGTGATGTCCTTGAAAGAAAGAGTCTATTGTATCTCATCCTTTTTCCTGGTAAAGAGTAGTGCTGTGCAGGGATTGCCCCAGATGGGTATTACTCATCCCTTAATGTCAGTCTCATTGCTGATCAATGCCTAATTATCGTATGATTTTACAAGCGGTGAATGAAGAAAGCAGTCACTGATGAGTTGGTGTCATGTCAGCTAATAAATGCATCATTTGTTATAATCGACGGCCGTGAAAGAGACCTTGAATGCGAACAATAAGAATTAATACAATTTTACATGCATTCGGAATAAGAGAAACATTTATAAATTGCTATTTTATAAATAGTGAAGCTTTTCTTGGGCAAAAGCATTGTAGTTTTGTCCAGGTAAAATCCACAATGCAGGCCCATGTTCTTTAACGACAAAATCGATATTCTTATCTTGTGATGTACTCACAATGGAAAGAACTTATCAATCTAACGATATATCAGACTGGATTATAGCAGAACCTGCTGTACGGCATGTAGGAGTGAGGGTGTATAAATGGTTAACTTTCAATAGAAATTCGTTTTCTTACAGAAGATTGTGCACTAATTAAAGATAATTATAATCGGTCAAAAAAAAACGTCATCGATGTGAATATATTTTTAGTAATCATATTAAAGCGCAATCCTATGATCTTTTCTTATAAAAGAAAATCAAGTTATTATAAACAATGTTTTCAGTAATAATCAATCTGTTTAATCACCACACTAGAAAGTCGAAAGTTTAATTCACATATTCACGTATACATCCAAGAGAGTATAAAATCTTTAATCACACACTTTAGTCCAAACAATGATTTTGTTCGCATAGATCACATGATCCTAACTGATATAATGTAATTTTCGTGTCCTAAAGGTTAATCCGAATAAAACTGATGAATAATAATAACAACAAGGTGGATATAGTAGCAATAACGCCGATAATATTATTAATAACGATGAGTTAAATATTCTTTGGCGATTAGAATTTTTTTTTACAATTACAACATGTATTATTATTATTATTATTATTATTATTATTATTTTGCTTCGAACTTTACTCGAACTCTCACCTGATATCCATTTCATTATTTGCCGCATCCACTACTATCTATAATAGTTTATTGCTTATATATTGAGTACATCTTTTGTTTATTCTCCTTAAACATTTTACTGTTTAAACATAATGTTTCTGAAGAATCATATTCAAAATACATACATACATACATGCATAATACATGCATATTTACATACATACATACATACATACATACATACATACATACATACATACATACATACATAATACATACATATTTACATACATACATAATACATACATATATACATACATACATACATACATACATACATACATACATACATACATACATACATACATGCATACATATGTATCAATGAGCATAAAGGTCCAGATTGGTGAATTCAATTTTTCTATAGATTAACATAGATTATAATGTATGCTAAAATGTAAGTGGCTTAATTTAGATTTTCCAAAGCGAATTATTATTTTGTTTCAACGATATTATGATTACGTCATCATAATATACCTGATATCGCAAGTCTGTCATGATCACAATACTCAATTATTTATGTTGTTTACCATATATGAGTGTATTCGTCAAAGGGCATATATAGCGACAACAAAGAGAAAGTATTTTCCTGTGGTCAAATGCATTGTGTCCAATGACCTGATGTTGTTTGACACGTAAGCTTGTGAACTATTAGCTGACAATGAAAATAGAGTCCAAATTGCCTCATTTTTCTTTTGGGACTGGCAATTCAACCGATTCATTTAGACAATGGCGTTGTCCTCGAGGACGACCTCCATTGTTCAAGTTCTGATAATATATGTATCATATGATAATCATAGTTCTGTTCCACATTGCAAAGGACAGTGACATGGAAGCCATGTATTCTGAACCAATTGCTGCAGTGCTTATTAGCTCATTAAACCCCAGTGCAGACTTAGTCCGAAGACCTTTCACGCACATTACACTATATTAAATTTTTCTATACCTTGATTTATATCTTAATAAATTGTATCGCGACGTTAGAAAATGATCTAAAAGAAAAGGAAATATAATAGCTTAAAGAGGAAATGGAATTATTAGGACACTGTCCATATCCAAGTCAATGTCGCTTGTTGAAATTGGCAGTGACATTGATACATTTGTGTCATCGGAAAAAATTTACTTTGCAGCAGAGTTTCTGTCATACACTACATCAACACATGCGCAGAGACATTTAAAATCGAAACAACTGTACAAACTAGGGAAAACTATTTAATTCTGGAAATTCTAAAACAGACAATAAGGTCTTAAACTTGCGTATATGATGTGTGTGCTTTCTTGAGTTGAGAGCTAAATTTGTCTTGATAAATAATAGAAAACTTTGCTTTTTAAAATAGGTCTGAATCATTTTATTTCACTCACAACCATCCTGTCTTGAGCTCAAGTTTGAACTATTATGACAGAAAGCTTTTCAAAAATGCAGTAAACATAATGTACATTGCATCTTTGTAAGACATCAATTGGTAGATTTATAAAATAGGCCCATCAATTGGTAGATTTATAAAAAAGGCCCATTTAATTGGCAGATGTATAAAATAGGCCCATCAGTTGGTAGATTTATAAAATAGGCCCATCAATTGGTAGATTTATAAAATAGGCCCATCAATTGGCAGATGTATAAAATAGGCCCATCAGTTGGTAGATTTATAAAATAGGCCCATCAGTTGGTAGATTTATAAAATAGGCCCATCAATTGGCAGATGTATAAAATAGGCCCATCAACTGGTAGATTTATAAAATAGGCCCATCAATTGGTAGATTTATAAAATAGGCCCATCAATTGGCAGATGTATAAAATAGGCCCCTCAATTGGTAGATTTATAAAATAGGCCCATCAATTGGTAGATTTATAAAATAGGTCCATCAGTTGGCAGATGTATAAAATAGGCCCATCAATTGGTAGATTTATAAAATAGGCCCATCAATTGGTAGATTTATAAAATAGGCCCATCAATTGGTAGATTTATAAAATAGGCCCATTTAATTGGTAGATTTATAAAATAGGCCCATCAGTTGGTAGATTTATAAAATAGGCCCATCAATTGGTAGATTTATAAAATAGGCCCATCAATTGGTAGATTTATAAAATAGGCCCATCAATTGGTAGATTTATAAAATAGGCCCATCAATTGGTAGATTTATAAAATAGGCCCATCAACTGGTAGATTTATAAAATAGGCCCCTCAGTTGGTAGATTTATAAAATAGGCCCATCAATTGGTAGATTTATAAAATAGGCCCATCAATTGGTAAATTTATAAAATAGGCCCATCAATTGGTAGATTTATAAAATAGGCCCAATTGAGGAGTTACTTTAATGTCTTTGTCCCATTATAAGTTAACCTACGTTTACTTAATTATATACCGATTGGTGCCAGATTAAATAGGTCTTGATGTTAATTACATATAATATCGATTCTTTTCGGCAACCATATGTACAATAGTTGCAACGTTTCATGGATTTTAAAATGTGTATATTCTTGCCCGGGAAATAATTAATTTCTTTCACAATTTGAACCGTAGGGTGTCACAGTTGATGTATTCTAATGATGTCAACTAATGAATTTATATTTTTGTCCTAATTTGCATTCATTATGCATCAAAATTAGTTATTGTTACCCTGCTAAAATCTGCATATTCAATTTTTAGAATGATTATCTTCTTCCAATATGCTTCAGTAAATTTGGGTGTCCGTTATGGCCAGGTATCATCACGAATATAATGTATCTTGAAAACAAGCTTCAGTATAGGCCTTAAGGTTTATAACAGATAATCATCAAACCTTTTTCTAATATTCATTGACTTTTATTACCAATCATAACGCGAGCTAAAGTTACATCTTGTATTATAACTTTGTTTTATTGTGCTACAAATCACACGAGAGTTACATATTAGTTGAACACTTAACTAAAATTACTGCTGCTCTAATTTTCCTTAGCTCCTCATTACCAAGTGACAAGAGGCCCAAAGTTTTACTCTGTATTCAGTTATTATGGGTATCCGTATTAAATATTAATTTATAATATGTTTTTATTTACGTCATTCGGGTTTATGACGTTTATATTTTAAATATTTAAAGTATGTAGCTGGCTTGTGTTATAGTAACAGTACGTGAAAAATTGCATTTATAAACGAAGACTGATTGTTAAGGTCAAGCCAATAACTATTTAGGTCATGTACGCCACGTACTAATTTGAATGGAGGTCACGAAAACATCTCATGATACTAGGATTGTATTTGTCCTGGATATATCATACACGCCCTAGTTGTTGATTTTGGCTCAACAATTTGAGAAGGTCATAACATGACTGTTAAACTATGTTACGCTCTAATACTTTGAATGTTCGAGATTCTTCACAGTGATTCAGATTTTGTTGATTTGGTGCGCACTATGAGACTATATAAGAGATTTAAAGCACCAAATTCTTCATGTTATATACCAGTTTTGTAATAGTTGTGAGAGGAAGTCGTGATTTATTTATAATATGTTCGTTAGAAATGCAGAGTGGAAAATATTTTTTTTTTAAAAAAACAGTACCTTCTGGGTTAGGTGAAAGTATTAAAGGATTTGAAAATTTATAAAATAATTACGTTGGTTTATATGAAACTTTCAAGGACTTTAGTGATATTCTACTTTCACGGGAGTACTTCGAAATATGAATGTTTGGATTTTGAAATGAGATTCTTCAGTGATGCTAGCACGTTAGTACATACGCATACTAAATCCTTCATTCTGAATAGTTTTGGATAGTTTCAGGATTAATGTGAAATTGACTGTCCAGTTTAGGATAATATTCTAGAAATTCATACACCGTAAGTTATTTTTTTTAATTCTTTCACATTCTCTTTGATTTTATATTTAGTGAAATAACTTTATATTTTGGAAACTTGCTTGTTGTGTTTTACCTTGTCTGATTACTAAGTTTTATCCCCTATAAGTAACACAATACTGACTTAATATGTAGGAAAACGCACATACCTACGGTATGCAATTTGAATACTCAACCGATTTACCGATAAACCGGGTTCACTACCGTTGCGTTACTTAACAGCATATTTGAATCTGATCGTTCTAATAGTTTTGAAATCATTGATTATTAACGTTATTCTGACTCTGTGGGAGATGGTAATGCACAGATATACGAAAGGTCCTTTCATCAGTACATCAATTTTACTGTCGATTTGTTTTCCTTTTCTGCAGGGGATCGGGTGCGGTGGCGTTTGATACTTTGTAATTGAAATATCATATTTCTCTTATCATAATTTCAATAACATCGGATAGAAATTACGCCAGCAGTCTCTTATGAAATGTAATATCTTTTCGGGTTTTCGAAATGTAATTTATTTACTGTCAACGTTTCTCAAACTGTCATAATATTCAATGATAAATGTTATGCATACCACAAATTGTAGAAATAGTATTTTAAGATATATGAAGTACATTTCCGGTCACGCGATCGTTGAGTTACTTCTGTGGTGCATGACAATGCTACTGAAACCAACGTAAATCTAATTACATAATAAACAGATATAACATATTTCAACACCCTCCCCCAGCCCCTTTATTTTCTGGTATTGCTTACCGTTGAACTGTGAGCTCAAGACAGGAGGGTTGTGAGTGAAATACAATTCTTCCGACATATTTTTATAAAGCAACATTATATTCTATAAACCCAGACAAAATGAATCTCTCAATTCAACTAAGCACGTATCAGTTTTAGAATGTCGGCTACCAAGGCAACGCGTGGTAGTATGGTCGACCTTTCACCCGACGCTTCTGGCAAATGACTGGACGCGATATTTCATTCTTGACATGTAAACATTGATATGATGAAAGTCTCTTGATAAATAACTGACACCCCCCAAACAACAATGAATCTTCTTCTTTAATCAAGAAATATATGCCAACACCAGCCTTTGTCTGACTTTTAGCTTATCACCTAGATACATTAAGGTACTTCCACTCTTCGCATATGTACAATGCGTCATTTATTTTCAAAAGCAATATCTGTTTATGTAGTTAAACAGCAAACTTTATGCGTGCTCTTTTAGACTTGCCAAATTCACCATAAATGTAACAAAAAAATTCTTCTTTGGAAAAATCATATTTCTTGAGACAAGGTCGTCTCCGCCGATTCTGGGGAAAAAAAACTCCTGTATGATGCATCATAACAGACACCACAGCTTATAGTTTGACTTGGTAACATTATTTTTATTTTGTGTTTGTCCGTGTATTAGCATGTTTCAAGAGAAATAATGTTGATAATATGTATTTATTTATTCATTTCACACCAGTCACCATACATCTAACACTACGAAGACAATGTACTTACTGTGCTTTGATTTTGCTTTTTGCTAAAAAAAAATTTAAAAGTACTTTCATCTTAGATTAATAAAAGAGAATGGTGCTACTGTTCATAGTTTCTGCGCTAAGATTCTTAAAACACAGGAGAATATTAACCGAAGATATCTGCTGCATCTACGTGTTATTCATCTGAGCAAACAACTATTATGTGTAATCAAGTGGGTGTTGGTGGCGACGGTAGTGACTTTGTTCACTCATCAGATGAGATATATGTAATACACTCAACACAAGCAAATATTCTCTAAATTTTCATCAAAGAAACAAGATGCAAAAGATCTCAAATGTCTTGAGAAAATGTAAATGTTTAAAGTTCAAAAGAATACGTCCTACACGGCATTAAAAATGTAACGAAACTGTTCTGCCTTGTTTTGGGTCATATTCTAAAATGTAGTCTGGTTATGAACACCTACTTAACCGGAAACATAATTTTCTTAGTGATCAGATTGCAACTAGAAATAAATGCTAATTGAAAATCTAATACAGTATTATTATTATTATTATTATTATTATTATTATAGTTGATGTCAGGCGAGGCATTTTCTAGTCATCACGGGTATATATTGTTTCAATATACAAACGACGTTGTCCTAAAGAATGAGATTGAAAATGTGCGTTCAAAACGCCAGTGAAAAATGGTCAGGGTCAAGGGCTAGACACATAAAATATAGGTAATAGACCCAGTTATCGAAAATACACGTCACCGAGTAGCGTTGTGGTGGAAATGTCTATATTAATCAACCCTCTTCTGCTTTTCACCAACTGATACCATAAAAGCACGTTCTCCCAAGGGAATATTACCCTTCTTTGAGTGGTGTGATTTGGTTCAAGTGCCATAAAAAGTTATATTTGTTGCCTTGGTTGACTGGAGACTTTGTAAAAAATTTCCATCTACATCCCATGTATTTCCTTTGTTGACATGCATTATTTATGCATATTTCTCTGTTTGACATTGTCATTTATAAAACGATGTTTAATGAGCGATCAAAACGTAAATGATGCGGGGAAATACTATTTTGTTTATAAAAGATCACAATTAAATTTATAACAATTGCCTTCACAAAAGTGATATATTGCTTCTAAATATACTATTTTCTTGTTCTACAAATATCTCGTTCGCATTTTTACAAAACGGTACGCTTCTATCGCCCCCTGCGGAACTGTTGAAAAGACTAAACCTGCTTCTTTTTCAATTGGATTGATAATTTGTAAAAGTATTTGTACGGACAATTCATAATTCTAAAGTGACAAACAAAAGTTACAGCGCGAGACTGAAAACTGACTCTCTCTCTCTCTCTCTCTCTCTCTCTCTCTCTCCTGCATATGGACAAACAAGACATAACCCAATGCAAATATATGTCACATATTTATCGGCAAATAATTCTGACCTGTATATCTGTATACATGAACCTGATCTAGAAATTGGCTATATTATTTCCTTGCAATCCCGTTTGTTTGTGAAACCCGTACCAATTCTAAAAATGAAAATCATCACAAAACATAGTCGTCAGTTTCTAGTTCCTAACATGATTGTCATAAGGGGCTCCCGGTCTTAACTAACCAAGGTCCCGATATGTTAACTCGAGCTATACTTTGGCGGATCGATGAGGTATTTCAGTGGTTTGTCTCTGCTACATCTATTGGATTTCACGAGTTGCCTCCGTTAGTATGCAATGCCAACTAACGTGTAACAGCGGTGCATTGAACATCGTACGAAAATGGTGTAGGCAATTTAGTTCAAAAGGAAACTTTCTAAGTCTAACGTCGAAAGTATTACTACTTACTAGAGAGAAGCCACCATTGAAATAGTATCCTGTATGATATGTAAAACACGCTTTAAGAGGTTTACAAAATGATCCTACATTTTAATTTCCGGCTTGGTATATTAGAAACCTCCGACAAAAGCTACACATAAGTGGTTTCGGAAATGTTTCACACGAACCAATTGAGGAAATTGGTGGTCTCTAGTTGGCATTTTCTTATGTAACACTTCATAGTCAAGTTCATAGTGCAAAAGAGCATAATTGAAACGGTACCAGGTGGAAAAGGGGTGAGAGTGTGGGCATATTGGTCATGATTACAGTGCTGTTTTATTTTTGAAAGATGGTGACCGTATCAATAAATTTAATTACATCAATTTTTATAAGACAGCTGTGAAACAGACTTTGTTTTCTCAGTTTGTTAATTACAGTTCATTTGTTCCTTCTTATTCCAAAGTTTTTGAATAGGACGTAACGCCTTGTCGACGTAACACCTTGTCGACGTAACGCCTTGTCGACGTAACGCCTCGACGTAACGCCTAGTCGCCATTTAACCATTAAGTACACATTTGAATCGGAAGTAACCTTTTGTCGCTATCTAACCTTTAAGTACACATGAACAGAGCAAACGGTTCGAAGCAAGTAACAGCGAAATTATATTACGTTTATCGTCAAACGAGCCACTCTGAACAAAGAAATATCATATACCACGATTGCCTGCGCTATATTTTGCATTTCCTTTTCTTGTAATTTGAAACTTAATAAATTCACGGAAGATATGCGTGTAGATGTGTATTCATTCTATAACTTTTCAGACCTTATGAATTATAAACTATGAAGGTGTTGGTGATCCTGACCGATGTGGGTCCCCTGAATTTTGTTTTATTTGTCCTTCCCTTTTCCACGGTCCTGCAGGCTTGTCTGTGTCAGTCTCTGTAGTATGTTGCTGTCCTTCCCTTTTCCGCGGTCCTGCAGGCTTGTCTGTGTCAGTCCCTGTAGTATGATGCTGTCCTTCCCTTTTCCGCGGTCCTGCAGGCTTGGTTGTGTCAGTCCCTGTAGTATGTTGCTGTCCTTCCATTTTCCGCGGTTCTGCAGGCTTGGTGTGTCAGTCCCTGTAGTATGTTGCTGTCCTTCCATTTTCCGCGGTCCTGCAGGCTTGCTTGTGTAAGTCCCTGTAGTATGTTGCTGGCCAAGACAGTTTACTATATTTGATTTGGCTTCATATAATATTCATGTGTTCAATACCAATCAGAGATACATTATCGCATTCGTCGTCGTTGTTATCCTCCTATTACTCTTCTTCTTTATAATCATCATGTTCTGCTTCTTATTGTTCTGTAGACACAAGAACAAATTATCTCACGGAAAATGATTAAATGTGAATTACGCACCACGTGGATGTAAAAGTGAATCGCATTCAATAGAAACTGCAAGAGGTGGTGCTTCTTTGTCTATGTAGTAGAGGGGCAAATTATTCAAACATAAAAATGAACCAGCACAATTTGAAGAAAATGCACAGGTGCAACCATGCTATTCTTCATAAAAATCTCCAGAAGTTCGATAAATATTTCAATGAAAATAAAGAACAAATCGATAATGTGTAAAATAAACCCAGTTATATTGCAATTTGTTTCTTGTTGGTTTTTTTTTTATATAAAAATTTATAGCTTAAATGTTGTTTCCACATTGAACACATTTTACCAGCATTGTTATTGAGTTTTTACAATCAGTTCTTGAGAAATTTAGTATTTGTAGGCCTACCGATAAACAAATAATTATGACAATGTTTTGCCGATAAACAAACAACTTTGTCAATGTAGTCATATACATATCCTTATAAAATATTGTTGGATATTTTTTTTAGCAATGCAATCTGTTTCATTTCATTTGTGTCAAAGGTTTTATTATCTTTGCTATTATGTTGTCTACAACTGCTAAATATAATATGAAATTAAAAACAGAAATTGTTACAAATACAAAGGAAGACGTATATTAAAGATATGTAATTAATCAATTCTTTAGAGTAAGTGAAATGTGGACGAAGTGCATTTAATATGCGGACTGGTTTGATGTTCATCCTAAACTAGCAAAACGGAGATAAAGCCCACTGTTTGAAAAGTTGATAGGCGTCAAGCATGCCAGCACATTCCTGGGCAGTAACTGAGTTGGTCGGGTTACAATCTATCACGTACAATCCAGTCACAATGAATAGGTGTCAGATAATCGGAATGTGTGTGATATTTTGTGACGAAGCGTGTAATTGGCGCGTTCCAATTGTTACGCTGGGGTTAGATTAAAAGGGCTGAATAAATTTCGGTCATTGCTTTAATTTCAAACGCAAGGAGTAAATGTCACTGTCCGCGCAGTCGTCCTAATAAAGATGCCAAACCAGAGCAAACAAACCATAAAATATTAAAACCATGATACAACGGATGCTGAACGTATACAATGATGTATTTAAAAAAAAATATTTGTTAAGTGTAAAATGTGCAGTAATCTACTTCAAACATTGGTCTATATTATGCAACGAACGTGAAATAATCGAACTTAATTACTAACATCTCCAAGCTAGTTAAGTTAGTGAAGAATTGGTTTTGATCTAAACTAGGTCAATGCTATCCTGATTATTGGATATAGACATTTATATATTACAAGTAGGTTACACAATTCTACAATGAGCGATATATGCTTTTCTATAAAATCGGAACAATACATTGGAAACTTTTGATACAATGTCTCTGTTGAAACATATCAAAACTGACATGGACCTCGGCGATTACTTCAAAATCTTGTGTAAACATTAACATAGATCAGCTCTTACAAAACTGAGAGTGTTTCCATATTATGAGTATTGAAACCGGGAGATACGGAAACAAATATTTTTTACAGGATTTGAAGATAGTATATGTTGTGTAACACCCAATAAATTTTATTTAATAGTATTTCTGGAACAAACCATCAGTGCAGAAGTGAATTTAATTGTTAGCTTCTAGTGATAAGAAAAGAATATGTGTATTGGATATATTTGCTATTGAAGCGTTGAAAACAAGACACGGATTTTTTAATATTTTACCGGTATTTGGACGTGGAACGAATTGCCCACTGAACTTAGACACAAAGACACAGTGATCTCATTTAAGAGTGCTCTTAAAACTCACTTATTTCGACTGCACGAACAAAACTTAAAGACCTAATAATGTTTCCTACCTTAAATATTGTTAGCAAGTCTTATGTTTTCTAATTTCATGGTGCTTGTTTTTTTGTAATCATATCATTATATATGTTTTTATGTTTTAGGTGTTGTTTAATGATGAAAAGCGCTTAGACCTTCTCAAGATTAGGCGCTATACGAAGTCCTCGTTATTATTATTATTATTATTATTATTGATATTATTTTTATTTGTTATATAGTATGTTTATATTTGTCCATTCTCTCCTTTCCAGTTTTTCTTGATTACTTTTTCGTGTCAATTTAAAATTGTACGTTCATCACTTGATAACCACGGAATACGCGTTGGATGCATTCGTAGATGCGTATGAGAACAAACTATTCAGTGAATTGAGTTGATTCTAAAATTTATATAACCATTATTCTGGTAAGAATTAGAAGAGGAGAAAAACTAATCTCTCTCTCTCTCTCTCTCTCTCTCTCTCTCTCTCAGGGTGCTGGATCGGTCCTTTTGCACTGGTTTAGTCTAAGTTGTACGAGCGACCATCCATGGAAACTGTACTAAAAATCTTAAGTCTATAGCCGTCATTGTGAGAGAACTCGCAAATTTCACACGCACTCCGTCTCCGCTAAGGAGATCTCTTCATTTCAACACCAACAAGGCGTTCATATTTGCGTAGGCGGTATTGAGTTTTATTCACACAACAGGAGTATGTATATAGTTCATAGTGTTCCGTTAGATCCGGATAATTTCGTAAATTTAAATCAAGTTGAGATGTAATGACGTATGTTTCAGCTTTGTTTCAATTTCAGAGGTTAATATTAGACGTTGCATCCATCCGATTCAGACGATAAAGTATTAATCTTTAATACATGTGGAGGTATTGAGTCCATCCCTCGCTGAAAATTGTCTCTTCCAGCATTCGTAAAATTACATTGAGATTGAAAACTTTCGTTTCGTTTGAAACGCAAAGAAGATTACATTGTTAGGGACCGATTGGTGACATTGAAGTTATAAATTATAAATCAGTAAATCAAATGAGTAAGTGTTATACATTTGTGAAAACCTTGATGCTTTTTTATTTTTCAATCGGTGATGGTGGTGGGGTACAAACTTTGGGGTATAAGCTGACACGATAGCATTCATTAAATTGCTCGTTTGCTTACGAGGAAACTCGGAACAACGACAAAGTGCACATTCTTCAAGCACTACATCTTTTGTTCAAGAGTTATATGATTACTTATCTACTCATGTGAGGCAGATTTTTTATTGGTCCAACATCATAATAACCTGGTTAGGAGTGAAGTGGGATACTATTTCGACAATGGGATTTCAGTGTTAAACCAGGTGAGTTGTACCCTGGCGATAAGAAAATTTTAACATCGAGTTGTACCCTGGCGACAAGGGGAACTGAACATGGGGAGTTTTAACATGGATGGGGCTATAGAGCAACAAAAATTTATTTGCACTGTCTAGCGACAAGGCAAAATGGAACAGGGGTGACGTAACGGTACTGGACATTGGCAACAATGTGGCAAGATGCTGACCTAAATATGCGGTGCTCTAGGTAGAGACAAATACAGAAGAGACAGAGATATATTTCTCACCCATGCGACAGACAAATCTAGCTGTTTGGCTGATCTTACTTTTCTTATCTCAGTATAGTTATCTCAGACCAATGGTCTCAGCCAAGGTGTCCACGCGCTCAGAACAACTTTAAAAAAAAGAAAGAAACCATTGTTGTCTTCTGCTGTGCCTGACGTAGTTGTTCTAAAATCAAACAGCAACAACAGCAACAAATATATAACAAAACAAAGTAACTTAAGGTCAATCCATCTTTGAGATCACACCATACAAAAACAATTCGAGAGAAACAAAGACACACACGCGCACAATGTCGAGCTTTTTGGTATTATGCTAGTTTGTTCCGCACAGCATGGTCAGTTTTATCCTATATGTCAACAATGAATGGTCAGACTGGAGATTGCCTCGCTTTATATAGGTCACGCGCGGACGCGATAGAAAACATCCCTACAATTTGTGTTGGGCCGGAAGGCTATGATAGTTGGTTTTAGAGTGAGAGATATAGAGAAGTCAAAGAGCATGTATCTTCATAAAAAATTGAAAATAAACGACAGACACATTTTTGTCAAAACTTTTAAAAAATTGTTTTGACCAGGTTGACAACGTTGTGAAGCGAAGTGAGATTTCCACAAATGGAAGTCGTTGGATCATTGATGTACACTACGTTTCCTAGCTAAAGACAAAAGATAGCCATACTGGTCACAAAACCACCGATCGACTTTGTCATCGTTTCTAGAAGAGCTTCGATCAAAATAAGTCACTAAATGTTCTAAGAATATCTAGGACTGTTTTGATGAAGAAAATACACACAATATTTTCCACACACCATGGAATCTGTGCCTTGTAATTTCACATTATTGAATCGTATCGTCTAGGCATTTCTTCTCATAAAGTCAATGATATCGTCTTCCAAAGGCGGTAATCAATACGAATCAATGTACTCCACACAACCATCACAAGGAAAATAAACGGCTATCCAGTGGGTTCCTGGGAGATGACTGTCGTCCATGTTGATGACATAATCTTGATGGTCTTGAGGTTTGCGATGAGGCAGTTCATCTTTAGCACACATGATATGATTCCAAGAAGCAGTGCACGAATTGTTGTTCAAAAGATAATAAACTTCCCAGGTATCAATTTGTTGTTTTTTGTTTGTTTATTTCTTGGTGTGTTTTTTTTTCTCCACAGATAATGATAAGTCATCAATTCAATCCTGAACGTTTGCTTAAAAATCTCTGACAAGTAACCGTTTCTTCGCCTCGTCTCCCAACTCTGAGCCAAGAGAGCATCGATGTGATGGATCTCTAGAAAAATCAATGGAGGAGAGAAAGGATCACGCAAGTCCTTATACTACTGATGCAACACTGCTTTTTCCGAGATGAGACCCCGGGTATCCTCCAGATACTCGCCCAATTTTTCTTCGTCACTCATTATCATAAATTTATCGTGTTGAAGATGACTGGGATTATCGTTTTTACATCCATAGCAATCTTTCTTGATCAATTCCGTAATTTGTTATGCAAAACAGGAGACTATATATTGTTCTTGTTCTGGCCCTCTGGACCTCATCATTATGCTCTCTTTGTCTTTGTCTTGAGGTTCTGTTTCCACCATATCCTCCCATTCCATTTCCAAAGAGTCTTCACCATTCAAGGATGAATAAGAGTCTTCCATAGCTTCTAATAATCTAGAACGACTTCTCTCAAATTGTTGGCTTCTATCGTATTATCAAATTCAGCATACAGGATGACATTCACGGTGGCCTTCAGCGGTCCTTTAAATTTATGTTCCACGCAAATTTGGCCGGATGTTATAGGGTGGATAAACCCTTGTTGCTGCCTTGGTCTGAAGTGAAATAAAAAAACCACAACGCGTATCTTCCTGCATAATTTTGGTAGGTAATGATGTGACTGGTGTTGGTCCCTATCTGTCCGGTGGCTTCATACAGGGACAAGTAAGATCGCAACTAAAATTTCAGCACAAAAATAGGTTCGAAGGTTCTGGTGCACATGATCTTGCCATCTCGACTGACTTCGATTTTGGACACTTCGAAATTACTGAAACTCGAAAGAAGTTTCCTCGTACCTCCGTTGAAGAATGAATTATCGAAAATACCAATGATTAAAGGCTTGGGTAACTGTCCTTGGAACAGATGATCTTCGATCATGGATGGATTACTGGTTTTTGGGAATGGTGAAGGTTTTACTTTACCGTGACCTGTCGGATATTTGGCAGTCCTTATGCGCCAACTGTGACTGATGTCGTTTCCTACTTTAGGTACGTAAAATCTGGCTTCTTGGATGATGGTTTTGCAATCAGAAGCAGCATCATCAGCCATGAAGTGGAAAGCGGTACTGCTGAGATTTAGTCTCAGATGGACATCCGCACCGTTCAGCAAATACCTCTCTTGCAACTACATGTCCAAATGCGAACGATCCATCAGTTATAAACTACAGATTCAAGCAATTTTCTCTTTACGGTCTTTAAACCCCGTATTTTGGTCATCTTGGCTTTCGAACTTGCCCCGCGTGACATGTTTCCATACCACGCAGGTATCCAGATGAGTGTTCTTGGCCTCTGTTCCGTACGTCAAGAGACTTTCCAGGTACGTTCGATAAGGGTAAGTATCCATGCTACTGTTGATCAGTTTGCTATTCAAGTACACATCCACTGAGCGGAACAAGTAATGCATGAAACTGTTGACGGGAGCTAGTAAATCATCCCAATCTAGATTGCCTTTGTCATGGTCTGAAACTTTCAAATTAAGTACAAGTAACTGCTCTTCAGAGCGATGTAATCTTCGGGTTGTCGTTTGATTTTAAATTCGATGGGGGCTGACCCTGGGTCCTTGAGAGAGGAGATGGGATAAAATTCGACCCATTGGGATTCTTACATCGTCATCATGGTGGGTGGCATGACAAACAGATCCAGTTCCGACTTGGAACATGCGTAAGATTCTCGGTGCATCATTTTTTTCTTTCTTGTTCTCTCTGTGATTTCTTTTTAATAATCAGAAACATCTAAGTCTAGGACGGTTCTTCTTTTCTTAGTCTTTCTAGCTCTGAGTGTGTGAAGTCCTCTGGAAGGGTGTCTCCGTCGTCTCTTTCTGTCTTGTCCTTGCTGTGGCGTGATGGAAGCAGGAATGAATGACTCGATAACATCCAGGGCATTTATAGGAGTTTCTCGCCGACCCAAAATGTCTTTGTCCGTTTTCAGGAAGACATTTTTGTCTGCTTTCAATAAAGCTTCTTTTGGGGTTTTGTTTGTGGATGATAACATTTTGGAGAAATTCTTACCCGTGCGTCAACGCGACATCTTTCAAACCGTGTAATCCTCGTGTCACCATCGGTTTCAAAACGGTGGCTACCGAACGAAAGGCTGATTTTAACATCTCTTTTAAACCATGTCGAGCGACTCTTCGGTACACATGATACATGACTTACGAGTCGTTAGGGAATCGTTTTCGAAAATGGAGTTTCACCGTGACTTTCCCTTTGGAGAATGGAATATTTCGTCCCAGATCTCCTTTTATAGCAATGTTGACAGTGTTCTAACTCGACTTACTGACGGTCACATAATGAGGACGTACACATTTGCGGTGAACGTGATAGTTGTTTCCCTTGGCATAATCCACTTTGAAAGGAATGACACGTAATAACGGTACGGAGGTGTGTCCCACTACCTTGTACTCTACAACATCGGATTAACAAACATCAAATTGAGTCCTTCGTTCAGTTCAACAGGGGATCCAAGAGCACTGTAAAAATCCATATTGCTGTTGATCTTCGTTATCAGATTATATGCTACCATCTGTGGATGTCCACCCAAACTTTCAAACCAACTGCTATTAAAGCTGATGGACAACGTTTCGGTATCACGAAATCTCATCATTAGGCGACGAGCCACATTATGGTATTCAAATTTAACACTTTGTTATGTTTGCAAAACGTTGCCTCGAACTTGTCAGCAACTGCGTCCACCAAATGTTCACCGCTAAGATAATAAACTGCCGGAATATTCACAGTATAGATGGTTAATAATGGATTACTTTCTGCTATTGTGTCTCCTGAAGACCCGGATTTATTCATCTCTTGTTGCACTTGCTCGTTCAGGATTTCAACGTGGAACGTGTTTTGAGTTTCGTTGATATTTTGGATTTATGTAGGTTAAATCATTTCCACCAAAGCCACTTAGTGGTCCAATTTAATGGCCTGAGGCAATTTGGCCGTGAAAAAGCACAAGGTGTTGTTGGGAAAGACATTCATGAACTGTCATTGGGTAACGTTAAGTAAAACTGGTCATTCATGATTCCAGAGTTCTGCTGTCTGAGGGGTCACTTGAAATGAGGGGAGTATCTGAAAGAGGGTTGTTGTGGTTGTTGTTGAGGTGGTGACTGCTGGAAGGGTGACTGACGTTGGACGCAAGACTCTTGTTGATACCGTTAGAGGAGTATTTCAGGGAAGGATAGGGAAGAAGGTAACCGATGCAACTGTTCAGTAAATTGGTTCACAATTGTTTGTTACCTTGTTGTAAACTCAAATGGGCAATGGCAACACCAGTGACACAATACACCACAATGATTTGTCAGAAAAAGACGATTTGCGTTTTAGACACGCGTAATCCACACCACACCCACAAGGGTTATTTTTGCAGATCTTGCAGAGAAGAACTGGGTGAAGGAGTGGTCACTGTGGTAGCTGAGGCTGTGTTGAAGTGCGTGATGGGCACCTCTTTTTATAGTCGATGACTTGCGAAGCGTCGATCCAAGAATCAAAAACGGGAGGATATCCTTTCCATCGCACTTTGACTTCTTTGGCACGGCGTATTCACACTTTACGGGTTCTTCGTTTGAGAATGCTTTCGATGTAGTACACTTCTTCCTTTTTGGTCATGCGTTGTAACTCCGGATTGTCAAATGTTCCTTTTAACACTTCCCAGTTTATATCTTCCAATTTATAGATGGCAGGCTGACGGCCACCCGGTCACACTAAACAATTCAGTGGTCCAGTTGGGTAAGTAACCTTTGTCGAAAGTGCGTTTGGTTTTGCCAATGCGCACCTAATCTCCCATTGCTAACATTTCACCTTTCTTGGAGACTGTCACCGTCGGGGACGTACCAAACAGGCGCTCAAAATCTGTCACTTTGTTGTTGGGGCCGGGGGGGGGGGGGAAGGGCGCACATCTGATGCTTTGATGGTAAGATTGGTTGTACGCTTATACCAAGTACTGTAGGACGTCGATGTACTTGGGAGTGTGTTGATGCGTAAAATAGTTCCACATGCGTTCTTTCAAGGTGCGTTGAGAACGTTCCAGGATGCTCGCTTTGGTTTCGGCTTTGTCGATGGTGAAACGATGAATGTCACGTTTCTTCAATTCGTTTTGCAAAGCGCTTGGTTGAGAAATTCGGTGCCTTTGTCGGTTTGCCATGGAAGAGGGTTACGACCACTTTGTTTCAACACCAGTTTGCGCGCTCGCACTAACTCAACTCTCGTTTGGAAGTCAATGGCACGACCCAGGCAAATCTGGAAAAGACGTCGCTGACACAAAACAAATATTTGCAGCCACGATTGTAGATGGTCAAATAAGAGACATCGGATACATCTGCTTGCCATTGATGATCGAAGCCATCCACTCGGGTGCGACTTCTGGAAAATTTTCGTCGAATTGATTTGTGTAAGTTGTATGTGGTTTGTTCCTCTAACCATCGTTGCACTTGGGGCAAACATACACTTTTCAGTCGGGTTTTGGTAGCACGATACAATTTCTGCATTCCTCCGTAACCTGCAGAATGGGCTGGATCGTAGTAAATGCTGGCTAACACCTTCTCCATTTTTTGATAAGTATCCCACTCTTCCCTGATACTACTTTGGATGGGGCGAGGGGGTAGTTTAGAAACGGCTTTACGTGTCCGACGTGCCACAGGAGTAGAAGTCGAGTGTAGTGGTGGTAGTGGTAGCGTTAACGGGATGGCTTTGGTTTCCCTTCTTTCTTTTTCTTTTATGTCGAAGGAGGAGTAGACATCTGTTTAACCCAAGCTTTACGTTGTTCTCTTTCAGGGGTGGGTAAAGTGTTCGACAAGGACGCTAAAATTTTACTGGGGTGGGAGCTGCTGACGATGTTAAAAGACTTCTCGTGCCTCTTCTACTCTTGCATCCGTGGGGCTGTGTCTGTCTTGATCGCTGGGGCGGTGGTGATGCTGGTCATGATAACTTTTGATCAGGGTCTTAAAATCTTTCAGAGTTGGCAGAGCTGTCTCGTATAAAGCTTTCTGGTGAAAGAGTTTCAGTCGTTGCAAAAATTGAAAATGTCTTTTCGATTTTTCCGTTTCCGACAAATCGCTGGGATCCATGAACTATTGCAATTCGTAAAGCAAATGGGTCATCTCGGTCAAATGAGGATTGCGGGGTAAATGCGGGGTCCGTTGTTTTTGCCAACGATGTTATTCCATCCATCGTTTGTAAGACACACAATCCAGTTTTCGTCCTTCTATTCGATCCGAACGGTCTCATCTGAGATCGTTTGACTCCAGAGATCCCTTTTATCTTCTGGATCCTTGTTATCTAGGGCCCATGGGTAAAAACCATCCCAGGAGTCCTCCCAGCATGGCTCTAGCTATTCCTTTGACAAGAGGTCATATACAACATCCTATGCGTTACACCATCATCTTTTTCTTTTGATGGATGGGTATTTTCTTTTGGACCATTTGGCGAAGAACGTGTCGATGTTTGGCTAAGCATTATTTCTGGTGTTTAGACAAGGTTATCGTTTCTATCAAGACATTCGGACAACATTCGCTCATGGTATCGATAACATGTTTGGAGGCGGTTTCAATGAGTTGTTTTCGCATAGGAGAAGGAGCTTTGGGCAGGATGTTTGGCTAATGGAGGAGTCAGTCCTTTTCTTTTAATTTTTAGCGAAAAAGTGGTGTGCACTTCTTCTATGGCATATCTTTTTGGATAAGGAGCAATAAATACACTGAAGTCCATGGCATGACATGCGTTTTTTAATCTTATTTGTCTGATAAGATTTGAAGGATAAAATCCTCTCTTTTGATTGCTCCTCTTTTTTTTTTGGACGACTGTCTCTTTCTTTAGGGGGTGACGTCGATGCTTGGCTCAGTGTTTTTTTTTCGGATTACTAGACTGACCTTTTCGTTTTCCTTTTCTATTTTGAACGACGATGGTGACGGTGTGCACTTCTTTGAGGAGATATCTTTGAGCGTTCAAGAGCATAAAAAAACACTGATCCCCATCCTTTACTGGATGTCTTTTTTATATTGGAATGTGTCGCCACTGATTGTTATTACGTTGTATCAACTTGATGACAGGCATCACGCATCGCAACGGATTACATCGTGACAGTTCTTGCTTGCATAAATCCAGTAAACTAAGAAACATACCCGATCCCTATTAGACTTTGATTTTGGGGCTTAGGTACTTTGTAAGCAGCTGCCACTACAGTTAAAGAGGCAGAGGGTGTCACCGCTGGAGGAGAAGTTATTGGAGGCGTGGGTTTCCATCCTTTCATCAAATGAGTAAGAACGGATGTCAAATTGGGTTTGGCAGGCATCACCAGCAACGGAGAAGTGGAAGAACCTGAGGCTACTGGAGACTCGGTCATCGTCGCTGAAGGTCGTGGTTTGCGAATGTAAGGTTGAATCCTGCCAAAGTAATTCCCTGGCGAGTAGAAGCTGTTTTCTGGGGGCTTTTCTTTTTCTGGGGATTTTTCTTTTTCTGTGGATGTGACCTGGTCTTGATACCACTGCTCTTTTCTCCTGAGTACGTTTGGCTTTTTTGGGAGTGGCGTTTTCCTTGGGGTGGACTTTGGGAACCAATTTTAAGAGGGAATGAATGATGACAACTCCTAGGGAACCGCTACGTCCAGGTGTCAAAATAATTTGCTTTTTGGTTTAAGTGTCAATGCGAGGATCGGCCAGTTGCGTCAAGACTACTTTGTTTCTGTCATAAAAGCTTTTGGTTTGATGTGGAATGTGAATGATGCCTTGCAATAATTGACGTGCTGTCACCGTAATCCATCAGAAGACTTCTTTGAGACTGGCTTCCAAGACACGAGCACGTATTTGTGTATTTGTGTCGCGACTGATGCCGTACAAGGCACGAATTAATTTGACGGGAAGATGAGACTGAAGGGACGTAATGTTGACAGACCCAAAGTGACCGAGGTTTTTTTATAGACTTTTTCGTTAAGACGACGACTGCTAAGTGTACATGATAGGCCCTCTGTCTTAGCACCAGTGGTGAAACAGATGGGTCCCAAGGTTTTTAATCCACGAGTAAATAGGCGTGTAGGGGTTTGAGTGGCATCGTCGTGCGCATAAGTCAACCAAGGCGTTCCTAACAGTTTGTCTAAGACTTGTACTTCGATTTATCTCTAGGGCCTTTAAACAAGACCACGTAATGAGCATTGAGACCGACGTTGCGATGGCCTTTACTTTGTGGAAACAAATGTTGGGTAATGTAAATGACACTGGCATTACGATGATGCCATTTGCGCGTAAACCACAGTTTAATTTCTTCTTCGTCTTCTCTGACTGCGGTCAGACACGATCCCGTCGTCTTTGCAAGGAATGCATTCCACATACACGATCAAATCGCCTTGACTTACTTCCAAGAGGCTGTGCTCCGATTGCCACTCTTTGTAGCACCACACAATCGATTGAGGTGGACGATCGATCAAATGATGTCTATATCAGAGAAAACGTTTGACAAATTTGGTTTTGCCTTAACCACAGGATCCGGCAATTAACATGTTAAAGGGATGGAGAAGATACAAGGCCTCCCAAAGCTGATGACATTGAAAGTGGAGGAAGAGGGAGTAGAGACAGTGGAGATAGCCATAGTGCAAGAAATGTCAATTTTGACACGAAAACAGACAAGACAAGAGTTTTTAGACTTTTTTATGGACACGTTTATTGCAAGTTAAAATGGAACGCCACGAAAGACAAAAATACATAAAAGCCAAATGGTTAAGTACAGCGATAAAATACACATCAAAACAATCAATGTGGAATATAAACATGTCACTGTACAACATGTTTTGGTGTCCTAGAGACAGTGGGTAATCTTCTTACAGTCTCTACATTGGGTACAGTCACACACCTGTCCTCCCGGAATGGCCTTTCGGGAATGTCCATGACAATCCTGTCCTGAATGGAGTGGTTTCCTCGGTGACTGGTTCTTCTTCTGGCACTGTCACTAACACAGGTTTAAAAGTTACTTTTCACTGGACGCTTAAATTTAAGATCTCAACTCTTGGGCATAATTGGCCACATCTTTGCTCCACGCCTCGAAACCCAAACTTTTCCAGTCACGTACATCTGTCTAGTGAGGGTGTTAAGTCACAAACTACATACACATCGTTGTACACATATTCAGTACCTAAACGTTGACGAATCTTTTTTTCCCGTAGTGGTTGAGAAGAATCCAGATGAAAACGCAAGGCTTTTAACATAATGAGTCTCTAATGTACATATTTAAGGTACCACTTTCTGTTCTGTTTGGTGGTACCTCAGTATACAGATCATACAGAGCCCAAAAGGAATCGGCTGGTAAACGAAATCCCAGAAAGAAAGTCACTAAGACGCACACCACACTTCGACCCCAATTCATGGGACGCAGTTCTCGTAAGTGTTGGTAATCTGCCACAGTTTGAATACTCTCATTGATTTCCTTCCGCTGAATCTCTTGTATTACAACTGAGAAAGGTCGTGGCATGGTAGTCCGTTTTTATAACCTCTTTTCTAGGAAGAAATAAGTGTACTTTCTGCACAAAGATGGTCGTACTCCAGTAGCGAATCTAAATAGTTCAGTCACTAACATGAATATCGCATGCTGTTTAGAAGATTCCTCTTGAACTAAGTTTACATTGTGTAAAAGATTTTGGTAGCCCTCTAACTCTTCCTCTGGAGGTCGTTGTTTATGTCTACCTTGTATTAACGAAATCACTAACAACAATCCAATCCTTCTTGTTCGTGAGTAGTTGATCAATTTCTGACCACTGGAACGTTTTCATCTGAATCAGGCATTCAAATACCTGTGGTTTAATCATCGGTGACGTAACGGATGCAATTGTTCTTTGAGTTGAACTCCACGGGCAAACCGCGAATGTTCTCTTGTAATGTATTCATTCAGTGTCATCAAAGAATCAGGAATCGGTGGGTCGTGGCCAATAGCCTCGTTTATATTTGTGACTGAAGTAGTGTCATCACATAATCGTTTACTCTAGAAAATAGAACAGTTTAAAATGGAAAAATGATTTTGGGTCTGCGTTTCAGTTGTATTTTGACCACCTCTCTGTAAATGCATTCGCTCAGTTCCAGAGGTTGATTCTGAACGTCCTCTTCTAAATTATACATTCTCAGCAATGTATTTCTTTTGACTGAGTTAATAGGTGTTCTTTTTATACAGAATTGATCGTACTCAAGTAGCGAATCGAAATGTTTTAGTCATTTGGTACTCTCCCAAAAGGAAGAACCCAGACACGTCCGGAAAGAGAAAGAAGGAAGAAAAGAAGACGAGGGGAAGGTGAGGAAGAAAAGGAGAAAAAACATGTGAAAGTGAAGAAATTCGAAAAACAGAGAGAGTGAAAAAGACACAGAAGAACTCTATAAATTTTTTAAAGTATTGTGTTTTGTATTGTAAAATTTGTACCAGAATAGATAAGAAATATAAATGTAAGTGACTCTTATTTTAAAATAAGGACCTATACTCATGCACTCACACACGTACATCATGGGGCAAATAAGGGGATTTTGAGTTTTAATTGATTTTGGCAAAATGAATACTATCTCTTTTCGAGAGAAGTGGGTGGCCCTGAAAAGGACCGTTGGGTGTTTGTTTCATAAAAGCAAACACAGCTTTACTGACTTAAGCCTTTGCCACGGCCAAGGCTTGCTTCTGGACCTGCTCATGTTGATGATTTGGTAGAAATCACATGGGCTGGTATATCAGGCGCAGTAAAAGGGTTGAACTGTTTGGCTCGGGTAGTTTTTTTCTCTTAGGCCGTATTAAAGTAGTCTGATACATTTGCTTCAGACTCCTTAACAATGACTAAGAGTACCGTCACTGTTTGAATTTCACTGTCCTCCTTCTCTCCTAGACTTTGTTTATTCTCTGCTGCTTTTTCCTCCTGTAATTCCCTTCTTCTTGCCTCTCCTTATTGTTGTTGCTGTTGAAGGAGAAAAACTTGTTCTCTTTCTTTGTGCTGCTGTAAAAATATCTCCACTACAGTTAGCGTGTGGTAAGGAAGGAGAAGGTGGAAGAGGTCCTGATACTGGAACAAATTCTTGCGTAGAAGAGAGAAAATTCACTAAATCCCGAGTAAAATCGGCCTCTTCTGGAGCGTTGACTTTGGTAGCCACTGCTATACCATCCTTCTCGTCTCCACGGCCGGTGCACCCCAATTCATAGTCTTCTTAGTTTCCGTCATGTTTGAAAACTCTGTTGTATTGATTCACTGCGCACAGACGCTAGCGCATATATGTAGGGAATATGATTTTTTTGTTGTTATTGTAGGGTTTAAGGCCATTTTTCAGCACAAGATAGGCTATACATGGCGGCCAGGATTAATGGTGGAGGAAGAACCCGGGAAAACCCCGGAAAGAGCCACCGACCCACGAGAAGCTATCGGCAAGCTTTCTCACATATCCACATTGGCCGAGCCCGAGACTCGAACCTATGGAGACAGAGGTGTAGGGAATATGATGTCACAAGCGGCTCTTTTTGGATTGGAAGACAAGCTCTGCACTGTGACTGAAGTTTGTAACGTGTAATGGGATTAGTGAAAAACTCATTCCGCTCTTCCACTATAAATAACCGCGGTTCACTCCATTCCCTTCTCCTGTTCTCGTCACAAGATGTGGACTAACGTTGAAACATCTACCCTCGCATCGTCGGTGCTGTTCCGTACGGACTTACCCATGTATGTCAGATCATCGTGGATAATCATCCGAATCACCGATACGAGCGTTTGGAAAAGAAGGATCTATGTGGAGAGACGAAGCTGTCTAAAGAGAGTCATCATATACAGTCCAGAAGTCAGACGAAGTTCGAGGAAGAGAAGAAGACTTATGTGTTGCCCTCTATGTTAACAGAATGGTGTTAACAAAAAAAAATAAATAACCTATTAATAAAATAACAACAAAAATCGTCCTTTTCAGGGCGACTCCATTTCCTCGAAAAAATTTGCTCCCTTGCCAAATTGTTTTTTAGTCGATTTTACAAATTAAGGTTAGCCTAAAATTTTGTTTAGTCGATTTTATAGTTTAGGTGTGATAAATTAATGTTCCTCAATCTATGTATGTATGTTGTATGTGTTATATATGTCTATGTCTCTACTGTATTTGTCTCTAACTAGAGTAGCGCGTATTCAAGTCAGCCCCTTGCCACATTGTTGCCAATGTCCAGTACCGTGACGTCACTCCTGTTCCATTTTACTTTGTCGATAGACAGTCCCAATAATTTTGTGTTGCTCTATAGTCCCATCCATGTTAAAAATTCACCATGTTCAATTCCCCTTGTCGCCAGGGTACAGTTCGATGTTAAAATTTTTTTGTCGCCAGGGCACAACTCACCTGGTTTAACACTGAAGTCCCTACTGTGGTTGTTGGTCAACCTGGGTCTCACGCGCTGTTACAAAGGACTAGACGCGACAAGCATAACTCGTATGCACTCCATCAATGAAACCACTTGACAATTTACCTGCCAAGAATCATCAAGAGGATAGTAAGGTTGGAAAATTGTCACTAAGATTTGTTTAAATAATAAGAAGAAAAGTTTTTGGGTTCAATCGTGGAAATGATGCAAAAGCTGTCCATATGTAATTAGGTCCTTGTTATAGAATATTTAAAATAAGTGTATATTGTATCATATACATTATTACGAGTATTACAACCCGTTATCTCTTGATGCAAGTGTTCAAATGATTCGTGGTTATTTCTGTTGTTGTTTTTGTTTGCTTTTTCTTTGTTTTTGTTTTACTTTTGTATATGCACACCATTTTATGATTTTTTCTACGTTTTCCCGGTAATTCACACCCAAGATCGTTATACAAAACAATCATAGGTGTGCCGTGCCGAAGTTCATTAATAATCTGCTTCAGCTTGAACACTTTTTAAGAAATCAGTTTTAGCCGTTGTATTTTTTATATTAGGCCAAGTCGTCGTATTCAAGAATAGATGGTGTATATGCAGCTTAAGTCCTACTGATAAAATCCCAGTCTAAATGATGCAAAGTAATCTGAGAGCATATAACATTTTCTTTGTCATTAAAATAACGTGATTATCTGATACCCCCTTGATCATTATAAGTTTACCTTCTTTCGGTTTTCATCTAATTGGCCTAATGTAGGCATATACATATGCTACTTTCTTGCGAACATTATCAATTTTAATTTAGACGAAACGAAGTTAAACTATTTTTGGGGCCCAAGATGGATTAATGCAAGATCATCATTATGGTGTTGTGACGCGGTGACTAGATCATCGTTAGGCTGTTGTGACGCAGTGTCGCGATTATCATTAGGTGCAGTGACGTGGTAATGGAGCATCATTAGGCTGCTGTGACATGGTAATTCGATTATTATAATGCTGTGATGATAAAACAAGATCATGTTTAGGCTGTTGTAAGGCGGCAACAAGATCATCATGTTGGCTAATTTTGACGTGGCAACAAGAGCATCATGTGTTACGAGTCTATGCTCTTAAAATACGTAACAGAAAAGAGCGAAGACAACAAGCTTTGTAAGATTTAATAAATAATTTATTTCTCTAGAATACAAAGTGAAAAATGAGAAAAAAGAAATTACAGTATTGCGAATTAAATCCAAAAGTAATCCTAGAATTAAAGACACAAGTCCTAGTAATGTAAAGTCCTGAATAAAATTCAGTTCAAGTCCCAAAGAGATCCAAAACTGAAGGCGATGACGTGTCTGTTATAGCCTACGTCACGTCTCTTGTTGAATCAGGAAAATATTATTCCAGGTTTGAATTCAGTATAACTTCCACTGAATGTCTTTATCCAATAATTTTATCAGAGTACTTTTGTATTTCCAGAGAAAATCATCACTTAATTCAATAATCTGAAGAAAATAAAATTCAGCCCAAACTGGTCACAACATAATGCTAATTGAAGGTGTTAGATGTTAAAGCACAACTGGTAAAACCCTCACAGTCACAAGACTATATAGTTCTTTGCTTGACCTCAGGTCACAATTAGTATTTTCTAAAAACAACCATTGCCTAATAGAAAATAACATTCTATAATGATCTAATGAGCCTTGTTTATTTGCAACACAATAACCTATAAAATTCACTTTGGAATCTCCAAAACCCTGACTCTGATCAACATATTTACTCCTTGTTTACCAGAATAAAACTCCTGATAAATAGCTATTACACATAGACAAAAATGAAGCTATTATTAGTTGTTTACATAAATGAAATAAAAAGTCAATCAGGTCAAGTAGAAATAAATTGAAATTTGACAAGGTCAAGTCCAGCCAGCAATGCTACATTACAATAGCATTTAATGAAATACAAGCATTAAACTAACAAACGAACAATTAAATTAAATATTCATAACATATGATTATACTGTTTCACGGTTGATCATCAGTAGGCTATTGTCACGTGGTTATAATATAATTATCATGTTGTGAGGCGGTAACAGGATCATCATTAGGCTATTGTTACGTGGTTATAATATCATCAGCCTGTTGTGAGGCGGTAACAGGATCATCATTAGGCTATTGTTACGTGGTTATAATATAATTAGCACGTTGTGAGGCGGTAGCAAGACCATCATTATGCTATTGTCACGTGATTATAATATAATTAGCATGTTGTGAAGCGGTAGCAAGACCATCATTATGCTATTGTCACGTGGTTATAATATAATTAGCCTGTTGTGTGGCGGTAACAAGATCATCATTATGCTATTGTCACGTGGTCATAATATAATTATCTTGTTGTGAGGCGGTAACAGAATCATCATTAGGCTATTGTTACGTGGTTGTAATATCATCAGCCTGTTGTGAGGCGGTAACAGAATCATCATTAGGCTATTGTTACGTGGTTATAATATAATTAGCATGTTGTGAGGCGGTAGCAAGACCATCATTAGGCTATTGTCACCTGGTTATAATATAATTAGCATGTTGTGAAGCGGTAACACGATCATCATTATGCTATTGTCACGTGGTTATACTATAATTAGCCTGTTGTGTGGCGGTAACAAGATCATCATTATGCTATTGTCACGTGGTCATAATATAATTAGCATGTTGTGAGGCGGTAACACGATCATCATTATGCTATTGTCACGTGGTTATAATATAATTAGCCTGTTGTGTGGCGGTAACAAGATCATCATTATGCTATTGTCACGTGGTCATAATATAATTAGCATGTTGTGAGGCGGTAACACGATCATCATTAGCCTATTGTCACGTGGTTATAATATCATTAGGCTGTTGTGAGGCGGTAACAAGATTGTCAACAGCAAAATAAAATGTCATGACATGTCGTCTAACACTTTGATATTCCGATCGACAAGGCTGGTTATGTCATTTATGCATATACTTTTTTCCATGATGAATTGTAGCCATTATACACTACACTTTGCCTCGTACCCTAACATAGACTTTTCAGAAAACGTAAATAATCTATTTCCAGTCAAAATTTGCTCCAATCTGTAAACATTCTTTAAAACGTCACGGTATTTAGAGCAGAGAGAGTTCTTTTAGAGTTACCTTTTAAAAGGCTTAAGGATCCCGTGCTTTCCTTTGCATTGGCCATCACGTTAGTTCATGTGATGTTGTTTTACTTCTATATTGCATGTCATCCTTTAATACTAGTTTTAATCGAATCAAATTGAAACTTAGTAGAAAGCTTTGGGTCTATTTAGGTACACATTGTGAATATGTGAAGATTTCTCTCTCCCCCTCCTTCTCTCGTCAAAATGATTATAAACACTCTGTAATGTCTACTGTTTTCCTGCATTAAGTTTTACCTGCTAAATGACATAAATTCACATTGTATTTTTAAGATATTTGTGTCACTTTCTGAAGATGCCAGAAAGAACAAAACGATGAGTTGCAAATCTTGTTACTAATCACAGCTGAAATAAGGATTACGTCAATGTTCCTAAAAGCATAAGTTTCTAAAACAAAAACCAAAGATATTTATCTATTTATGGAACAATGAAATATCAAGCGGTACCTAGTATGTAATTCTATATTTTGACCTGGTAACTTATCATTAGCAAATAATATCTATATACCTGCTTAAAATATAAATATTCATATTGTGTGTGTCCAGGTGCAAGCAACAGGTGTATAGCAGGTGTGTTGTGTTTTATACGGTTTATGTGTTTCTTCATTTATTCTCTTATCAACGTCTTTACTATCTGTTAAATCAGGCACCGTGTCATTTGTAGCACTATAGGGGCGCCCTCTGAATTATTTTTGCGGGGTAGAGGCGAGGGACATAAATGTAGTGTTCAGCCAGTACGTTTTACGGATATAGGCCAAACTATGTTTAGAGGTGAAATGGAGGGTGGGGGTTGGAGGGGGGTCGCACTATGAGCATGCGTGTTAAATACTTCTGGATCATTTGACCTATTCAAAGTGAATAATGTATAATATATGCGTGCTGCGATACACGCAACGTATTCTTCAATATTATGATAAATGAAGCACTGCGTGACGGTTTTTATGTGAGTGATGGATACGTTTTCAAAAGGAAATCACGTGAAACGTATTATTAATTTATCAGTCTAAGTCATCATTTGTTGGCGCACAATTCGAGTTCGTCAGAAAGCCATTCCATTTAGATCCTGAAACGATAAAGCAAAATAGATTTATATTAATTTCCTGTTCAGTCTATAATTTTCTGGATAACTTGAACTTCATTTAACCTTGAATGTCACTATAGAGAGACTTCGAATAGCACTATAGAGACGACTTTGAATGTCACTATAGAGACGACTTTGAATGACACTATAACGACGACTTTGAATGTCACCATAGAGACGACTTTGAATGTCACTATAGAGACGACTTTGAATGTCACTATAGAGACGGCCTTGAATGTCAATATAGAGACGAGCCTGAGAGTCAATAAAGAGACGAGCTTATTGTATTATTCTGGTGAAGAGGAGCGCTATGCAAACAAGTTTCTCAATAGTGCTATAATACGCATCCAGTGTATATAAGATGGTCAGGGTGAATTGGCGTGTGACTATGAGTATCAATGCTAATGAACCTGAACATCAAATTAATACAATGAAGCCATCGTACGTGTCGCAAACACTGGTAAATGTCATGAGATGACACATCAGATCGTTTATGAGATTTAGTTTAGGACCTGTGCACAAATCATTTGACAATGTTATCAGTCTAAATAACCGTAAAATGTATTTTATTATTATTATTATTATTATTATTATTATTATTATTCCACAACAAGATTCTCATGGCACATTTCCCCAATTTCCTTGACCAGGATATACTTTTGATTAAATAAAGTTTCTAGTCGTATATGTCACTGTTGATCTCTACGCCTGGTTTTCATCATTCGTTTTTGGCCTGGAATTAAGTGAAAGTTCTCTAATTAACCACGCAGACAACACGTATCGATGAAGATCACCTCACCTGAGATTATTCAATTCAAAACAGCAAAAAGATCTTTCTTTTCTGAAGACAAACAAAAGCATTTTTGAATTTTCACATTAACGTTTTCATCGTTTTATGCATCAGTTAACTTTTGTTTTTGGTCAGTTAACTCTTGTTTTTGGTTAACTGTGTTCAGTTCCCTTACCATTCAACAAATGCCAAGAGAAAGTTTGACTCCTACATATTTGAACGACGGGAAAATATACAAAGTAAGAAAGAAAGAAATAAAGAAAGACTCAAAACACCTATTAACACGGGTAAACTACATATGATGCCATCAGAACAACAAAGTTGTATAACAAAAATCAATGAAAGGATTCTCGTGCATACCTCGCAGAGAGACCCCCTCCCCCAATCCTATCACACACACACACACACATATAAATATAAATATATATATATATATATATATATATATATATATATATATATATATATATATATATATAGTAGAGTAGCGTAATAACTAGGGGTGGGTGGACGGATAGTTCAGTCGCCGTGGGTGCCAGAGGTCGTGGGGCCCCAAAACTCCTTTAGGCTTTCATCGTCATTTACACACACAGTACATACATACATACATACATACATACATACATACATACATACATACATACATACATACATATATGCATACATACATACACACATGCATATGAATATATATGAGAAGGAATCAAATACTTTTCTTTTTATAAATTTCTGTTGACCAGCAGTTAAATTTATTTTAGTCAGTTTATATCATCCAGCTGAATAACAATATATATGCCTTTATGAAGTGCCGGTCGTCATGGCAATGCATGGTTACACACAAATAACCAAATACACAAATACCAAAACAGATCGTAAAAAACCCCCAAGTAACAATAATTACAATACGTACGCTTTAATTCTCATTACTTGCTAGGATGTTGCCCTATTTGACGAAGTGAAAAGCACTTTTTATTATCATCACTTGACCCATTTCTAGGATGTTGCCTTCAATCCAAGTTCAATAGTAAAAGGGTCAGTGACTCTGCATACATTCTGGGATATTATCATAGTTTAGGATCTCATAAACTGTCCGTCATCAAGTTCAAAATTTTGCAACTGTTGTATTGACTATTCCAAAGGAATTAGTCTTTAAATGTTTGATCTTGAGAACATTTTAGAAGTTGCTAGCTATTTGTAAGCTTGTTTAAAATTTCCATTTTAGATTTCTTTGTACTCAGTTAGTTTATAGACCTGTTACATATATCGCATTCTTCTTCATAGGTAATATTCCATCTGTTTCTATCTTTTTTCATTATTTTTTAGGTTTTTGTTCCCACGCATTTATAAGTTAACTGAACGCGAGAGGCCAGTTACATTGTTTTGAAATCTATATTAACTTTTAATCCTAATTTGTAGTGTCTAGTCATGGCAAGAATAGGAAGCATTCCTTAAAATCTTTGGATTGCCGTCTTTTCAGGAGCGTGACATTTACTAACATCGGCATACAGGACAATTCACATTCACACTACTTCAAATTCATGCTTTAGAGGATCATACATTTTGATTGGATACAGTCTGAAAAAAATGATATAGTGTTGGCATGAACGTAACAGTATGATTAGTGAAAATGTTATAAATCACCGATCACTCGGAACTTGTCAGTTCTGGCGAGAAAAAGGGCGGATTTTCTCTCATTACAAAGGTCACCAGTTGCACGACGTCCTTTTATTGTCGCAGAGACCTCAGTTGATGAATCAACATGATCAAAAAGTACTATTTTTTCGATCAAGATTACTTTTTTGAAGCTACGTCAGCTGGGTATCAATGTATATTTACCCACGAATATAAAACATTGGTAATGATTATTTTTGTTTGTTTTTGTTCTCTTATCCTTTTTTTAGACATAAAGCTTGTATTGTCAGGATGACATCACTAGAAATATGAATTTAGTCAAACCCAGAAAATATGCCTAACATGAGACTATAGAGCTCTTAAATATTACCATGGGGCATTACTGCTTCCGGTTTACTTCTGCATTATACATAATGTAACGAATAGCTTTTACCGGATTTTAAATGTTCATCACGTATTTAATTAATATTTGAAAATGCTTGCTTGAGGCAGTGTCATAGCTCTCAATCAAGAAGTCTTTCATTAAACTTGTGTCATATTACGAATGCCATTATACGGACAATATGTCAGTGTGTGAAAGGTATAAAGCGAGATTCGTAAAACCCTATCCAGTATCACTCTTCGCTTTGACCTCGTACATAAACTTTGCAAACAGAAACCAAATTCGTTGAGCAAAAATAAAAAAAAATGAAAAGTAAAAAAATTAATTTAAAAAGGCAAGCTTTCTAGGACAGCTAATTCTTCGTGTTTACATACATTCAAACAACCTTTGACTTGCTTGTGCACAGAGTGGATTTGTTGTCTGCCTGAGGTCTTTGCCGCGTGTTTCTCCTTTCGGTTATTGCTGTCAATATGGAGATAAAGAACGGATTAAATATACATTAAACAACCCGCGGTAACAATAGGAAGCAAGAAGAGATCGCGCGAACTTTGGTGTCACTGAACATAAAGGTAAACGTCACAGATTTATGTAGCTCAAAAACTAGGCCAACATATTCGGTGGAACAGCAGCCCCACTATACGTATGTAATCAGATCTGAAGATATGACTTTTAGAGCTTCAATTATTAGTGCTTTCAATCAAATAAGTGCGTTTCAAGGGGAGAGCATCACTTAGGCCGAATAAATAGTTTTATTATTGGCTATTTCTCTTCATTTCTAAAGGGGTGTGTGTGTGTGTCTGTGTGTCTGTGTGTGTGTGTCTGTGTGTGTGTCTGTGTGTGTGTGTGTCTGTGTGTGAGTGTGTGTGTGTGAGTGTGTGAGTGTGTGTGTGTCCGTGTGTGCGTGTGTGTGTGTGTCTGTGTGTGTGTGAGTGAGTGATATGAGCATAAATATTAATGAAGCAAATATATTAGATACGTGAATAGTCTCATTACCTATTGCCAGTTCTAGATATTCGGCACGAATTTGCCGTCTTCAAAGTTTTCAGATATTTTAAATCTTGCAACTGCCGCGGCCAGTGAGATCATCGGCCAAATTTGGCAACATATTTACAGATAAGAGACATGGCGACAGCCTTTTGATCAGGTGCAATTTTTCGTAAATAAATCCGTAATGTGTATGCGTTTAAACAACCTGATTATTTCGTTGGCTTGAAGAGAGATTTTAAAACAAGTCAGGTTTAGAATCCTCCATCATTATATTTTCGATTTACAAATTTGAAAAATCGGCAAGACAGAATGAAAAGCGTGGGGAATTTAATAAATCTGCAAGACAGAATGAAATGCGTGGTAATTTAATAAATCTGCAAGACAGAATAAAAAGCATGGTGAATTTAATAAATCTGCAAGACAGAATGAAAAGCGTGGGGAATTTAATAAATCTGCAAGACAGGATGAAATGCGTGGTGAATTTAATAAATCTGCAAGACAGAATGATAAGCGTGATGAATTTAATAAACCTCCAAGACAGAATGAAAAGCGTGGTGAGTTTAATAAATCTGCAAGACAGAATGAAAAGCTTGGGGAATTTAATAAATCTGCAAGACAGAATAAACGTGGTGAATTTAATAAATCTGCAAGACAGAATGAAAAGCGTGGTGAGTTTAATAAATCTGCAAGACAGAATGAAAAGTGTGGGGAATTTAATAAATCTGCAAGACAGAATGATAAGCGTGCTGAATTTAATAAACCTGCAAGACAGAATGAAAAGCGTGGTGAATTTAATAAATCTGCAAGACAGAATAAACGTGGTGAATTTAATAAATCTGCAAGACAGAATGAAAAGCGTGGTGAGTTTAATAAATCTGCAAGACAGAATGATAAGAGTGGTGAATTTAATAAATCTGCAAGATGGAATGAAAAGCCTGGTGACTTTAATCTGTAACATATAATGCAGGACATGGTGAATCTTTTTATAATGGGAGTTTACAGATTACTTTCTAATTTAAAAAATTGAAGTAAACCTACATGTTTTCCTAAGAAAGTTTCATAATTACAGAAAGATTTTTTATTTACCTTAAAATACATTGACGGTCATTCCTCCCAAAAACAATGCAAATAAGATACACAAATGCACTATTTAAAATAGAATTGTTCATTTTGGATTGATTGATTGATTGATTCATTGATTGATTCATTCATTCATTCATTCGTTCATTCATTCATTTGTATTACGTAATAGAGTTGCTTGAAGATAATGTCGATGAAAATCTTTCTTCGAACATCTTCAATTAACAAAATTATTTTCTATTTGACGTTATTAGCAATGACATGGGTGGACACACATAGCTCCGTTTTTCCCAGTAACTGAATACGTGAAGATAATTTATAGCCCGAATACATTACTTTATCAATGTGGGAGGCTACTGGCTTGAACAATACCACCCATGGTCACCGATGATCTGTATCTGAACTCGTACAAGCCGATGTTTCAGTAAACTAACATGGAAGATAAAGAGAACGATTCTCAAAAGATTTTGTCCGTAACATGACTATTTAATTATATTTTGTTTGTATACATTTAAATGTTGTTAATGACAACATTTATAAAAACACAATCCACGTCTCCCTCTATGATTTCTTTTTGGAAATCGTTTAGAAACTGTATTAAATTAAAAATGTTATTTTTGTCACTTTCTTGTGACAGTTATTCGCATGGATTAAGAAGATCTAACATAGCATAACAGATTTCCTCGTATTTAGTTATAGATATAAACATACATTATATCGCTTTAAAACTATTTATAGTTTAAATTCTAGCTTAATGGCTAGAAATGCATTAAACGTAGACGACGAAAAGAGAATGAGAAAGACAAAATGGTGAGGACAGCAATACGTCACCATTATGGAGAAGTGCTACTTCATGTATCTCGCAAAATGACTGAACGGAAATCTCGCAAAATGACTGAACGGATATCTCGCAAAATGACTGAACGGATATCTCGCAAAATGGCTGAACGGATATCAGCTTGAATAGCGATGACACTGAAGCGGTTTGAGAGGCGATATAATCTCAAGGCTTGATTGGCATTAAATAGTAAATGACGCTGATCATGAACATACAAAGGAACACGACAATAAGATTCGTTCACTGTATAGTGAAATAGTTGTCGACTGACTGGAGCGTTGTCGATGTAGCTCTAGAAATATAAAGATCATTTTCAGCATGGCCTGAAGCAAATCAAACACAACGATTTTCTTGATATGATATTCTTTTTTGTTGGAGTGGACAAGATCAGCAATTTTTTCAAATATGTACTTTATACTTAAAATCACTCAGATTGCATGTTTGGAAACCAACAATGGTCTACTAAGGAATAGTAAACTTATCGATTCATTATGAGGCAAGTGATATGAAAAACTATTTATTTGAAATAATTAGTTTAAACCTTGAGAAACGTTGTCAAATGCAATTACAAACATAAGATTTTGTGGGATTCAGTAGAAAGCACATGCTTATTAGCACTGTCTCCCCAGCAGTGAAACAAATATAACATCAGTGATATCGATGCCGGTACAAACGGTATAAAAAAAATGTGCATAAATTTACATACAAAGCATAACAATGAATGAGAACTAATTAAGTGCGATTCAAAAGGTTAAGTTCAGTCAATTAATTAAATATTTTGGTCATCCTAATATAACGTTTCACAATTAAAAATAGTTGTGCTTTTTTCTACAGTTAACATAGAGGTAGCCAATAAAAATGTTTAAATTGTAAGAGCATCTTCGCTAGCCAAGGTTCCGATAATACTATCTACGCCTTGACATATCGAGCAGATATTTATGTCCTTCGGGTCTGTGAATTTCATTGGATGCGGCGGTAAGCCACAGCCAAAATTAAGTTGTTAAAATTTGAAAACTGTTTCTTATGCGATCGAGGCAACGGGAGCACACAACTTGAATGGACTGATAAATAAGCAATTTACCAGTGCCCGTCTGTGTTTGCACAAATACTTCACTCAAATACACCTGTAATGGCTTCCCTCTTGTGCATAGTCATGCTTTTGATGTTAAACTTACAAAGTATCCTTTCTAGGTCAATTGCCATCACCGTTATTGGCTGATGTACAATGCAGCACGCTGTTGGTTAGTTGGCATTACATACTAAGGGTGGCAACACATGAAATCCAATAGATGTCGCTAGGACAAAGCACCAGTAGTTCGATCCGCCAAGGTATAAATATGGTTATCGGGACCTTGGCTATCGAAGATGTCGTAAGAGCGAACAGAAGCATGTATAGGATTTGATCTTTATGATTTGGAATATTTGGAACAGTCTATAATAAAGTGTTTTGCGTTCTTAATTTCAACACCAAATTTGTTTACAAGAAAATTAATGCTGTTATTTTAAGATTGTAAATGTATACATTATAAACATCATTGTACTTGTACAACTTTTAATATAACTTTTGTAAACTACCTTTGATAAACACTACTTTGTTGCAGAATATAATGGAGATGTGCAAACTGTCAAACACACATACTTATTCAGCCTGTTGTATACTATAGCAAGTTTTAAAATAGTTTCCTCAAAATGGTACTCTGAGTCTTTTCTATAACATTGATTTAATCTTAAGCATCGGCATTGTCTTTTGCTGTCCTTTACAGATCGATTTGTCCAGGGTACAGCATAATCAAGGTAATACATGATCGTATTAACATACAAAACATGTCAAATTTATATTTTGCATGGCTATATCTATAAACAGTTGAAGACTCAGGTTGGTATGACTTTACTTTATTAGTGCTCTCCCTTGTATGTCTAGTGCGGTTTTCCTTGAAGCCGTGGTATGCCACTACTTCGACAGCAGTGTTCGCCATTGTGTCTCACGTTGTTCTGGCTATAACACCAGAGTACATCCGTCCGTTCACTCAATAATATATCCACATTAAACTGAATTTTACATACCATGATAGCACTACTCGTGTTTATTTGAAAAAAAACCAAAAACAATTTGTACTTCTATAGCATATATGAATGGAAGGACTGAACCTTGATACTCGTAGGAAATACAGCACGAAGGTGCCATTTAATATATCATTAAGAGTTCAGCAAGACTTAAAAATCTTGCAATTTTCGCTACGGTATTGTGAAAGGTCTGGATTGAAGCGAATCCGGAAGTGATTTACACGCAGTCTACAAGCTAGTTTGTACTTTCATCACAGTATTTGTCAAGTCTGTTTCAAAGTGGAATTCTGTACACGTGGAAAGGAAATGATCAAGTCATGTTTTATATACAACATGCTTCCTCGTTGGTAGGGATAAATCTAATACCAAAACCAAATGAGCAGAATATATCCTTATCAACTAAGCAAAGACATGGCAACAAATTCAAATAAAAGATGGATCATGGGATACAAAGTACTTTTAAGTATGCATAGTCTTAAGAGCTATATTTTAAACCATATCTATTTGGTAAACGTTGTCAAATTCAATTACAAGCATGCAATTAGGGGGATTGAGTAGAACGCATACGCTTATTGGCACTGTCTCCTCAACAGGAACAAGAAAGACAATATAACATCAAAGATTTCAATGCCAGTACCAATGTTTCTAAAGAAAATATGTTGTTGCTGTTTTTGTCGTAGGGTTTAACGCCATTTTTCAGCACAAGATAGGCTTTACATTGCGTCCAGTATAAATGGCGGAGGTAAAGAACCAGGGAAGCTTTCTCAGATACCCACATTGGCCGAACCCGAGACTCAGACTCACACAGACAGAGGTTAGATGGCAATGATCCGTAACTTTTAACGCTTTAGACCACTCGGCCACTCGGGGCACCGCATACACTTACACGCAAAGCATAAAAATGGATAAGAACAAGTGAATTGTGATTCAAGTTGTTTTGAGTTCAGTCAAATAATTAAATTTCATCGTCATCCTAAAATAATTTTGCACAGCAAGAAATATTTTTGTGTTATTTTCTGCAGTTAACGAAGGGTTGCCAAATAATAATGTTTCAATCGTAAGAGCGATATGTAGTGTGTATAGGATTTTATCTCTAAGAATTGAATATTTGGAACAGTCTAGACAAAAATGTTAAGATTAGATGCATGATACATAATTCGTATATACATCATAATTTAAATTACTGTAATTTGTTCTTAGTCTAGAATGCATGATCGGAGACATTCTATATTAGAGCTTTACTTATGTCTCACTGAAAAATTTATGTAACAACTTACAATGATGCACTGCCTGGGTAACGGCTGGATGAAAATGACAATGTTAGCAATATGTTCAACCCGACTGATGGTGTTACCGCATCTTTATACAATATACTGCATGCGTAGAGGTTTTAGGACTATGGCAAAGTTTTCAATAATGTATATCTGTCTGAATCTGTTTGCTGTATCTTTATATTGTATACTCTAATAATATGCCATAGCCTTCTGAATTTTATAAATAATAAAATTAATAATATATTTAAAAAATATTTTAAAAACATACATAAGTTTAACCCTTATTGCAACCTCACATATCTTTTGGAGTGTTTACAATTTTAAGGCCACAAACTCACTCGGAAGAAAGAACAGGTTTCAATAGATAAAACGCATGCAAGATCGACGAGAACCCGACATGCGTATATGCCAAAAGAAATGAAACTTAATATCGTCTTATTTTAAATTGAACACTCACGAAAAGTAAGGGAAATATCCACAAATATTCAATCTAAATATAAGTACAAGCGTCAGCATACAGATTTTAAAATTTTCACAATAAACTAAATTGACAGGCATAGAGTTGTGTTCTGACAAAACTTTAAATACTCTCAGCTTTGTCATTGAGAGACCATGTTCCGTGCCTGTCATTGATAGACCATATTCCGTGCCTGTCATTGATAGACCATGTTCCGTGCCTGTCCTTGATAGACCGTGTTCCGTGCCTGTCATTGATAGACCTTGTTCCGTGCCTGTCTTTGATAGACCATGTTCCGAACCTTTATTTTTGCTTTGGAAAAAATTTGCATTCATACTCTATATGCGATTAGTCATTATCGGCATTGTTTAAGAATAAATTCCTATTGTTGTATTGGATTATTAATATCTCGTTTTGAAAATGCTTTAAACAGCTTGACTTTAAAATAAAGTGAGGGACGTATTGTCAAAAAAATCCCAGACGATTCCATAAAATCATAAACGAATCAAGAAGGCTTGAGTCATACAATGTATTCGACCAGAAATACGAATGTAGACGGTACATGCATTTGAGTTTTAACATCATGTAGCCTCATGTTTGTGGCATTTTTCTACTTCTGCAAGTATTCAAATATTTAAAAAGGACAAGCACGACTGACAATGTCTTCGATCTCAGCTAAAATAGTCTGCAATATTAACTAAAATAGAACGAGGCATCTACTTTTCCCTTATAGACTATAGCTATCGTATAGAAACGCTTATGTTCAGAAATGTAAACGGATGCAAATAAATTCATGTGAAACGACTAATTCCAGTACATTCCACGTTCGCACGTTCTGGCGACGCTTGTTGCAGTATTATATGACAGTGGGAATTTTGCACACAATTTGTAGCGCATAATTATCGCGTCACTATTGAAACCTTTCGGTGGAATTCAACAACTCTTCAGCACATGTTTCTCACTTTAGTTCATTAAACAAAAAAAAAAAAAAAAAAAAAAAAACAGACAATTTGAGTGATCTTTCTAATTGATGAAATCGATTCGACAAATTTTGTGATGCCTAATCACAATCATACTAAAATCTGGCATTTCCTTCGGCTGATTTTGTTCACTTTGTTCAATTCTATCTACATGTTAGATGTGTGACCTAATATTCCTTTGCAACACACTGTTTTAATTTATGATCAAATGCTTACATTTTCATTAGTATCTGTTTTACTTTTAGTGGGTTGCAAAATCAGACTTTGGCAATTCGTGTTGTACAGTGAGGGCGAATTGGTGGTTTTACAACACACAAACACTTTGAAGGATATATCGTGCCGCGGCAAGCACAATGCACAAGGACAAGGAAATAAGTCTAAAATCTCGTTGAATTTTCGAATCAGTGACCATTTAAAAACTGTAATTTTTTTTCATACTGCCTTTTTATTTTATTAGGAATCGTCATACCACATAAATCAAATAATGGGAAGTTTTTTTTTAAAGTCAACACTTTTACAGATCACAAAATCAAGCATTCATTCTCACAATATAAATCTATTATTGTCTCAGTCTGTTTGCAGAGAATCAACTATCTTTTAATAGTTATTGCAGCGACATGTTATATTTTTCTTTCGGTCAGTCGGTTCCTTTATCCTCAAATGTCTCCATCTCTAAAAGCGTTTAAACATTTCAAATAGATCAGGATTATTCGGACTCTTGAAACATTTGTATGCATACATTTTCAAAATAAAAAATCAGTCGTCTCATGGATCAGCAACCTCTGGTGAATATAAACAAATTCAAACTGTGTTTTATCGATAAGACGAAAACAGTCTTGAAATGTCTTAAGAAAGCCGTTTGATGTACCGTTAGTTTGTCACATCGTAATTACCTTGGCTTCGTACAAGGTTGATCTTTAATTTTTAACAAAAATGTCCTTTACGACAAATACTACATCTGGTCTAATGGTGCACTTAGGAAATCAATTCCACTTTCACCCATTCAAATTGATAGCAAATGTTCAATTACTTCTACTATGGTAAGGCACTAAGTCTGCTAAATGTAATAAACTTCGTTAGAAACACCAGTTACCTAGATGAGATATATTATTCTTGGCCCTAATCACAGCTTTCATTTTCCGAAGCGCAACTTTCAAACTATATCGCAGTGTATGTTTCATTGTATATAGGTATGTGTATGCTTTCCTCCTTTTGCGATGTCAAATGATGTAGATTTTTTCATTTGATTTAAGGAATTGAAAAAAGCTTGTTGTGACTTTCTTTAAGTCGAAAAGTAGGGATTCTGTTACTGTCCTTTACGAACTTTTGTATCATTGTATATATATATATATATATATATATATATATATATATATATATATATATATATATATATATATATACAGAGGGGGAGGTAAGAGAGAAATATAGTTTTTAGGCACATTTTCCGCATAGTGTCATTTGGTTAACAGCGCTTAAAAACTTTGTGTATCTTCGGAAGCGCTATTATATGTAAAGTGATTTGTATGCTATCTAACAAGCAAACTGTGGAAAGCAAAATAATTTAATTTTAATGTCTGCTGTATTGAGCTAAATTAGAGGCAAAGTCAACTTGCGGTCTTTTTTGTTGAAAGCTTATTGGTAACAAATCACCTGCACGTTGCATTGAAATTGAAGTCGATGACATTTCCTGTGAAAATGTGTGATTTTCTGCATAACTGGAACTTCCTATGATTGTTGTTGTCTCACAAAATAATTGCCCTAACTTTTGTTCTCCATTCCTGTTAAGATTATCTCCAAACCAGATCAACCCCAGATGTTTTCTACCCTGCTGTAACAGTCCCTTGCAGTCCAGTGGTTTTGTTTTGTTTTGTATTTTCAAAGTAATTGGCAACGATTACAATAACAAGGGTATTGTGTATCTTTGTATGAATTCGATTTGCATTTGGGACAATGACAAATGCGTTATGATTCTACATCGGATATTATCTAAGGCATGTCTAGTGAACGTGAACACCACCATTGAGATTGTCTATCAAGTTAATAGACGATTTTGATTTTAGTGATAAATATTACAGGTAGCAATTTTGTTGTTCGTCGACCCATTCTCACTTAAGAGGTAAATTAGCTCCCCTCCCTTAGAAACCTGCAATCAAAATCCATTTCATTTGTGATTAAATTATGTTCTCACGAGAATGTTTCTTAGCGCAATAAACGTTGGGCTAACAAGGTAAATCAAGCACAACTAGCCAAGCAGGGGACCTGCATTTAGTGAGAACAGATATGAAGTTAAAACTTTACGGTTTTTATTGGACCCTTTTATCACAATACAGAAATCAACAGTTGCATTAGCAATGAGAGAGAGAGAGAGAGAGAGAGAGAGAGAGAGAGAGAGAGAGAGAACACAGAACTTGCTTGCTTCCGGCACTGAACTTTTCCTTGATAATAATAATAATAACAATAATAATAATTATTATTATTATTATTATTATTATTATTATTATTATTATTATTATTATGCGTATGTAATTTGGGGGTGGTATCCTATGTTACAAAAATAAAGATTATTATTGCTTTCTGGATAATCGTACCGAATGTATACATAGGATTCCAAGGGCATACTTCGCCGAAATCTACTTACAGCATAATCATTCTTCTCTCAAATCGATTAGGTTTGGTGTAACATCGTATCATCTCCATTTTTTAATAGAGTTCTAACAGCACGATGGTATGTACTTCCAAGTAAATATAATATTTTGGCAGCATATCGTACTGCGCTAGTATATATATATCTATTTTTCATTTTGTCTTATTTGGTCAGAATGTCAAATTTTGACTTTGTCTCCTGGTGCAGTGACAGCTATTGTTTTTGTTTTAAATGTTAGCGTGGCCGTATCCTTATAACAGTGCGTTGGTAACTTGTGCTAAAAACATTTTATTTTAAGTGTTATAATATTGGATGGGTGAGTGTCAAGAAAATACTTCTGCAGAATCTCCAAGCAATTATTATTTAAGTAATGCAAAGTAACTAAATTATGTATAACAATAGTCCACAAAAGTTAAAGCACATTTTAAAAGTTAAAAAGGTACAAGAATCGTAGACATCGTAGATTGCTTTCCATGAGATGAGACCTTTGTGGATGTTGAAGAGATGCGTGTACTAGGATACAAATTTCCATGAGATCAGGTACTTAATATGTTGTAGTGATGTATGTACTAGTAGTGGTGTACTAAGGATAAATGGCTCCCGGGGCAACGATGAAGGCCCAAAGGATTTTTGGCGCACCCTGACCTCTGGTGCCCAGGGCTAGCGCCCCTTCTGAACACACCCACCTCCGTTAGTACGCTAATATGTACTGGGATACATTTTCACGTGATCACTGTGTTAATATGCTCGTATCATAATCATTGTGATTGAAGGTAAGGCGAAGGCATGGGGCACGAGGATTCCGAATGTATACATGTAATTGGACTGTACCATTATGTGATTACATCAAACACAGCATTTATAAGTCATTTCATCACACTAGTATGCGGCTACAGTTTTGTCGTCACGTGATTACTAAAATATTTCATTGATGTTCATTTCAAACGCCAAGCCTTTAGAATAATTTCAATCCTCTCCTCGCCATTGCTTGGAATAAATAAACATCATTTGGCTCATTTTATAAATTTAATCTAAATGAGCACTTATGTAACCATCCCCTATCTATGCAAATTAAAATGAAAGCCTCGTGTTTTACTGTCTTCCATTAGGTTCCTGTTTTACTGTCTTCGATTAGGTCCGTGTTTTACTGTCTTCAAACCATCCAAATCAATCATTACTTAGGTCCGTCCACTCCGGTCTTGATTAACTGAAGTAAGCTGGGCACTTAGAGACAATAATCTAAAAATAGTCTATATGTGTATCAAATATGCTCAAGGAAGTGGCATACTACCCACACTCTGCTTATTTCGCCTTGAAAGGCCACGAAATTTATCCTCAGCTTAATAATAATAATAATAATAATAATAACAAAATAAAATCAATCTTGCGATTTCTTACCTGTTTCTTCTAACGATATTGTGGCAGGGTTTCCTGCGATAATATATGCAGTAATCTCTTGTCTGTCAGTCTCAATAAAGTAACAGAGATTTTGATTCAAAACTATTTTATGTCTAAATTTTGCAATGGTCATGCCAAAAATTAAAACTAAAATGTCTTCCTGTTACTATTGCATAACATCTTGGTTCATCGCATAGGCGTTATATGTTTCCTGTAGGTATTAATACAATTATAACAGACATTTAAAGCCCATACACTTTCAGTGAAAAGTTTAAATATAAAATCTTGTAAAGACCGGAAGCAATCAGGAGCTTTTTTTTCGAAAGCTCTGCTATCGTAGGTCAGGTTTGTATGGATAAGAGACCCATAGTATGGAGTGTTTAGACTATAACATAAACTTTATAGGAATTGTGCACCTGGGACTTCCGCTTTAATATGCAGTAAACAATTTTTGTGTTTCATATTCAACAGGTGTTAGATAGGTTGAGACTTTTTATTACCAATGTATAATTGGCATTATCATGAAATCATTTGCGATGCCATGCTCTCTGTAACAAGGATCCAAACCCATGGCTCTGATAAGGAGTACGTATACAAATTCTAAAATCTGTTTTGGACTAGCGGTAGAATTGCTAACGGTAAAATTGTTTAAGGAGAAAGTATGGAACTTGTCTCATTTCGTAAGTACATGCTGACCTCGTAGTAACCTCGTTATTAGATATCATCGCGTGCATCAAGGAACGCCACAAATGCAATTACTGAGCATCTGTACCTCATCGTGGTCGTATACATAAACGTTAATTCAGTGCTACTGTTCCGATCCCAACTTTTGCATTTTATAGCCATACTCTCGTTAGACGCAGACAAGGTGATGGGAAAAGCGAATGGAAAATTGTAGCAACCGCCTAACGCAGGACTAATGAGGAGTCATTACTGACCCGTAAAACGCCAACCGCCGTGAGTGAAGATTGTCGAATATACATAAAAACTAAGTAACCATGAAACTACACAGAATGATCAATACCAAAAGTAGTCTTTATATACAGTAAATTACATGTATTCATTATCATGGATTTGATGGACCAGTACGAAAATGCGTAGCAAATTATTTAAATTGTAAAAGCTAGTTGAGAATTAAACCAACCAAGAAAAGAAACAACACTGACTAAAGAGATTAACGTATTCGTCTGGTATAACAATTTGCGATTGAAAATACTATAATTCAGTCAAACTTGTTTAAGTATGTAGTGTCAGATAAAATATATTACGGAGTGAAAAATTTCATTAAACCAGATTTCAAAACGTTCTCGAGAACAAGAAATCAGCATCACACTTACATCGACCTCTAAAAGACTGACAAGGTTATTGACTGCAATTTGTGACTGCAATGAAAGAGCACGGGTTCATAATCTCATGCTAAATATTGTGTAACGTGTATCGTTGATGCATTATAATTGCTGGAGATATTCACATGAATCAACCTGCCATTCACAACCTTCATCCCAAAGATTACAGAGAAGCAAAACGAAGGCAGCGGTAAAACACAAAAGGAAAAAAGATAAGACTTTACACGGAATTCTTGAAAGAAATGTGACCCTACACCATTTTTTAATGACTTAGACTGTAGTTAACAGGCTGACATAAATAATAGCAGATCCCGAGGATGCCTCTCATTTCTTCTAAACTTTTATGATAAAAGAAACGAGATGTTTTAAGAAATTATCGAACAAATCATAATCGAATTATTTTCGTTTAAACGAGCAGGCGTTGTCTGAAGAATCGCTGTAACTTACAAGATTTAAGAGTTATTTTTATAGGAATCGATTGAATCAACAAAACGTCAGTACATTAGACGAAAGGGAATTTAGCTTCAAGTGGTGTCGTCTGCTCGAAAATCTGAGGGTCTCAGATTTTATACACAATTTTTTTTTCCTGTGATGTCATATATGCTTTTCAGTTTTTTGCTTTAGAGCCACAAAGGTCAATACTTTGGACAAATTAGGGTACAAAACGGATAACTGCAACAACTAATAACTTCTTTGAAGTATTTGTCTGATGCCTGATTCTTTAAAGGTTCCTTTTTAGAAATGGATTCCGTGGGCATCAGGTCTTTTTGTACGCATGCAAGTTGATTCACAGCGATATTTATGGGATACGTGTTGACAAAATACATAAAGAGGTTTTATGCCGTTTAGAACACCTGATACACGAATCAATTCGCCTTAACGAATTATTTCTTGGCCGATACATAACGTCGGTTTAAGCTTCGCATACCAACAGAACTTGCTTTTATTATTTTCAGCTGATTAAACATTTTTATTAGATTATTCAATGTTTAATATTTTGTATACTTCGAAGGCCAGACAATATATATATTCTTGGAAATCATTGGGTGTTACTTTTGGGAATGGTGGTGGAGGTCAAAGTTCAAGGCTACAGGTTACTTCAGAGTGAACGATCTGGAGCTGACAAGGCATCCAACGTTGTTAAAACTTAGATGACAAAGAAATAACAAGGACTAATAACCACGTAGAGGCAGCAGGTATCTCTTGGCTACGGACATATCCGGTTCACTGGATGATAACTGACCAAAAAACTACTTCTTGAAATTACTGTATCATACAAACTAATTACAGGTACTTCAGTGTGGACAAACGGCCACGTCAGGAAAACCGGTAATTTTGCTCCAGCCTGCGCAATTTGGCATGGTCATATCAGCACATAGCGGATCACTATTGCGAAGATTATTCAAAGCTGCCACACCCACCTTAGTGGACATTGAATCCTTCCAAGCTGAGTAGTTTGAATGAAGGGAGAACAGTTTCACTAAAGAATATAAAAGGACAGACAAGGAATGATAATTGGAAATGTCACCCATTGGCGGTAGTAATTATGTGGTGATACATGCAAAGATAACGCACAAACTCGAGGTTATAATGCTGAGTTCCTCTAAATATATATATATATATATATATATATATATATATATATATATATATATATATATATATATATAATGGTTTGTACAAGTTTTTATATTTCTAAGACAGCATCTTTTTTGAAAGACAGCGGTCAACAGAACATATTTCAATTTGTTTCAAGGGACCAGTAGTCACAAAATTGGTTCTTGACATGATACTATTTCATCGTTTCATTTAAGACACACAGCTTGGCTTCATTTCTGATGCTTTATGTAAGTATCAACACTTCTTTGGTACAGTACCGTCTGTACTTTGCTTATAAGTCGAGTGAAACTGCAAACCTACAATGACTGTAATTTACCCAAGCATAATGCGCTTACATATCAGGGTCGTTGTTGTTTGTACTACTGATTAATCCTACCAAACTGCACATACTACTGATTAATCCTAACAAACTGCACACTGCGACGGCAGATCTTGGTCTGTGCAGTTTGTAGTTGGCCTCGATTTATAAGAAGGGAGCGAACGGTACATTGGTCTTGTGTAAAAATTCACTATATGTCCTTGTGGAAGCAGTCTTGCCACTAAGTAAATAAATCTGAAAAATTTTTCAGTTATGGGATGATATTTGTTTGGTATAAAGCTGAATTCATCTCCGAATTACATCGTTATAAATTCATTTGAAAAAGATAACAATGTATATGCTTCCTTAAAGATATCATTGATGATTCTTCTTCCCTGCAAACTTAAATTTCACAAATATAGCGGTGCTTGAACGAAATAGTTGTGTCAGCCTGTATTGTTAATATTTTAGTACGTGTGTCAGCCTGTATTGTTAATATTTTAGTACGTGTGTCAGCCTGTATTATTAATATTCTAGTACGTGTGTCAGCCTGTATTGTTAATATTTTAGTACGTGTGTCAGCCTGTATTGTTAATATTTTAGTACGTGTGTCAGTCTGTATTGTTAATATTTTAGTACGTGTGTCAGCCTGTATTATTAATATTCTAGTACGTGTGTCAGCCTGTATTATTAATATTTTAGTACGTGTGTCAGCCTGTATTGTTAATATTTTAGTACGTGTGTCAGCCTGTATTATTAATATTCTAGTACGTGTGTCAGCCTGTATTGTTAATATTTTAGTACGTGTGTCAGCCTGTATTGTTAATATTTTAGTACGTGTGTCAGCCTGTATTGTTAATATTTTAGTACTTAGTGAACTTAGTAATGCTTAAACGCTGCGGGACCAAACTATTTGTGTTTATATGTGTGTTCGTCGTCTAAATCCTGATTAATATAAATACTACCTTTTTACTTTCAAGATACGATTTTGCTTTTCACTTTGTTTTCATTTTCATTATATTTAATCTTAATCAACAATGACACCTAGATCCCCAAAAATTAAGGCGCCACTTAGTTTTTTTTTACACTTCGGCTTTTCCCCAGATGGTCGTATTGTCTAAAGCGCTCGCCTTTATCGATCACTGCGATCTCATTGGGTTCTAGTCATAGGCTGGGCCAATGTGGGTATGTGAGAAAGCTGCCAATAATTTCCTGTGGATCGGTGGTTCTTACTGGAGTTTTCCCGGGTTATTCTTCCAACCCTTACTCTGGCCGCCATATTTTGCATATCCTGCCCTGAGAAATGGCGTTAAACCCCAAAATAACAACAACAAATTTTCTGAGACCCTTGTTTGGCATAAATCCTAATGGATAGTTTCGTATTTTGACACCTCCCTAATTTTTAAGGTAGAAGGTATGAACCTAATTATGATAAGCCTAGCATTTATAAATGCACACAGAAGCTAAATCTGTAATGTGGTTTACGTTTACTTTGAGTTAGGCTTGGAAATGGGTTGGCTTGTTTGGTGACTGCCTGTCACAGTTAGACTAGCACTGGAGATCAAATGCGTAACTTGGGCTGCAAATGAACAGCCGACTTGGCATACGTATTCACGTATGTCTACCACAGGGGTAAATATCTAAAAATTGATATGGTTTAGGGGTGATGAAAAATATGCTAATTTGTTATAGTACTAGTGAACTTTATTCACGCATAAGGCACATACTGATTCTTTTAGCCGCCTTGTCACAGGAAAATATTCAAAATACCTCTTTGCTATCAAAAATGAATGTAAAACAGGGTTTGGTGGCAGTGTTGGTTCAGTATAAAAGCCACCATTTGTATAAAGAATGAACCTGGTTGCCGCAGTCAAAATCTCACATGCATACTTTCTACAAAAATCATTAGTTTGTTTTTATTTGTATCTTTAGGGTAAAATTATTCTCATTTCTCTGCATTAGGTTATTGTCGGATGAAAAAACTTCTAACAAGCACAATAAAATGTCCAACCACCGCTGTGTAATTCGACAGATACAATCTAAAAACTCGACATACGAAACAGATCTTTCAGCACAATCAATGTGATTCGATATGCTAAATTGAAACTCCCAACTTATGACATTAAAATTTCAACAACGCCGTGTAATGCAAAAGACACAATCCAAAAACTCGACATTGGACATCGTATTTTCAACCAGCGCTGTGTAATTCAACAGCTGAAGTATAAATACTCAACATATGAGATGGAATTTTCAAAATAAACTCTTTGAACCAATACGTAAATTAGGAATTCTCGACGTATGACATTGAAATTTCAACCACCGCTGTGTGATTCAAGTGACACAATCTAAAATCTCGACCTAGAAAATGGAACTTTAAGGACAAACATTTTTTTATACAACACGTGAAATTGGAATTCTGAACATACGACGTTAAAATTTAAACGGCAACGTTCTGATTGGAACAGCTTTTGTCCGCTACGGCGCCACGTAGAATGTCTGCTGGTTCCGTGTGACCGAGTGATTCGTTGTTGTCGTAGTGTTTAACGCCATTTTCAGCACAATATAGGCTATACATGACGGCCAGTATAAATGGTGGAGGAAAATCCCGGGAAAACCCCAGAAAGAACAACCGACCCACGAGAAGCTACTGGCAAGTTTTCTCACATAAAAAACATCAGCCGAATCCGAAACTCGAACCCACGCAGACAGAGGTGAAATGGCAATGATCCGTAACGGTGAGCGATGTAGTCCACTCGGCCACCCGGGGCTCCACCCACGTGATTCGTCTCATTTTCAGTAATGTAATCATTGATTTGGGGGCTAATATTCCTGAAACGTAAACAACAAGAGTGATAGAGTTGCTCAAGGCTTATAGCTTTTATATTTTCAGCTGCATTTTTGTAAATCCGATGAAAATTGATTTAACAGCATACCTTTCTGTAAGATGTGTTTATGGGATTCCTTTTCCCAGGATGTAAGTCGTTGTTATGAACGCTCTTTCTTAAAATCCGCGTCTCTTACAGATGCGACCCAAATTTTGATTTCCTTAAAGAGACTTGGCGGTTATCATAATGTTTCTTCCCAGTCCGCACAAATCTGGTATTTAGACTTAGTATATATTTAATTTTGCATGCGAGAATTGTACTGTGTATGCAATAATCACAAAAATATATCGTCTTCATTTTGTATTTTGCACACGTGACCTTTCTTCACTGCATTTAATTCATTCAACATTTTCTCTCACAAGCAACGTATTTTTTTTAAACAGTTATTTAAGCTGCACAATGCGAAGGAAAATGTTTAAGCTCCAAAACGCGAGAAAATGCTTATGTTTGCTTCAGTGTTAATAGTGTGTCATGCTTATCATTTACAAACATGGACCATCAAAGCGTTAATTATTTATGAACGTCTATGCTGAACAGATGACATGGAATAGATGTCATGGAATAGATGACATGGAACAGATGACATGGAATAGATGACATGGAATAGATGTCATGGAATAGATGAGGATCTAAGAATTTCATAATATTTCACTCTTCTCGTATTATTTTTCTTTCCCATTTCCATATTTTCAATTCTTTAAAATCAAGAAGTCGGCCACGGTCCCACATGTAGGCCGAAAAATCAGCCCCATACCTATTATGATTCTGAATGACATGTTAGGGGGCTGATTTTTCTGCCTACCCCTCAGGCTACTCGGTCGATTTCTAAATTTAGGGATCCTCCACTAAATTAGTGCTGTCAAAAAAACATAAAATGGCATCTGAGGCGCGAGCATCAGAGAACGATTCAATAAGGCCCTTACGGTTCATCCCTTGACACAAAGCAAGTCTTTTAGAAACTCTTTAAAATTGGCTAATGACTTTGGCAATGGCAACGAGCTCTTCAAATGCAATAGAAGTCAAGGACGAGTGAGCCATCATTGAAATTATTCTCATAAATTACGACACGCCTCTTGTTGGCTGTACCGGAAATTTCAAATTATATTATATCAACTTAATTACCATGCCACAGGCACATGCATATGTAACAAGCGATGACAAGAAGATACCATCTCACTAGTTTCCTGTCAAACGTCGTGAAAGTGTAGTCCATCTGATGTAAATATGACAAGCTCAGCTCTGTGCTAAGGGAATATGTTTTACGTTACACCGATTGCGGATGTTTAAAAATAGATTTGCTCTGGAGCATTTAAAAAGGCATTTAAATTCAGAACAAGTAAGGCTATTTAAACTTAAAAGATGTCCCACCAATGTATGACGATTGCAATGTACATGCAGTAAACAAAAGTAAATGAATGATATAAATTGATATTGTAGTGTAGTTCAAAAAAATGTAAAGATTTTGAAGGAAACGAAGAAAGGAAAATACACTGTGACGCTGGTAAATAACCATACCTTATTTAAAAGAATAATGAATTGAATCTGACAAGAGAGCTTTGAAAAGACAAATAATATTTTATAAGCCAGGCTTTTTTTCTGCCGTATGTTAAGACTACTGTTGCGATAGGACATCTGTTTTACGGAGTGTACCGAAGCTCTCGCTTTTACCGATCGCTAACATTTCACTTTTTCCCGCATGCCTTCGAGTCTCAGGCTCCGATAAATTGGGTATGTATGTGAGGAAGATGTGTGTGTGTGTGTGTGTGTGTGTGTGTGTGTGTGTGTGTGAGTGTGTGTGTGTGTGTGTGTGTGCAGACTTTGCACAACGCAAACTCAAAATGACACTTTTCAGCTAAAAGCTTTCTTTCGAGCGAGGCTTTCACATTCTCTGATATTTTTCCCCTAACCTTTCGAAGACTGTAAGCGACAGCTTCTATTGTTTGCATGAGGGATTACGATTAAGTCTTCACAATTGAAATCTACTAAAAGTTACTAAGTTACATAATTAAATTGTAATTAGAACTAAATAAATCAGCTATATAACTCACTCGAAATATTTGACTCATCTTAATCGCATTAGATGATACTATGTTAAAATGTATATGTAAGAATGCAGGGCCTGCGACACACACACACACACACACACACACACACACACTCTCTCTCTCTCTCTCTCCAATTTGATTTTTTTCTTCTTTATTCACATTATAATATTCCTATACACCGTATACATTACACCATCACACTGCCATCATTGTTAAGGTAAACCAACCATGCGTCGATGCAGCTTGCAGATATTTTACACATAATTCTATGAGAATGTGGCAAAAAGCGGGGTTGGTGGGCGGGCTCAAATTATTCTTCATTTCTCTCTCTCTGTCTATACAGGTTTAAACATACAAATCAATCATATTGCTAGACATACAAATCAATCATATTGCTAGACATACAAATCAATCATATTGCTAGACATACAAATCAATCATATTGCTAGACATACAAATCAATCATATTGCTAGACATACAAATCAATCATATTGCTAGACATACAAATCAATCATATTGCTAGACATACAAATCAATCATATTGCTAGACATACAAATCAATCATATTGCTAGACATCACACTGAATTATAGCCATATTCAAGTTCATAACAGGACTGCCCCAAGAATTGCAAATTTATTTATTTATTTATTTATTTATTTATTTATGTTCATTTTTTCTACTACTTCTACTTTTACTGTTGACAGCATAATAATATGATATTTATCATCATCTAATTCTTTCTTTTTTACACCATACACGATTTTTTTAAACCGGATGTTCATCTTAACAGTTCGAGTCTTTTTTTAATTTATTTGTGTAAGTTGTTTTCCTTCTATTTTCCCAAAGTTCGACATGTTCTCGATACAGTACTTCAGCTGGGTCGCTTCTGATTAATTTGACCAAAAGCTGGAATAGGTATTATTTCTTAGACTAAAAATATAGTATTAATTGTGTTTATATACGTTTTTGTGGGTGGCGAAAATCTGAACCATCGGATGCAATAGAGTAAAAGTCTTTTCAAAGCACAAGAAATTAGTCCTTCCCAGAAACTCTCCCAATGTCAATTAAAAAATATCGGAGCTGATAGTGAAAATTCATAAAAGGATTAATTAGAATGAAAAAAAATATTAGCAAGTGTTAATAAAGGATGGAGAATACAAAGTATAAAGACAAATATACACAAATAGTTCTGGATATTTTGCAGAGCGTGAACAACGATTCCTGCATGAAAATGTTGACATGTGAATAACTATAATGTGTTATGATCTCCAGTGATGTAATTGACAAAATGTCGGTGTCTGTTTGAGGTATACGGTATTTTTCATTTGAAACTATGTTCGCAAATTTGGTGTAGTCAGGATTGGTACTGTGTACTATTTCAAGAGCAAGTTGTTTTATATAATACGTTTGGTTTAACCTTGGCCACTAACACAATGCACCGCCAGAAAATAAAACATGAAGTGCAGAAGTTTGATGTATATTAGGTTCTAATTTACTGAAAAAGGGTTTACTATACACAAACATTACTATTTCCGGTACGGCATAGTGTATGCCTCTTACCAACTAGACTTTGAAGAGGTTTCGGAAATGATTTACACGCAGCCGATAAAGATGTTTATGTTCATGTTCGTGGTTTCAAATTCCGGATTACAATACCATTTGTGCTACTATCAGCTTTAACTGAAAGAGAAGACGATTTCATTTTTATATAGTCCTTGCTCTGCGGAAAAAAATTACAAGATAAACCTGCTCTCTTTCGAGTGCAGGTCTCGTCGTAAGTCTTAGGTTTCATATAACTAAGAGGAATATTTCTACCGATCTGTCTTAGATTTGGCTTAATGCCATTGCAAATTTCATACAAATTTTAGCTGCTAATGTGGCGATATCTGTACTCATTTACATCTCTGTTCGTGACTCTCTAAGTCCTTCTGTTATGATTCTACTTAAATGGTGTCTATTCAATCTCCTCCTTAATTGTTAAAATTCTATTTAAATGGCGTCTATTCGACCTCCTTAATTGTTCAGATCATACTTAAATTATGTATATTCACCTTTCTTAATTGTTAAAATTCTACTTAAATAATGTATATTCACTCTCCTTAGTTGTTACAATTCTACTTAAATACTGTGTATTCATACTCCCTAAGTGTTATTAGCCTACTTAAATGATGTATATTCACCCTCCTTAATTGTTAAAATCATACCTAAATTATGTCTATTCACCTTTCTTAATTGTTAAAATTCTACTTAAATTATGTTTATTCACCCTCCCTAATTGTTATTAGCCTACTTAAATGATGTATATTCACCCTCTTTAATTGTTTTGATTCTACTAAAATTCTGTATATTCACACTACCGAATTGGTTTCTGGTTGAAATGTGTATGAATGCAGACTTCACTGTTTTACTCTCATTTGTGTTCTTATTAGCATATCAATTATCGAAGTGTTCACATTACTTTACTAAGTAATTCACATATTAATCCACTTAACAATGATTTTATATGTAAACAAAATCTGTATTTAACCATTGTAGCCTGTGGTGGTTGCTTGGCCCTCTTGATTACTCTGCTTCCCCAGCAGTTCAATCATCACCTCGCCTGATCGGTGCTGCGTTTTAATTCGTCCCCACTACTCAGGACTGGTCGACCTGGTGTCAGAGTAATGTGACTAGGTGGGGCATGATGCTACATGTCTGAGGCATAATGCCCCAGTGCTAGACATCACCATAAACTGTCACATTGCAGACATCGAAGCTATATGACTAAAAATTGTTCAAGCTACGTTAAAAATCCAACACACACACACACACACGCACGAATGCACGCACACTTTTTGCCTTTCTTCTTTGGTTTACGTTAGGAAACCATTAGTGACCTAGGTCTTTATGGTAAAATTGTTGTCATCCATGTGTGCTGTGCTGCTTATGTACATATGCATTATTTGTACTTGATGATGTGCTCATATTTAGAGATGGGCTTATTTATGTCAAATCGTATTCAGGTTCACTCTCTGTTAACCGCTCCGGTGGCCTAGTGGTTAGAGCGTCCGCCTTGGGTGCGGGTGGTCGCGGGTTCGAACCCCGGTCAAGTCATACCAAAGACTTATAAAAATGGCTCTAACAGCTGTTTCGCCAGGCGCTCAACATTAAGAGGTCAGTGTTAGGACTGGTCGGCCTGGTGTCAAGATAATGTGACTGGGTGGGACATCATGCAACATGTCTACGGCATGATGCCCCAGTGCTAGACATCACTATAAACTGACACCGCTCCGGTAGCCAAGTGGCTAGAGCTTCCGCCTCTGATGCGGGTGGTCACGGGTTCAAACCCCGGCAATGTCATACCAAAGACTTATAAAAATGGTTTTAACAATTGTCTCGCCAGACGCTCAGCATTGAGGTTAGTGTTATTATCTGGATAATGTGAATGGGTGGGACATCATTTTACGTGTCTGCGGCATGATGCCACAGTGCTAGACATCACTAAAAATTGCCACTCGTCAGACATCGTAGCGATATGACTGAAATATTGGTAAAGGTACCTAAAAATCCAAATCACTCACTCACTATAAACTCTCACACTGCAGACATCGTAGAGATATGACTGAAAAATTGTTACAGCTACGCTAAAAATCTAACACGCACCCATACACACACTGTAATGAAAAGAAATGTTTGTATGCATTGTATATTTGTTGGTGCATGCAGGCTTATATGTAGATATTTCCCATTCAATTGTCCTCCTTTTGCTTTTTCCTCTGCCAAGTAATAGTTTTAGTTTAGATTCTTACCGTGCGTAATGCAAATTGAGATTTTGTGTGTGATTGGGAACTCCCCCCCCACCCCAGGTAGCATTTCCATGTGCAGTGGGTTGGGGTGGAGGATTTTGTGCCACCTCACATCAAGCACACCTCGTCCACTAGTGGGATAGATAAGACTGACCCCCACATACACATCTACACACACCTGCACAACGCCGATAATTTACATGGTTTCAAATGTCGGAGTTTAGGCTGAAAACATACCACATCTTTTGTTACATATGTTATGAATAAGGATTGTTTATCATAACCTTCTTCTCATCTCTTGCTATGAGAAGGAATTAATCATCATTTAAGAAATGTCTTTGCCCAAGGTGAGAGAGAGAGAGAAGAAAAGAGTTATGTGCTCTCTTGAAACAGGGTGCCACTCATAACGGTGTAAATACAGCAACATCTTGGGGAATCTTTGGCTTGGGAGAGATGCGGGATCGACTGTAAAGACAGAAGCCTGTTTGAGTCTCTGGCGAATAAACTTTTATTGAAATGCTCAACATATAAAATTAATTCCAATTTCAATCTACATAAGCTTAAATTACGGATATAAGAAATACATATAAAACTACGATATTCTTTCACTTACCAACGTCATACATTTGTATAATATATACCTTTTAGAATATAATAATAATAATAATAATAATAATAATGAGGACTTTGTATAGCGCCTAATCTTTAGAAGCTCTAAGCGCTTTACAACATTAGACAACACCTATAAGATAAGAAACATAATAATATTCTTATAAAAACAAACAACATGAAATTAGAAAAACATTAAAAACTATATAAAAAAAACATGCTGAGAATATTTCAGGTAGGAAACATTATTAGGTCTTTAAGTTTGTTCTTGCAGTCGAAATAAGTGAGTTTTGAGAGCCCTCTTGAATGTGATCACTGTGTCTTTGTGTCTAAGTTCAGTGGGCAATTCATTCCACGTTGTTGGGCCCTGTTATGCAAAAGAACGCTGTCCATAGGACTTTGTTTTCATAGTAGGAATAATGAGTATACGATTGTCAGAAGAGAAGCGTAATTATCTTGCTGGTGTGTACACATGGGTGAAGTCAGATAGGTATGTTGGACTAGAGTCAGACAGTGAAATGTAGCACAGAGAACAAATTTTGTGTTTGATTCTGGATCGAATGGATAGCCAGTGTAGGGTACAGAGCAGCGGGGAGGTGTGCTCTGATCGTGGTACTCTAAGTATGATTCGAGCAGCTGTGTTTTGAACTTTTTGAAGTTTGTGGAGTAGATATTGAGATGAACCAGACAGAATTGACTTACAATAATCCAGTCTTGAAAGTACTAATGAACACAAAAGTGTTTTAGTGGGATCAACTGAAAGATATTTGCGAATTGAGCTGATGCGTATCAGCTCAAGATATGCAGCCTTGCATATGTTCATGACATGTTGGTGCAATGTGAGAGTACTGTCCAGGGTAACACCTAGGTTTCGTACTGATTGTGTGAATTTAATGTTGGCGTTGCTGATATTTATTGTTTGAGGTAAAGGATGTGAATGAGAAAGTCTTTGTGTTGTGATCAGAATGGCCTCAGTTTTATCATCATTCATCTGCAGCTTGTTACAAGTCATCCATGATTTCACATCAGAAATGCACCTCTCTACACCTCGGATGGTAGCATCAACTTCAGTTGGGTGACTAGATTTGTATATTTGGGTGTCATCAGCGTACAATTGGCGAGACACTGGATGATGATCTATGACACTTGAGAGCGACTGAGTGTACAGAATGAAGAGAACAGGTCAAAGAACAGACCCCTGTGCAACACCACAACATAGATCAACTGGGCTGGAGTGTATTCCATTTGCAGATACAATTTGTGTCCTGTTGACCAAGTAGGACTTGAACCACAGTAAGGCTGTTTCATGAATACCAAATACATGCTGGAGACGGTGAAGTAATATACCATGGTCTATTGTGTCAAATGCTGCAGACAAATCAAAGAGGGTGAGGACTGTAATCTTTCCGCTATCCAACGCAGAGAGAATGTCATTAACTACTTTTAGAAGAGTAGTTTCAGTACTGTGGCAAGGGCGATATGCAGATTGTACATTGCTAAAAAGACTGTTTGAATTTAGATGAGATACAAGCTGAGATAGAACAACCTTTTCTAAGATGTTTGAAATGAATGGGAGATTAGAAACTGGGCGGTAGTTCTTTAAATCGTTATGGTCTAGTGTTGATTTCTTAAGCAGAGGCTTTATAATGGCAGTTTTGACAAATGATGGGAATTCGCCAGATGAGAGAGAGGTATTAATAACATCAGTTAGTGAAGGCAATCCTGGATCTAAGCACTCAAGCACAGTGATGTTGGAATTGGATCAAGTTCACATGACTTTGGTGCACTCTTCATCACGATTGTACGTACGTAAGAGACAGGTTCAAATGCTGCTAAGGGTTGCCGCTCAAATTCTGTATCCCAACTGTATGATGACGACGAGTCAATTGAAATTGTGGTGTCAAGCTTATCTCTTATGATTTGTACTTTGTCACGGAAGAAATTTGCAAGCATGTCCGGAAGGTCGACTGGAGAGAAGGTAGTTGGAAGTGGTGTTGATTTGTTCCCTGACATTAGCTTGTTAGTAATCTCGAAGAGCTCTTTGCAGCTGGAACTTTCCATGATCTTAGTATTGCAGTGGGCTGATTTCGCTGTATGGACTATATTTGTGACATTCTTCTTAGCGACTTCATATATTTGCTTATGAATAGTGAGTCTGGTGGAAAGCCAGAAGCTCTCAGCTTTACGGCGTCTCTTTTAGCAGTGCGAAGCTGGTCCCTAACACTGCTATACCATAGAGAATACTTTTAAATTGATACTCTGCACTTGGTAGTTGCGGCATGTTTGTCAAGTAATGAACGCAGACAGTTATCGAGTTGTTCTGCGGTAGGAGGTAAGCAAGTTGTTAGGTTAGCTTGGATGTCGTGCATTAGTTTGGTTCTATTTATCATACGGAGGTTTCTCTTAGTAGCAGATACAGGTGGAGGGTTAGGGACTGATATGTCAGGATGGCATATAATGCAGAGGTGATCTGATGCAAGATCATGTGATACCATGTAGGACCGTAGAGTGTTATCATCAGGTCTATGAAGAATCCAGTCTAAAATGTAACCATGTTTATGGGTGGGTTGGTTAACTGACTGTTTGAGGTTGAAAACATGAATGGAATCTATGAGTTTTGATGTATTTGATTTTCCGGGACAGTCAAAGTGAAAGGTGAAATCTCCAAGAATAATCAGGTTGCCACCTATCGAATTTCCATAGTCCAGGAGATTCGGAAACTGCTCCAAAAAGAAAGAGTCAGCCAGCTTGATTTTTCTACTAGGAGGAGGGCGGTATAGGCAAAAAAAAATGGACTGACCTTTGCTCCAGTGTGAGTGTGGTTTGGACTAGTTCAAACGATGTGTGGTCGAAATTGAATGTTGTGGTGTAGTTAAGACGTTTTATCATGGAGTTCTTTGTGACGACAGCAATTCCACCTCCGCGAGAATTACGGGGGAACGACTTGATGGAATAACCAGTGGGTGTAAGATCCGCACACTTGGGCTCATCGCCTGATGTTTTTAGACAGGTTTCTGTGAAGAAAAATATGTCAACATTTTGGTCGTTGGTAAAAGAACTATTTCTGTGCGCTTTTCCGGTGGTCCTACTGACTGGGCATTGAATAATGCAATGCGTAGAGGTATTTCTTGGATAGTTGACACAAAGGTTGACTAATTAATTGGGAATTGAATTAGGTCATCTAAATTCACGGTCGAAATTTTTTTTAATGGTTATGCCGAAATAAAAGAGATAACTGGAATTCTTCTTCCTGTTCTACGCCGGCCAGCTTTGAAACAATGTTTCTTTTTTCGCTTCTGTTTACATTTAGGTAATGATGAATGTAGTCCCAGTTCGTTTAGTCTAGAGCACAATGTAGTGTGGAGAACCAATGAGTGAACATTTAAAGCAATTAATGAGGGTCCATCGTAGCATAAACGGGTTGACTGGCGACTATCACGTGATGGTGGTTTGTTCAAAAACAGTGGAGCAAGACAGCTGAGAAAAAGTCTAATTATTCTCGTTTCCAAAACTAGGAGATGAAGAAACACATACGCATTTAACAGCCAATACATAATGAACACAATAACGAAGATGAAAACAGGCAGGAAGCACAAATATCATGAAAACGGCACTAAAACATGGAACAGCTGCTTCAAGCCGGTTAAGCGATAGCGGCCATCTTGTACACATATAATACAGATAATTAAATATCGAATAATTTCACCATAGCTAAAAAATCTAAAATTCAGTATTTCAGACCAATACCGTAATTGAAATATATGTTACTCAATTTATTCTAAAATGTCAACATATTAAACTCTATTATTTTTAGAGTATTTTATTTCTAAATTAACTATTACTGAGTATGATGTTGGTAATAATAATAATAATATTGAGGACTTTGTATAGCGCCTAATCTTTGGAAGCTCCAAGCGCTTTACAACATTAGACAACACCTATAAGATAACAAAAACATATAATAATATTATTACAAAAACACCATGAAATTAGAAAAACATTAAAAAAAAAACCATGTTCAGAGTATTTCAGGTAGGAAACATTAATAGGTCTTTAAGTTTGTTCTTGCAGTCGAAATAAGCCTAATCTTTAGAAGCTCTAAGCGCTTTACAACATTAGACAACACCTATAAGATAAGAAACATAATAATATTATTACAAAAACAAACAACATGAAATTAGAAAAACATCAAAAAATAAAAAAATATGCTGAGAATATTTCAGGTAGGAAACATTATTAGGTCTTTAAGTTTGTTCTTGCAGTCGAAATAAGTGAGTTTTGAGATCCCTCTTGAATGTGATCACTGTGTCTTTGTGTCTAAGTTCAGTGGGTAATTCATTCCACGTTGCTGGGCCTTAGTATGCAAAAGAACGCTGTCCATATGACTTTGTTTTCATAGTAGGAATAATGAGTATACGATTGTCAGGGTAGGCGAACGTTACATTTTACTATAATCAATAATATAATTACAAGTAAATATAAGTTCTTCAAAGAATTAAAATTTCCAAAATATTATATTAAGGAATAGTAAAGAATATTAAAATAATCTAATGTTTAAACGTACTGATGTTAGATTAACATCTTAGCAATATATATATATATATATATATATATATATATATATATATATATATATATATATATATATATATATATATATATATATATATATATATATATATATATATATTAATCATTATTACGATTTTCCTATTCTTTACTTTTTAGCTGTAACAGTTCGGGTGAAGGTGACCCTTCCTTGTCACCTGCCAAATTTTAGGGTGGACACTTTCATTAATAAACTCAATGCTGCATTGTGCCTACATATAGGACACACCGTGCTAATTATATGGAAAATGGGAACCAGACTGGAAATGTGTGAACATAAAATAGAGTATATATGGGTTTGGCTGACCAGGATTGGTTAATAAGGTAAGTTATGTTTTAGGAAAAAGAATCTTTTGAGAGCTTATCCAAGTTGTAAGTGAAAAAAAATAGAACCATTGTTTTATTGATGGAATTTCAGTGATATAAGAGTCTTGAGTTTGGAACACTCATTACTAAAATTAGCACCTGACTCTTTAGTTTTTCAGTTACAGATAGGATAAGCTCTCAAAAGATTTTGTGTTTTGTTTTTTGTTTTTATGTTTACTTAACTCTAACTTTCCTTATCAATCAAATCAGGCCAGCCAAACCAATATATACTTTATTTTATATTCACCCATTTCCAGACCAGTTCCCATTTTTCCATACCAGTTGTGAAGTTTATCATTTATAATCTCCACTTATTATAGTGAGACGATTTAAAATTAGTGTTCGCTCCTCCAGTTTTGGTCTCAGTAACCAGCTGTTGCGGCAGTGAATATTGACTTTTGTTACAATACCACTGAATATTACTTTATTATTTAATGTTCTCGAATCACTGTACGAGTGTGTGGACGTAAATAAATTACTCCTCATTAAAATATCATAGCCATTGTTGTATTTTAGTGATGTTTTATCTCCTGTACAAGTCGTTGTTGTTTATTTTTAAATATATAAACAGAGCAATTTATAACCTGGATTGTGTTGATGTATCCTTATACCCAAATTCATACATGCTAGCTTAATACGTCTTGTGTTACAGTGTCTGTCGATTCAAATAATACGGATAGTGGCTCTCTTTCATAGTATGTCTCATTTGCAATTATTTATAGAATCACGTCCCTGTCACGTGTCTGAAGAAATATACATATTCTAAACAGGTGAACACAACTCTATAAGAACAAAAATCGAAAAGGTGTCAAAAAGACCATTTTTGGAATTTTATATATTTATTTTGAACTTTTAAGACAATAACCATCAGGAATAAATGTACTATCATGGCGAGTTGCGTTCGATGTATCTTAATACTCGTCCGAGTTTGTGATCTGCATTAGCAAAATGTGTATGTTTTGACCATACTCTAATTCGTCGAAAAGATCATTACTTTTTCCTCTGCTTCTTGTCTGTGAATCTTCGTTTTACGATATATGTGTAGGTTGATTTGTTTCAAAACAACACGTTTCCGAAAATGTTTTCAAATGTCTACAACACTGTGTAACAATATATTTGTAATGAATAATGTAAACAGTGAAAGACGAGCTAAGCTATTTATTCACATTTGCAATCATGTGAAAACCTTAAGATCATTTTCGAAACAAGTATAAAATGTTGTATGCGTGCGTGCGTGTGTGTGTTTGCATGTGTTACTATTTTATGTTTTTGCTTGTACATTATTATCTTCAAGAATTTTCTTCACAAGCGTTGTTAAGCATGCCCAATTAGTATTAAAGATTTAAGATGAAGTATGCATATTAATATATGCATTGTGCAATGTTGACGAAAGTCGTATATCATTATATCCTCACGGGTGCAGTATCTAAAATCGTTATTGCTTGGGACAGTTTTAATTTCATTTCCAACGCATAAAAAGAAAATTAAATATTAGTCATCGATCTTAGACCAATTGTCATTTCATTGATAATTCTGATGTGAAAGGTGATCTCACATCGAGTCTTCGTAATTATGAAAGCAGAGGTAGGATGCAATTAAACTGCATTGATAACATTTCTTCAGTAAGATTTTAGGTGCCAAAATTATGTGCCAAACTGAAGCTGCTTTCTTCGACTGTCCCTTTTCTTAAAAGTAATAAGCTTTTGACTTTTGTTCGTTTTTAAAAGAAAGTAGCGTTGACCCGAGCTTGCTCCGGCTGCGACTCACTTTGTTGTTAAGGTCGGTTGCTTTATGGTTTGCATTGTGTTGTGATTGGTAACAATTTAAATTACAAGGGTATCATATGTCCTCGAAGTGTCATTTGTACCATGTTACACGTGCAATAAAGGCATTCTGTGGAATAATCTATGAGCAGTAAAGTGAAATTAAATACGGCAATTTAGATTTTCCAAGACGTAAGCGATATACAAAGTGCTACATGCTCACGGCGAAAGAACAGGTAGCAATTTTTTTTGTTCACTCAGCAGTTATTAGGACACCGCTTGATTCGTTCACCCTTTATAAAGAATCATGGAAAGACATTTTTACTTTTATCCGATCCATATTCTCACGGGAATATTTTCAGCAAAGTTAGCGAAGGCCCCACATTACTTATTAAGGATACAGTTTCCACCCTTGTTTTTGGTAAATTCAAGAGGTCAAATTGTCGGTTCAAATATTCATGGTCACTCAGTGTTTTTTTCTTTCTTTCGGAAAGTAAAATATATTTATTCATTGTTTATGATAAAACCGTGTAATATCTAAAAGTGTTAACAATTATTTTCAACTTGTTTGTCTTTGTTTTTACATCAGTCGCAGATTTAAAATTCCTGGCCGAAAAACATCTTAATTCAACAAATGTAAAACAACAGAAGACGTAGTTTAACGTTATATAAAGTAAATACCGACTTATAATTCAGCTTTAGTCATATAAACGAGTTTTAAATTTTATGCAGGAGTACATATTGAGTATATTCTTTCTAATATCACATACAAACAGTTTGCTTAAGACCGTCGAAAGTTAAAGCGAGGACTGCTTTAAAAACGACTTCTTTTCACTGTTGAAGCAGAAAAAGATCAAATTTAATATCATATTATTAACTGTGTCTTTGACCATTATTAAGTAAGAAATAAATGCATCACTTGAAATAGGAGTTGTTGTTTTTTTTCTTCACACTGTCTTCTAAACTATGGCCATTAACCACGCACGACATCCACGGACCACCAAAGCCGATGATGATTGGATGAACATGAAACCCAACTACCATAAAATCCTACTACCATAAATGTGATAAACAATTAGCGAAAGGGTAGCTTACAAAGATGCATATCTGAGGTTTTGATTGATTAATGGTGTTTAACAGTATACGATGACATGATATGTTTTGATTGATTAATGGTGTTGAATAGTATACGATGACATGATATGTTTTGATTGATTAATGGTGTTGAATAGTATACGATGACATGATAGGTTTTGATTGATTAATGGTGTTGAATAGTATACGATGACATGATAGGTTTTGATTGATTAATGGTGTTGAATACTATACGATGACATGATAGGTTTTGATTGATTAATGGTGTTTAACAGTATGCGAAGACATGATATGTTTTGATTGATTAATGGTGTTGAATAGTATACGAAGCCATGATATGTTTTGATTGATTAATGGTGTTGAACAGTATACGATGACATGATAGGATTTGATTGATTAATGGTGTTGAACAGTATACGATGACATGATAGGTTTTGATTGATTAATGGTGTTGAACAGTATACGATGACATGATAGGTTTTGATTGATTAATGGTGTTTAACGATGACATGATATCGTTGTAAACTGCATTGCACAGAGGCAAACAATGGCAATCGACTTGGTCTGGTCTGAAAATTGGAACCCGCATCTTTCTGGTTGCAAGACTGGCAGGCATTACTACTTAGATACCGGCATCAATAAAATAAAAGAAAGAAAAAAAACTACTGTGAAAAATTTCTCGTGGCAAAGTCCTTCTAATGTTTTTTGAGGATGACTATCAGCGCAATAACGATTTTTGCCACCCATTTCTTCAGCAGTTATCATACGAGCCTATGAAATGAAATTAAATACTATACTGTAAGCGAGGTCATAATGTTTTTGATGGGTATGACCAGTTCTTAGAACAAAATGCGGACTTTTTATCAGTGAAGCGAATCGTACAAATTAGTGTGGAAGCGCTAAGACGTTATGCGTCATATGCCGTGTTTGTATTCAATAATATAGCCAAAGTTTTATACGCATAGTGAACGGCATCTAAGTCAAGACTTAATATATGTAAACATTCTTGTGGTTAAACCTATGATCTTGCTCCCTTGGATGACATGACATCCACGTTGTAAGTCGTGTATGATTTAATCGACATTTGACATTACAACGAAAAATGAAAGAGCATTTGTCAGTACGCTGCATAATAGGTATGGACTACGGCACGAGTTTTATTTCACAATTTAACATTTTTAAGTTCTTGGAAGTTTGTGATACTACTGGTTGTATACCTTCCGTTTCCCAACCAGTTTGAAGTTGGAAAAATATATACAATTAGTAGTCTGATTTAGACATTTGTTGTATTATTAGATGCTCCTAGACACCTGTGGTGCATTTGAGCTGGTTAGTGGTTGTATTTAGGTGTGGCCTTATGATCTGCATTAATACATTTGTACAAAGTGATTATCTTTTGCCTTAGGAAATGAAATAGTTTGCACATAGAGGAATGAAGTAATATAGACTCATAAATACTGAAAAAGTACTCATAGAATATTAAAAATTAAATTTGATGATACAAAAGCGTGGAAAGTTGAAATATCAATTCTCTATTATTTTTAGTTTACAACTTGCAAGGACGGGAAATGTAATTGTGCTGGTACGTACATTTTAAGGACGGGGAGATGTAATTGTGGTGGTACACATATTTTAAGGACGGGGAGATGTAATTGTGGTGGTGCACAACTTTTAAGGACGGGGATATATAATTGTGGTGGTACACACATTTTAAGGACGGGGGCATGTAATTGTGATGGTACACATCTTGCAAGAACGGGGGCATGTAATTGTGGTGGTACACACATTTTCCTTATATTCATATTTTAATGATTGCATTAAGGAGCCTCTGTGGCTCAAAGGGTAAGACGTATCTTTACATGTATATGATATTAAAATCAAAGTCTGTGACTCAAAGGATAACACGTGGGTCTTGTTAGTAGGCGGACTACCTAGTGTGTCCCCGGACGTGACACTTTAAGTCTCTTTTCCTGTATATGATATTAAAGTCAACGTCTCTGTGACTCAAAGGATAAGACGTGGGTTTTGTTAGTAGGCGGACTACCTAGAGTTACCTAGGGCGTGAGACTTTATTCTCTTTTTCTATTTATGATATTAAAATCAAAATACTGGTGTGCAGTAAACCCCCCCCCCCCCGGAAAAACCCCCAACAAAAAACAAATAATATAAAAACAAACAACAACCGATAACAAAATTACAAACACACACAAGAAAACAACCATTGATTACATTCATAGAAATATGACACATTGAAGGTTCGTTCATGAAACATGGTGTTATGAATTTTCATAACTTATATTTGCATTGCAAAATATGATGAAAAATGTAATAAAATTGCGTTTATGACATTATTATTACGAATTATTACGATATCAAATATAATGACTGATGGATATTGTCTATCAATTTTAAATAATACTTTTCTTTCAAAGAAGTTCCAGTAAACGGTGAAAAACACTCATTTCTTTCTTATATGTAAGAGACCTCTGAGAAAATACGGATTATATTGGATATTGGATATAACAAAGTGCAAGACTTTTCGTTGTTTGAGTAAGGGCTGTTTCTTTAGAACAAAATTAATTCATATGTCCTTATTTTGCTCTTGATGGTTCTTTGTTTCTCTTTTGTTTTCAAAATACTCTACAGTCGGTATGCAAAAAATATCCATTTCAGTATCGTCTTCGTTCAACCATCCTTTAATTGAAGGGCTCATTAGTAAAAGGTTAGTTTAGATGACATATCATTTGATCGCCAATCTTGTGACATAACTGTTGTTGTTAAAATCTCAGATAAATGGCTGAACATTTATATAATCATACCTGCCCCATGTGGTTAGAGCGTCCGCCTAGGATGCAGAAGGTCACGGATTCGAGCCCTTAGCCGCAAAGATTTATAAAAATGGTACTAACAGCGGCCTCACTAGGCGCTCATCATTAAGATTTTAGTGTTAGGACGGGTCGGCCTGGTGACAGGATAATGTGACTGGGTGGGACATCATGCTACATGTCTGCGGCATGAGACCGTCAATGCTAGTCATCACTACAAACTGCCATACTGTAGATATCGGAGAGAAGTGATTGAAATATTTTTAAAGCTACGTTAAAAATCCAAATATCACACACACATATAAACACACACACACACACACACACATACACACATACACACGTACATATATATATATATATATATATATATATATATATATATATATATATATATATATATATATATATATATATATATATATATATATATATATAATACCTGGAAATTAGCCCGCGAACATAATGAACGCAAGTGGACAACTGGAAAAGACTAGAAGGATCCATTACAATAGCCAAGTAATTTACGTCTTTGGCCAGCTGTCCGGCCCAGAATTAGACAGTATACAACTAAAGGTTACGCAGTGCCACCTTAGATAGCGAAGTCAGAAGAAATGAAAGAGCTGGTCAAGGTAAACAAGGAAATGGCTCTAAAGATGTAATCATTAGCTGTAGAGATATTTGCCATTGCATAATAAATAAATTAAGAACAATAAAACAGTTTTACTATCGCTCTGTTTTCCAACAACAAATATGAAACCTGACGTCTGTAGAAAAGTAATTGTCTAATTAATTAAACTTGATCTGCTTCACCATAGAAAATTTGGGGTACCTCACGTGACTAGGATTGCCTTAATGAATTATCAAAAATGCATCAGAGTTGAAATATGTTCCTGACATTTATCTCGTTTAAACATTGAACGAAATGATGTATTTCCCTTGAACACAAAGTCACAATTTGATAAGAACGAGACAAAAAGGGATAATTTAAAACGATGTGTATAGTAAGTTGATAGAAAGCAGAGAAATAATTTGAAACAGGTTTTAAAGCAAGTTGACAGAAAAGTGTTAAGCTGACAGGGAAAAGTATTAACTTGACAGAGAAAAGATTTAAGTTGACAGAAAGAAGTGTTAGGTTGACAGAGAAAAGTGTTAAGGTGACACGGAAAAGTGTTAGAGAAATTGATTGTGTAATTCAGGAATAGATTTGAAACGAGTAAATAATTAACAAAATAAAGAACTATATAGATGAAGAGGTTTTTATTGAATATTGCTAAGTAATATGGAAAGGAGAAAAAAATCGTTACATCTCAATTACAACAGTTTGTGAAAATGCACGAAAAATGTAGCTTTCCTGCACGGTGAAGTACGTGGAATAAGCTTTGCTTCCCCATTTTAAAAACTAATTGATTTGATAAGTAAATTGTACCAGTAAAGGGGGCTGTCTCATTTCGTAATCTGACTCAATGATGTTCTACCAAATATCGTACGATATATTTAATGAATTACAGAAATTTGAGACAATCTTTGTCTTTTTCTGTCTTCCCCATAGTTAATGAAGTCATGCAATATTAATCAATTTAAACAACCAACCAATAAACACCATCACAACAAAACCATTTAATAGTTCCCCTACCCATCCATCCATTCCTCCTTCACGTTTCCAACCATCCATCCTGACCTAACAAATATTGGATGGCACATGTTACAATACAAACTTACAAAATACTCTAATCTAATATTTGGTTTCATTATAAATTAAAATTTACACTTCTTGAAATAAACACAATTTCTAAAAACAAAACCTTCGAATATCAAGTAATAACTGTTTTCTTTTTGTACGGATTCGGCTGAAACATTAAACCATGTTTTTAAGGATTGTGATATCGTGAACCAGTTTTGGAATAGTGTAAACCATTAGATCAGAAAAAACACTAATTTCTCACATACCTTTTCATTTAAAATGATTATTGTGGATCTGTTAGAAGCAGTCTTTGTAATGAACTTTATACTCCTGAAATGTAAAAGTTACATGTATAGTATGCGCCATTACAGAAATCCTCCACCTCTACCTATTGTTTTAAAGCCTTTTAAAGCTTGCTACGTATTTTAGATGGAATTGACCAAAAGAAATTAAAAAGATAAATGGAATGTTTTAAAACTATATGAACTCATATATTAATTTAGTAGTATAGCATAGTTATACTTCTGTCTGTTGGTAGAAATTTGTTAGACATATTTATGAAAATCATCGCAGAATCTCTCGTTATATCTTTCTGTTATATTCTGTACACATTATCTTAAACTGATTTCATACATTTATATGCATATCTATTATATATGTATGCTCCTACTCACAAACCTTGTTTTGTAATCTCTATGGTCTACACCTCTTTCTTTTAACTTTGTTATTATATCATAATAGCTTTGATTTACTAACGCTCTATAGCCACCAATATCATCATATCCAATTGCATTTTCTCTACATATATTGCCTTTCCGTCTCCTTGCAATCCATTTACATCTTCTCCACATATATTGCCATTCCATCTCCTTGCAATCCATGTCCCATACCTTTTAACATAATTATATTTTGTTCTTTTCTCTTTGATATTGTTGTTGTTGTTTCCCCAGAGTTTTATAGTTCAATGTCAACTGTTTGAAATCTTTATAGAGACAAAAATATATGCGGGAAACATTTTACGGTAGTCTGTGGGATGACAGCCGATCCATAGCTACATAAGTAATGGCTATTTAGAAAAGAAAAGAAATTGTAAATAACTTTGGAGATTAAATTGTTCAATTTGGTAAGTCTAAGAAATTCGAAGCGTAGACATAAGAGGATGTACTCCGAGAGCATACGTTGAACATTCATAAAAGGGCGCAAAGTTTAGATTTGAAACAAAATGCTTCTGAGGTATCATATCTTCGCCCGAATTTGCCTTACTCTCCTAACAAGGGTTTTAAAATTCAAGCATTAATATGTACCCTTTTATTTTTTAGAAATTGAATCTTCAAAGTTTAGCGAATTATTAACATGCAAGATTAATGTATGTAGATTGTTTGATTGTGTAATTTACTATGTTGCATCTTAATGCATGACTGGGTTTATTAGTGAAATTTGTTATAACTTTTACTTACTTTGTTAGTATATCTATCTATCTAATTTATCTATCTCATCTATCTAATCTGTCTATCTATCTATCTATCTATCTATCTATCTATCTATCTATCTGTTATGAATTATGCAGAGTTAGTCATTGTTGGACTTGTGCACATATAATTTGATACTTGTATATTTGTATGTGTCTTTTATAATTAGTAGGGTAGGAAATGCGTATGATTTTTGATGATGATGAGAGTTTATTATATCGAGAAGTTAACAATTAGGGATGTGTATGTACGTATCGGAAGTATTTGATAATATTGTTAGTGTTATAACACAATTATTGTATAACCAAGCTTGTATGGAATATTTAGATGTGAATGTGTGAGTTGACCTGACAATTTATTCACCGTTTTTCTGATGGAAGGTCCGTGCTAGGCTGTTAATTCTCCTTAGATTAGAATAAGAAGACCAGATAATATGTCCCCTCTAATTTCACATGAAGCTTTCTTAGTGGGAGCGACAGACAACGCCAGAGAATCGGAGAGAACGGGGGCACGTTGAGACCACTTGGAATGTCTGTTGTGACGTAAGCATTTGGGGGGAGGCGTAGTATAGGAAGGAAAAGTGAAAGAGAGTTCCATAAGTGCAAGGAGGGGACGGAGTCGAGGGTACCGGAAGTACCAGAGGAGGGAAGTGAGAGGCGAACTGATGAGTAACAGAATCAAAACCGAAGGGATATTCGATCTCTTAAGACTAATTTCATATGAGGATAGTAATTGGCAACGTAATAGGTCGCTGTTTGTATTTGTGGAAAGAATTAAGGTTGAGAAATTGTCGACGAAACAGTTCAACACGTTGATATTTATAGAATTGTTATACCTTTCACCTTGAATCTTTGATAGACCTAGATCGTCGGCATTGCTGACTTGGGGCTCGGAGCTATCTAAATTTTAAATTGTCTGTACTTCTCTGGTGTTAACAATAAGACCGGAGGAGGCTCGTGACATAGACACAGTTACATATACTGTAGGATACAACAATTATTGTTATTTATTGTATCCTACAGTATGTGTATATAGAAACTATGTGTGGGGTTCGGGCCGAGACAAGGAAATCCCAGTCAAGGGTTTCCATTATTTGTCTCCAAATATTGGCTCAATTAACATAGTCCGCACGAACTAAATAATGAAAATACAAATAATCAACCTTACACAGTACAATGACCAGATATGAATGATTCACAGCGATTTCACAACGAAAGAATGATCTGTTTTACTCAACTAGTAAAATCTGGTATTTTACTCATACAGTAAAACTGTATTCACACAAATAGTGAACATGATGAAAACAAAGAGATAGATGTACAAAATATATTTACAGTCCCCAAAACACACTGGGTATTACAAACCCAAAGATTAGCCCAAGGCTAAAAGATTACATGTATGGCGTTACACACTCCGTCACCAGCACACTTGGCTACCAGTCACACTGGTCAATCAAGCATTCCGTATTCAAGGCTGGTCAATCAAGCCCTCAGCGGTCACCAATCTCGGTCAGCAACGCCCGATCACCTGCTACTCGACCAGCAACACTGTTTACTCAGCTCTACGGCTGATATGGTTCAGCTTCATAGCTGATATGGTCAACTTCTGTGGTTAGCTCTGCAGCTGGTACCACGCCGACTCCGATAATTCCGATAATTCTGATCACTCTGATCACTCCAATTACTCTGGTCGGATGAAAATACATATAAGACCGTGTACTATGCATGCCACGAGTATATACTATAAAAGGTAATGAAGTTATATATGGTAAGCTACACAGATTACATTATCGGCACAATAATTATAAAACAAAGCACAAGTTCAGAAGTGAAGCTAAACGTTCCCGACAAGAATTCTACGGTACTAAACGTTTCTCAAAAATGCAACTTTATACATTGTTAATATAAATCTCTTGCTAAGTCACACACAAGAATAGAAAATATTTGCATGAAACTACGTAAGCCGAAGCTACATAGAACATACACAAAAATAAATGTGGCAGTACAATAGTTATAACTTATACACGAGAAGTTAATAGCTCACATACCTCTACAGCTGAAGATTCGCAAGTCCTTAAAGTAGACCGCTCACTTACAAGACGTTCCATAATGTAAAGATTTAGTCTTACGGTGAGGCATTTATACACAGACGATGTCGCAATACATCGCCTTTCCGCTGTAAGTATTCGGTTCTTCCCATCGAAAGCACTTCGCACGTGCGGCATAAAATGAACCGAACTCACTATTTCCAAATCTTTGTACGATATACATAAATAGCCTCGGGTATCGTTGGACACAAAAACGAAACCGAGTACATGTATTTAATAAATTAAAGGATTTATACGATTCCGTGACAATACCTCCCCCCTTAAAAAGTGGTAAAACGTTTAGAAAAATCACGGAATGTGAATATAAACAATTATTAAAATATTCAATTTTGAATATTTAACAAAATACATCTGCTAATTACACCCTATTTAAAAATCAGCACCCACATTTTATGACCCTCGAATCTCCTCGATTCGGAAACTATACAGTTACAAAGAAAAAGCCCAACGCTTCAATCTTGCGTTGGCCACCTTTGCCTTGTTCAAGTATAAGAGTGGCTGATGGTACTTTTGTAAGTTAAACTCCACCCCGAAAAGGTACGTATGGAATTATCCTATCCCCCATACTAAGGCTAGGCACTCCTCAATCACGGTGTAGTTTTGGTCCCTAGAGAGCAGTTTCCTACTTGCATAAGCAATGGGCAATTGAATCCCCTCTTGCTCCTGTAGCAAAACAGCCCCAAGACCCATATCGGACGCATCAGTCCTCAGCACATAAGTTTTGTTCAATTCTGGCAACTTTAAGATTGGTGCACTTACCAGTTTCTGTTTTAAAGCATTAAACGATATTACCTTGCACCCACCCTCCATGGACTGTTATTCGGTTGCCCTTTCCTAGTCAAAACTGTTAATGGGCTGACAATAGCCGCAAAATTGGGGATAAATTTCCTGTAAAACCCAATCAAACCACGGAAAGATCTTACTTGTTTTTTTAGTTCTGGCCTAGGTGAATCTCTGATTGCTTCTATTTTGTCTGGGTGCGGTTTCAACTGGCCTAGTCCACTTACATGATATCCCAAACATTCTAGGTTAAAATACCCTATACTTCGTTTGGTGTGCCTAGCTGTAAGATTGGCAGTGTGAAGTCTTCCGAACAGATCCCTTAACCTGTTCATCTCAGGTATATGTATAAACAAAGATATCATAGACAAAACTGTCGACGTTTTCCATACCGTTTAACAGTTTACGCATGAGATAAACGCACGATGCACCGGCGTTGACTAAACCAAAAGGCATGACTTTAAATTGATAAAGACCTTTTGGAGTCGCAAATGCCGTTAACTCGCGGACGTTATGAACGATTGGTATCTGCCAATATCCCTTGGTAAGATCTAACTTTGAAATGTATTTGTGACCTGCCAACTTTGAAAATAAACTTTCTATGTCTGGCATTGGTTCTGCGTCGAACACGGTGATTTTGTTCAATTGCCGAAAGTCAGTGCAAAAACGGGTTGTCCCGTCTTTCTTTCTGACTAACACAACGGTGGACGAGTACGGGGAACTTGAAGATTCGATCACTTCCTGGTCTAACATTTTCCCCACTTCTTCGTTGATTGTCTCCCGCGCATTAAAGGGTATTGGATATCCTTTAATCCTGATCGGCTCTAAGGTATTCAACTTGATCTCGTGTTGAATCAATCCAGTACGGCCTGGTTTGTCCGTAAACACGTCTGAGTACTGGGACAAAACCTCCAAGATCTGCGTGCGCTGACTCTCGGATAAATCCGGGCATACATTGATCTGGTCTATGCCTCCTTTCTCTACGTCAATGGGGTATTCAAGGGGCATGTCTGTACTGGAGGTGAATTCCGATTCGTCACACGACCTCTCGTCTATCACCACTATACATACTACGTTCAAGACCCCTTTATCAATTGTTTGACTAGGTCTTTCTTTGTAATGTTTCTGCAAATTGGACATACTTTCCATGTCAATGACAGAATCCAATTCATTTTTGAACATCTTCTGACAAAACTTGCACGAACGACAAAATCGTGCTACGTCACTGTTAACCTTGGGCCAATAATATTCCCGTAATACCTTAACTGATGTTTTATTCATACCTAAATGGCATGCCGTACTCGACTTGTGCGCCACCTTGAGTACTAGTTGCAAGAACGTTCTATCAAGTGTAGAGTATTCCCTGTACATTTAACCTTTTTGAAGTAGAAATGTAGAGGAACCACCGTTCTTACGCTTCCTCACGGTACCCGATAATACTTTCTCCGCGATTGTGCGTAGAGACTTGTCGCGTTCATGTTCATTCAAACATTCTTCGCGGGAGATTTCAGTAATGGCTTCCGGTACTTTCAATTTAGGTAGCGGTTTGTTATCCTCCTTTACCTGCTGTATTTAAAAGCTTAATATGTTATTCTTTTTTCATCCATGTTTAACAGAACAGTTTGATAAATTAAATGTTTTCGAATTAATCCATGGTTTCAATTACGTCTCACCAATTTCATATAACGCACTGTTATCAGATTTAATACAGTCTGTTTCATGTTAAAATGGTATTTGTAACTTAATTAAATTGTTAAGTCGAATTATGCATTTTCTATATTATAAACGGCCAGAAAAGTCCCAGATTTGTATGATCCCTCGTCATTATTTTGTGGTAGATAACTTCGTGTATGAAGATGGTTATTATGTGATTCCATATTATTCTTCTTAACATAGTACAGTTTTAATAATTAAATAATTAACCAGGTCATTTCTTGTGTACGCATACATGATATGTATAGTGGTGTTTTGCTAAAACACGTAATAGTTTATAGCTCAACTTGGTTTTTGTTCATAGCAGTAATGATGGTGGAACTTGTGTTGTTGGCCCAGGTGAACATCGGATAGATGGAGGGATGGATGGTTCCTGTTCCAACGCCTGTTTTCGTGGAAGTAAGACTCCCGGAGGGTCATTCGAATGGCGGGACAGTAATGTGATATTTGGGATCATTTAATATGTACGTCTCATTAGAGTGAAATAGGGTGACATCAGATCCGTTACTCTTGGGATTATCGACGTAATTTCATGTCATACCATGAACTTTTAGACTATGGTATAGTTCGGTAATTCTGGAATTCGAACCATGAATGTTACTATGGTGCAATGAATCCCACAATTTTGTTTTCTTTCAAACGGACAGGGAAGAAACATTTTTCTACAGGAAAAGTACAAAAATAACCACTGTAAGACATCCTACCTGCCCCCTTTTGAGGAACGGTTGATCACACTTTTGTGACCTTGCATTTTCTGCAAAGAATTACAGCAGCCAGTTATAAAAGAAATAGACAGATTTATCATAAAAATATGGCATGGAACAACCACTTTAGTGCATTAATTTAAAAAAAAAATCAAAAACACGGCATGGAGATACTACTTTAGTTCAACCAAAACGTTAGTAACACAACTGTCATATCTTTGATCGGTTATTGGGTATGCTATACATCTATACGGTGTTACGTAAATGTGAGCATGCAAAATAATGTGACTTTCGTAAATGTTAGTATCAGTTCAGCATATCTATACAATATGTGTTCCGTTAATGTATATAACCAGCATTTCTATATAATTGCGTTCCGTGAATGTATCTACTCGGCAGAAATTACAATTAAGTTGATCTTGTTTTCTCCCAATCAGTTTCCATGTCCTCAAGTAAATATTCATAAAAGTTTTGAAGGCTGCAGTGTTGCATCATTTCTATAATTACACCACACGGACAGAAGGCTCTGCTTCTATAAATAGACATACTGCTATCATGATTTACTCATCTGTACACAACATATATTAGGTATATACTGTCTCACTGTTGTCAAAATGTTACACCCGAGTTATGACCCTAGCTACTATAAATGTCCATCAAAATCAAGGACTGTAACATTAGCACAGAATTACAGAGAAAATACATCATTTCAAGTGTAAAAAATGATCACGTATACACTACATTCTGTTACATAATTCATGTCATCTCAGATAATGCTTTCATTTTTGTTTTCATTTAATCGGTCACGTGCACATATTTTCCAAACATGGCATTTATGTATTATACGAATCGTAGTTATGATATAACCTCGTAATCCTTTTTTTGTGTGACCAACTTTGACGTTTTTCATTTAAATTAGCATCACACAATGCACAGAGTATGAAGGAGATTTTTGATTCCTTTAAATTAGCATCACACAATGCACAGTGCATGAGGGAGAATTTTGATACATTTAAATTAGCATTACACAATGCACAGTGCATGAGAGAGAGTGTATGAGGGAGAATTTTGATACATTTAAATTAGCATTACACAATGCATAGTGTATGAGGGAGATGTTTGATACATTTAAATTATGTCTGCGGCATGGTGCCCGAGTGCTAGACATCATAATAGACTGTCACACTGCAGATATCGCAGCGATATGACTGAAAAATTGTTAAAACTACGTTAAAAATCCAAATCACACACACACACACACACACACACACACACACACAATGCACAGTGCTTGAGAGAGATTTTTGATACATGATACATTTACATACTGTACATGTTTCTGATTGTAACCCCAACCCTAATCCCGACCCTAACCCTAACCCCAACCCTACTGAACAGTTGACTTTGTGCAGAAGATACTTATCAATGGGAGGGGGGGGGGGGTAATATCGAAATTGCTACTTTTAAGAGTTGGGAAGTAATCGTGCATACAAAAAGTAGGAATAAAATGCAGCTGAAGTGATACATGGTAAGACTAATTTCTCTTTTTGCTTGTCTTCGTGAAATATATGATGGGCTGAATGGTAACACCTTGATATTTCACGATTCATCGATGACGTCCTGACTGAGCCATATTTGTAGGCAATTTGCAATGTAACTATTTTTTTATAGGAACGTTAGGTTTTTTGTTTGCACAAAACACAGTAATAAAACCATGCACCTGCATACTATATTTACACTTTCCGAGTCAAGAGTGAACTACATAAGTAATACTCGAATGACAACTTGAACAATTAACAATACGGTTATAGCACAACAACAATCACTCAGCCTTCTTATTAGTTTTGTACGATGCTATTTTTTTTTCATAATTATACAACAGTTCCGTATACAAACGTGTAAAAGCTGAACATGGTTTGTTTTTGTTTCCTGGGAAATTCGGAAAACTGCCTCGTCATTATTTAAGAACAGGTAGCAAAAACTAGTTTGAGAAGAAATAAGAGTTTTGAGTTCCCTTTATTTTTGTTAAATACATTTTTACGACGGCTGCACGACACGACAAATATCAGTCCACAGTGAGGTGTCATCCAATACCAAAACTCCTGCCATACAATTAGACATTAGACACGCCTCCTCTTACGGCGCTTGAAATGTCTGATCAGATTAACAAATGAAATAAAGTTTGCCTGTCAAACCAAACTAAAAGGCGTGGAGTATATAACTTAACTACCATATCCTATTAGGAACATGTTTACATAAGATTACCGTCTTGATGAGTTTCGGGCGAATTTAATTGAGAGTTGAATTTCAAAGATCTTGCCAGACAGATAAACTGGTAGGACACACTCGTTGAAAAATACATTTTAAATCATTTCGTCACTATGTTTATATTCCATTCCGGAGGGATTAGTCTTCCTAAAAGGAAGGAGCCTAAATATTATAATTTAGAAGAGATAATCTTTAAGTAATTTGTATTTTATTAAGATATGAAAATGAGATAATCATGAAGAGACGGATGTAATAAGGTATGGATAAAAGTCACACAACGCATCTGCGCTATAGATAAATCATGAGCAAGTAAATAAATTGGAATAATCTTAAAAAAGAATATATTTTCATCATATTAATCATGAAAAAAAGTAATTGACCTGTTAAAAAAGATCATCTAATGTAGATGGCCACACAAGTGTTTCCTCAGTGACCCTGTTTAGTGAAAAACACAAAATACTTTGAATAAAGATAGCATTGCATATGTATGTCATTAGTGTTGTACAAGAGTGGCAAACAATCTGATTTACGGCCGATACATGACAAAATTCAAAACAACTTCTCGTCAAAGTAGTTTCGGATATACTTTACACACAGTACCTAAGGAAACTGGTACTTTACCTGGTGCGTCAAAGTTGTAAAGGCAGTTGATAACTATTTCGTGAAACACCTCAAGAATTACTAACAAATAAAGATTTTGTACGTAGATTTTACCTTTGAAATTCGTTGGTAAACACGAAATGAACATAATTAATAAGAACACAAAGAAAGAAATGTTCAAACAGTCACCATCGTTCCAATAAGATAAAACTTAAATATGATTTTCATCATCAATATTGTTATATGTACGTATGTAGTCAGTAATGTTTGCGGCTCGAAAAGCCTATCGTGCATCTTTTATCATCTTTACCATACAAAAAGGGTCTGCACAGGTCATTACTGCACCAAGCATAAAGGTATGCATAGACCGTTATTGCACCAAGCATAAAGGTATGCATAGACCGTTATTGCACCAAGCATAAATGTCCACTTGGGCCATTACTGCACCAAGCACAAAGGTCCATCCAGGCCCTTACTGCACCAAGCACAAGGTCCATCCAGGCCCTTACTGCACCAAGCACAAAGGTCCATCCAGGCCCCTACTGCACCAAACATGAAAGAACACACGTGCGATTACTGTACCAAGCATAAAAGACCATTCTGGCCATTACTACACCAAGCATAAATACACACATGCCATAACTACAGCAAGCATAAAGGTCCACTCAGGCCATTACTGCATCAAGCATAAAGGTCAACAAATGCCATTACTACATCAAGCATGGTCCAAAACAGACCATTTCTGAACGACGCATAACGGTTCACACAGGCCATTACAATACCAAACACAATGGTCTACGCATGCCATTACAAAAACAAGCTAACGGATCTACACACATCGTCATCGCCAACTTAATGTGTGGTTTATATGAGGAAAACTTTTAATTTATCTTATACCGTATTTACACTTAAGCGTATGGTCAGGAATAAATATGTTTAATGTTACGATTACAGGACAGGAGTCATTTACAAGCATTTTTTTAGCCAATGCACTGGATTAAAAAAAATATATTTTAATCTTCGAGAGTCCGTTTAATTATGTGATGTGAACCGAAGTGGGGAGCGTATCTTAAACACCCAAAAATAAACAGTGTTGTGTGTGAGCGTCTGTGTGTGTGTGTGTATGTGTGAGTGTGTGTGTGTGTGTGTGTGTGTGTGTGTGAGTGTGTGTGTGTGTGTGTGTGTGTGAGAGAGAGAGAAATGGTGTATATATCATAAGTTAGTGCATGGCAAATATGTATTGTCTGTTTGAGACATAGCTACATTAATACAATAGCTGAAACAAATTTCAGAATTAAAAAATGTATCACATATTGAAAACTGTTGCCTTTCAGTTTTATAACAAGTGACCTCCGACATTGATAGGAAACAAACGGTATTTTCTAATTCTGAAAGAGAGTACTCTTTGCAAACTTAATTTATTTCAAATGTTTAATTTTATTTGTTTTAAAGAAAGATCAGCATTTGAAAGATCGTTAGAATTTCCATCTCATTTTTAGTTCTCAAGTATATATTCGTAGGTCACTAATTATTAGAAACATTTTTTAAAAATAATTAAAAATAAAAATATCATTTTTTTCTAGTAGCATATCAAATTCTTTTATATCGTAACACGAATAATTTTTATTTATTAATTTCACTTTTCAGACTTTGAGTTACTAGGTTTCATCATCTGTGTTGAAATTTATAACCGTCGACATGATCGACATGCATATGCGAAGGTGTTTGGTATAAGGGAGTGTATCAAGAACATGAATCGTGTCATTATATAGAGGCTTGAAGGGATTACTTCCCTTGAATAATGCTAGCTCTTCATATCCTGTGAGTCTGCATAAGGGATATGGAGCTTGAAGCTAGTAGGAGGAAAAGGCCTAAGTATGTATTGCATATTGCAAAATAAAATAACCAGTCACCAAAATTTCAGATGGCCATGCTGTTGTTGCTGAGAGGCTAGTTGTATATGGAATGGAGGGTCTAAAGGAGGAAACACGAGGGCCTAAGGCTAGCCTTATTATTACATGGTTCTTCCGGTCCTGGAAACAAAAGAAGTACTGTAATCTGGTCGCAAAACCTATCAGCTGAAAGTCTTTTTGTGGATCACATTGTAATTAGTGCAGTACATGCAAAAGAAAGATAATTTATGCAAATCTGAAACATTTGACATCTAGACTGTTTCATCCATGATCTTCTCTTATAATTAGGAAAGGGTCTACAGCATCCAAAACTAAATTCGTATGACATATTATTTGTTACAGTGTTTTTGATTTGGAACGCATCTGATGTGGAGACTGAATACATCTTCCTGTGTTCGATTACTGTCTTTAAAACTCGATTTCAATATAGTCTTCCTATATTTTAACGTAATTTGATCCCATCCACCCCAACTATCCCTACATCTCAGCATCTAATCATCTTGCCTAAATAATCATTGTATAAAATTATTACATAATCTTTGAGAGGATTTCCTTGAGAATAAATATATCGGAAAGAGATAGCCAAATGTGGAGCGTAGGATCGGGTGATCTGGTAGAGAGTATGGACCAAGGGAAATAACTCGCGCAAGCCTTGTTTTTGCCTCGATAAAGCGGCTGATGATCTGTGTTTCATGATACGGACGGACGTGGAACAGAAACCGCATGATATTCTTGCAAATACCCATATTTTCAAACCAAGCTTAGAATATCCTATTAAACTAAATGAAAATGTAATTTGAAAGTTTTACCGGTATCCAAGAGAGTAAAATGGGTTTATTGAATCTCCACTTGAAATTATTTCTATAGTCTGTAAATATAATTGAAAAACAAATAAGGTCACTACAGAAACAATGGGTTCTCAATATAATTAGTCCAGTTCATTGTTTCTAAAATTGCCTCTGTGGAATAAAGAGTAGCCGGCATCCCGGTGTCTCATAAGAAACGGCTAAGTTGTAGAACGACAGATAAATATGACGTTTCTAAAAGTTCAATATAGGACCAAATTTTATTTTCGCTAACGATAATAAAAGGTCGATTATGAAAGGAATTCTGGCTTAGAGATCCTATGGTTACAGCCAGTTGAGAAGTGAGTTTTCCTGTTTGTTTCCGAAGGCTATTAGCAAAACTGAAGCCAAACAAAATGAGAAAATGGAGACCACCTGAGGTAACTGCTGGTGACGAGAGACCAGTAATGCATCAAGTTATCCTTTAGAGGTCATATCGATTGGAATATCTTAGTCTACCCCACGAAACACCGTTGGTTGAAAACGTTACAGGCAGGAAAATCGAAATTTTTAAGGAATAGAAATACTGAAAGATTTCTCAGATTACTGAAGGATGATCAGGTTTCAAGAGAAATCCCAGGGAAGTACCATACAGCAGTTCAGAGTGGAATCTGCCATAAGGAATACATTTACATATCCCACACAAAAAGTTTATCCCAACATTTTGACAAAAGGAAGAAAATTATAGCAAATTCATGTCAATGTATGATGTAATGTAGTTAGATTCGTGTATAAGTATGTATGTATGTATGTATGTATGTATGTATGTATGCATGCATGCATGCATGTACGCATGCACGTATGTTTGACTGACTGACTGACTGACTGACTTTTTTTATTTCCTCTTCAGAAGTGGTTTCATTCAGTTAATTTTTCGTTAATACAGAAAAGATAGGAACCTAGCTTGACATTAATGGGCTTACAGTACACTACATATATATATATATATATATATATATATATATATATATATATATATATATATATATATATATATATATATATATATATATATATATATATATATATATATACACACATATGCACACATACATACATACATACATACATACATACATACATATATGCACACATACATACATACATACATACATGCATACATACATACATATATGCACACATACATACATACATACATGCATGCATACATACATACATATATATACACACATACACATAAATATAAAAATATAAAGAAACGTAAAGAAAACGCAATATCTAAACACATGAGAGAGAACTCATTGCAAACAAGATATATATGCAACATAGATTAAGAGAGAAAAATAAAGATATTGGAATTATTTAAATTCGACTGTAACGATTTAAATGGATTATCATGTTCTCTCTCACTTTGAACACATGTAGATAATTTTTATGATCGAAATGAAATAGGTCCATTTCCCTAATTTACTGAACAAGCATAGTACCATATATCGTTTTCAAGGTCATTTGTTCTTCTGTACATTGTGTCTATTCCATCAGCAACTACACACATGAATGCCTGCAGCAGCAGAGAGGGTGGACAGACCAATTTTGGAAGCGTCCAAAAACCAAAATAAGCCTTCCTACGAACGATCGAAAAATAAAAAAGCGTCGACAGATTTTAAAAAGCGTCGACGTTACTGAGAAAATCTCTACATTGTCGTTGGTGATTTTTTCTAGTTTATTATGTACGCGTTTTACGCAATATACGTCTTCGCCGAGGTCCCACCCTCTCTGCTGCTATTCATCCAAATATTTTATCAAGTCCAATACGATATCTTGTTCTAGGATCATGCAACGCTAACGTTATAAACCCGTGCGGAGTAGCTTGCGCTCGTGAAGAGAAGTTTCTGAATTTAATTATATCCATGTCACCGCTGCACCAAGTTTGATGAATATTTCTCATCGTGTGTGTATCAACTCCATTAAACACAACTAAAATATTACAGTTATCTCTGATCACTTTTGGTATTTGTGTGTATCGTTGAGTAACATAAATGACATCAGTGTTTTTATGTCTACCTCTAGAAAAAATCCTAGCTGGATTTGATTGTTTATCCAGCATCACATCATCGTATACAACCGAATTATTAATAAATCCGTCTATGGAATCAACTGATGGTGCTTCATCAATATCGGTTATAAACTCGATAACATCGTTATCTTTATCTATTCGTGCGTTTTCATTAAAATCCTTGAGCACATTATAACATCGTTGATCATCACCTGACGGTGCTACCAAATACAATTTATCCCACTTTAACCATCTCATTATAAGATTAAGTAACAACTGTGTCTTTCCACTTCCAGATGGTCTTATTATTATCATTCTGATGGAATTTGGTAACGCAGGATGGTGTTTGACAAGCTCTCGTTTTCTTGTGGCTGAAAAATCAATTATATCCATGCTGTATAAAATATCCATGGATTTATATTGTGTGAAGTGCAGGACGCGTACCCCGACGGATACACTAACAACTATTACCACAAAAAATAATAGATCAGCGGTTACGGGTAAGTGTACGCGGTGTGGTACAAAGAAGTTTAAATTTACTCCCGGTGATAATTCAGGAACAAAGTCAGCGTTAAAAAAAAACAAACAAAAAACAAAAAAAAAACCAGGAGGTGATATTGCAGCAAAATTAACAAAATTAGCGGGAACTCCGTGGGCTAAATACCCAGGAGAAAAACATCTACCAGGATATAATTATTGCGGTCTTGGTACTCGACTCGATATTAGGCTTGATAATCAGGATCAACCAAAACCAGGTGAGGAACCAATAAACGCTATTGATAAAGCATATCATGCTCATGATGTTGCGTATAAAAGCAATGATCTACAACATAGGCATATTGCAGATGTGCAATTAATTTTTGCGCTAGATTCTATAAAAAATAAAAACATCAAAGAAAAATTAGCTAATTGGTTAGTAAGATCCGCGATGAAAGGTAAATTAGCACTAGGGGCTGGTAATATATAAAATGGAATCGATTTATTATTCTCCAAGAGGATACTGGAAAGGTAAAGCAGCAATAAGTAAACTTGCTGATGCAGCAGCGGTTAAACATTCTACTGCTAAAGCGTGGTTATCCAAACAGGCAATATGGCAAATTTACCTACCGCGTCCTAAGAAAATTAATTTTGCACATTTCGATGTTAGTGTTCCTAATGAAGTTCGTCAAGCTGATATTCTGTTTTTACCACATGATACTGTACGTAGAAAAACGTACAAATACGCGCTAACCGTTGTTGATGTTGCAAGTAGACATAAAGATGCAGAACCGCTATTAACGAAAACAGCATCTGAGGTAGCCGATGCTTTTAAACTAATTTATCAACGAGGTGGTCTGCGATGGCCACAGCTGCTACAGGTTGATCCCGGCAAGGAATTTCTTGGTCCAGTATCATCGCTGATGAAACAACATAATACCAAAATACGACGAGGACATACTGCAATTCATCGTGATCAGGCAATTGTTGAACGATTTAATCGAACACTTGCTGAGCGGTTATTTGTTTATCAATACGCGAAAGAATTTATTCAGGATACGAGATCTCGTGAATGGGTTGCAATATTACCAGGTGTGATAGCAGCGTTAAATAATGAAATAACTAGAACGACCAACATGAAACCTATTCATGCAATTACAAAAAAAAATATACCTACACAACGACGTGATCTTTCAGCACAGCCAGTATTAGGTAATATCACTGTCAGGTATTTATACGAGCCCGGTGAACTCAAAGGTGGTAAAAAAAAGAGCTACTGATCCTATCTGGAGTGTTACCACACACAAAATATCCACTGTGACAAGATCCTCAGGTAGACCCGCAATCTACCGATTAGATTCAACTGCTCCTCAACGTGGATTTGTACGTGAACAATTACAAGTAATTCCCGAGGATACAAAATTACCACCGCGATCACTTAACTAGCTCCGTTACGTCGATTACACTCAAGACAGGTCAACATGGTATTTTCTCGTGTATGACCAAAATTGTTATTTTTTCTGTCTACGGTAAATTGTCTTGGATCATTTTTCAGATACCGCCATAACATTATACAATTACAACTTGCACAATGATTATTCTGTTGTTGTTTCAGCGCAGTGACAACGTCAGTGTCTAGATCAAATTCTCGGTTATTTTTTTATCAGATTGTTTATAACCAGCTAATTTTTTTCTTATTATATCACTTTGACATTCGTCAATATCATCACTAATCACTGACTCGTCCAAGACGATTCGTCTCAATTGAGATATTTTTCTAACTCGAGACATTGCAAGATAAACTTAGTTTGACCATTCGATGTGATCATCGACGATCCAAACAACTGTATCAGAGATAGTCAGTCCTTGAGATGAATGAATCGCCATTGCGTATCCTAGCGTCCACGGGGATTTATCAGCATGTAGAGCATCTTCAACAACATTAACATCAGCTGCGACAATATCATTCAGCACAAGATTCTGTTTCCTTGACTCGGTTTGTCCTGGTATATCAACATCAATATTCTGCCGCCGTGTATCAGCTGGTCGATAACATAACGGAACTGGTAGCGTCGGAAACTTTTCTCGTTGTAACTGAAACAATTCCCGTTGAAGTTTATCACGAACTATCTTTCTACTTGCAACTATCAGATCATTTGGTCGCCATGTTTGTAGAAAGTCGTTCATGGGTGTTTCTGAAATTATTCCACGCATTACTTCACACTGAATTTTATTCGGTTGTAGTCTGATTAATTTATTAAACTGTTTCAACGTTGCATCAAGTGCTCTATGATCATCATTCATTTCTTCGTAATAATCAACATATTTCTTTAGCCATCCATGTGGAGATGGTCCAACAAACGGTGGTGGTTGACCATGATCGCCGCACATTATTACAGCAGTATTTCTTGTTAACAACCAATCTAGAAATGTTTTTAATGTTTCCAACGACACAGTGCATATTTCATCCCAAATGATGATCCTTGGAATGTATTTCTCGCCCATCCTTAAAGAAGTCCATGTATCACGATTCCATCGGAAGAAGCTGTGATAAGTACACGATTGCACTCCTCGTTGTTTCATCTCTCGCGCGAGTCTGTGTGTAGGTGTCAGCACGATCATATCTGATTTTTGAAATAGTTCGATCGCTCGAGTGGTTTTACCAGAGCCACCCGGTCCGTTTATGTATATCGTTTTATATCTAGCTATTGGATCATATACCGATGGTAACAACGAAGTTGTCGATGATATATTTGATCGCTAGTTTTTATAATAATCATCTTTGATCGTAACATCTGCTGATTTTGAATAATCAAGTATACTTTCTTTCTTTATTCTCCATGAACCCCACGGTGCATCATCGTCCGTAAAATCATTCAACAACGTTGCATATTTCTTATCGATATAGAACGAATCCGTTGCAACCCTAACTGCGGTATCAGGGAATTTATTTATCATAGATGGCAAGTTTATGCTCACGTAGGCCAACATCGATGATCTTAAATGCGTATACTGAGGCGATTCTCCATCCATATAGCTTACAATCGTACCTAATCGTGTTTCATTTGATAAATAAACATCCTCGCGGTTTATAAATATATTCTCGCTGCTGCATCAGCAACTATAAAATCGTATTCGGTATCATCCAGTATTAATCGTGCATGACGTTGTTTATGATCATATGCTCCACCTTGAGTAAACTTTCCTATTATTTTTCTTCCAAGAGCCTTTGCTGTTTTATCGCTATTATTGAGTTTTATCTCGAGGATTCTAGGAGCATCTTTGCTGATATCATCCTTGAAAACATCGGGACATTTTTCTCTAAATTCCTTAATGACCTCATCGAGACTGATATTTTCCCTCTGTGGTAACCAAACCTCGGTTTCTTTCTTATATGATATAATTGGCTCACTAACCACCAATGATACCAATATCGCACAATCGAGCATATATCGTAATAAAACTATTGGTGCCCAGCGTTTTTCTGAGAAATGTCTACCAAACCAAACATAACATATCATATGAAGATCCATAGCAAACTCGAATGATTCAACACAAGCAAATCCAGTTAGATCAAAATCCGGCAATGGTCCATTTATCGATACTCGCGTCATTTCATGTGTTGGATGACCGAACCTTGCAAAATAGTTAGAACAATCTCCGTATCCGAGAAAACTTCCTGGATAACACGCAACCATCTCAACAGATATCATATCGTTGTAATTATATTTGGTATCCCACAATTCGCCGTGGCCATACTCGACACAACTTGATTGGATATCCGAAAGAAATTCATTTCTGGTTGGTTTCCACAAATTTTTTTCTCTAGCAACATGAGCTGCAACAGATGGAACAGTAAAACAGTTGCTGAGCAACTCATCAATACTTTCTGAATACTTTTTAGCAAGATTTTTCATTTCCTCATGAAGGGATTCTTTACGATATATTTGACCGTTGGGTCGCACAAATTGATCATATTTTTCATCATCTGAGCTTTTAAATAACCACACTGACACAGTATCGTTTTTATTTATTTTGTTAATAAAATCAAACATGTTATCATCATAAAATTTAACAGTTCGATTTCGTGGAAACACTGTTACTGCGCTAGTCCATGCATGCGCGTTATGATCAATAATTTCGATCGAAGCTCCTTTTGATTTATACTTGGATTCATATAATATTTCTCCTGTTATCGTCGCTACGGTTATTGGGAATTTTAATTGTTTTCCTAACTCAGTGACATCTTTGATAGACGCCCCAATATCTTTAACCGTTTCGCCCCACTCATTTATTATTTTACGTCTTTTATCTGTTAAACCGTTTCCATGGGTCGCGTTTATAAAATGTTCTATTACTCTCTCGGCTACACAGTTTATTTTTGAAAATTTCATCGGCGCTAGTTTATCAACGCTAGGTTTTTCATTTATCACATAGATTCCATAAACAACTGCTGTTGCAGGATACGCTCGCTCATAATACGGTTTGTCAATACCGGTCAATAGACCTGGTTTGGAATTTCTACTTAGTATGACAGTTTTTTTATTATCGTGGACGGGATCATATTTGTCACGGATAATCCAGTTATCTGTTTCTGCAAGTATGACAAATTTTATTCTGAAAAGATAACTTCTATCATCGAGCTGCTCAATAATAGCTGTTGCTCTTTTGTCATTCATCGTAGCATCGATGATACCTTTGGCCTTGATTTTGTCATTGCGGATAATGTTGAACGTTGACCAGACATGAGATGCACCATCTGCGTGAAATTCTTTCTTGGCGTCGTGAATTTTATTGATCAAACTTTTATTTTTCAGATCAACCAGATCTCATATCGGCAGGTCAGGAGATATCCTGTCGAGGTTGAATTTACTTGTTTTCCAAGGTTTGATTCCGGATAATCTCTCAAACTCATCCATATTATATTTCAGACAAGTATTTAAACAAAAAAGACTATATATACAATGTCTCAATGCAAATGGTTGATGATCGGATCATTAACTCGTTGTAATAAATCCTGTAAAAGGGAATTCTGCGGAGAACACTTGCAAAACGTTTACCGTGGAAGCTTAGGACCAATACCATGTCTGCGATGTGGTGCTGGAGTACGAGGAAAAAGACAGTTGTGTGCGTGTGGTGGTGGTAAACGATACAGAGAGCTTAAAAGATATTATGATAAAAAAAATAAATGACCCTGACAGAGTCAACGACAACGCCATAAAATCCGTGGAGGATTAACTAACTAAGTTTTCAGACAAATTATGATTTAAACAAATAATATTATTGTATAATGGAGCAAAATATGAACCACGAGTTTATAAAGCATCCTATAATAACAAACTACGAATCAAATATTAATGGTATGATTAGAAATTGTCAGAAAAAGTACCAGTTGGTTATATTAATAATCATGGTTATCTATTGTTTACTGCTGGGAAGAAACCTTATCTCTGTCATCGTTTCACATACGAGTGTCACAAGGGGTCGATCAAAGACGGTTTTGTAATCGATCATATTGACGGGAATCCTCAAAATAATTATTTATCCAATCTTTGAGCTGTCACACAGAGCGAGAATAATACACGTGGTAATACTGGGAGATGTAAAACAACCGGAAGGAGGGCGGCAAAATCTACAAACATAGAAACTGGCGAAGAGATTATATTTCAATCAATGAATTTAGCTGCGAAATATTTTAATATTAATCCGCCTTCAGTACAATTTGTCGCGGAAAATATAACCAGATCCACTTTTTCCAAGAAATATAAACAGAAAATCACCTTCCAATATTGTTAATGAGATAAACTATGATCACTACCTAGATTATATTTATTAACCATTTATATAATTATTTATCCTTTTTGGCAAAAGGCCTCACGTTTATACTACTTATTTTTTGACTCATGTGAAAGGGATATGTTTCTCTAAATATATATTTATCCGTAGATTTCTGATTTTTTTATGATCATAATTATTCAATTAACTATCCACGTCGTAATTAATTACTCGTAGAAGGATATTTATGGTTTTTAGCTCACAAAATAAATATATAAACGTATTTCCCATCATACAATGTAGCGAATTATTTTTAGATCTGTTCCGAGAAATCGAGGCAGAACACGCAGTTTTAGTGCAGATATTTACAATCTGTTTAGGAACCGCTGCTATAATACAAACCGATCTGCAGGTAAAAACATTTAATAATGCAGTGGTAGCATGTACATATATCTTATCAAGGCAAACACGCTGTTTGAGTGTAGATATTTACAATCTGTTACGAGAAATCTTGACAGAACACGCTGCTAGTGCAGATATTTGCAATATATTCAGAAACCGCTGTTTTAATCCACAAGTATTTACAATCTATTCAGAAACCGCTGTTTTAATGCACAAGTATATATAACTTACAATGTATTCAAAAACCGTGGTTATAATAATTTCTGAAACATATATTGTTAGATGATTCGATAGCTCAGTTGATATCGTATCTGACCGTGATATTGTGGTCCCAGGATCGAATCCCATGACTGACAACCGTCGGTGGTTTACGCATACTTGCAATTTTTAATAATTAATTGGGGGGCTCCGCCTGAAGCCTCGAAACTCAACAGAAAAAAAGACACCCAACCACCACATCACTGGTGGTAGATACATGTTTTGCATCACCCTCGGGCTGATTATATGGGTGGGTGTCAAAATCGGTTGAGCGTAGAGAAAGCCTCCCCCCCCCGTATATGTTGTGCCGTCCTTGTCATTCATTCATTGTATATATTCCATGTCATTCATTCATTGTATATATTCCATGTCATTCATTCATTGTATATATTCATTCATTGTATGTTTGTGCCGTCATTCATTCATTGTATATATTATAAATACTACGTGTTGTGCTGTCCTTAATTAAGATTTCATTCATTGTATATATTCCATATACCCCTTGAACTTGCTAAAAGACTCGAATAGAGGTTCATAGGGATTGTCATTGATTGTATATATTCATCATAGATGTTGTGCTGTCCTTAATTAAGATTTCATTCATTGTATATATTCCATATACCCCTTGAACTTGCTAAAAGACTCGAATAGAGGTTCAATGTGGGGATTATCATTCATTGCATATATTCATCATAGATGTTGTGCTGTGCCCCTTCCTGAACTTGCTAAAAGACTCGAATAGAAGTTCATAGGGGATATTTTTTCTTTTAAATATATATATATATATATATATATATATATATATATATATATATATATATATATATATATATATATATATATATATATATATATATATATATATATATATATATACTAAATAATGAACTATGAAAATATCAATGATGTAATTGTTGCTATTAAAAAAATTAGAAAAAGACAGCATTAATATATCTGATGAATTGAATCCTGAAAAGATTATTTCTGATTTTGAAATCTTACAAGAACGTAAAAATGATGGTGGTTTTACACTGTCGTCTGAATACAAGTTCATAAAACGAATTCAGGCGGCGATGTTCCGGTCACTAGCTGCAGTAAAAGATGATCAGGTCAAGGACTTCGTTCCTCTCTCTGCCGCAGTAGAAAAAAATAGATCCGAGTTATCCCACAAATACGAGGCAAAAAAAAAACGATTAGTACTCGTATAAGACAATTAAGAAAGATCATGTTAGCGAGTAACCTCGTTACTGGTGAAACGATCCAAAGTAACTTCGTTGGTGAAACGACCGAGCACGTGTAATATTTATTTATTCTGAAATATTATATATTCTGAGATATTTTATTTATTCTGAAATATTATATATTCTGACCTATTTTATTTATTCTGAAATATTTTATTTATTCTGAAATATTATATATTCTAAAATATTTTATTTATTCTGAAATATTTTATTTATTCTGAAATATTTTATTTATTCTGAAATATTATATATTCTGAGATATTTTATTTATTCTGAAATATTATATATTCTGAAATATTTTATTTATTCTGAAATATTTTATTTATTCTGAAATATTTTATTTATTCTGAAATATTATATATTCTGAAATATTTTATTTATTCTGAAATATTTTATTTATTCTAAAATATTTTATTTATTCTGAAATATATAATTATTGAAATATTATATATTTATTCCGAAATATTATAATTTTATTCTAAAATATTATATATTTATTGAAATATTATATATTTATTCTGAAATATTTTATTTATTCTGAAATATTATATATTTATTTTGAAATATTATATATTTATTTTGAAATATTATATATTTATTGAAATATTTTATATTTATTCTGAAATATTATATATTTATTGAAATATTATATATTTATTCTGAAATATTATGTATTTATTTTAAAATATTATATATTTATTCTGAAATATTTTATTTTTTCGTAATTTTGATGGGCTAGTTGGTACTCAGAATCATGCAAACCAATCAATTTCGTAATTTTGATGGGTTGTTGGTACTCAGAATCATGTAAAATGATCAAATTTTCAGAAAAAATAAACTATTTCTGATAAAATAAAATATTTCAGAATAAATATATAATATTTTTTTATAGCATTTTTTGCAAAACTAATCGATTTTGTTAATTTTGAGTACCTAACTCCATATCACGATTACAAAATTGATTACACGATTTTGAGTACCTATTTGCTAGTCAAAATTAACAAACTGATTGATTTGCATGATTTTGAGTACCAATCACCATATCAATTTAAGATATTTCTGATAAAATAAAATATTTCTGAATAATAATAAAATACATTTTTGCAGTATTTTTGGCAAAACTGATTGATTTTATTAATTTTGACTACATAAATACCCATCAGAATTAACAAACTGATCGATTTGCACGATTTTGAGTATCAACCACCATATCAATTTCAAAGTAAATAAAATATTTCAGAATAAATACAATATTTCTGATAAAATAAAATATTTCTGATAAAATATAATATTTCAGAATAAATATAATATTTCTGATAAAATAAAATATTTCAGAATAAATAAAATATTTCTGATAAAATACAATATTTCTGATAAAATAAAATATTTCTGATAAAATACAATATTTCTGATAAATACAATATTTCTGATAAAATACAATATTCTGAAAAATCTACAATCAAAGATTTTACGATAAAAGTCTCTAAGACCTTACATACAGATTTACATGTAGTTGTTCCCCACGCATATCAATTAAGTGTCCAAGGGGGTCAGTTAGTTTAAAATGTATTCGTGTTAACATATTATTATGACATTGCAGATAAACAGGATTAATTGGTTCTTGCACGATCAAATCCCCAGGGGGAACTTGTGGTGTGAACGTGTATAAAATGTATCCTTGTTGAGCCTGATTTGATTTTCCGAGATCTATTTGATAGCTACCATCGATCACATCACAAACTAGATTAACCGCGATTGTCGATGTTATATTAACGATTCCCGGAGATACATGTCTGCCGCCGGCGTGTGGATCATTATTATATCTAAGAACAGTTGCTGGTGGGGCTATTTTTCTCCATACATCGAGTATTTTAGGAAAGTTTTCATCAATGACATCATTGACGGATTTTCTTAATTTATCTGGATTATAATCAGGGAACTTAAACGTTGCAATATCATCTTCAGTTATTTTGTGTTTGGTTGCGAAGGATTTTTTTGTAATCGTTTGATGACTTAAGAACTATATCTCTAATTCTATTATAGATAACTTCAGAAGAATTAACTATATAATTTAAAACTTCTATATACCTAATGATTTCGCGCGGAGATGTCAAATCAAATAAATATTCCTGAAAACTATCACGTAAGTTTTTTAACTGTATTTTATGGTCTGAGTTTATTGAAGATAATATAGAATCAATATTCAAAGCAATAACACGTTTAGTAAGGTTATAAAAAGGAGCTATAGGATCATAATAAAGTTCTCCCCCTATCACCTCTGATTTTACTTCTATTTAATCTAACCAATCTGAATTCATTTTTATATTATGACGAAAACTATTCTTCGACGTAAAATCACCCCTCGTTGGTTCTGGTGGTCCATGATATTCTGGCGCAATATCAGGCCATCCTAGTACGGATCTTATCGTGGACTGATAAATATCAACGACATAATCAGGAGAATGTATCTCAACCGCAGAAGATAGCGTCGGCTCATGAACGTTAATCGATATTTTTGATTCTTTTCCTGTTATTGATTATATTCTACGCGCAAATTCCTCATTGATTTGTTCGATCTCATAACTGCCAGTTGGTATTCCAACAACAACCCAATCAGGTGTTCCATCGGGTTTGTTTTTACTAGCAAATACAAGTGAATTATTTGCTTGTGTACCATAAAATAATCTCGTTCTAGTATTTGGCCAACTATGGTATATTCGTAATTGCGCTAGTGCAATTTCATTCGCGCGAATCGCAGTTGGAAAACTGATACTAAATTCAGGATTAGTCGAGCTCACCGAGATCATCGTGGTTTTGTGCGGGGTTTTGTTTGTCACGATCTGCTGAAATAATTCTGTCATTATTAATACTCGTACCTTTAACAGCACTGTTATATATTTTAATCATCTCTGAAAACTCAAAATCAGATATAATTCCATCACTGAGACTCGCTGATAACAACGAGGATAACTTCGAGTATTCGACCGTCGCTGTATGTAATCTTATCATGTAATCGGATAATTTTTCATTCGTGCAAGTGCATACTTTTTTTGCAATGATATTGAGCACACCTGCAATCGTTGTTGATGCTGAAATACAAATAGTTACAGCTACTGGTGCCATCATTGTCACCGCTGATAATATCACACCGGTTCCAGCAACAACAGCGGATACTGAATAAACGATCACATCAACGATAACTAGTCGTCGTCGATATTTCTTTACTTTTACCGTGTATTGTTCGACTCGATCTTTTAACGCTGCGTGCCATTCACGCGCTTGATTGTACCTGTAATGTTGCGATGCAACGTCGATTGAGGTACTCATTATATTTTATGCAGTAACCAACTGAGGTGTTTCAGCTACAAATTCCAAACACCACCAGTAAGATGTTGCGGTTAATTTCTTATCAGCTGCTTCCAGAATAAATATTTCTTCGTTTCCGCTATTTAATACAACAGATACAACTCCGGAAAACTTATCAGTTGAATGGCGCCATGGATACGTTGTAAATATTTCAAATTTTGCAGCACTGAACACAGACAACCTGTACACGCCAGTGACTGTTACGGTATATTTGATAGTTTTATTTTGCTGCGACCATGTTGCAAATCCCGATGATACTGTGTATACGATGTTGGTAATATGCCCGGGAGTAATCAAACTGGTTTTATTAACGATCTCAGGAATCCCCGCTACGATGTTTTGCTGTGTTTGTTTGATCGTGTCGATGTTTGTCTTGATAACAACGAGTTTTACGTCAACGACCAACGGATTACCAAACAATTCCTCTGCGGTTTCATTAATCTTTCTAAAGTTTCTGCGAAGATTTGTGAACGCGTTTGTGTGAACGTCATACTCGGCCCGCAACGTGGATAATTTATCATCTACGGTGTTGTAGTTGACGTCAACGTACTTTTTTGTTGTGGCATCTTCGTCGGATGTTGGATCTCTTAACACTACTATCTTGTTTCCGTTCATGCTGAGTTCTCCTGTCATTGTGTCACCGGTATTTTTCACGCGATTAGCAACACTTGCTGTAATTTGATCTCTGATGGTTGTAAACGATATACTTGAATCCCTGATTCTGCCGCTGTCAGTAAACACAGGGATGTTATCCGTAACTGCACCAAGTACTCGTCGAATTATATCATTCCATTTGATATTGCTGGTTTTTAGTTTACCATGTCGATCCTGAAAAATAACAACCTCATCTGGGTCGACTCCAGCAAGATTCATAATATCAGCGAGTTCATCTTTAGTCGCGTACTTTGACAGATCAACGTCGCCGGACTTTTTCTTAACGCGTGAAGAACATCTTCTTCCGTAAATATCAACCATTATATTTTAAGATCTGTTTAAAACGAATTGGTTGCTTGTATAATCATGCACGACTTTATGTGGCGGTTTGGATGATTTTGATATAGCGTTAAGTACATTAATTACTTCACGGTGGATCTGTCATTGTTTGTGTGGGTAGCGTTGAATACCAAACTTGCGCGTGAAGTGGTGCAACATACTTGATAAATTCAACAGGTGGAGCTAACCCGTATGAATCAAAATAAACGATTCCACGTGGATCAACCGCGTATGACACCCAATGAGTACCGGGTCCTGAATTCCAGTCAAGATTAATAATACCTGTTTCGAGTTTGTTCGGTTGTTTCGGTAATTGATCTCGCATAAAAACACCTCTGAAGTTTTTTTATTTTTAATCGTTTAGCAACATCAAGTAAATCAAAATTTGTTGCTGGAGCATCTAACGAAGTGATCCTGGAAGCCTCAGACCTCTTCCCCAACGAGATCCCGGTAATCTTAGGCCGCGTCCCTTTTTATTGTACCCCTTTCCTGTTGTTTTCTTTAGAGCCATTCCAGCAGCGGTTCCAACAGCACCTAATGCGGCTGCTTTTGCTACGGCTGGAGCGGCAACAGCTATTAACGCTGGAATATCCGCAAGAAGTGGAAAAATACCACCTGTTTTAACTATGTCCTTAATCGCAGCCGCAGAGAGATTAAGTTTGACGCCTGTTTTTGATTGTTTTGCGCCGTTGAAATGTTTAAGCTGGCGTTCTGATAATGATAGTTTATTTTGACCACCCGTGATCTGATCTCGCTTTAGTGATATTTTCATTCCGCAGTTTTTTGCTGAATTTGATTGAAGGTTTTTAATCTGACCAGGAGTCAGACTGACCCTAACGTGATGATATGACATTTTATAATAAATACTTGCCACGCTCCAAATAATGATTAAAGATTTTCCACTGGTGCATCAACGACTCTCATTCGACCACTATCACCTTCAAGTAACATGGCTTTATCGCTGAGTATAAGCGCGATTGCTCTGTAATCAACACCATCTGTATTTAACATTGCTTTAAGATGTATATCAACGACATATTGTTTTGATAGATCAGATGCTCCAGTGAAAAATAATAAATCGGATACAAAGTTCTGAAATCATGCTGTGATATTTGCAACCCAGTATCTACATTTTGATTACGTCCCATGAATGACATCAATCGATAATATACACGTCCTATACTATTTTGTTCATAATTTAGTTGTATATTCTCTGTTGGACCGTTTATCCGTAAAGAAATATCTGTGATACCTAGTTTATCAAATATCATATGAGAGTGAACTTGTGAGCCTAATCGATTAGTGTTCTGAAAAGCAATAAAAATATGCCGTGGTGCAGAAAAACCTTGTTGTGATGCTATATGCCATGTAAACTGACCGTTAACGTTAGTTTGTATACTGTCTGTGCTTGTTGTTAACCATGACGACAAGGATTTACCACCTGTGTTCATGAAAGAAATCAACTTTTGTTCTTTTGCGATCGTTGGAGTCATTACCGGCATCCACAACGATAGCTTTTTCAGTATTACTTTACCAGCATCACCAACAGGTCTCCACAGAGCATCGTTATCATCACCCTTTCTTACAAGAACAACCGTGTCTCTAGCTCCAAAAATAACCTTTCTAACATTTCTACAAAATCCAAAAATATGCGATAGTGGAATTGTACATGAAAAACTTCTATTGTCATTTGGCAACATAATTCTACGCGCTGCAAATCCCAAGTTGAAATTTGGATTAGAACCATGAACCATTGGCCACACATCAGCATCAGCGTTATTGGCATTGTTTCTTGGTCGTCTTATATTATACGGATCGCTTTCAAGGTGATCAGAATTATCTTTTACAAACATCATCGTGGGACCGGCTGATCTTGTATAATCATCAGAATATCTTGCTAATCCTATTATTGTTGTAGCAACGTCGACATCTTTCTGAATCGATTCGATATTTTTTCCATCAATCATATAAGTGACGCTATCAAACAGTGCCATAATACCATTCTTGACAAAGCCAACTTTTACTACATCTTCGTAATCATTATTATCCGTTGTTACAATTGTACCTTCTACCTCAATAAAAGCCTCAGAGGGTAAAAAGTATCTACTTGTGTCATGAACTTGTAGTTCAATTCTTCTTCCACGTTGATCTGGTGTTCGTGCGTGATAAGAATAAAACTGATAATCACGTACCGATTCATCTTTAGGGACAGGTTTTTCCATATCAAATGCTTCGTCGGATATGCGCTTGAACATTTTATTATAATTATTTCCGTTTAACACGTTGATTACCGCGTTCGGAAATTCCACTTCGGGAAGTTCCACTTCCTGTTATCAAACTTGAAATATTATTCCTTGGTTCACCGAGTCCTTGATCAGCTAACGCTGCCAGTTTTTGATTTGCAGCTTGATTTATTATTTTACTTACGTCTGCGGGCATAATTTCAGTACTTGGTAATTTTTACTGGTTGTGATCTTCGTCTTATTAATCGTGCTAGTCTATCTTTGATCGCCGAGAACGCCTTACCAGCAACATTGACAATTGCACCAGGAGCTTTTTCACGAACAATATCGATAGCTTTCATTGATAATTGTTTTGCAATAGGCGCTGCTTTTGGGGCTAACTTTGTAAATAATCCCCGAATAACATCATCAAGTCCATCTCCGTAAATTGCTCTATAGATTGGTAATCGTGAGTTTACCGCTCTGACCTGTACGGATTTACGATGATTATTATGTATGATCATCTTATTTTATTTACCATTTATCTAACAACTAGTCACTGTAATCATCAATAAGTTCATCGATAAGTTCTCGGTAAACACTGATATCCATGATGCCGCCGCGAAATAATCGCTGGCAAATATCAGCTGCTTCATTGGTTATTTCTGCTGAGTTATTTCCGGCACGTTTTCCCCCTATGAGAACTTCTAACCGTGACACATCATTGAGGATATTATCAGGACAAACAAAATTATTTCCCAGACCACTCCCCGTTGCTCCTTCTTCTGTTGTTTTCTTAAGTCTTAAGGGTGATCTTCCTCCTTCTGCTTTTTCAAGTAGCTCTTTAAACTTGTTAATTTCCGACTTCAACTCTTGCTGCGGTGAAGAAGATTGTTGTTTTTCTATCTGTTGCAGAGGTGGAGGAAGTTGATATGAAGGTTCCTGCTGGGAGAGTTGTTCTTGTTCCAGTATCTCTCTATAAAGTATTTTTACTTCTTTATCAAGATTTCTGTATTCTAAATCATCATCTCTAGCTTGTTTTTTGTTTCTATATACACGATATATCCATCTAATAAGATTATCACTTACTTTTTTATGACTGGGTTTTAAAATATCAGATTTTTTAGATATATAAAATAATATTGTTTCGGGTAATTTTTCTCTTTTAGTATTTCTAATATCTTCGACAACCCATTTTTTAAATCTTGCAATCAATTCTAAGTTTTCTTCTACTGGTTTGGGTTCAGGTGCAAGTTCTTTTCTCACGTCGGCGACTTCAGTACGAAGTTTTCCAATACTTTCAAGTATTTCTTCACCAACGGGTGGAGGTTGAGCTGCAGCTATATCAATTGGAAGATCTCGTAAAATCTTTTTTGTTTGTTTGGTTCTTCTTGCTATTTTTTCAGTCTGCGATGCAGTTTGTTCTAATACTGGAAAAATACTGTTTTTTCTTTTCTCATCATCCTCAATATCTCCCCATATAGTTTTTTCAACAATCTCTGCAGCTTTTTTAGTAGCTGCAGTGACGGGTTTAAACAGTTTTTTAGTGTCTTCTTCGTACTCAATTTGTGATTGTTGCTGCTCTCGTAAGTTTTCTCTAAATGAGTCTCTGACAGGAAGAAATTTTTTGATTGCTTCTAATCGTTCACGAGCTATCCTTGCAGTATGAGATTCCGGATGTACCATTATTTTAATATAACATAATGATTTAATTATAGCAGCAGAGAGGATGGGGTGGGATCTCGGCGAAGACGTATATTGCGTAAAACGCGTACATAATAAACTAGAAAAAATCACCAACGACAATGGAGTAATATTAATTAGACAAACCCCGGAGAGATTTTCTCAGTAACGTCGACGCTTTTTTAAAATCTGTCGACGCTTTTTTATTTTTCGATCGTTCGTAGGAAGGCTTATTTTGGTTTTTGGACGCTTCCAAAATTGGTCTGTCCACCCTCTCTGCTGCTCCTGCCATGATTGCTCATCCACAGAATCAAAGATGTCCACTCTCTTGCCCAAAAGGATATGAAGTAATGAGTCATTGTCCTGACCAAAAAGCCAGTGCGAGTCTAGAATGTCCATTGCATCTATTAGTTTTTCAAACATAGTATTACGTTCGTCGTTTAGGGCTTGGCAATATAGTAGCATATGCTTGGCTCTGTCTCTAGTTAATCTTTTGCAGAGTTTACATTTATATTCATTCTCTGTTGAAATTGAAAACATAGTTAAATAGGCAATGTTAGCGAAAGTCCAAGTTTTATTAGGAAAACATTTACCAAGCTTCCAGACAGCGAGTGGTTGAAGACTAGTATGGACACTTGCATAATGTAAAAGTTCAGGTCTCTTTTCAAGTTTAGATCTCCACAATGATTCTTCGCAGCAGTGAACTGACGTTTCAATATTCCTCCTCCATACTGGTTTCGGGACAGAATATAGGGTGTTTACGTATAGGTGGAAAGAACCGCCAAGCTGGTATTTCAAAAGAACACGATATATATCTTTAACAAAACCTACGCTCTCGCTTTCGTGCATCAGGAAAAATATAATGATTTATTTCCCTGGAAATATTCTGTAAAAATGAAAAAATATGAACTTACGGTTTTAAGAATCAAATACGAAAATAATCCAATAATAATCCACGAATAAAATTTTAGAAGTCCTAATAACAAAATGTTCTAATGATTTCAAGTTCGAGTCCCGACGAAGAATCCAAGATGGAAAACGATGACGTATACTGTAACCTGTAGTGTTGAAGTCGACAGTTCCTTGTAGAAACAAGAAATATCACTCTGGTTTTGGAAACCTGAATAATTTGTTTATAAAAGCTGTTCATGTTCAACAATTTCATATGAGCACACGTATTTTCCAGGAAAAAAGAATTTATCCTTTCAAATCCCAATGTATATATGTATGTGTATGTGTATGTATGTATGCATGTATGTTTACTTCTTAATCACGTAGTCCCATCATGACCTCGACAACAACCAATCATTTTAAAATAAAAATAGAACGTATTTACGTGGTTGCTACTGATTTTGAATCAAGGTCAGGCTCTAGGTCAACTTCCGGTGTTTAATAAAACGAATAGCCAAGGTCAAATTATTGTCTGGAAAAGGTAACATCTCTAGTGAATAAGTTTACATTACAATAGCATGTAATGAAAAATATTAAAAAATTAAAACTGACAAACAATTAAATTGAAATAAATATATGTTAAATCAGATAATATTAAATCAAATATACATGACAAAGCAAATGAATGATTTCATTGTTACAAGCCTGTGATTGTACCGTCAGCACTTCACGCCGTAGAAACTACAGAACTATTCCCTAAGACAGTGAAGTGTTTTAACTACGCCACCTTAGGCCAGTCGATTCATAGTATCATGGCACATTTAACCAGATCAACTGCATCACATCTGCCACCATGGCTACATAAACGGTATCTACCGCGTCCCTTCTTATTGAATCCATTATGACATTTGCCGGTTTCCTACCGGAAATAATGCCACTGCAGTCACCCCACCAATGTACATCACTAGATTTAATAGTGACTATGGTACTCCAGGGACACTCTCGTGCGGTTTTGACCTGAATTCACTAAAAGTGAACCATGGCATCATGGAAATTCACTCCGTGACGTTTGCTCCTAGTAACTAGCTAATTATTTCGGGTTAAGGAATATTTTCATTGCACAGAATTCCAATAATCAGACAAGTAATCACACAAATCTATGAATTCTTAAAAACGGGACGTTATAACCAAACGCGCATACTCCGAATTTATTATAATAATAGTATTACTCCTGGAATGTAAATAATTTCATTGAGTACCAGCATGTTGAGAGAGATAGCCAGGTTAATCATGCAATTAATTTAGTTGTACCTGTCCCACACACTGAGGATTGAAGCGAAGGAATGCAATCGGACTCTATTGATTTTGGAGTAACAATTCAAAAATTATGAATGATCTAGACCAGAAACGTTCACACTTGTGACAGCAAGAAAAGAATGAATTAAAACAGTTATTACTTGAATATGAGTACTTATTTCAAGATATTCCTACAAGAACGAAACAAATCTACCATGACATTGAAATTGTAAATTTCACATCCGCGAAACAGCCATACATGATGAACCCTCTCAAACAGGAATTTTTGAAAAAGAAATTCAATACTTTCTGGAGAATGATTTCATAGGCCGAGTAAAAGTGAATGTGGTTCACCACGTATACTTGTTCCGAAACCAAATAAAACTTTCCGCATGTGCACTGATTATAGAAAGGCGAACAGTGTGACTAAAACAGATTCATTTGATTACCAAGAATTTTTTTGTTGTTATTTTGGGAAAATTGGAAACTGCCTCGCCATTAATTAAGAACATGTAGCAAAAATAGTTTGCGATGAAATACGAGTTTTGAGTTCCCTTTTTTTCTAAACAAATATTACGACGGCTGCAGCACACAGTGGGGTGTTATCCATCATAAAAACTCTTTCCATACAATGAGACACTTAGACAAGCCTAACTTGAGCGAAGACTACCATCTCCTATTAGGAACAGGTTTACATAAGACGGCCATGCACGTTTATCTTCAGTGACCCTTTTTACGCAATGAAACACACCAAAAAAAAAACTTTTTGGTAAAGAAAATATTGCATATTTGTGTCAGACACATGACAAATTCCAAAACACCTTTTCGTCAATGTAATTTCTGATATACTTTGCACGCAGTACCCAAGGAGATTGGTACATTACATAATGTGTCAAAGGTATAACTGCAGTTCATAATAATTTCGAGGAACACTTTAAGAATTACTAGCAGAAAATGATTGTGAACGTAGTTTTTTTTAATTATCATTGGAATTCTTTGAAAAGAAACGAAACAAACATAACGAGCAAAGCATAGAATTGTTAAAAAAAATCCACCATCGGTCCAATAAGATAAATCATCAACATGTTTTGTTTCATCAACATTTATATTTTGTACGTTTGCAGTCAGCTTGCGGCTCGAAAAGCCTATCATGCATCGTTGATCATCTCTGCAATACATTAAGGGTCTGCTCAGTTCATTACTGCACGAAGCATAAATGTCCACTCAAGCCATTATTGCACCAAGCATAAATACACACATGCCATTACCAACCAAGCATAAAACCCACTCAGGCAATTACTACACCAAGCATAAAGTTCAACAGACGCAAGTACTGCACCAAGCACAAATGACCACTCAGGCCATTATTGCACCAAACATAACAGAACACACATGCCATTAATGTACCTGGCATGAAGGTCCACTTAGGCCATTATTGCATCTATCATAAAAGAACACACAGGCTATTACTGTACCAAGCATAAAAGTCCACACAGACTATTACTGTACCAAGCATAAAGGTCCACACAGGCCAATATTGTACCAGGCATAAAGGTCAAGACATGCCATTACTGTACCAGGCATAAAAGTCCACACAGGCTATCACTACACCAAACATAAAGGTACACACAGACTATTACTACACCAAGCATAAAGGTACACGCATGTCATTACTCAGGGGCCCCGAGTGGCCGAGTGGTCTAAAGCGCTGTCCGTTACGGATCACTGCCATCTCACCTCTGTCTGCGTGGGTTCGAGTCTCGGATTCAGCCAACGTGGATATGTGAGAAAGCTTGCCAGTAGCTTCTCGTGGGTCGGTGGTTCTTTCCGGGGTTTTCCTGGGTTCTTCCTCCACCATTAATACTGGCCGCCATGTATAGCCTATCGTGTGCTGAAAAATGGCGTTAAACCCTACAACAACAACAACAACAACAATGTTATTACTACACCAGGCAAAAAGATACACACATGTCATACCTCCACCAGGCATAAAGGTACACACAAGTCATTACTGCACCAGGCATTAAGGTACAACCATGCCATTACTACAATAGGCATAACGGTACACACATGCCATTACTGCACCAAGCATAAAGGTACACATATCATTACTGCACCAGGCATAAAGGTACACACATGTCATGACTGCATCAGGAATAATGGTATACACGTCATACCCCCACTAGGCATAAAGGTACACGCATGTCATTACTGCACCAGTCATAAAGGTACACACATGGCATTACTGCACCAGGCATAAATGTACACACATGTCGTTACTGCATCAAGCATAACGATACACACATGTCATTACTGCACTAGGCATAAAAGTACACACATGTCATGACTGCACCAGGCATAAACGTACACATATGTCATACCTCCACCAAGCATAAAGGTACACGCATGTCATTACTGCACCAGTCATAAAGGTAAACAAATATCATTACTGCACAAGGCATAAATTTACACATATGTCATTACTGCACCAACCATACAGATACATACATGTCATTACTGTACCAAGCATAAAGATAAATGCATGTCATTACTGTACCAGGCATAAAGGTACTACCATGCAATTACTGCATAAAGGTACACTACACACATATCATTACTAGACCAAGCATTATGGTACAACCATGCCATTACTACGATAGGCATAAAGGTACACACATGCCATTACTGCACCAAACATAAAGACACATACATGTCATTACTGCACCAGGCATAAAGGCACACGCATGTCATTACTGCACCAGGCACAAAGGTACACACGTCATTACTGCACGAGACATAAAGGTACACACATGTAATTACTGCACGAAGCATAAAGGTAATCACACGACATTACTGCACCAAACATAATGGCACACACATATCATTACAGTACAAAGCATAAAGATACATACATGTCATTACTGTACCAGGCATAAAGTTATACACATGTCATTACTGCACCAAGCACAAAGGTACACACGTCATTACTGCACGAGACATAAAGGTACACACATGTAATTACTGCACGAAGCATAAAGGTAATCACACGACAGTACTGCACCAAACATAATGGCACACACATATCATTACAGTACAAAGCATAAAGGTACACACATGTCATTAATGCACCAGGAATAAATGTACACACATGTCACTACTGCACCAGACATACAGATACATATATGTCATTACTGTACCAGGCATAAAGGTATACACATGTCATTACTGCACCAATCATAAAGATAAACACATGCCATTACTGCACTAGGCTGGACACATGTCATTACTGCACCAGGCATAAACGTACACATATGTCATACCTCCACCAGGCATAAAGGTAAACACATGTCATTACTGCACCAGGCATAAAGGTATACACATGTCATTACTGCACCAAGCACAATGATACACACATGTCATTACTGCACGAGACATAAAGATACACACATGTAATTACAGCACGAAGCATACAGATATATATATATGTCATTACTGCACAAAGCATAAAGATACATACATGTCATTACTGCACCAGACATAAAGATACATACATGTCATTACTGCTCCAAGCATAAAGATAAACACATGTCATTACTGCACTAGGCTGGACACATGTCATTACTGCATTAGGCATAAAGATACATACATGTCATTACTGCACTAGGCATAAATGGACACATGTCATTACTGCACCAAGCATAAAGATACATACATGTCATTACTGCACCAGGCATAAAGGTACACACATGTCATTACTGCACCAAGCATAAAGATACATACATGTCATTACTGCACCAGGCATAAAGGTACACACATGTCATTACTGTAACAGGCATAGAGGTACAACCATGCTATTACTGCACCAGGCATAAAGGTACGCACATGGCATTACTGTACCAAGCATAAAGGTACACACATGTCATTACTGCACCAAGCATAAAGGTACACACATGTCATTACTGCACCAAGCATAAAGAAACATACATGTCATTACTGCACCAGGCATAAAGGTACACACATGTCATTACTGTACCAGGCATAGAGGTACACACGTGTCATTATTGCACTAAGCATAAAGGTACACGCATGTCATTACTGTACCAGGCATAAAGGTACACACATGTCATTACTGTACCAGAAATTAAGGCACAACCATGCCATTGCTACAATTGGCATAAAGGTACGCATATGTCATTGCTACACCAAACATAAAGATACACACATATCATTATTGCACTAAGCATAAATGTACTCACAGTTCATTTTTGCAATAAGCATAAAAGTACATACATGTCATAACTGCACCAGGCATAAAGGTACACACGTGTCATTATTGCACTAAGCATAAAGGTACACGCATGTCATTACTGTACCGGACATAAAGGTACACACATGTCATTACTGCACCAAACATAAAGATACACACATATCATTATTGCACTAAGCATAAATGTACTCACAGTTCATTTTTGCAATAAGCATAAAGGTACACACATGTCATAACTGCACCAGTCATAAAGGTACACACATGTCATTATTGCACTAAGCATAAAGGTACACGCATGTCATTACTCTACCAGGCATAAAGGTACACACATGTCATTACTGCACCAGGAATTAAGGTACAACCATGCCATTGCTACAATTGGCATAAAGGTGCGCACATGTCATTGCTGTAACAGGCAAAAAGGTACACACATGTCATTACTGCACCAAGCATAAAGATACATATATGTCATTATTGCACCAGGCATAAAGGTACACGCATGTCATTACTGTACCAGGCATAAAGGTACACACATGCCATTACTGCACCACTCATTAAGGTACAACCATGCCATTGCTACAATAGGCATAAATGTACACACATGTTTTGCTACACCACGCATACAGGTACACACATGTCATTACTGTACCAAGCATAAAGATATATACGTGTCATTATTGCACCGGACATAATGATACACACATGTCATTACTGCACCAGGCATAAAACTACACACTTGACATTATTGCACCAATCATAAAGGTACACACATATCATTATTGCACTAAGCATAAAGGTACACGCATGTCATTATTGCACCAAGCAGAAAGATGCAAAACAGGCCATTATTGCCCGAAGCATAAAGGTTGACACAGCTTATAACAATACAAAGGTCTACGCATGTCATTACAGCACCAAGCACAATGATATACACCCCCCGTCATGACCAACTAAGTGTATATGTTATATGAGAAAGTCGTTTTATCTTATACCTTATTTACATTTAATCGTGTGTTCAGGTATAAATATGTTTACTATTAAGTTTGCAAGACAGAAATCTTTGACAATGATTTTACATCCAAATCCAAAGAACACTTGATTTAAAAATTATTTTAACCTTCAGTAATATGAGCTTAAAATTGTGTAGAAGTAATCGCGATATGAACTGCAGTGGAGAACGTATCTTAAACAATGTGTGTGTGTCTGTGTCTGTGTGTGTGTGTGTGTGTGTGTGTCTATCTGTGTGTGTGTGTTAGAGAGAGAGAGAGAGAGAGAGAGAGAGATCGTGTAAGAAAACAAACGGTATTTTCAGTCTGAAAGAAGGTACTCCTTGTAAACTTATTTTCTCATCATTGTGTATTTTTAATTTTAAATTTTCAAGAGAGATCAGCTTTTAAAAGATCGTTCGGATTGCCATCTCATTTTTTATCTTCAAGGTTATCTATGTAGGTTACAAGTCACAAGGAACATTTTGCACAAAAAAATGGTTTAGTAATACTGTTTTTTAGAAAGATTAAAATATTTTTAGGAACAGACTAACTTATGTTATGTCGTAACACGAATAAGTTTAATTTCTTCATTTAACGTTTCAGAACGAAACAAGTTTATGATTTCATTCTTTCAAACTTTGAAATACGAAGTTTCATCTGAGCTCAAATGCTTAACCGTCGACGTTATCGACATGCATATGCGAAGGTGTTTGGTATAAGGGAGTGAATCAAGAAAACGAATCGTATCATTAAGTAGAGGCTTGAAGGATTATCTCCCTTGAGAAATACTAAATCTTCTTGTCCTGTGAGTCTGTATAAGGGATATTGAGCTCGAAGCTAATAGGAAGGAAAGGCCTTCCATGTTTCTTCCGGCCCTGGACACAACAGAAGTACTGTAATCTGGTCCCAAAATCTATCAGATGATAGTCTTTTTGTGATTCGTATTGTAATTAATGTAGTTCATGCAAATGAAAGATAAATTATGCAAATGTGAAACATTTGAAATCTAGAATGTTTAATGCATGATCATCTTTTATAATTAGGAAGGGTCTACACCATCCAAAATTCCATGCGTATTAGATCTTCTCTTATAATTAGGAAGGGTCGACAGCATCCAAAACTAAATGCATATTACATATTATTTGTTACGGTACATTTTAATATTTTAAAGGTATCTGCTGGAGAGACTGAATACATCTTTCTGTGTTCAAATAATGTCCTTAAATCTCGACTTTAACTTTGTCGTCCTATATTTCAACATAATTTGCCTCCCTACCAACATTTTCCCTCCACCCCAGTATATAATAATCTGGTGTAAATAATCATGACACAAAATTATTACATAATCTTTAAGAGTATTTCTTTAAAATTAAATATAAAAGAAAGAGGTAACTAAATGTAGAGCGGAGGATAGAGCGATATGGTTGCGAGTATCGGCCAAGGGAAATAACTCATGTAAGCAAGTGGATTATAATTTATGTACCATGCTACAGAAGGACTAGGAACACAAACCTCACGGTATTCTTTCTAATACACATAGTTTCAACCAAGTTCGGAATGTTCTATTAAACTAAAAGAAAACGTGCTTTGAAAGTTTTACCGGTATCCGAGTGAGTAAAATGGGTTGATTGAATTTCCACTTGATATTATTTTTATAGTCTGTAAATATAATTGTAAATAATGAGGTCACTAAAAACATGTTTTCAATATATTTGGTCCAGTTCATTGTTCATAAAACTACATCGATGGAATAAAAAGTAGTGGGCATCCTGGTGTCTCAAAAACAATTACTAAGTTCGACATAGTCATATACATTTTTCGTTTATGGAAGTTCAATTTAAGACTAAGTTTTATTTTTGTTGAAGAGAACAAAACGTCAATGATGTAAGGAATAATGGCTTAGAGGACCCATGGTTACAGCCAGTTGAAAAGTGGGTTAATTGCGGTTTGAGACTTTTGTTACCTATTAGAGTTAACTTCTTCCATATCTCCTGACTCTACCCAGCGATAAAAATAAACATAAGGACCACGATAAATACCCATGGGCAACAAAACACTCGGTCCTAGATGGATTGGTGCGGTGAGACTCGTGCGTGAAAAGCATCGTTTGCACCACCTCGCATAGGAGTTTCTTTTATACATGCGTGCATCCGAGATTGTGACCAAGAAAGCTCCGAAGCGAATCTACCAAGGGGAACCCAAGTCAGATGAATACAGTCTACGTGATTTCGCAGTCGGATTGGTTTAATCGATTTTTACCGAATGTAAATACGTTACTTCTGGTTCGGGCATATGCGAGGAAACGTCCATTTCAGCTAGCACGGTATCGAACTTCAGCTTTGCTAACTGTTTTATATTCAGTGGCTGCAGGGTATAGTCTATTAATTGAGACTGTTTTGTGCTGAGGAACAATTTATGAATGACAAATAGAGTATCGAATGCTTCATTGAATTTTGTCATCGCTTGTATATTATCAAGGGTAGTATCAGGTGAGTCTAATACATTTTTATGAGACCGCTTAATCGTCAGGGCCCTGTCCTCAACCGTTATCCGCTTTCCGTTCTTCCATATGCAATCATCTAATCAGCCAGATCCTGCTGAGCAGCTGTATTTATGATTTTACTGAACTATATTGGCATTGATGTTGTTGATGGAAGTTTAACCTTATTTGGTTAAATCTTTGAGCTGCTCGAGTCACAAATCATTGCAGTTGATCTCGAATCTATTGGATCGTCTGCAATTTCAGACTTTTGAACCGATCGGTAGTTGAACCTTTGATATTATTAACGATTCGCATTGCGATTTTGTTTAACATTCGGTACTTTACGAGAACCTTTGGCGCGCCTGTGAGCAATCCCTCGATAAAACCACCGAGACCATTTACATAATATTTCCCCGAAAACATGTTTCTTGCTTTTGCAACATGCACATATATCGCAAGTCCACGTTCGACTGTGATTGTGTTAAATATCAGGTCCATCTCAAGTTGTATTGTCGATTTCTCTCTGCATAGTTTCCAACACGTGACCGGTCTGGTCGAAAAGGACGAAACGACTTTTCATCAGCTGGAAGATCGTGGCTTGAATGATAAACGGGTACCATTGGAGTAATGAACAGAATATAACCGTGGAGCTCATAAGGAAGTAATCCAAATAATATAATGCCCTACGACACGTTGTTTGATATACCTCTGTAACTGCCACTGTTGATATGACATGTTCAATTAAGCTGCATCATGGATCGTGGTGGTGATCCTGACAGTGTCTGCCACGAAATGCGTAAGATTCATTTATCCGTGAGTCTCATTAATAACTTCAGGCTAGCCGAGATAACTCTCCAATATCTACCTCATTCTGTGAGAATTCACCAGAGATGGTGAAACTGAGTGCGGGTTTGTTGCGAGGTCTACGAGTCAAGGCCATCTTTTATGCACACTAGATGCGACCCTGGAGAACACCCATAACATATTCTGAAACTCATCTTACGAGTGGTGAACGGTGCACTAGGTCCAATGATTATTTGCAACGACGTGCGTGTCAACCGTACGAAGTACGATCAGCAATTTGCAATTACCCCATATCGCTTATGGCACATGTGCATATAGTTGTGTCACATTGATCGCGTTTATTCTAGTGGGGATGTTTTGCCAGTCAAGCAACACTTCCGTACCGTCGTACATGACAAGATTACTATGCTCTGGATTAAAGGTCGTCAACGGTGATGGCTTCATCAATGGTTGTAAAATAGCTCAGTGGTGGACGACAGAGATGTAGCCAATGACTCAGTCGCTTCCGTAAAATTCCCGAGTACATCATAACACGGTTGATCGTCCGCGGATCGTATAAATCACCTACAGTCGAACTTACTTTACCTCATGATAACACTTAATAGATGGGTTTCCCCGGATACGGCTGGGTCAATGATCGATCTCTATGGGGTGTTTCGATGCTCCAGGCTTCGCCTTCGCAGGGCAGGCAATCTCGATGAAGTCGGGTTTTATCTTTCGTGATGCTGTGTTGAATATCAATTGTTGTATGCTCCAATCATGGCTTCATATTGTGTGCGATGCCACGCACAAACACGCATTGACAACTTCGACACGGGTTGGTATGTGTGATTATCAAGCCAATGTGGAGCAAAATAACGTTATGTTCGAGAGAACGTCTGGTTCTATCAGTGGAAGGTTCAACTCGGAAACAATTTGCTTTGGTATCCGTATTCACCGGGGGAGTTGGGAGACGGACGTAGTCTTGCTAGTGACTCTGCATAGTTCGTCAATATGTTTACGATCTCAGAACGAATCGATATTCCGGGGGTACCAACGTGCTACAAGCTGGCGCTTGGACCTTCGGTTCACATTGACAAAAGGGCGATATAGTCTCCAAGCAGAGCATTAGCGCGAGAAAACTAAATGTCGTGCGTGCAAATATGCTATTACAGTAAAGATATATGTTAGGATCCACGCGTGCCGTTCGCTTAAGTGATGACACCATCGGGGTAAATCTACCACATGGTAGCCAACGGAGACAAACTTACCTTTAAAAAAAGGTATACATCCGAGCGATGTATCTTTAACCGAATAAGATTTTCCGCGTGTCCGAATTTGCACTCCACATACACGTTATGCCGAGATTCATTAGCTTTCTTAATACTTTTGCCTGTACCAACGGTAATCGGGTACATTTTGGGCACTGTTCACGTATTGCTCATAGGCTTACCCGCGCATTCCACAATGAAATTTCACACAACTTTATTGTAGATGTAATTGAACAACTGTTCGTCCTTAGGTTACTTGCTGGTGTAAAATTAATTTTCCTGCTACCACTCATGCATGTCCACGTAGACATCATTGGTGATACTATACATTAGAAACGAATCCTTGACTTAATGTTGTCACCTTGCCGTGGCATGATTCAAACCTAGTAAAACTCAAGCAATAATAATTTTGATAGATCCAGGCTAACGAGATCGTTTTCGTAAACTTCAGTGTTTATTTTTTGCTGTGTGCGGCAATGCGTCCACCATTGAAGATTTGCTTGACTCGAACGACAAGTCCTCAATCCGCCTGCTCAGTTTGTCTTCCTCACTGTCCCAGACAAATCCACGCCGATTCCCTTCCGCATCATGTTCATAGGTTTTCCAAATACGGCATTGTTCCTGAGCATGAAAAGTCAGACTCTTCCGTCGTGACCGTGTGCAGATTCCTATTAATTTGTATATACGGCGCCATCAAGGCAAGCTGGTTAAATCATCGGCACACTTGTGGAATTTAATTTCGAGGTTTGGGTTCATTGGTGAACATTCGTATCAGCCTCAGTGGAGATAATGGATACAATACGACAACAGGTTTCTTCATCACCGACCGCAAGTGCAATCTTAATACGACTGTGTGCTGCAGTTTGCACGAAGCTCGTAAGAGTGGCTGTCGTAAGAGTGCAAGTATGCTGGATTTTCTTGCTCCTCTCATTGTCCTTATGCAACGTCTGTGCACGGATTGTTTAAGTTGATTTACAGTTGCTGTTGAAACATTATGTGACTCATCTGCGGAAAGTTGTCTCACAACCGGCCGTGACTAATTTCCTAGTAATAAAATCGTCACCGTACCCGTCTTTCTCATACAGCTTGGATCCTTATTCCACTATATTGTTCTGACTGTTTAAGTTGATTCACAGTCAGCATACCTTTAGATAATGGAAAACTATTGCTAATTGCTTATTTACCAATAAAACTTTTTTTTCTATCAACACCCATAGCTTTGATGCTTGACGACATCGTTGACTTTGTCAGTGACGGTCACGTGGACGTTTAATGCTCGGCATGGTCGGGCAATCTGGTCATCAGGTACTGTAAGCAGGTGGAATTTACAGTATTCATAACGACATAAACTGTAGCAAAGTTTCGGATTTCCAAGGCATACCCTTTTGCATCGATTTCGTCGAAATGCCATTATCAGCAAATAGTGTGAACAGACCACTCGCTTTAAAGACCATTTATGAAAATAAAACCTCATACGAAAAAAATGAAGAAAAAAGATCAATAACGTCAAACCGAAGTCTCCAACTAAAACCAAGAGTTTTTCTAATTGGGTTAGTTTTTTGTTACTTTGTCGTTCGTGTTTTTCAAAAACATTTTATCCGTCGGGACACTCATTTGGGGTCGCACCGAGATAACATCCGTATAGTCGTATCTGGTATTCCATAATCCATAATCCACCGTGTTTGTAATCGACACAACTCGATATTATATCATTGAGAAAATCAAACCTCGTAGGCTTTCACGAGTTTTTCTCTCTAGCAAAATGAGACGCGACTGATGGAATCGTAAAACGATTACTGAGCAACTTTTCATGCATGACATCGTCATGGGTATATTTAGACGCAATATCTTTCATTCTTCGTGGAGAGATTATGTGCGATAAAAATCTATATTAGGTGGTACAAATGGATCATAGTTTCCATCATCAGAACTCTGAAATAGCCATACTGTTACATGATCGTTCTTACAAATCAAATATATCTCCTTGATAAAATTTAACAATTCGATTTTGTTGGAATACTGTTACTGCACTAGTCCACGCATGCGCATTATGATCAATAATTTCAATTCAAGCTCCTTTCGATTTATACTTCGAACAGTACGAAATCTCTCAGGTTATCGTTTTTACCAATATTGGAAATTTGAATTTTTTTTCTAGCTAAGCGACGTCTTTGATAGACGCTCCGCTATCTTTAATTATGTCTGCCCAATCATGTATTTTTTACGTATTTTATCAGTTAAATCATTTCCACGAGTCGAAATTGTAAAATGTTCCGTTACTAGTTCGGCTACACAAATTAACCTTGACAATTTCGTCGGTTTTAGATCATGAACGCTGGATTTATAATTCAGGAAATATATTGCATAAATAACCGCGGTTACAGGATATGCTCTGTTATAATACGGTTTGTCAAAACCAGTGACCATTCCTGGCTTGGAATTTTTACTTAATACGGCAATTCTTTCATTATGAAGGACAGGGTCACGTTTGTCAAAGATAAACCAAGTATTGTCAACTTCCTTAATTAACTTTACTCTGAAAAAGTATCTTTGATAGTCGATATATTTATTAATCGTTGCCGCTTTTTGGTTGTTCATTGTAGCATCGATAACATCGGTGGTGCGTGTGATTTTAAATGTTGACCACACATGAGATCCATCATCGTTGCGAAAAAATTTATTAGCATTACACATAATTCAATCGGAGTTTCCATCGGATTAATCCAACATCGTCTTCGTGGGTTAGGGGTTCTTTTATCAAGATCGAATTTATATTCAGAAGGTTTAATCTTAATCGCTGATTTAATAATTTAAACAAAGAATACATGCAAATGGCTTTTGATAGGTTCTACAACTCCCTGTAAAAAATGTGTGAACTAATTATGTGGACTTCACTTGCAAAGTGTACGGAGAGGCAATTTAGGACCTAGACTGTGTTTGAAATTGTGGTGTTGGGGTTAGAGAAACAACGCAGTTGTGCGTGCAATGTGGTGGTAAAAAATACAGAGAACTGAAAAGATATTATGATTTTTAAAAAACACTGATACTAATGACAAAGTCATAAAAAGCGAAGAACATTATCTCCATAGATTTTCAAAATAATCATTTAGATAAATAACATTTAAACAAATGATATTATTATATAAATGGAGCAAAAAGAATTTGTAAAACATCATATCATCAAGAGTTATGAAGCATCTCGTGATGGTGTAATTTAGAACTGTCGAATAAAAAATCCAGTTGGTAATGTAACTAATACTGGTTATCTCATGATCGATAATAAGGGGAATAAACATTATTTCAGTCATAGGTTTGTCTACGATTGTTTTCAAGGAGGTAATCGAAGACGGTCTTGTGGTCGATCATGTTAATTTCCAAAAAGTCTATAACTCTTTAAATAATTTAAACATCACCGAGTCCATCCCCGTGGATACCTTTATATGTTGGTAATCGCGAATGTAATACCCTGACCATTACAGGTCCACGTTGATCATTATGTATAATCATCTTATTTTATTGTCACTGATCTAATTATATACCCTCAATCACTGTGGTAATCATCAACACTTTCATCGATGAGAGACCGATAAACATTATTCGCCATGATACCGCCTGTAAATAATCGTTGACAAATATCAGCTGCTTCATTAATGATTTCTTGGGAAATATTACCGGCTCGTCTTCTGCCAATCAAAATTTCTAATCTTTCAACATCGGCAAGGACATTATTAGGACATAGAGTAATAAGACCACTTCCAGTTTGTGGACCAAATATCTATCATAAGCTTCATCAAATATTTCTTCTGCTGTAGGTTCTCGTTCTTCCTCAATTGTTATTTGGACTGGTTGCTTTGATTGTTGTTGTTGTTTTTGTTGTGGTTGTTGTCGTTTTTGAGGTAACTGTAAGCATTCAAGATGTTTATTTATCCCAGCAATAAATTCAATATATTTTTGATTATCATTTTGACATCAACAACAATTTCATGATGTTCTTTATAAATCTACTTGTACCAGGTTTTACGACTTACATAATCATTAGCGTACTCAGGTAAGATAAATGTTCTTCTTTTATCATAACTGTAAACCGCAAGTGCAGGTAACCTTACCACTGCAATATTTTTTATGCAGGAAATAGTCATCTCGAAAAATTTACCATTTGATTTAGTTTTGATTCTTGCTTGTTTTGGTTCCGGTATAAGATCTTTTATATGACCTATTTCAGCACGAGCTTGTTCAACACTTTCAAGTATTTCTTCCTTAACTTTGTCAATGGGTGGAGCAGCAACTATTTCACCCGGAAGTTCTTTTAAAATCTTTTTTGCTTTTTAGTTCTTTCTGCTATTTTTCCAGTTGCTTTAGAGGTTTGCTCCAATGTGGGAAGAAAACCTTCGGTGCCCTTCGTAACAGGTTTGAATAATTCATGTAATTCTGCAATTCCACCTGAGAATTCTGACGCGCTTACAGTTGGTGCTTGACAGCATCAAGAGCAGGGATATATTTCTTAATTGGCTCTAGTCACTATCGAGCTAATCTAGCTGTGTGAAATTCCATTATTGATGTAATAATGATTGATTTACTCACACAATACAGCAGCAGAGAGGGTGCGACAAAAATGAGCGATACAGTGGGTAAACAAAATTGTGCACAAAAAAAAAAAATACAAACGATAAAGATGAAGTAACAAAATAAACTGACCCAATTAGAGATACTCTCGGATTTTGTTAGAGGCTTCGGTTTGACGTTATTGACCTTTAATTTTCCTTTTTAGTAGGAAGCTTTGTTTTCAAAATTGGACCTTCCAGCAAGTGGTCTGTTCGCCGTCTTTGCTGTTTCATTGAAGTTTCTATATATACACGCAATTATCTAATGTCAAATACTATTCATCTTTCCTCTTGATACATGGTGTTTGTAAAAGGCTCTTTACCAGATTATATTACACTGGATGATATTCAATGATACGTCTACGAACAGTAAAACAAGTTAGGTTGATGATGGTAACTTTGAAAGGCAGCGTAGCGTACAGGAAGCAAGCTATTTGCCAGGAGGCAACCTTCTCAACTTGGTATGAAATCGCTTTTCTTGTTAATAAAATGTCATCAAACGAGTCTTTGTTGAAATCAGCACACACTTGCCATTGCGAAAATGCTTCACACTAACTCGAAACAGACCATCCTTTGTACGTTCACATCCAAGAATTTCAAACTTGTATTTGAACCCCATTTATATGCAATTGACTTTATGTGTTCTGTGAAATATTGTTTCACGGAAATACCACCATTTTCCAGGCTGCATATAATTTCCTCTTATTCCTTATTACCGCAAATAAATACGTATGCACAACAACGTTTATTTGCTGTAATAACGAATATCTCTTATTGATTTATCATCCTTGGTGATTTGTGCTGTGGTCCCTGTCTTCTCTGGTCATTTTAATGTCTTCATTCTAACTCAATACCCTCTCCGGTTAAATCACCAAAATGCTTCGAATACATCTTTGGATATTTTTATTACATGTTTTGTGGTTCTAACTAAACCTACATAAAAAATCCAAACTAAATAACTACTGAATCTTTTTTGTGACGTTACAAACATTGTTCGGCTGGTAATTTAATTCCCGCATTAGCTGCCGACATGGATTCTTTCATAATACTTTATATCAGACTGTGGTTTCTAATGGCATTATATAATTGCCTACTACAATTATCTAACAGTGGATCACTTATCTGTTGTCAGCTTATATCGATCTGTCTGCGAGCGCACAGCAGTGCAGCTCTCAACACGTGATAAGCAAAATTTCCATGTGGGCTAATCACTTATGCACGTGTGGGTACAATAATCTTCCGTGGGGAGGGCAATCGAGGGTTTTCGCATGTGAGGCTCACCGAGCGACTCATACTCGAACTTCATATTTTGTTGCTGACGGGTATTAATCATGCACATGTACGCTTGCCGTTGGCTAAAGTCTGGGGTATAGAAGTGAGTTGGCAGTAATTGATAACAAAATCTCAAACGTTATGATCCAACTACGGTATGTGTCACAGCAAGGATAATTCATTGTGATTGGAGTGGGAAAAAGGAAGTTGCAAAGTAAATAGAAGAGGCATGACGTATCACTACATAAAAAGAAAAAAAAAAACAATTCAAGTGTTAGCGAGGAGACATGGAAAGCCTTGCTTGATTTTAACACGGCACATCTTGCATGTTTTGAAATCGCGCCTGGTCAAACGCCGTATAATATATATGTATGTTTAACGCTTTAAGAGTTGTCATCGCTCGCTAGCGGGCCGAGACAGAGGGAGATGCGCTGATAAAAACCTGCGATAGTTGGAACGTAACATCGATAGAGGGATACATGAACCTTACAGAAGAAAAAGAAGATGAAGAAGAAGAAAAAGAAAATAATGACGATGAAAAGAGCTATGAAGATGAGGACGACGACGATGATGGTGATGATGATGATGATTACGATGGCAAAGCAGGATCGTCGACATAAGTCTGCCATCTATGCACTTCGGTACTTTCATCCCACACATGTTCCTCATGGGGATTAATCCGAATTGTCAACACCATTAATGTCGTTTAATTGACAGGCATTTCATTTCGGTATTTACATCAAATATATTTTATGATTCCCACTGAAAATTTGAGTAATAAAATTGAAGGTCGTATGCTATTATTACTTTTTATATGAAAATCTCTGTCTGTCCACCGATATTTGTTTTCCAAATAGTTATTGTTCATAATTCTATTGTTATTTACTTTTTCCTCTGCAAAATAATATGTTCATCTTCCTAACATTTTATTTTACGCTTTTGTAGAGTACATGTCCATGCAAACATGCTTTATGTCGTCTGCTGTTATATACCCTATAAACGATTTTTTTTTGTTGCAAGATGTAAGTCAGAATGGAGGGAGAAGAAGAACGATCGAAAACAGGGGCCTTGATATCAGAGTCCACATCAATAAATATGGTGGAATCTTGTAATAGAAATGGAAAATAATAACTACATTCTCAGAAATTAATTCTGGCTTTGCCCACTTTATGTTTATGATGCACACCAGCAACCTAGAGGCCTGACAAAACTTGTTGGTACTAACATGAATTTGTAGATAATAATATTCAATTGTTCATGTAAGGATTCTGTTTATATTGGTTCGTTTTTTAATTACATGTAATTTAAACGTTCGAAAGTTAAATATTTTTTTTTACAAATAAAAATCTACATTTGTAAAAGTACAAAATTATCGCCTCACCAAAAGTTAGGAATAACTCGTCCCTTTCAACAGATTAAAACAAATTGTATCTAAAATACATTGGAAATTAGATACATATATAAATTAGATACAAATTGTATCTAATATACAAGGGAAACTCAAGTTTATTCAATATGCCGAGCATTTTATAAATCCGTTCTTCCAAGCTATGCCAATAATGGGACGACCAGTTAAATGTATACATGATTTTGGGGTGGGAATTAAAACAGTTCCAATATAGGGTCTAAGGATAGGCGTCACACTCAGGAAACATTGCCCTTCTGACTGTATTGGATGACTGATGTTGTCTTTTCCTATCTCTCCATCTCATATATCTACATGGTTTGGATCTCAACAGTTTCTACATTATGACCCAGGGGAATCATTCACCTATCCCCAGGGGATAGACCCAGTGGTGCTTTTATGAAGTGATTTGCCTCGTAAACTCTAAGTCAATCTGTTTCCAAAACCCGAGAGAGAGAGAGAGAGAGAGAGAGAGAGAGAGAGAGAGAGAGAAGAAAGGAAGTTCAATCCTCTTGAAAGAGGTGTCACTTGATGATGTTGTAAATACAGCTACATGTTGGGGAATCTTGGCATGCGAGAGTACTCGGGATCGACTGTAAAGACAAAAGTCTGTTTGAGCTTCTGGCCAGCAAAACTTTATTGAAATACTCAACATATAAACTTACATTTCAATATCAAACAACAACAAGCTCAATTTGCGGATATAAGAAATACATATAAAACTACGATATTCTTTCACTTACCAACATTATACTTGTATAATATCTGTTGTTTAGAATGTAATACAGATAATTAAATGTCGAATAAATTCACAATAGCAAAAGAATCTAAAATTCAATATTTCAGACTAATACCGTAATTGAAATATATTTTACTGAATTTATTCTAAAATGTCAGCATATTAAACTCTATTATTTAAAGAGTATTTTAGTTTTACATTAACTATTACTGAGTATGAAGTTGGTAGCGAACATTGCGTTTACTATAATCAGTAATATGATTATAAGTAAATATAAGTTCTTCAAACAATTAAACTTTCCGATACATTATATTAAAGAATAGTAAAGAAATATTAAAATAATCTAATGTTTAAATATATTGATGTTATGTTAACATCTTAACGCTAAAAATTCTTATATCACTAAAAAGTCTTATACTATGAAAAGTTGTACATAGATCATAATCTTACCTGTAAAGACAAAAGTCTGTTTGAGCTTCTGGCCAGCAAAACTGGTGTCAGCCTGTGGCTGGGGCTTTATATACCAGTTTCTTAAGACAACGCCAAATATGGCGCGCGCCTAGCTCTTTGCGATGGCCAGAATCTCAAAGTGAGGCTTCGTAGTCTCTTACAGATTATTGTCTAGGTCTATGTACATTATTACGTAGGTACTTCTGCAAGATCAGCACATTTGCCCTCTATAGGAATCTTTGGAATCTGTCATGTTCATCTTTTTACGTAACCTAATGAATGTACTTTTTTTTGCTGAGTCTGAGATACAAGCAATGTGTGTATAAGACGGTTCGTACTTGATCATAATAGCGTAATCATTGTTGAATAGTAGTATATAATTGTAACAACGAATAAATGGATTCAATCTCAATATATTTTAATAGAAAATTACTTTCAATATAATTTATCAACTTACTTTTAATACAATTTAATCAAACTTACTCTTAATACAATTTAGAGGAATTTTCAATCTTGTTACTTGTACTTAAAAATTCTGTCCTAATAGTGCAATTAAAAAAAAACTTTATATATGTTGCAGTCCTGGTCATGGTGATGACACACATACAAGATCTCTGCTTACAATTATTCAATAAATTGTTGAAGCTTTTCAAAACCTATCTCTGCGTCCATCCAATTCTGCCTCCAGGGGTAAAACAATAGTTTAAAAACCGTTTTTCATGTCTATAGACCACCCGCCACCGACCCACGAGGAAGCAGCTGGCAAACTTTCTCACATACCCACGTTGACCAAGCCCAACACTATAACCCACGCGGACAGAGGTGAGATGGCAGTGATCTGTGACGGAGAGCACCTTAGGCCGCTCGCCCATCTGGGTCCCCAATAGTAGTAGTAGTAGTAGTAGTAGTAGTAGTAGTAGTGGTAGTAGTCATAACCATAATCATAAAGTCATTATTTTCACACGGAAACCAATTAGTTGAGAACAAATTTCCTGTTGTTGTTGTTGTTGTAGGGTTTAACGCTATTTTTCAGCACACGATAGGCTATACATGGTGGCCAGTATCAATGATGGAGGAAGAACCCGGGAAAACCCCGGAAAGAACCACCGACCCTCGAGAAGCTACTGACAAGCTTTCTCACATACCCACAATGGCCGAGACTCGAACCTACGCAGACAGAGGTGAGATGGCAGTGATCCGTAATGGAGAGCGCTTTAGACCACTCGGCCACTCGGAGCCCCACAAATATCCTTAAATTTACAGGTAAAATTAACTTGCTATATGTTAATAAATACCGTATATACCAGCTTATAAATCCATTCCAATTGCAAACAACACAGATCCAGATTTTGTGTCGCATAATGCGCCAACAGATCTGTTTATTTTTTTATGGATAATCAGTTGAACAAATAATATAGACCCTGATCTGCAGCGCATTATGTGACGGCAGACCAATTTCTATTTTTTGCTATTAGATAAGACTTATAGTAGAGTATATACGGAATACATACTATACAAATCTACAGGTATTTACCCCATGTTTCCTCGATTAAAACGATGGTAAAGAAAATTGCTTATTTAATCAGCTCAGTGATACTTATTGCCATTTTTTTACTCTATATGATATGTGCTCAGTGATGTTTATTTCGCTGATCTATGTAAACGGTCTGTGTCAACTGACCACACTATGAAAGCATTTCTTTAATAATTATTTTTGGGTTTTGGAGGTTTTACATTTGTATTCAAAAGATACCACCATGGTGTCGAATTGGGATTTGATTTCTTTAGGCTGACACTAATCTGAAGCTAGAAAGAACGGTAACGATTGTAATCATATGCCTAAGTATTGCACATCCATTTTTAATCAAAAGTACTCAATGGTTTATTGCTTGAATGGCATCTGTATCATTTTTGCCAAGGACAACGCGAGATGCTTTTTCCTAGAGTCTCAATAGCTTTGCCATTTATATTTGGCGACAGTTATCATCTGCAATGTTACAACAATTTAAGTAGGTCTGAATTCGTCGTCGCCAGCGATTTGCGACAGTCCGCCATGCTACTATATCACCCGTGGTTGCGGATATTTCCTTATCTCAGCAAAAGCAATGGAGAATACTTAACAAAGATGAAAGCAAATATCTAATATTTTTTTCAAAATCGATCACTTCTAGTTTGGCAGTATGGGACTGTGGATTAAATGAAAGATTTGCTGACCTCCAAAACTGAAGATTTTGACAACGCACAAAAACTACGCACCTCTGAAACTGAAGAGTTATCAAATGAAGTGCTTCAGTGAACAAGGAGAGTGTTATATTTTGCAAAAACACATGCTAACAGATATTTAGGAAGAATTTTATCGAGTAAAAGTACAACCAATAGTTATATTAAATTGACTTTATCAAGTAATCAGACCAAATTAAGTAAAGAGGCCAAATTTTTGGAACTATTTTGATAAACTCTCATCTATAAGTGTTTGTCTAGCAGGATGGCGTAGCGCTAGCATCCAAAACTGGATAGTAAGTCGCCAGATAGGATGAGCGATGGTGCAGAGTGAAACGAAACTGCAAGTTTCTTCGATGGCGCTTGAAATAGAAACATTTATTGGCTCTTTTAAAAAGCACAATAAGTCAAGTTGGTTCACAGTCAAGAGAATATTTGACTAGAAATCCCAAATGATTTTTTAATACCGTTATGCATTATCCGTAAGAATCGAGGATTCACCGCACAGATCGCTACGTATTATTAAGAAGCGTAGAGACGATGGACTGTAGCTTGTATAAAATCTAACTCTGCATGAGAAAGTCTTTAATCCTTGATAATAGCCTGGATGTTGTGGATACCATTTCCATAATATGCGTAACAAGTCATTAATCCTGGATATTAGCCTGCATGTTGTGGATACCACTTCCATAATATGCGTAACAAGTCATTAATCCTGGATATTAGCCTGGATGTTGTGGATACCATTTTTATAATATGCGTAACAAGTCTTTAATCCTGGATATTAGCCTGGATGTTGAGGATACCATTTCCATAATATGCGTAACAAATCTTTAATCCTGGATATTAGCCTGGATGTTGTGGATATCATTTCCATAATATGCGTAACAAGTCTTTAATGCTGGATATTAGCCTGGATGTTGAGGATACCATTTCCATAATATGCGTAACAAGTCTTTAATGCTGGATATTAGCCTGGATGTTGAGGATACCATTTCCATAATATGCGTAACAAGTCTTTAATGCTGGATATTAGCCTGGATATTGAGGATACCATTTCCATAGCATGCGTAACAAGTCTTTAATGCTGGATATTAGCCTGGATGTTGTGGATACCATTTTCATAATATGCGTAACAAATCTTTAATGCTGGATATAAGCCTGGATGTTGAGGATACCATTTCCATAGTATGCGTAACAAGTCTTTAATGCTGGATATTAGCCTGCATGTTGAGGATACCATTTCCAAAATATGCGTAACAAGTCTTTAATGCTGGATATTAGCCTGCATGTTGTGGATACCATTTTCATAATATGCGTAACAAGTCTTTAATGCTGGGCATTAGCCTGGATGTTGAGTATAGTTTTTCATGATATGCGTAACAAGTTTATTTCAAATTAGATTGTTGTCAACAAGCACACCAAGGACCTCGTCATGAATGACAGTGATGTATTGGGAGGTTTGCGGTGTTAGTGTTAACAATAGTAGTACTAGTCAAAGCAACATCATCAGAAGTAATTTTAGTTTAGTGGTAGTAATACAGTAAGAGAACGAGAGGGAGAAAAAGACGTTGAAGAATGGGTAATTCTTGACAAAAGAAGAAGAAATGGAAGACGACGAACAAAATTCAACAAATTATTATCAAAGAGTGTCTGAATGGTCGTCTTAATTATATTCCAAAGGGTCAGAACGTATTAGATATGTATTGTCAATGCATATTATATGAACAGAGTGATACTTACTTACCGATTTGATGCCAGAAGATTTTTCACTAATTATTTATTTTTAAACTTTGAACGCGAAGTTGGGATGATTTGCATGATTCAATACAAACATTGTTCTGCAATGTTTGTTAAGCAATATAAAAATTGTTATGGATTGTGTATAATCGACTCACATGAAGTAAAATAAATAAAATATTGTGTGACACTTTTCAAAGGTCAAGAATGAAATTATACATAAAGTTCCTGGAGAAAAAGATGTAAATTATGCAACGTTGTATATGTCCAGCATTTAAAAGAACAAAAAAGAACTTCTTTCCTTTCAACTTTTGTATTTTGTAATCGCTTTTTCTTTCATATCGACTTATCAGAAAAGCTAGTAATTATCTAATCAAATCTAGAGAAATATGGGGAAAAGGTAGATGGATGCTAAACAACTCAATTTTAAAAGATGAAGACTTCATACAAACTACAAAAAAAGAGATAGATATTCTTAAAAGTAGGGAAAATGCAGATATAATAATAGAGTGGGAGAAACTTAAAGGCAAAATTAAGGAAATAGCGATAGAGCACTGCAATATAAAAAGTAGGAAACTAAAAATGGAAAGGGAAGCGATTAGATATCAAATGCAAAAACGGAACACCCATAATACAGAAACTAGATTAAAAAACAGATTGGAAGAAATAAATAAATTAGAAAACAGGGGTAGAGAAATTAGGGCAGGGAAATATACGGGGATTTACAAAAAAGCTGAGGGGTTATATAAAAGGGAAGAAAAAAGAATGGGGGGAGATAAAACTATGAATAAAATCAAAATTAACACAACAACAACAACAACAACAACAATCACAGGGAAAGAGGAAGTTATGGAACACATTATGAACTATTATGCTACACTTTACGAATCTCAGAAAATAGCAGATAATGAAATTGATAACTACTTAAACCAAATACCTTGTGATGAAATTAAACTCGATTTTAAAAAACTATGTGATGACTTTATCTCGCAAGAGGAAATTTTAGAGAGTATAAACTCAATGAATAAGGGGAAATCGCCAGGAGGAGATGGACTCTCTGCAGAGTTCTACATGACATTCTGCGGAGAGTTGTTGCCCATTCTCGAATGGTTATATAACAACATATTTTTACGAAATAAGGAAATGACAGAAACGATGAAGGAAGGGATAATTATTTTAATATACAAGGGGAAGGGGGATAGGGAAGATTTGAAAAGCTGGAGGCCCATCTCCCTCCTTAACACAGACTGCAAGATACTGAGTAGAATATTAAGTAATAGACTAAAAAAGGGGATAGGGGATATAATAAATATAAATCAAACCTGTGGGCCAAAAAATAGGGACATACAACATAATATTCTAAACATAAGCACAATAATCGAATACCTACAAAATAAGGGACAAAAAGCTGCTATGGTACTTTTTGACCAGGAAAAAGCCTTTGATAGAATAGAGCATAATCATATACAAAAAGTCCTGGAAAAATTTGGATTCGGAGAACCCTTCCGAAAATGGACTAAAATACTATATAATAACATAACTTCTAGAGTACAAAATAACGGAGCAATGACAGAACAATTCGACATAAAACGATCAGTGCGGCAAGGGTGCCCACTATCCATGCTATTATACGTAATAGCAATTGAAATGCTGAGCATTAGCATAAAACTAAACAAAGAAATTAAAGGTATAAAAGTTCCAAATATTACAGATGAAGTGAAAATGCTACAACATGCAGATGATTGCACCAACTTTATAGATGATCCAAAATCCTTTGAACACCTAATAAAGGAATATGAGAAATTTGGACAAGCGTCTGGATCAAAAATAAATCAGGACAAAACGGAAATATTAGAGATAGGCAACTGGCGTGGTAGGCACTCAAGCATACCTGCCCATGTATTCAAAGATACCGTTAAAGCACTCGGGGTGTGCTTTGGCAAAAACGAAGAGAAAGAAAACTGTAAAAAAAATGGAAAGTGAGATTAAACGGAATGTTGGTATCTGGGCACTTACGCCGTTATGCTTAATGGAACGAGCCCAAGTGGCCAAAACATACATGTATAGTAACCTTAACTATATAATGAAATCGACTAACATTAGTAATGTAATATTGAATAATATAGACAAACCTATAATTAATTATATATGGGACTTTAAATTACACTACGTAATAAAAGAAATTTTGTATAAAACGAGAGACTTGGGGGGGGGGTTAGGAATACCAAGCCCATTAATTTTAAAAACTACTAATATACTAAATAGATTTAAACGACTGAGCGACGATCCAAAATTACCATGGGAAGGGATATATATATATATATATTGGTTTGGGTTCGTTTTACGGAATAGGGAGGGGATATACAAAAATAATAATGTTATGAAATTATTAGAAGCACCTAGAAAATATAAAAGTATAAAGGACTTATTAATGAAATATAGAGATAAAAAAGAATTTTGGGACTTAGACGAAAAACTCTCATATAATTGGATTAGAAATGACATGACCAAAACTATATTAACTAAAGTAGAAAGAGAAAACCTATATGTGAATTGGAAGAATGCATGGGGGCACTGGTCTAGACTAGGGTCCCTGAAAATACAAAGCCTCACCTTCAAATACATGCATGATGCGTGGTTGACAGGAGAGGTGGCAGCGAGACGGCGTATGGTCAGAGTACCGCCAAAATGTCCGCTGTGTAAAATAGGGTTTTATAGTAAAAGACATGTAATTTTATACTGTAGAGAAATACAAAACGATAGAACAATAATAATAAATGAAATAAATAAAAATAGTATATTTAAGCCGCAAAGTCTACTATACTTTGACGGGGATTTTAATAAAGAAACTCTATATAAAATTTCTAGTTTTATAGTAAACACCATTAAAATATGTGGCCCAATTAAATTTTAGTATAAAATAGATTTCAAGAGGGAAAGTACAGATAATGAGGCCATGGGGCTATGTCACATGGCGCTACGCGAAGTGAACAGGCCCATGTAAGAGTCTGGAAAAGAACCCTCTTGAGATCACCTATTTTACAAAAAATTAATAAAATGAAGACCTTTTCTTCTTCCTTCTTTACTAACTGAAAATTTTTTTTCTTTTTTTTTTCTTTTTTTTCTTTCTATCAAATATTACTATTAAACCAATTTAGAAACATTTATAACTAAAAGATAGACCAGCTCCATGGGGGAGAAGCATAACAATTGAAAAAAATGTGAACCCTTCCTGGAGCTCAGTCTAATCTAATTAAGAAAGGTGATATAGCACATTCACAAGAATCAATAAGATTAAAAAATTAAGGGGACGTCACCTTTCTCCCAAATTCAAAAAAGTACAAACAGGATCTTCCGTGGTATGTGAACACGGAATATATTAGGAATACTTATACACTACAAGAATTTGATCTAACAAGCTATCCCAACAAAAACACATTATAGCATACATAACCCATAGCACAAACATATAGCAAACATGGGATGTAGGAGACCCTAGCAAGGTCACAGAGAAAATGAAATAGAGGAAGTTTAACCGAGAGGATAATTTAAATCACTCTCGGAGATACTCCTCTATAGATATACTAGGGATTGAATAAATACCCGAACTCCTAAATTCACGTTACAAAAACGATGAAATAATACATTACAACATATCTGGGGGAATACAAAAACACATAAATAATTTATGTAATTAGGATGGGGGGGGGGGGGGCATCTGTCTGGTGCAAAAAAAAAAAAAAAAAAAAAAAAGTAATTATACAAATGTTACAACAACCGATGTGATGTTCTGCACGTTAGTAACTCTTATTACGACTCCGAGTCTTTTGTACAAAGACAACTAAATGAAGAAAATTTAAAAATTTAATTTTCAGATTCTATAATGCATTATTCTCTACATTTTGATTATTTTCAAAATTACTTAAAATTTACTAGATCATTCGGACAGTGAAGATAATTTACGAAACGACAAATGAAAGCCGCGTGACAAATCTTGTCACTCAGCTTTAAAGGCGGAACACACATAAAGTCCTTTTTTGCACGTCATAAATAGTGACACTAAACCTACATTGCTTTGAACTTAGCAGTTGTCAGAAATGTATAGGGACTTAGAATGAAATCAGGAAAGTGGGTATGAAGGGATATTGCCAATTAGTGTACAGTTTGGGCTGGATAAACGTCTGGTGAAAGTTATGACAATCAAGAAATCAAAAGTCTTAATTGTTCTTTATTTCGAACCCTAAACGTGATATGTTGTAACGTTTTATAGCAGATGCATATTTATAGATAATTTAAGTGATGATAACATTGAGATAAGCAGCAACAGCTGTAAATGTAAGATGGTTTATATATTTCAGTATGAAGGGAAATACGTTACGTATTTGATGTTGTTAAATAAACAACTTTCTCATCTACTAAATTTACAGTGCAAACTGAAGATCATGTAAACATTATAAGTTTCATCTACGATGATACAACACAGGCAAAGATTTAATAATGTGAAATAAATTTCGATTCGGAGCAGAGCATAGTGACTAATTGTATAAAGTATATGGGTAAGAATGGACAATGGAAAAGAACAATCGGTATGGTCACATTTCAATTAATCTGAAATGATTCATACAACGTTGCAATTTGCTTATGATAAGAGGAAATATGTCAAGCATTTTTTTTTATGTTGGCGCGTCGATAACAGCTATAGATAATCCGTAAGGCTTACAGTTTTATCTAGATGTTTTGATACAGTTTTTAAATGACTGACAAAGAACAATAAATGATATATTTTTAACACGATCATGAAAGTCACGTTACTCACACAAATATTGTTAATTGTGTGGCAATAGATGAAACAGCAGATAACGGCAGACAATAACAAACACAAATACACCGAATCGAAACAATGGTTCTCTGAAAATCTAGCTACACATTATACAAACAATGCAGAAAAAATATACTAATATAGAAGGCTTTATGTTGCCTACGGTAGTGACATGTACCGACATAGCTGATATGCAAGCATTTGTAAAAGACAATAATGAACACAAATATGCTTTGACAGTGATACATATTTTCTGGAAACACGCTTGGACTAAAATGTTTTAAAGAGACAGAAGGAGATCAGATACACTAGGCCTTTATACAAATATTCAAAACGAGCGAAAACCGGAATCAATAAAAGAAAATTCTTTAATCTCTCTCAGCTTACTCTGACATAAAATCATATGTAGTGAAAAGTCCTAAAGAACCCAAAAAGACTTGTGTGTGTAAGTTTGTTTTTAAACACTTCATGAAGCTAAAAAAGAGGTTGAAATTTTATCAAAGTTAATGGAGCGGTTACAGTAACTCTCACCACAGTTCAATAACCATTGCTCCGATTGAAGCAAGAAAGAAGAAAACTTAACAAAGTATTAACTGACCGATTAGATTCCATGACAGCATATACATTTAAAACACATTAACCTGAAGTAGGTGAAACAGTCAGAATTTCAAAATGCATAACAATGTTTAAAAGAGGTTACCATCCTAACTTTACTGATGAACTATTTTAAGTCGGACAAGTTAAGTTTTCTCCTTTCTTGTAACTTCGGCATACGTGCTGAGCACGAGTGATCTACAATGACAGTATTTATATGAAACACCCTGCTGTGATCAGGCAATGAGGTTTGCTACTGTGTGATCCCCATGTCAACGTAAACGATGCTCAATAGTCTTTGTAGTCGTGTATGTGCCCTTGATCGCCAATACAAATAAGAAAGCCACAAATTTCGATATAAGCACTATAATGCTATCAGCTAAAAAACTAAGTTTTCCAGCATTCTTAAACACCCATCTTACGACATTACCAAACATACTGGATGCTGATATTACCACTTTTTCGCGAACTCAAACAAATAATGTCAGTCATTGCTGATTTTGTGAAACAAATGATTCATTTGGAGCATGATACGGCAGAGAAAAATGATGAAATGGGTCAAGATGATGTGCTTAAAGAGAATGAGGAAGAGAGTATGTAGGCAGCTGAGGAGGGGATGGAATAGGTAGAATAATAGGGTAGGTAAAACGAAAGCAAGATTTGTTTTCAAATTTAACATAGAAGTTGAAATTATTGATATCGTCACTGATCTCGCTGTATCTCAGGCAAAGATTGTTACACTTTTCACTTCAGAAGGTTTGTTTTCACTTTTTTGGAAAATTATAAATTTTCTCTAACTTTTGATCTGACTTTATCAGCATCTTATTCAATCTTTGACTCCAACGGCGTTAGATGTTTAACTACTTTCAGCTTTCAAAAAGTTTCACGTGTTATTCAGTCCTTGATTCCAACGGCGTTAGATGTTTAACTACTTTCAGCTTTCAACAAGTTTCACGTGTTATTCAGTCTTTGACTCCAACGGCGTTAGATGTTTAACTGCTTTCAGCTTTCAACAAGTTTCACGTGTTTTTGAAATGCTTTTATTTCGTTTTGCTTTTATTTCTTTACTGACATAAATCCGTATATACACTATCTCTTTGTCCTACTTTTCAATGTATAATTTCAAGGACTTCTCATGATTGGCATCGATCAATTCATTTGTGTTTGTCATGGATATGGTACTATTCCTGGGTATATATTGTAGTTGTACGCTTGCAACTGATTTTTATGTATATGTGGCTTGTATTTTGTTTTGTGCTCTGTTTTGCTCAAGATGCAGCTCTGCCATATAATTTACGGCATAATGCACAACTGAATCCGTAACTTTAATAAATGCTTTCGAACCATTGAGTTTGACTAATAGCTATTTCAACTTTTTTCTAAATCAGATCCTCTTGTCTATTTATCTGCAGATCGAGCTTTTATCGTGCTTACAGCCAATGTTGTTCCTTCTTTTGTATTATGTGATATTCTAACTCTTGTTACATTTGTGTCATAAAACTACATTGTCTAGACCTATTATTATCCGCCGATACTGTTGTTGATCTTTTTGAAAACCATGAATGATGTATTTTCGTAAATGTTGGTGATTTCTACTTGAAACTCTTGGAGTGGCATTATTATGATTCCATTTTTAATATGTATTCAAAGTCACCTCTTGTGTAATCAACATGTATTCAAAGTCACCTCTTGTGTAATCAACATGTATACAAGGTCACCTCTTGTGTGTAATCAACATGTATTCAATGTCACATCTTGTGTAATCAACATGTATTCAAAGTCACCTCTTGTGTAATCAACATGTATTCAATGTCACATCTTGTGTAATCAACATGTATTCAAAGTCAACTCTTGTGTAATCAACATGTATTCAAAGTCACCTCTTGTGTAATCAACATGTATTCAATGTCACATCTTGTGTAATCAACATGTATTCAAAGTCAACTCTTGTGTAATCAACATGTATTAAAAGTCAACTCTTGTGTAATCAACATGTATTCAAAGTCACCTATTGTGTAATCTTTACAACTTTCGTATTCTTCTAAACCTCGTTTCAGTCAAACAATTGTTGCTTATTTAAGTAGGGAAAATTAGTATCATTGCTAAGTATACAAGAGACAGCTGGAAAACGAATGAGTAATTCTGGACGATAAAAGTAAAACTCCCGCACACATTGCCTTAGCATCATCTGTTTTCTACAGAGTCTGAAGAGTGCAATCAAACTTCAGCTCAAACATACAAAGAAATGATGGGTAAAATGCTAACGTGGCTAAGAATATAAACAATTGGTAAATGTTGTAGTCTACCTGTGCGCCTACTGAATAGAAGATTTCTTTCGCTTGACAGTTTGAAAAATGAAAAGAAGATCACGTAATGTCAAATTATATTGCATTTTTCATTGGAGTTTTGTCATTTAAATTGGGATTGCATCTATTTTCGCTCTCTGCATGTTTGATGACTTTCAGACATATCATTTCTTAAAGCAAACAGAAAATAAAGAATCTGAAAATGGCGTTGTACCTCCCGGACATGTCATGTACGTACCTCCCGGGCATGTCATGTACGGCAACTATGACCACGCAATGCCTAGAACATGATCTCACCGAAGGCGAAATAAAACGCAATACTGAAAACAAATGCTTGATAGATGACGTGTACTGTTTGCGTTCTTGTTTACACTGTTGTGACTTTAACATCACTTGATAATCATATTGTGATTACACGAGTCTCCATGTATTAGGCAACAATATCTTACACGGAAAATATATTAAACAATGGTGTTCAAAACCATCTCGACTGAATCAACTGTCCTTTTGCATTTGTTCAGTTGTGGAAACGTTTTCACTTGCTATCGTTTTCCTAGTGATAGACCAATGGAAGCGTTTCATTTTTTTGAATGAGACAAAACAAATAGCTAACATGGAAAGAGATGCCTAATTTGAAGCTCATCTTTACTGACACGTTTTTTTTTATATGGCTGACACGTTTTTTTAATGTCTTTATCAATGCTTACTGTAACCACTAAAAGTCAGGTAATTTCGTTTTCAACTTGGCAGGCGTGATAAAGAATTCCGATTAAACCAAAGCGGAACGTTGACAAAGAACAAGAAGATTCTAAAATCCGCAGATGCTACAGCACTCTACGCGAGGGAAACAATACATCACTACGAAATCCTAATGTGTATAGTATAATACGTTCGAGCACACTGTTTTATTTTAATGTAGGATTATATCTGTTGTACAGCTCTTTACGTTATTCATTAAACGTTGCAATATTTGCAGATAGTTTCAATATACAAACTGTATGACAACTGGAACAAGGCAGCGTCTATCTACTAACATGGATTTACTTCTAACTCAAAATGGCTTAGACGTATCAATTGTCAAAAATCAAAAACTTCTTGGTATCTACATTGATCAACACCTCAGCTGGAATGCGCATATCGATCACTTATGTGCAATGGTAGTCAAAAGAATAACTCTATTAAAATTGCTTTCAAAATTTCTACCTCCTCAATCACTTGAAATTTATTTTTCGGGTTATATACAACCACTGATAGATTACGGCTGTACCATATGGGGAAACACATCAAATTATAATCTGTCCAGAATTGATAGACTCCAGAAAAGGGCAGCACGAATAATACTGAAACTTCTTGTATTGACTCCCTCAAATGTTTTGTTTTCACGTCTAAAATGGCTACCTATACAAAACGTATTCTTTATTTTAAAGGAATCATGACGTACAAGTCTTTAAACGGTCTTCCTCCAGATTATATCTCTAACATAATTGAACTAAGATCATCGAATACTAAGCGTAATTTCCGATCGACGACTAACAACGATCTCCAGATTCCTTGGTCGAAAACCAATCATTACAAAAGCTCATTTTCTGTATCAGCACCTACTGTATGGAATTCCTTACCAATGAGGATACGTAATTCAACTTCCTTGCTTCTTTTCAAATATCATTAAAGAAATTCCTTCTAGACCAGCTGGAATGACATATTAAAAGCTCTGAATAGAAAACTTTAAAATCATATCCATAATTGATATATATTTGTATGTTTCCCAGTATAGTCACATATAGTCATTCATGTCAAATATGTACGAATGAGTGTGCGACGATATATGGTTATGTGCATGAACTTCTATTTTTATTTTTTTATTATAAAAACTGAGGATCACATGGCAGATGGGTCAGCCATGACCAAATGTGTTATCCTCGTTAAAGACAGTTGTTTATTATTATTATTATTATTATTATTATTATTTGATACTATTATTATTATTTGATACACTTACCGGCATTTCCCACGGCTGTTGAGCTAACGTCAGCTGAAGGGTTGTTTTGTCGATAAGTACATTATATTTCCGGATAGAATCATATGTTTGGCGACTTGTAAGTCCATGTGGAAAAGCACAACTCTCTGTCCTGTGGCAATTTTGAATTTCGCGCTAGATAAGGCTTTTACCGAATACCGGGTGCATAAAATGTATGCAAGTGTGTTCCAGAAAGATCTGCATGCAGCAAAATTGCACATTTTAACAAACAGGTGACATCAGACCGACACATTGTCCATCCGTATCAACAACACATAAAGCACCTTTACTTTAATAGAATATCTAGCACTATGTATATATAACGTTATAAACGATGGAAGAAAGATCGCGTAACTTGCACCAAGATTTAATTTATATTGACGTTGATATCAACCCTGTACAAAATGCTTGAAGTGAAAGATATTAAAATTTCTGTTGACGTTGATTTTAAACCTGTACAAAATCCTTGAAGTGAAAGATATTAAAATTTATATTAACGTTGATATCAACCCTGTACAAAATCCTTGAAGTGAAAGATATTAAAATTTCTATTAACGTTGATATCAACCCTGTACAAAATCCTTGAAGTGAAAGATACTGAAATTTATATTGGCGTTGATATCAACCCTGTACAAAATCATAGAAGTGAAAGATATTAAAATTACTATTAACGTTGATATCAACCCTGTACAAAATCCTTGAAGTGACATATTAAAATCTGTTGTTATATATATATATATATATATATATATATATATATATATATATATATATATATATATATACACACAGACGAAGACAAATGCGAGGGAGAAGTGCATAATTTGTCATTAGTCAACTGCAAGCAGAAATCAGTTATCTGAATGATGAGTCAGTCACGTACGATGTTGTTTATCATGAATTTATCATGATGTTAGCATAGCAGATGCTACTATATACACAACCATTTTACAAATGACTCGAGAGTTGGCACAGTAAAGTGTAGAGTATGTATTTGTGAAATAAAATTACGATCAAAAACAGTTAACAGTTAACACACCGCTCTGTTGGCCTAGTGGTTAGAGCGTCCGCCTCGGATGCGGGAGGTCGCGGGTTCGAACCAAGGCCGAGTCATACCAAAGACTTCTAAAAATGATACTTGCATCTGCCTCGCTTGGCGCTCAGCATTTAGGGGTTAGTGTTGGGACTGGTTGGAATGGTGTCAGGATAACGTGACCTGGTCGGCCATGATACTACATGTCTGCGGCATGATGTCCCAGTGCTAGACATCACTATAAACCGTCACACTGCAGACATCGTAGAGATATGACTTAAAAAATGTTAAAGTTACGTTAAATCTCTCTCTCTCTCTCTCTCTCTCTCTCTCTCTCTCACACACACACACACACACACACACACACACACACACACACAGAGTTACTTAAACACAGTGCATGCTAACACTCTTCGGTACATTAGCTTCGTATTCAAAATGATCACATCAGTGAGTCACTCTTTGTCCAGAATGCCAGTACATAACTATCCACGCTGGGCAATCTGGGTGGATTAAAGAGAATGAAAATCATTTCACAAATTGCCAACGAATGACACGCTCGCCATATTGTTAGTTTCAAATAGCTTTTGGGGTTGGAGGATTGTCGCTTTAGCAGATTTTCAAATATTATCTAAAATGCCCCTGAAAACAAACATTTACATAAGTGCTGTATGGTAAGATGAATACTGAAATCAAGCCTTTTGTCAATAACAACTCCAATACAAAATGAGCTAACAACATTGCAAATACATGAGTATTTCACCATACAATTATCATGACATCAAATCGAAATGTCGTACATCGTCACTGCATGTTTAATATACACATATATAACAAGTACACATACAGTATATAACGTAACTTGAATGTATAACGCAATAATATTAAATTACTGGTCTGGTTATTGTTGTAATTATAATAAACATATTAAGAAAGCTTGTTCTCGTAATGACGTATTCACTACGAATTTTGTGTTAAATTTTCACAGTCCAAAACTGCATGCATTTAGTGCTTTCAGAATGAAATATATTGTTAAATGTTACAGGGAAATCTGATATATAACACTGGTGGCTGATTCTTGTGTCTGGACTAGTTACTTCAAAAACAATTTTTAAATTATTTAAATGATTTATTACTCTTCGATGTCAGCCGTGTCATCGTCATCATCAACACCATTAGTATCATCATAAATCAAATGAGGTTTAGGAAGGTCATTATTAAAAACATAACTCCAGTCAGATGAAAAGTTGCACATCGATGTCAAGCATATCCATGGTACTGTACCAAAAAAAAAACGACTTCTATACGCGCACAGGTACGAACAGAACGGGATATCCATGGTACTGTACCAAAAAAAAACGACTTCTATACGCGCACAGGTACGAACAAAACGGGATCTGGCTCCACATTGGGAATACCTACATTTGGCTAAATACTGATCATGATTTTTTAGGCTCTACTGGACACAAACCGTCTCTAAATTTATCTCATTGACAGTCCATTCTGGTCTTTATACACAAATAAATCATACCTCCATCCTCACTTAGGTACTCACGGGAGTAAGATTTTGATAACTCATTTCATATAATTCAAAGGTAATACATACATACATACATACATACATACATACATACATACATACATACATACATACATACATACCTACCTACTTACCTACCTACCTACCTACCTACTTACCTACCTACCTACATACATACGTGGGGCCCCGAGTGGCCGAGCGGTCAAAAAGCGCTCTCCGTTACGGATCACTGCCATCTCACCTCTGAGTGGGTTCGAGTCTCGGATTCGGCCAATGTGGGTATGTGAGAAAGCTTGTCAGTAGCTTCTCGAGGGTAGGTGGTTCTTTCCGTGGACTTCCCGGGTTATTCCTCCACCATTAATACTGGCCGCCATGTATAGCCTATCGTGTGCTGCAAAATTGCGTTAAACCCTACAACAACAACAACAACAACAATAACAACATACATACGTACGGACAAACGTGCACAGACATTTATTAACCCTGTCACCTGGAGTCAGTAGTTGATACCATTTTTATGCATGTCAGTTTGTAATTTGCGCATGATAAAGAAAACACAAAATTAAATATTTTTTGTTTCTTTAGCAAACATTTGCAGAGGAGAACGTTTTCGCCCATACGGGCATGTCCGTCTGGTTAATGTCCATAAACGGACTATTTATTTGATCCTCGGGGAAGGAATTAGAACCTCATACCCCAGGCATTACTGTGCATAAAAGGCACTGTTTTTAATTGAGCCGTCAGGTCTTGTGTCAATATGACTGGCTTCATAGACCCTATCGACCTGGATGAAAGGCTATTATCGAGTGGGGATAGACCCAGCACACACTCGAGTTAAAGGTAGCAATTCAGTCTGCATTAGCTGCGCTAGGGGCCAACCAAGCAGTATGTGACGCCAGTAGCGACTGGTCGCCACTATGACGTCAGGTCGAGACACCTAGGTTTTTATTCCCATGTGGAGGGTTAATTATTTGGTTGCCGCATTGTGCAGCCGGGCCTGAGGGTCCTTGGGGTTTGAACCATCTTATAGGCATTATTTTTGGGGTCATAATAGGTTTCCTTATTTTGTTAGACTTTGCCGCCTAGTGCATTGGAGCCTGATGGTCTTGGGCATTTTTGACCACCCTATATATTCTATTTTTGCGGGGTCTTATCTAGGTGTTCTAATTGTTTCATTGCCTTGACGAGAGGCTGTGCCGTAGTGCAGTTGCGTTTGTTATACTACATATAATATGTGGTCACCTTGCGGTAGGAAAGATGTGTTAGTGTCCTTAATTTCATGATTTAGGATTTTTGTGCCCTAGTGATGAAAAGAATGTTTTTATGTTGTTGTTTTCTTGTAAAAAATAAATTAAATCAAATATTTTTAAAGACATTTGATTAAGGGTTATTGTGTTTACTGGGTCATTCTTCCGGATGACCCAGGGTGCTGCAGTGGGTGATAGGAGTAGTGAATGGGGATACTTTACGTACAATGGGAAATTAGCATTACAGACCCCCCTGGGTCAGATTACGTACAATGGAAATTTAACATGGCGAAAAATCGTGGGTCAGATTACGTACAATGGGAATTAACATGGCGATAAATCGTGGGTCACTTTACGTACAAGGGGAATTTAACATGGGAATAAATCGTGGGTCACTTTACGTACAAGGGGAATTTAACATGGGGGAATAGAGTTTGGGCTTGTCTAGGGACAAGGGGAATTGAACAGGGGATTTTTTTTAAAAAAAAAATTTAAAAAAAGGGGGTAGGCAATTGAAAAGTCATTCTCTTTTCTAGAAATATGCGTGGCCCTGAAAAGGGCCTTTTGTTTTTCTTCTTCTTCTGCTTCTAATTTCTTCTCTTTCTCCACCAACTTCTTATTTTATCACCTACACTCTTTCTCTTCTTTTTTTTCTCCTCCTCTTCTTTCTTCTCTTCCTCCTCCTCTTCTTTCTTCCTCTTCTCATTTTCTTCTTCTTTTTCAATTTTTTTCATTCCATTTTCTTATTCTTATCCTTTCCTCTTCATCCTCCTTCTCCTCCTTTATCTCTTTCATGACACCACTTATTATGTCCTTTACTTTTCTCAAGTTATTAATTTCCATCTTTACACGATGGGGACTATAGGAATAGTGGTCTTCATTGAGTCTTACTAACATCTGCTCCATCATTCCTAAATTGTCTAAAACGTCTTGTAATTTTTGCATCTTGTCAAGTTGGTTCGAAGAAATCTTCTTTGTAGAATGGTTTGAACGACGCATACTGTGGGTTCTTATACGAAAAGCGCGGACGTGAAGGAAAACATCTCCCTAAAACATAAAATTGATCTTACCTAGATCATGACCCAACAACGCGCGGACGTGAAGGAAAACATCCCCTACTTTCTCATTTCTTATAATAAAACCCAAACTATACTCTTCACATACGCTAAGAAACAATAAAGAAACCCATAATCTACTATTCGCACTAACTTACGTGAACAGTTACAAACACAAACACACATACACTCACACTATGAAAAAAGAGTTAGTGTTTATATTCACACTACTCTACCTACACACATTGGCAAATTGATGGTTATTTCTTTTCTAGGGTATTGGGTAGCCCTGAAAAGGGCTGTTGGTTTTTTTAACTCCAGATGCACCTATCTAATGATGGCACCTTCCTGGCCTGGCGCCACACACGCATCTTCTTCCCCAGTCTCCTTTCACCTTTCTTCTTGGGAGTGCAGAGGCGGGATGATTGGCTTCAGCACCCCAATCCTCTGTCTCTGGTATCTTGTAAGTCATCCTCTCTCCTATTTTCTTTTCCTCCTCTTCCCTCTCTCTTCTCTCCTCCTCTTCCTTCTTTATTCTTGCTTCTTCTACTATGGCTTCCGCGGATAGTTCATTTACTATGCGCCTGGCATATTCCAGGTGCATCTGGAGTTCTAGCAGTTTCACAGTTCTGGTGTTCATTCTTCTGGTGGTGTTGATCAATCAACAAGGGTAGCTAGACTGCCGAGCGAGTTTCAATTTATACTGAAAGCGCGGACGTGATGGGAAACATCCCCCTAAAAACATAAAATTGATCTTACCTAGATCATGACCGAAGAAACAACGCGCGGACCTAAAAGAAACACTCACTCACTTTTTTATACTACGCATCACTATTCTAAAAATTTTTTCATTAATCACTTCAATATACTATCCACATACGCAAAGTAATCAAACCCCAAATATACTCTCCCCACACCTCAAACACCTAAAAAAGACATGATCTTAATCTACTATCCATACCAACGTACATGAGCACTTACTAACACACAATCCTATACACAAACACATACCCTCACACTATAAAAAAGAGTTAGTGTTTATATTCACACTACTCTACCTACACATTGGCAAATTGAGGGTTATTTCTTTTCTAGAGTATTGGGGTAGCCCTGAAAAGGGCTGTTTTTTTGTTTGCTATGGCAATCTTTTTAAGTTTCTAAGAATGCGATGTCCTCTGAGGATAGACTTTCTGGCAATAGGTCTGCTTCTTCGGAAAGAGAAGAAGAACTCTTTGGTGTCGATACGACAATCGACAAAGCCTCTGTCAGCTTCAGGTTGCTGCTGCTGCTGTTGTTGTTGTTGTTGTTGCTGTTGCTGCTGCTGCTGTTTCTGAAGTCTGTACTTCTCTGTCCATTCTTCTTTCTCCTTGTTCACTTCTTCTCTGAAGAGCTCTTCTATCAGGTCTTCAGTGACTTTTAACATTCTCACATTCTCTATCTCTTCTGGCTTCGGTATCAGACTGTGTCTGACCCTATGCAAATTCACGTAGGCTTCGTTGAGCTTAGCTAGTTTGGAGCACATCTTCGTAGGAGGATGAGTCGACAATGGATGGTTAGACTGGAAACTGCCCCGGTTCTTAAAGTCAAAGCGCGGACGTGAAGGAAAACATCCCCCACACGGTTTTCGAGCCGTAACGTTCAGTGAGTGTCATGAGAGGGATAGTAAGAAATTAAAGAGCATCAATCCAACATTCTTATAGCTAAACAAACCACAAAGGCATTTTTTTCAAAACGCAACATTTTTTATTCAATAATCACTTAACACTAAACAACAACTCTAACATATTTTAAACAATAATCCAACATTATAACATCAAACATTTTTTCTCAATTTACAGTCTACTTTAAACAGGGCTGACAACGTTGTGAAAGAAATTGTAATTTCCACTGTTGGAAATCATTAGGCCATTGATGGACACTACGTTTCCTAGCTTGAGACAAAAGATAAGCATAATGGTCACAAAACCATCGATCTACTTTCACATCGTTTCTAGAAGAAGAACGAGGATCAAAATGAGTCACTAAATGTTCTAAGGAATAGCCCAGGCTACGATGATGCAGAAAATACACACAGTACTGTCCACACGCCAAGGAATCTGTGCCTTGTAATTTCACATTATTGAATCGGGTGGTCTGAGCATTTCTTCTCATAAAGTCGATGATATCGTCTTCCAAAGGGGGCAATCCGTACGAATCGAAATATTCCACACATCCTTCTTGAGGAAAGTAGACGGCTACCCAGTGGGTTCCTGGGAGATGACTGTCGTCCGTGTTAATCACGTAAGCTTGATGGTCTTGAGGTTTGCGATGAGGGAGTTCATCTTTAGCACAGACGACAGGATTCCAAGAAGCCGTATACGAACTGTGGTTCAAAAGGTAATAAAGTTCCCAGGTATCCATGTTTTGTTTGGTTTTTTTCTTCTTCTTCACAGGTAATAATAAGTCGTCAATTCGATCATGACTTTTTGCTTGAAAATGTCTGACAAATAACCGTTTCTTCGTTTCGTCTCCTCACTCTGATTCAGGAGAATTTCGATACGATGGATCTCTTGAGTGGTTAATGGTGGACAAGAATGTTCAAGCAAGTCTTTATACCACTGGTGCCACACGTCTTCGTCCGAGATGAGACTCCAAGCTTCGTCCAGATACTCGTCCAATTTTTCTTCTTGACTCAGCATCAGGCATTTATCGTGTTGAATTTGACTGGGATGATCGTTTTGACATCCATAGCAATTTTTCTTGATCAACTCCGTCATTTTTTCCACCAAGTGTTTGGCGAAACAGGAGACTAAATGGGCTTCTTGTTCTGGCCATCTCGATTTCATTATGACAACTTCTTCGTCTTTGTCTTGGGGTTCTACTTCCACAGACTCCTCCCATTCCATGTCCAAAGTTTCTCCACTAGGTAAAGAGGGATAACAGTCTTCCATACCTTCTAATAATCTAGAATGACTTCTCTCAAACTGTTGATTTCTATGGTATTATCGAATTCTGCATACAGGATGACGTTCACTGTATCGTCCAGTGGCTTTTTAAACTGAAGTTCCACACGAATCTGGCCGGATTTTATAGGGTGGAAATGTCCCTCGTCGCTGCCTTGGTCTGGAGTGAAATCGAAAGCCCACAAAGCATAGCCTCCTGCATAATCCTCGTACGTAATGCCGTGACTGGTATTGGTTCCTAACTGTCCCGTGGCTTCGTACAGGGACAAGTACGATCTCAAGTAATTCTTCTTCTCAAAGTCAGGTTCGAAAGGTCGGGTACACAATGTCTTGCCATCGCGACTGACTTCGATCTTGGACACGTCAAAGTGTTGAAAGTGGAAAGGATTTTCAGCGAAGGCTCCGTTGAAGGCTGTATTCAAGACCATACCAAGGATTAAACGTTTGGGTAACTGTCCTTGAAACAGATGATCTTCGATCATGGATCGCTGTCCCTTGGGAATGGTGAAGGTTTTCACTTCCACGCGACGTATCGGATACTTGGCGGTCGTTCTGCTCAACGTCTGACTGATGTCGTTTCCCACTTTGGGTAACACTTCCACGCGTCGTACGTAGAGTTTGGCCTCCTCGATTTTGCTTTTAGGAGTGCCAGTCTTAGTAGCATCAGTATCAGCCAACAAATGGAAAGCGGTATTGCTGCGATTCAGTCTCAAGCGGATATTTACCCCGTTCAGCAAATACTTTTCTTGCAACCACATGTCCAAATGCAAACGATCCATGAGTTCTAAACTGCTCTTATTTAAGATTTTCTTTCGTCTTTCCTCAAAGCCGTCATTGTCTTTATCTAGTAGGTCAAACTTGGCCTCTTCGTCAGGTTCCCATAGCACACAAGCATTGAGATGAGTGTTCTTGGCATCTATTCCGTACGTCAAGAGATTTTCCAGGTAGGCACGGTAAGGGTAAGTATCCATGCTGCTGCTGACCAGTTTGTTATTCAAGTACAAGTCCACTGAGCTGAACAAGGAATGCATGAAATTGTTGACGGGAGCTATATTCTCAGTGTCTTCTACTCCATCATTATCCTTATCTAGAACTTTGACTTTCAAGTACAAGTAACTGCTATTCAGATCGATGTAATCTTCGGGCTGTCCCTTGATTTCAAACTCGATGGGAGCGGAATCTGTCAGTGAGGAGACGGGGTGAAATTCCACCCATTGGGATTCTTGCATCGTCATCATCGTGGGGGGCATGGCAAACAGGTCCAGTTCCGTCTTGGAACAAGCGCAAGATTCTCGGTGCATCATTTTTCTTTGTGTCTCAATAATCGAAAACGTCTAAGTCTCGAACGGTTTTTCTTTTCTTGGCCTTTCTAGCTTGAAGTCTGGTGAAAGGGTGTTTTCTTCGTCGTCTCTTTCTGCCTTGTCCTTGCTGAATGCCTGACTCGGTAGCGTGCAGGGCATTTATAGGTGTGTCTCGTCGGCCTAAAATGTCTTTGCCCGTTTGCAGCAAGACATTTTTGCCAGCCCTCATGAAGGCTTCTTTAGGGTTTTGTTTGTCGATGATGACATTTTGGAGAAATTCTTTGCCTTGCGTCAGTGCCGCATCTTTCAAGGCGTGCAATCCGCGTGTCACCATCGGTTTCAACACCGGGGCCACCGAACGAAAGGCCGATTTTAACATATCTCCTAAGCCGTGTCCTCGCTGTCGAGCAACCCCTCGGTACACTGGATACATAACTTACGAGTCGTGAGAGAACCGTTTTCGAAAATGGAGTTTCACCGTGACTTTTCCTTTGGTGAATGGAATATTTTGTCCCAAATCTCCTTTTATAGTAATGTTGACCGTGTCCAAATACGACTTGCTGACCGGCAAATAGTGAGGATGTACAAATTCGCGGTGAACGTGGTAAGTGTTTCCACCTTCCTCGTCAGCGTTCGTGGCAGAATCCACTTCGAAAGGAATGACACGCAGTAACGGTACGGAGGTGTGTCCCACCACGTTGTATTCCACCACATCGGAATACACGAATATCAAATTCAGTCCTTGGTTCAGTTCTACCGGGGCACGAAATAACTTGCTAAAAGACTCGTTGTCGTAAACGATGGGTAATTCGTTTTTCTTGATCATGGCCATTCTCATGTCCATGTCTCCGCCCAACATGTCAAACAATTCAGGACAAAATAAAATGGACAGGATTTTACTCCCGTCAAATTTCATCGAGAAGCGACGAGCTGCTTTGTGGTATTCCATGGTGACACTTTTTCTGACACTCTCCAAAGCTCTCAGAAACACGACATTAAACCTGGAGGCTATGGTGCTGACCAAATGTTGACCACTAAAATAATAGCCTGGAGGAACGAACAAGTGATAGGTGGTGTACTTTTGATTTTGTGTGTCAGGGGTTTTTATGTTATATTTGTCATGGGTATCCAAGTACTGTTGCATTTGCTCGTCATGAACTTCCACATCAAAAACATTTTGATTGGGAAGGACATTGAGGACTTGGGTCGGGTGAATGATTTCTACTAAAGCCACTTCCCAATCGGCTTCGGGATCTAAGGGGATGGCCTGAGGTAATTTGGCCGTGTAACAGCACAACGTGTTGTGGGGAAACACCTCCATGGAACTGTCACTGGGTAAGGTTAAGTAAAATTGGTTTTGGTGACTCATAATTCCAGAGTTCTGTGGCTGTCCGAGGGGTTACTGGACGTCAGAGGCGTGTCTCCGCCCAAAATGGGGTTCTGGTTGTGGTTGTTATTGGAGTGGTGACTGGCACTAGCACTGGACACTAGGTTTCCGTGGTTCCCGTTGGAAGAGAATTTCAGGGAGGGATTGGGAAGCAGGTAACCGATGCAACTGCTCAATAAAATGGTCCACAATTGTTTGTCTCCTTGTTGCAAACTCAAATTGGCGATGGCTGCCCCGATGACACAATACACCACGAAGATTTGGCAGAAAAAGACGATTTGCGTTTTAGGCACACGTTCTCCACACCACACCCACAAGGGTTGTTTTTGTAAATCTTGCACAGAAGAACTAGGTGAAGCAGAAGTGGTCGACGTAGCTGCGTCTGTGTGAAAGGGCATGATGGTCACTTCTTTTTATAGTCGATGACTTGCGAAGCGTCGATCCAAGAATCAAAACTGGGTGGATATCCTTTCCAACGTACTTTGACTTCTTTGACACGTCGTTTGCCCACTTTACGGGTTCTGCGTCCGAGAATGCTTTCGATGTCGTACACGTCGTCTTCTTTTTTGGTGACACGTTGTAACTCGGGCAAATAAAACGTTCCTTTGAGCACTTCTCCGTTCATGTCTTCCAATTTATAGACGGTAGGATGACGGCCATGCACTCGTCCAGTGACGCGAAACAATTCAATCGTCCAGTTGGGTAAGTAACCTTTGTCGAAAGTGCGTTTGGTTTTGCCAATGCACACCCAATCTCCTACGGTCAACTCTCCACTTTTTTTGGGGACAGCCCTCGTCGGGGACGTACCAAACAGGCGCTCAAACACCAACACTTCGTTGTCGGGAGTCACGTCTTGCGGGGCACGTCCGATGCTTCGATGGTAAGATTGGTTGTACGCTTGCACCAGGTGCGGTAAGATGTCGATGTACTTCAGAGTGTGGTGATGCGTAAAATATTTCCACATGCGTTCTTTCAAAGTGCGTTGAAAACGTTCCACGATGCTGGCTTTGGTTTCGGGATTCTCGGTGGTAAAAAAATGAATGTCACGTTTCTTTAATTCTTTTTGGAAAGCTTGGTTCAGAAATTCGGTGCCTTTGTCCGTTTGCCATCGAAGAGGGTGACGACCGCTTTGTTTCAACACCCGTTGCAGGGCTCGCACTAACTCGCTGCTCGATTTGGAAGTCAAGGGCACGACCCAGGCAAATTTGGAAAAGACGTCGATGACACAAAACAAATATTTGTAGCCACGATTATAGCTGGCCAAATGAGAGACATCGGCTAAATCGGCTTGCCATTGATGATCGATGCCTTCCACTCGGGTGCGACTTCTGGCAAACTTGCGTCGAATGGGTTTGTGTAAAGTGTAGGTAGCTTGTTCTTGTAACCATCGTTGCACTTGAGGTAAACGGAGACTTTTCAGTCGCGTTTTGTCAGCACGATACAATTTTTGAACTCCTGCGTAACCTGCAGGACGGGAGGGATCGTAGTAAATGCTGGCTAAGACTTTTTCCATTTTTTGGTGTGTTAATATGTCACCCACTCTTCGGTGATGCTACTTTGGGTGGGTCGAAAGGGTGGTTTAGAAACGGATTTACGTGTCCGATGGGCTACGGGAGTAGAAGTCGAAGGTAGTGGTGGTGGTGGAGGTGGCAATGGAATGGCTTTGGTTTTCTTTTCTTTTTTCACTTCTGGTTTCCCTTCTTTCTTTTTCACTTTTGTCGAAGGAGGAGTGGACATCATCTTTTTAACCCAAGCTTTCATTTCTTCTCGTTGGGGTGTGGGGGACGGGGTCAACAAGGATGCTGCAATCTTACTCGAAATGGGAGCTGCTGACGGTGTTTGAAACACTTCTCGCATCTCTTCTTCCTCAGGTCTTCGTGGGGTAGCATCTCTGGTGACCCCTGGGGATGGTAGTAGTGGTGGTGGTGGTGGTGGTGGTAGTGATGATGGTGCTGGACTTTTCATTAAGGTCTTAAAATCTTTCAGAGTAGGTAGAGCTGTTTCGTCTAAAGCTTTCTGGTGAAAGAGTTGCAGTCGTTGCAAGAGTTGACCGCACTTTTACGATTTTTCTGTTTCGGACAAATCTTGGCGATCCATCAAGGACTGCAATTCGTGTTGTAACTGGGACATCTCGCTCAAATTGGGATTGGGAGTTAAATGCGGGGTGCGTTGTTCTTGCCAACGATGGTATTCCATCCATCGTTTGTAAGGCACTAAAGCTAGTTTTCGTCCTTCCATGGGGTTGTCAGGGGTCGATTCTGAGATCTTGGGACTTCCGAGCGCCTTTTTATCTTGCTCCCACCAGGCCTCCCAACATGGTTCCCAAGACTCCTTTCAGTATGGGGCCTAACAAAAGAGGCAAAATGCCTCCACGTTGGACCAACATCTTCTTCTTTTGACGAATGGGAATTTTCTTTTGAACCATTTGGCGAAGAACGTGACGATGTTTGCTTAAGCATTGTTTCTGGTGTTTGGACAAAAGGATCGTGCCTTTCAAGACGTTCAAACAACATTCGCACACGGTATTGATGACCTCTATGGAATCCGATTGAATGAGTTTTTTTCGTAGAGGTGGAGAAGCTTTGGACAGGATAGATAACATGTCCCCATGTTTGACTAAACGTGGTGGTAGTCCTTTCCTTTTCTTTCCTTGGGGTTTTCTGGAGGGTGACATCTTTGAGTCTTCAGGAGCACCAAAAAACACTAATACCCTTCTTGGTCACACACCTTTTTTATACTGGAACGCGTCGCCACTGATTGTCTTTACGTCGTATCAACTTCATGACAGGCATGACACGTCGTGCAGGGGTACGTAACGGACTAAATCGAGCCAGTTCTTGCTTGGACAAATCCAGTAAACTTTGTAACATGCCCGATCTTTCTTGGACTTTGATTTTGGGAGAAGGTACTTTGTGAGCAGCAGCCACTGCCGCTAAATTGGAGGGTCCTGCCACTGGGGAAGTTCTTTTTGGGGTCATCAACGGAGAAGTTCTTGGTGTGATCAACGTCTCCAAGTACTCTTCAGTTCTTGGTGTCATCAACGGAGAAGTGGATGAACGTGAGGATGCCGGAGACGCAGTCACTGTCGTGGCAGGTCGTGGTTTGCGAGTGTAAGGTTGCGTCCTGGCCGAAGTGCCTCTCTTGCGACTAGTTTTCTTCTGTGGGCTTTTCGTTTTCTGGGGATTTTTTCTCTGTTTCTTTTTCTGGGGGCTTCTTTTCTTTTTCCGGGGTGGTGACTGGTAATAGGAGGGTCCCGCCACTGGAGAAGTTCTCCTTGGGGACCTGGTCTTTTTCTTCTTCTTCTTGGGGCTTCGCTGGACTTTTTTCTTGGGGAGAAGTTTGGGGGCATTAGGATCCCATCTTAAGAGAGAGCGAATGATGACCCCTCCTAGAGTACCGCTCCCTCCAGGTTTCAAAATGATTTGTTTTTTGGTTTGAGTGTCGATGCGGGGATCGGCCAGTTGGACCAAAGCGACTTTGTTTCGATCGAAAAAGCGTTTGGTTTGATGAGGAATCTGAATGATTCCTTGGAGTAATTGACGTGCCGTCACCATGAACCATCGTAAGACTTCTTTGAGACTAGCTTCTAAGACACGAGCTCGTGTTTGTGGATTTTTTTCTCGACTGATGCCATACAAGGCACGAATCAATTTGACGGGAAGATGCGACTGAAGGGACGTCATGTTCACACTGTGTGTGAGACAGACGAAAAAGGGTCTGAGGTTTTTGTAGATTTTTTTGTGGAGTGAAATGAAGTCGAGGACGGAGACGTGTACAGGACAGGCCCTCCGTCTTGGCACCAGTGGTGAAACAAGTGGGTACGAAATCGCAAATCCTCGGGGGTCGTAGGTTTCAAATCGACGAGTAAATAGGCGTGTGGAGTTTGAGTGGCATCGTCGTATGCCTGAGTCAGCCAAGGCGTTCCTAACTGTTTGGCTAAGACTTGCACTTGCGATTTATCTCGAGGGCTTTTAAACAAGACCACGTAATGCGCATTGAGACTGATGGTGCGATGGGCTTTACTCTGTTGAAACAAATTTTGGGTGATGTAAATGACACTGGCATTACGGTGATGCCCTTTGCGAGTGAACCACAGTTTAATTTCTTCTTCGTCTTCTCCTAACATGTCGTCGAAAATGATCAAATGGGTTTGACGGGAGTCAGAGACGATGCCGTCGTCTTCTTTAGGAATGCCTTCCACAAACACGATGGAATCGCCTTGACTTTCTCGCAAGAGGCTGTACGCCGATTGCCACTCTTTGTAACACCACACGATCCGCTGAGGTGGCCGATCGATCAAATGATGTTTATGTTCGATCAAATGTTTGACGAATTCGGTTTTGCCAGAACCGCTAGGTCCAGCAATGAGCATGTTAAAGGGATGGCGAAGATACAAAGCCTCCCAACTGGCACGATCTAAGTGTTCGTCGATGACTTTGACAGTAGAGGAAGAGGGAGCAGAGACAGCAGAGGTAGCCATTGTGTGAGAAATGTCACTTGTGACACGAAAACAAACAAGACAAGAGTTTATATACTTTTTTCAGAACACGTTTATTGAATGTTTTTTTTTCAAACATGAATACGAAAGACAAAAATACATAAAAGCCAAAGGCTTAAGTACAAGGATAAAAGGCACATGATAACCATTAACGTGGAATAAAAACAAGTGTCTGTACAACAACATGTTTTGGGTAATGTTCTAACCAGTTCTATAGTAGGGGGTAAGGTCACACAAGTGTCCTCCCGAAAGGGTCTTTCAGGCCTGTCCACGACAGTCCCGTCCTGGGTGACGGGTTCTTCTGGCACCTTCACTAACACGGGTTGAAAAGTAACTTTTTTCCTTGAACAACTCCCGTGCATACTGGGCCACTTCTTGGGTCCAAGCCTCAAAATCACATTCTTCCCAGGCACGGACATCTGTCCAATGGGGATGTAAGTCACAAGCTACACACACATCGTCATACACGTCTTGGGTAGCTAAAAGTTGACGAATCTTTTTTTCCTGTTGAGGTCGAGAAGTATCCAGATGAAACCGCAAGGCTTTGAGCAAAAGGAGTTTTTCGTGACCATTTAAGGCCATTGAGGTGGTAAGTACTGATCGTAAAGTGTCCACAAGGAATCGGCTGGTAAACGAAATCCCAGAAAACAAGTCACTAAGACACACACCACTTGTCGTCCCAAATTGAATGGATACAGTTCTTGTAATAATCGATGGTAATGATCCACGGTTTGAATATGGTCATTGAGTTCCTTCCACGGAATCTGTTCAATCACATGTGACATAAGCCGTGGCATGGCAGCCTGATTTTATAGTCTCTTTGTTTCGGAAGCAATACAGCTCTCGGTAAATCCTTTCTCTCAACTCCTCAGGCAAGCCCAAAATGTTCTCTTGTAAAGTATCCATAAGTATATACACTGTTTTTGGAATCGTTGGGTGGTGGCCAATAGCCTCGTTTAACTTTGTGCCTAATGTAATATCCACTCATAATCAGTCTTCTTGTACTTTGGAACAGAGCATGATTTAAAAACGGTTCAATAACTTTGAGTTTGCGTTTCACTTGTATTTTGATCAGTTCTCGGTAAATGCGTTCTCTCAACTCCACAGGCAAAGTACGAATGTTCTCTAGCAAAGTATCCATGAATAGGTCATACTAAATCCTCTTTGGTCTGACACAAGACATGTACTGTTTGCACAGACATAGTTTTAATTCATTGTCGAATCTAAATCGTTTAGTCACTAATTTACACGTTACAATTCGTTCAGAAGTTTCCTCTTTCACCAAGTTGACATTGCGTACAAGATGTTGGTAATTCGTTAACTCTTCCTCTGGAATTCGATGCAGTATGTTTACAATGTAGTAGATATAATCGTCAATACCAAACCATTCCTTTTTAAAACCAGGGGGTCGTTGATCAATGTCTGTCCAATGGAACACTTTGAACTCAATCAGTCCTTGTATAGCCTGAAGGTACCAGTGGTTCAAACACCGGTGACGTAACGGATGCAATTGTTCTTTACGTTTCACTTGTATTTTGACCAGCTCACGGTAAATGCGTTCTCTCAACTCCACAGGCAAAGCACGAATGTTCTCTTGTAAAGTATCCATGAACAGATTATTATGGTAAGAAGTTACTTCAATGTCTCGGTCCCACTAAGGGTAAGTAATGACAATTCGGTGACCATCGAGCGTGTTCTACGTAAGCCGAATCTTGCGGTTCCCAGTGGTGAAGTGACACACCGCAACTGAAGCACTTGACTTTATCTCCTTCGCCCAAGTAGAAAAACTGGGCTCTGGCTAATTCTTCGGGGGTCGGTCCTCCCAGATACTTAGGCCATTTTCCTTTGAACGATTGATAACGATTTTCAAAGTCGCAGTATTCCGACAAACGCACAGGAAACGAATATTCGTCTTTCACAGGTTCGTTTCGATGAGGGTTGGGTGACATGAACAGGAGTTTGCTCAGGCTGGATGACATCCGTAGGAGGGTAGACGTGAAGGTGAACATTCCCCTTTAAAACGAAACCCAGTAAAGTGTCCAAGAGGACGAGCGGCATCGCTTTGGCATCCCTCAGGTTTGACACGCACAGCATCACTTTCCATGATAGGGGTCGTGAGAACAAAGTTCCCATGATGCTTTACGGCATCGCTAAGGTCACAACGTACAGCATCGTACCCATCGCAAGGCTCACAATCGCACTCGTCTGCAAACTCCGTTAGGCAATTACAATGGTAACCACATGGACAATCGCAGTTTCCTTCCGGACATTTTCCGTCACAATGCCTGGGTCTTATCCATCCAGTATTAGTCACACTAGAGGAAGATACAACTTTTTTACAATCCCCAAACTGAAACGATGTCTCTTTCAAAGTATTCATCTTGTTCGCGCGGTCTTGGTAGTCACAATGAACTATCGATTTTGACCATAGCCCCTTTTTATACTAGTCGCAATGCAGTCTCCAGCTTGTACATCTTTCCTTTTTTACGTTTTTTATGTCTTGTTCTGGAAGGTACCGTCCCTAAGGTACCGTCAACATTGTACCGTAGTGTGATGGGTGGAAAGGCCATAGAAAGGTAAGGGCAGTGCGGAGACCATCGAGTATGTTACAGAATAGCTGAATCGTCATAGATACATAGATCCATTCGTAACTTCAGTCCGCAAGCGAAACACTGTACCTCGTATCCCAATCCTGACTCAGGTCCCAAGTAGACAAATCCTGTTCTAGCTAAAACATGCGAAGAAGGTAATCCTTCCCTATCCGTAGGCCATTTCTGAAACGTGTCCAATCGACGGGCACAATCACAATAGTCAGGTAAGAAGACTGGAAAATGGTAGGGTTTGAACTTGGAGTTCTCATCGGGTTTCTCACTCGATTCTTGCTGTGGCGAAGTCATCCTTCTAGCAGGTGACTATCCTCTTACAACCAATGTTTTATACCAACGTGTCCATACGGTAAGGTGAAATGATTGGGAAGTCGCACTCGCTTCTGGTACACGATTTGATAGACTTTTTCCAAGGGCCGACTGACGATGTGATGAGTGGGTAAACGTACAATCTTGTTCGGTTGATAGGTGGTCACTTTAAAGTTTCCATCCTCTCCCGATTGCAAGGCTTCTTTCAATACCCCAAAGTTGACCACACGACTGGTACGATAATTCAGAGTCAGTCTTTTCACTTTGCACGTCGTGTGCACTTCTCCTTGTTTGTCCCGGTATTCGTAGCCGTAATTTTTGGGACCGCCACTGACGAAACTTAGAATCTTGTCGTCGGGATGCTCGTCTGTCCAGGCTCCTAAACGGTCTCCTTCGATGTCAGGGTGATGTTGACTCGGGTGATGGATGTAAATGCAACTGTCCGTGTCAAAGTACAGGACGCGTTCCCCTAACAGTTCTAAAGCTTCGTACAATTTTAAACGAGCATGAGCTGTCACGTAAGCCGCAATGATGACATTTCCAAAAGGGTCGTCTTGTACAAAGTCCAGATCTTCTTCGTAATTGACCAAGATCAAATCCTCTCGAACGACGTCCACGTGTTTCATGTATTTGGTTTTGTCGTGAATCATCTGGAAGTAGCGGGAAGGTTCTGTCAAATATTCCGTCTTGGGTAAACACGGTCGTTGTGCCATTTTACCCCACAAGCAATTTAACATCACTTTGGCAAACGATCGCCTGCCTTCGTTTTTCTCGATGTGGTCTAAAGAGATGCCTTCTTGTTCATAGTATTTCTCTTTGAATTGTATTTGGTCTTCGGGAGTGTGACACCAGGACGGATAGCCGCTGGCTTCTTGCTTCAGTTTCAAAAAGGCATCCACGTAGTCGGCGAAAATGCCTTTCTGTGTGGGGTCACCCTTGTGGTATTGTTGTGTCTTGGGAAAGTGGCAAATTTCGTACACTTCTAACAGTTGGTATCCCATGTCCAGAGCTTTGAACAATTCTACGCTGACCCAGGTTCCCGTCAAGGCACGTTCTTCCTGGGTGTGATGGTAAGGCTGGTCTTGGTTGCACGTTTCGGCACAAGTACGGCACAAGGGAAACATCAGTTTGCCTTGACAATGGTGAGGTAAGACGGGATGGTATAGGTTCGTGGGAGGCAAAACTTTACACTTGATCAAGCCTTCGTATTGTCGAATGTTTTTCAGGTCGATGTGTTCCGTCAGCAATTGCGGGTGCCCTACAGGAAAGCGACAATATTTGCACACGTAGGGATACAGCGAACACACGTCCAAGTATTTGATTTCTTCTCCTTTCTCTTCGTCGGCTTGGTACAGCAAACAGGTGGCATTGGTCCTTCCTCCGTACAAACTATCCCTCGGGTTCAGCGGGTCCATGAACTGGTAACTTTCCACGAGGCGTTTAAACTCGGGATCAGTTTTCATACGGTGATCGTACTCGTGTTTCCACATTTCCACCACTTGGTATCCTTGCTGTTCTAACTTTAGGCGTCGCTGACAAGTGTCCTGGTACAAGTCTTCCATGGTTCGTTGCAAAAACTGATTTTTAGTGCCACGGTCAGGGTAACAGAAGGGACATCCGTGAAATAAGCAACCGTTAAACTCGTACACGATCTTGGAGTTTTCTAAGTCCCAGCCATCGACCGAATACGTTCCGATGGTCTTTTCACCCCCTCCGTTGCGGGCATGCTGAATCCACTTGTCTTCCTTGTCGCACAAGTAATGTAACCAACGTAGGGCTTTGACCGAGTATTGACGCTTGACATAGTGGGCCGTTTGAGGACTGATGACAGCCACGGTCTTTTGAGGCATGAATCGTTGGTGGTACACTAAGGAACACGCTTTGGCAATGGTGCAAGCTTCTTTCAAAGGATCGACCCCTCCGTGTTCCATGAACAGTTCTCGAAATTTTCCACAGCAACTTCGTAAAATGTCTACGTCGGAACGACAATACTTTAGCATTTCTTCCTGAAAGTCGAAGGGGTCAGAGGCGTGAGCCTGGTACCAAGCGTAGAAATCTTCTCGTTGTTCGGTACGCATGTTGTCGGGGTCGTAATAGTGAGCCTCAGGCAAATGGGGTAGAACGACATGTTGATTGGCTTCCGTATTGAAAAAGTGAGGAAAATAACCTTTAGCCATTTCTGTCATTCCAAACGTTTTAGGCATTCGACTCAAAGGCATGGCCAAGTAACTCATCGAATCTTTAAACTGCACTTGTCCCACTTGCATGAAAATGATTTTGGCTCCGTTCAAAGTGACTTTAGGACGTTCGGTGTCATGTTCCGTATAGTACCTCAAAAGAAACTGTCCATCGTATCCGGAGAAATTGTGAGTCATCACCGTGGCATGACGATGACAATCTCCGTAACGTTCGATGTCCTCTTGGCGCCACGTCTTGTCGATGGGGTCTAAGACCCATTGGGCAAAATCGTCTAGCGTCTTTGGTCCTGGAAAGATTTTTTCACGCCCTCCAGGAATTTTGCTGCAGTGAGGGCAATAACTGAAGATAGGTTCTTGAACACACTTCTCGCACGCTCGATGAGCCACGCAGAAATTAGGAATGTGAATGCCGGTCTCTTGCATGCATTCGAAATCGAAAAAGATGAAATTGCCTTTCTTCTTGTGACCGTCCTCTTCCTCTTGTTGGGGTTGGTATTTTTGCACGTAGCATTGGTGTTCCAAGTCCACGATGTGGTGACAAATGTGACATTTTTTCTTTCCTGAACATACGTGTTCCTTGGCACTATTGGTACCTATGCCTTGTCCACAGGCGGGGCACAATCTCAGCAGTTGACAAGCGCATTTCTTCTGTGAACCTTGTGTCTTCAAATGTTGTTGGTAACAGGTAGGACTGACAAACGTGCGCTGACAAGTTGAACAAGGCACTGGTTCTTCGCTCAGACAGGGTGGAGAGGCCAAACATCCTGGGCATTTCATTCCACAATGCTTGTGTTGCTCTCGATTGTTATAACCATAATCACATTTCTCACAGTAATAACCGTATCCCAGGAATCCGGTGATGGCGGTAATGGTATCGAAATGGTCATCGTGATAATAAACATGAATGTATTTTCCGTCCTTAAAATCTTGGCCTCGAAACAACAGAGGCCCGCGCACTTCTTGAGGGTGCACTTTCAAGGTGTATCGTGGAGCTAGGACATCTTGCAATTTTTGCATCTCAGGAATGCCACAGGGTGTGTCTTTGGACAGGCCAGCTTGTTGCAACAGGAGTTCTGCTCGTTTCGTTGTTTGGCTCGATCGGAAAGTTGAATAGTGTTCCAGGTTCTTTTCCATTCTACCGTGTCGTTCTTGTTGGCATAGGTTCGTCCCACCACGATGGCACGGGCTAAACACATCTGGTCATGAGTGTTGTTAATTCGGACGAGACTCTTTTTGGTGTTGCGAAGGTCGTCCACCAATAACATCTTTTTGCGTCCAGTCCCTTGAGGAGGAGAGAGGTGGGTCATGTCATGTCCAGTGTGGCTTTTCCATCGGTGATGTCAAACTGATCATTAGATTGTTGTACGTGTTGAATCTTGTCCATGACTTTGGAAGCGGTCAATTCTGCAGGGGTGCTAAGCTCGATCCAAACAGGGGATTTCAAACTGTCGTGTTGTATGGAAAGTCTCAAGCGATCGTCTTCTTTGGGTTGACATTGTCGCTTGAGTGCAGTGAGCAAAGAATCCCACACCCCAGTGATGAACACTTCTGCTTTCTCTAACGGCACTTCAGCCTTGAAATCTTTAAACTTCACCGTGTATTTGTAAGCCGTGGTTCTAAATTTTCTAGAGGAGCGCTTTTCCGTCTCTCGAATGGAATAGTATTTTTCAGGGTTGACTAAGGGTGGTGAACTTGGTTTAGAGGTTTCAAATTCTGGTTCACTCATGTCCTCTTCAAAATCACTGGCATGAATATGTGCCAAGATTTCATCTCTGGTACGAGGCGATAGATCACGTTTCTGCCTCTTACTTTCTTCTTCTTTCTTCTCGAATGAATAGGATCGTTTCATCTTGAGTGAAAAACGTCAAATGACTCAAGTTTAAACACCATAGACTAATTTATAGTCATGGCAGACCATTTCACTCTCAAGCTGAGCACAACGATGGAAGAGACTAACCAAATCGAACGTTTCATCAGAGCTTTGCGAGGGGTCATTAGAAAATTCTCTTCAGACGAGCCCACGGACTACTCTCCTTCCTTTCGAGATAAAAGTCAAGATACTTGCTATATCTGTCAGAAGAAAAGGCATTGGTCTTCAGAGTGTCCAGACCGTCAAAAAAGAAAAAAAAACAGGGACTAAAAAAGACAAAAGTCAAGATACCTGTTATTATTGTAAAGAAAAAAGACATTGGTCTCCAGATTGCCCAAAAAAGAAACAAGAGGAGTCAGAAGAAAAGAAGGATTCTTCAGAAGAAGAGAGGGATTCTTCGGAAGAAGAGAGGGATTTTTCAGAGGAAGGAAGCAGACAGGTGAAGAAAAAGAAACAGGAGAAGAAAAGAAGAGGAAAAGAGTGTGACGGTGAAGAAATTCAAAAAACAGAGAGACTAAACAAGGAGACAGAAGAAGTCAATGAACTTTTTATTAAAGTTATGTGTTGTGAATTGTGAATTGGATTGTAAAAATTGATAAAAGAATAAATTCATGATATAAGGTAAGTGTCTTTGAGTTTTGATTTTAAAATAAGAACGTACACTCACGCACTCATACAAAGACACGTACTATAAGGGTAAAATGGGCTGTTTACTATTTTTTTTTTTTTTGAGTTATTGGCAAATTGAAATTGTATTTCTTTTCTAGAAATGTGGGTGGCCCTGAAAAGGGCCTTTTTTCTTTATGGTGTAGGGGTGAGTTTAAGCAATCAACTTTAACTGCCTTAAGCCTTTGCCACGGCCAAGGCCTACTTCTGGACTGCGTAATGCTGCTGATGATGATTGAGTTGAAATCACTAAGGGTGGTACGGTAGGCTTAGTCACAGGGTTGACGTGTTTAGCTCGGGAAGGTCGTATTCTCTTCGGTCGTAATAAAGAAGTCTGATACATTTGTTTCAGACTTCTTAACTCCGCTAAAATGTCCAACAGTACCGTGACCGTTTGATTTTCACCCTCTTGTTTCTTTGCTGCTACTTCTTCTTGCTGTTGTTTTTTTCTTACCTCTTCTTCTTGCTGCTGTTGCTGTAGGAGAAAAGCTTGTTCCGCTTCCTTTTGTCGTTGTATAAATTTCTCCAATTCTTCTTTCTGTCTCTGTCTAAAATTCTCCACTTGTGGTAATGAAGAAGGTAACGAAGGTTCCAGAACAAATTCTTGCGAGGAGAGAAAATCCACAAAATCCCAATTCACCTCTTCTGAAAGTAAGTCCGGGTTCCCTTGGGCAGTCTCCTCTACCGGTGCACCCCAATGGATCGTTTTCTGAGTTTCCGTCATGTTGAATCACTGTCGCATAGATTGACTGCACATAAGTGCTAGCGAATCTATATAGACTACGTGACGTCACAGACTGCTCTCTTCGGATTGGATGCGGACTAACTGAATTTTGCAACGCATGTTCGGATTGGTGAATGAACTCAATCCGTTTCAATCCTTCCTCTACCTATAAATAAGCGCAGTTCACTGCATTGATTCACCTGTTCTCGTCGCTTCAAGATGTGGACCACAGTCGAATCATCCACCCTTGTGTCTTCCATGATGTTTAGGACGGACATGCTCATGTATGTCCGATCCAAGTGGACCATTGTCCACAGGACAAACACCAGTCTGTGGATACGTAGGATCTACGTTGAAAGACAAGGATGCCTGAAAAGAGTGCTGATTTACGGGCCAACAGTGAGACGCAGCATAAGGACAAGAAGAAGACCAATGCGGTGCCCTTTATGTTAATGGATACATTAACATAATCCCAAAGACCCTTTTCAGGGCCAGCCATATTTCTCGAAAAGAGAACGACTTTTCAATTGCCTACCCCCTTTTTTAATTTTTTTTTTTTTAAAAAAAAAATCCCCTGTTCAATTCCCCTTGTCCCTAGACAAGCCCAAACTCTATTCCCCCATGTTAAATTCCCCTTGTACGTAAAGTGACCCACGATTTATTCCCATGTTAAATTCCCCTTGTACGTAAAGTGACCCACGATTTATCGCCATGTTAATTCCCATTGTACGTAATCTGACCCACGATTTTTCGCCATGTTAAATTTCCATTGTACGTAATCTGACCCAGGGGGGTCTGTAATGCTAATTTCCCATTGTACGTAAAGTATCCCCATTCACTACTGATAGGTGCAGGTGCTTGGCGGTACACACCGCTATTTAGGCGGTAAACCGTATGCTATCTCCGCACCCAATTCCCCACCCAGTTACACCAAGAGGAGCGTCCGGTGGTGAAGTTACCAGCTGTATTATTTTAATTATCATACTGTGGTTTTATATTTTATTTGGTATAAAGTTTATTGTTTTTATGTGTGAAGTTAAGGTTGGTCTAGGTACATGCTGATTTATATTTATGTTTCATTCATTTTTCTAGCTTATGGATGTAGCAATTAGTATGGTGTATTTTATTTTCAGGTTAAGTCTATTTGGATAAGACAGACACCTTTGCCGAATACTCGGGTCGCTAAGACGTATCAAAGATATTTGCTCTTATTTATTCCCTTATTTTAAGTTTGTTAGCCTGTCTACTAGTTATGATATGTTTGTACGTATTTTGTTTTGTTTATTTTCCTAGCTTGTGGACAGAGTTATTTATGTGATGTTATTTTCAGGCGTAGTCTATTTTGTTAAGACATATATTTGCGGAATAGTCGGGTCGCTAAGAAATGTCAAAGACATCTGATCTTTTTATTCCTTACATTTAGTTTGTTAACCTTTCTTATAGTTATAAATAAGTGAATGGTATTTGTTTATTGTTATTTATTGTTTAGCGGGTCATACACCCGGATACCACAGGGTGCTGCAGTGGGTGATCGGTACAGGTGCAGCATTAGCCCGCGCTTGGCGGTACACACCCCCTAATTGGGTGCTAAACTGTATGCTACCTCCGCACCCATTTCCCCACCCAATTACACCAGGAGGCGCGTCCGGTAGTGAAGTGAAGTGACCAGCTGTATTGTTACATTAAATTGATATTTTGTTTAAATCCCCCTTTGTTGTCCCAATGTCGGTGAGGAAGTTTATAATATTTTTGTAAGTATTGCCCTTATGTTTTGTTCTTTGAGGAAATCTGGATAGGTCTTCCTATCTCTCCACAGTAGAGTCTTAACCTGTTGTTGGTTTTGTTGTCATTGTTTATTGTTGATATGACAAAAAGATCATACAGGAATTAGTTATGCATGAAAAAGTTTCTTCTTGATCAGATGATTACTAAAGTTATTCATTTTCTTTTATCACTTTATCACATAATTTCCTTGTACTCTGTCATTCAAACGAAATGTTTTGCACGATAAACTTTATGCATTTTTGCGATGCTGTAGGGCACATGGTACTAATGGCATGGAAAATTGGGAACCTGTTTGGATATGAATAAAATATAGCATATATGGGTTCGGCTGGCCAGGATTGGTTTGATAATGAGAGTTAGATTTTAGTCAAATGAATCTTTTGAGAGATTATCCTAGTTGGAACTGAAAAAGAAAGAGACATTGTTTTATTGATGGAATTTCAATCTTGAAGTCTTGTGTCTGGAACACACGTTACTGAAATTAGCACCTAACTCTTTGGTGTGGAATAGACGGCATATGTTTCAATTACATGTAGGTGCAGAACATGCCGCGGTTCATATCCTTTTCTCTACACAAAAGCTGTCGTCCAGGATGCATCTATACTGACAAATAATGGTTTGATCATGGGCATTCAAAAATTTAAAGTGTTTGAATTTTTAATATCATGTTATTTGCATAGGTTTACTATGGGAATTAAATAAGTAGCATGAGTCCTATAAAACACACGGTACTAAATGAATGGAACAATGGGAACCAGCCTGGAAATGGGTGAAGATAACATAGAGTATATATGGGTTTGGCTGGCCAGGATTGGTTAATAATGTAAGTTGTTTTAGGAAAAAGAATCTTTTGAGAGCTTATCCTAATTGTAGGTGGGGAAAAAATGGAAACATTGTTATACTGATGTAATTTCAGTCCTTTAACTGTCTTGAGTTTGGATATATCATTGCTAATATTAACACCTGACTCTTTGGTGCGGAATTGAAAGCACATGTTTTAAACACATGCAAGTCCAGAATATGCAGCGGCTCATATCCTTTCCTCTACACAGAAGCTGACATCCAGGTTTCATCTATACTGATAAATACAGGTTTGATCACGAGTTCCCATAAATTTTAAGTTATTGAATTTTTATTATCATGGTGTTTGCATAGGTTTACTACGGGAACTGGATTAGTACCGTGAGTCCTAGAGCTACAATTGTTATTACAAGGGAAATAAATCAAATGACTTCTAGAAATTTTGGAAATGACTGACTTCCCTTACATGAGCTCGACGGTCTCCAGGAAGTTTTAGGTAAACGAGGCCTGAATGGAATTAAAACTGTCCCCTTTACACACACACACACACACACACACACACACACACACAGGAGATTGAGATTATTAATTGTAATTACTTATAATGTGCATATACCATTTGCATTTGGTGACAGTGTCTACATTCCTGACACAAATTATGTAACTCCTATTCGGCAGTAACTGTCAGCTGGAGAAATAGGGCTGAATATTTGCAAATCCATGTATAGATTTTGCCACTTCTACCCGCGCTAAGCACGTTATATTCAACACTATCACGAAACACGGGGCTATTGTAACGTCCCGTTCTACGTGTCATTGTATTGCCTATACAATTGTAATATATAAATAATTGCCCCATGCCATGATAAAATCCATCACAACCTACCTTTTTATTAATAAAAAATCAAAGAAATTTTACAGCAATGTTTACCCTATATGTATTTGACTGCGTATATATATATATATATATATATATATATATATATATATATATATATATATATATATATATATATATATATATATATATCATAGCCCAAAATTGTACTTCGTCTTCTCATGTTAAGTATTTGCGTTGCCTCTGTCACTTTTATTTTGTCAGCATGGTTATTGGTGGGCATCTGGAACGTACATACAACGCCTGGTTTGATTAGTCTAACCTCAATATAATTCCTGTTTTTTCAAACAAACATTTTCAAAATTACCAATATACGAGTCCGTCCTATAGGTGAACTCTGGTATTAAAGATTTTATTCCTCATTCACTGTAAGAGGATCGTAAATAATGCTAATACTTTGCAATTAACATAACTATTTGATATGTGTGATAAATTTTGATATATGTGTGATAAATGTTTATATGTATGATAATTTTTTAAAATACAAATCCAGCTTAAACTTAAATAACAAATGTATCTGTTTATTTATGACTCTAGCAATAAAATCACTCCCGCACATTTTCTGCGAATCATTAATGAAATGATGTGACATATCAGTACAATAAAATAAAAAATCGTCTTCTTTTGCAAGTTGCTAATTATTAACAGTCAAATTTTAGTACTGAAATCAAGTTGGTTACTCATGTGTTACTCCTTATTCCCGATTCAGAAAGGCATAAATAACCAGTTAACGATTCATACATTTTGACATCGACTTGGTTGTTTTTTCTTATTTCAGAGTCGAGAAAAAATAAGTTAGAGCTTACTTATTGGTGATTGAAAAATGCTAGAAATCTGGACACTCTAGTGGCCCACGTCGATCCTTGTTAGTTTGCATCGGTGGTACTAGCTAGTGGTCCACGTCAATCCCTATCAGTCTGCCTCAGTGGTACCAGCTAGTGGCCCACGTAGATCCCTGTTAGTCTGCCTCAGTGGTACCAGCTAGTGGCCCACGTAGATCCCTATTAGTCTGCCTCAGTGGTACCAGCTAGTGGCCCAACTCGATCCCTATTAGTCTGCTTCAGTGGTACCACCTAGTGGCCCACGTCGATCATTATTAGTCTGCCTCAACGGTACCAGCTAGTGGCCCACGTCGATCCCTATATGTTGAGACAAAACAATTAGTCTGCCTCATGGCTACAAGCTATATAAAGCTGGAAACAAAGAGATGACCAATTATTTTAAAATTTTCAATGACCTAAGACCTTCCTTAACTTGTTTTCATCTGAACCTCTTTTTGATATTTTTTGTTAGGGGTGTGCTCCAACAGACGGAAAGGTTACACAATATTCGTAGAGCCCAGATAGAGCTATATAAATATACATTTCAATCCCACATATAAAATATTCCCTCCTTAAACGATCTGGATTTGGACCCATCTTAAAGATTATATCTCTTGGGTTAATTTCGACCACGAAAAAGCCAGATAAAACACACACACCCGAAGAAAAAAACCCAAAACAAAACATGTCTTGACGAAATTCGTCGAGACAAAGCAAATGGGAGGCTAGCTCTTTTTCCTAACCGACTATTGGTATTTCACTGTCAACATACTGCAGACTAACTTTGGAAGGTGTATACATGTCTGCCATCAACAGGAGCACGAAATACCTATTTCACTAATATATCCATATCTTTAAATAGTAAACAATAATAGCCGAAAAAGTCACACCATAGCCTTGAGTTTAGAAATTTGTCTGGGGCCAATTTACGAAACTGGACCATGCCACCCAAGTCAACGCACAAAACAACCAGCGTTCCGAAAAATGTGTGAGCTGTTGTCGGACATTAGTTTCGTTAGAAGCAGTTGTAGTCAATCCCACATACCATTATTGTCACCCTCAATCTCTTAGCTTAGAATGGTAACTCCGATACAGTTTTGTATTTGATCTAGTAATGACGTCATTACAGATATACAGAATCGCTTGTAGACTTCTATCGTACACCACCTTTCTCGTTGTTCTCCAGAATAACAGCAATGCATATGTCAACGTCATATCAGTAAGATGTACACGGACCTGTCGACGCGACATTGGAACAGAACCATTTAAGTTGTGGGGGGGGGGGGGTCGTGGAGCTTTGTGCTAAATAAAACTTGCTTCTCTGTTTATGCTCTAAATAATACTGTTACACGCACAGGGGTATTTATTTGACCGAGCGGTTGTCAAACCCTGGCGCGATTCTCGTTAGAAGTCATAAGTTTACCCCGACTTTCCAAACTTCCATACAACTTCAGTTGTAAATTAGAAAGCCCGACGTGTCCATTCTATACCTAAATTTTCCTCTAATTAATGCAAGACCACAGATAAACCAAACTGCCAACTGTCTATCAACCGCACCTCTGCATGTTTTACCTTCATTATGTTTCCGTACTACCAACCGTTCACGCCTTAGAAAATATATGAGTACTCACTAACAATGGAAACTATTTTAACTCCGCCACCTTAGGCCAGTCAATGTATACTTTCCAGGCACATTTCGCCAATATAACTGCACCATATTCGCCCACATGGCGACATAAACGGTATCTGCCAAGTCCCTTTTTATTTATTCCCTTGTGTAATTTACCGGTTTAATACCGTAAGTACTGTCATTGCAGTCACGCTACCAATGTTTACCACTAGATTTTAGTATGGACTATTTTACGACAGGGACATTCATTCGGTTTTGGTCGGAATTCACTACTAGTGAATCATGACATCATGGAAAGACACTAACACTTCACTCCGTGACGTTTGCTCCTAATAATTAGCTCATTATTTCGGGCTAGGAATATTTCCATGGCGCCGAATTCCAATAATCACACAAGTAATCACACAAATCTAAGAATTGCTTAAAACGGGGCGCTATAACCTGTTTGTTGGAAATACATTTTTAGCCTTATAATCAGTGGTTGGAGGAAGATAATCAATAATCCTGGAAAAACAAAGAAAAGAGGATGGAATTGATACCTTTGCACAACTATTAAAACAATTAATAACTATATTCAAAATTCTAAAATACCAATTAGCATACTCTGCATGAAGCCCATATGTTCACATTACAACCTAAGTGGAAAAAGCACACAGAAACATACACACACAGATATTGTACGTGCGTTCTTAAAGTAAAGGACCTTTTGATATCATACAGCTTTCACTGTATAGCTCAGAACTATTAATCAATCAGTCGATACAAATGTATGAGGCCCCGAGTGGCCGAGTGGTCTAAAGCGCTCTACGTCACTGCCATCTCACCTCAGTCTGAGCCGGTTCGAGTCTCGCATTCAGCCATCGTGTGTATGTGAGAAAGATTGCCAGTAGCTTCTCGTGGGCAGGTGGTTCTTTCGGGGGTTTTCCCGGGATCCTCCACCATTAATACTCGTATGTATAGCCAGCCTATCGTGTGCTGACAAAATGGCGTTAAAACCAACAACAACAACATTTTTAATAGGTTATCATATAAATTACACAGAAAATGCTATAGCATACTGAAAAATTATTTTGTATTGTATCTACCAAAAAGGTACTTTCTGTATTATTTGCACCTTGAGATGACCATCGTCTGTTATATTCATATTTGTCAGTTGTATGGCCTATATTTGGAAATGATGGATTATACTGTATTATAAAAAGGAATTCTATTTTTCTCCTTCGTACATTCCCTTGTGTTTAAAACAACATTCAATGCAGAGCCTGTTAAAACAATTCATGTGTACTAGATGCAGTTGCTGTATGCAGTATAAGTAAATTGATTTTGTGGGATGAGAATTATTCAGGCTATCAGCAATTTATTGTGGCTCTTCTTCTGAATGATCTTGAAGATCATACAAATATCTGATAAAAATCTTAACGAAACGAAATCTCGTTTTCAAGACAGTATTTTTCTAAATTACCCATGAAAAGGGAGGCGTACGAAGGAGCCATTGGACTACAGATTGCCACACCCATTAATTTAGATGAAATCTATACTATTCAATTGGAAATGACCATTTTCTAATTAATGTTTAATTATTTCACTAGATAGTTATTATTAGGACAGTTTCAAGAAATTATTTACAAGCCTCATTGCCATCTGATTGCGATATGTTTGTACACAATGATATTACATCTAAGGATACAAGGTGGTAATGATGAGATATTTGTGGTATAGACTTCAACTTTTTAATGGAACCAGCAGTGTCATTAATATGGCATAAGGGAAGTCATTTAATTTAAGGTTGCAAAACACTAACAATAAGTTTGGATAGGTTCGCCATATTCGTATTGCAACCTGATATAACTGGTGTTCCAGGAGAATTTACAAGTGAAGTATGGTCATCACTTAAATGTTAATATGATGGGTACGTATTTTGGGGGAGGGGGAAAAAGTATCAAATTCTTTATATATAAGAGATTTCTGAAATGGTAATGGCTGCGAAAATTTTCGATTCAAGTTGTAATTTAGGGTCTTCGGTAACAACCAACGTCTTTAAAGTAGTCTTCCTGATTCATATAAGAATAGTGCTTGAATTATCAGGCTCTGTAATTACAATTCTCGTCATTAATTCGTAAAGACTCCATTTCTTCCCAGGAAATATTGTTTGTTTTTTTTGTTATATATCAATGACCTGATAAAGAGGCATGCCTAGGTGACAGTAATTTGGATTTGACTTAATGCTTTTACGCCCTGAAAACTGGCCGTTCTTAAACAGAAAAAAATACCATATATATATATATATATATATATATATATATATATATATATATATATATATATATATATATATATATATATATATATATATATATATATGACTTGTTACGCAACACCCATTGCATTGCTTTAGATGAAGTCTTACAATTTGGGATACGTCCGGTGGTGGTCTGTGGGTGTGGACAACAGTTTTAGAACTTGTATCTGTCTCAGAGCGTGGAAGTAGGGGTGGAAACGTGGCGCCTGGGTTATAAGTAAAAAGGTACAGAGACTCCCATCCAAAAAACATATGTATATCAGGAGTTTCTTTTTCGCCATTATATAAGGCACGGACCGGTGTCCCTATGAGGGTACGTACAACTTCACAATGGCAGGAACCATGTAATTTACAAGACGAATATGCAAGCGACATTTACCAATGTCCATGGGTTTTATCCTACACTTTTAAGGAGGCTAAGACTATGTTTAGTAGACAAGACTGTGTGTAGTAGACAAGACTGTGTGGATATGTTTTCAAACACTGTTATCTTTTATTTTTTTAAAGAGTTGAAGCTAAGGATACTAGTTTTACATTTAATAGAATGTATGTTGTTCTATTTGAGATATAAAATAAAGCTAATGAAACAATAGTATATAAATTTCTAGAAAACATTATAGGATTAAATGATCATTGTTGGGTATTTATCGATGTGTACATTTTACCTAATCAACTCAGAAAGTAAATAAAATCCTTATAATTCCAATTTACTTCCTTTCTAACATCATATTAGCAGATTCAATCAATAAAACATTCACTTTTATTTACATCGAAGTTTTCTTTCATTAGTCTAGAATACATAGCCCTATCTTGGCTAGCCAAGATTCGTTGACTCAGCGGTACTGGGTAGAATGTCATAGCGGGTCATGCCAGTGATATACTGTTATAATCATTATTTTAATATATACAAAATGGTTGTTTCGGTTACACTAGGAATATTCCTCTTTGTTTTTTAAAATACGCTTGCGTATGGCTCTTATTGTTATAGCAACGTCGTTGTTACTTTCTACACATTTGGATCTTTCAAAAGCAAAATCGTGTCCATTTTTAGTGACATCCCTTGGTTGACATACGACCCTGGTCTTTAATAACCGCTGCTGTAACATGTTGTCGTGGTGAAATGCAATAATTTCCGAAGACTGGCTTCTAAAGCCTGCCATATGCCTTCTTCGGCTAAAGGGGTGAGTGTAGCAGCAAGGAGGGCGAATCCTACAAAAAAAAAATAGAAGGTTCCAAATACCGAAATAAGATCTCGACAAGGAGGGATTTTCAACCAGAAATAACGTCGACTACGTTTCAAGAGGAACTCTCAGAGAGATAAATCTCTTTGGGAGGTCCTCCTGAGTTAGTCCAAATACGGTTTCTGTTTGAAAAACTCACTGATGGCGCTTCGATTACAAAAAATGAACCAATTCGTTATCGTCGCCCTCCCTGCTGCTATGAATTAAAAATTGCTATACCAAATAATGGCCAATACTGGAGAAGCGTATACTGCTAGATTAGCTCGAGAGAGGCTAGAAGCAATTAAAAAATTTCTTCCTGTGAGGGGTTCTGTTAAAGAAAAACTTCGAGCAAGACAAGAAGCGCAAGTTGAATTTGCAGAAGGTGCAGAACAGTTATTTAAACCCGTCACAAAAGATACCAGTAAAATTGTGACGGGTATTGTAGGGGATATCGAGGCTAAGAAGGAGGGTATTCTTCAATTATCAAAAAAAAAAAAGAATACTGCGGAGGCTACGGCGGCATCGCGAGATGTTATCGAAATCCTGTCAACCCAAATTGCTGAAGCTGTAGAGGCTGCTAATAAAACACGCGCCGAAATCGATGATGTTAAAAATATTGTCGATAAACTACCTAAACCAGAAATAAAAACAAGATATTTTACTCAGGATGGTTACGCGGAAATAAAAAATAATCCTGTTAAGGTTGCGGCGACGGGATATCAACTAAAAAAACCAGTTACTGAAGCCACAATTTCGTAATACTTCAGAACAGGATTGGAATGCAAAAGTATTTCGTGAGTTTAAGGATATTTCACGAATCGATAAGGAATATAGGGGCAAATATGATATTTTTGTTAGTCAAGTTAATGAACTAAAACGGGCTAAAACACCAATGTGGAAACCTCGGTCACGGAGACGACAAGCATCGCCCGACCCAGGTGAAAATTTTGGAAGGGGTTTTTCTACGGGAAGTGGTTTTATTGACTGTCCTAACAATATCATCAATGACGTGCAACGATTAGAAGTTCTCATAGGAGGTAAACGAGCTGGAAATAACTCACCAGAAATAATTAATGAAGCGGCTGGTATCTGTCGGCGATTATTTCAAGGCGGTATCATGGATACTAGTATCTACCGAGAACTTATTAATGAGCTCGTTGATGACTACCACAGTGACTAGTTGTTAGATAAATGAATAATTATATAAAATGATCATACACACTTCTCATCGTGGGTCCGTACCAGTCAGGGTAATAAACTCTCGATTACCAACCTATTGAGCAACTTACGGAGACGGACTCGGTGATGTTGTTCAGGGTTTATTCGCGAGAATAGCTCCCAAAGCAGTACCAATCGCAAAACAATTATCAATGAAAGCTATTGACGTTGTTCGTGATAAAGCTACTGGTGCTATTGGTAACGTTGCCAGTAAAGCACTCTTGGCAATCAAGGACAGACTAGCACGATTAATACGCAGACAAAAAGCGGTCCAGCCACAACCGGTCAAATTACCAAACACCGAAGTGATGCCTGCAGATGTCAGCAAAGTAATAAATCAAGCCGCAAATCAAAAACTAGCAGAGTTGATAAATCAAGGGGCTGAACAAATAAATACAAGTTTTATATCAGGAAGTGGTCTTCGTTTTAGAAGATAACAAATTATAATAAAATGTTTAAACGTGTATCTGACCCAGCATTTGACATGGATGCACCGGTACTGAAGAATGAGTCAGTGCGTGATTATCAGTATTATTCTTATGAAGCAATATCGCCAAATCAACGTGGACGAATTGAATTACGAGTTCAGTATACATGTAGGTATTTCTTACCCGTTGAAGCATTTATTGAAGTCACAGGTGAACTTGTAACAAACGTCGCCGCTAATACAGAATACGGAAGAAATGTCAAAGTTGGATTTGTTAATAATGGGATCATGGCGTTATTTAATTGATTGATTACAATTTAGGATTTAGAACACGTCAATTAATGTTGAAAGATGTTCGTAGAAGATTTTCATGTGCAATTCCACTATCCCACATCTTTGGATTTTGCAGAAATGTCAGAAAGGTCATTTTTGGAGCCAAACACACAGTTGTTCTTCATCGAAAAGAGGATAATGATGCTATCTGGCGAGAAGCCGGCTCTCCTGAGGGTAAAGTAATATTATTTAAGCTCGCGTTATGGATGCCGGTAATGTTACCATCAATCGCTGAAGAGCAGCGTCTACTTTATTTTATGGATCAAGGCGGTAAATCAATATTGTCGTGGTTAACGGTAACTACTGACAGTCATCAAAATCCTGTCAACGGTTTATTCACCTGGCATATATCATCACAGCAAGGTGTTTCTGCACCAAGACATATCTTTGTTGCTTTTCAACTCACTGGACGATTAAACAATCAAGAAGCAAACCCAATGGTATTTGACGATCTTGGTGTCACTCAAGTATCTTTAAGAATAAACGGGCATCAAGAACCATCCGAGGATATAGTATTGAATTTTGATAATAATCAAGTAGCACGTGCATATCATCGCTTGATGACATTCATGGGATGTGATCAAAACATAGATACTGGTTTACAAATATCACAACTGGATTTTACAAAGCTGTACCCGATTTATTACTTTTCGTTGGAACATCTTGATTTAGTTAAGCAATCTGTCGTTGATATACACTTCAGAGCTATGGTAAATTCAGCTGATGATTACAGAGCAATTGCTGTTGTACTCAGCGACAAATCAATGATACTTGAAGGTGTTGGTGGCCGAATGAGAGTTATTGATGCGCCAGTAGAAAACATGTAGACAATTAGATCAATCGCGTTTATTATAACAATGTCATATAGTCACGTTAATGTCACTCTGACTCCTGGTCAGGCGAAAAAATTACAATCAAAAAACGCAAGCGCATGTGGGGCAACGATAACACTAAAACAAGATCAAATTGCTAATGGTGGTCCAAACAAGTTATCGTTGACTAAAACCCAACTAAAACATTTCAATAAAGCAAAGCAGGCAAAAACTGGAACTCAACTTGATTTCGCCCCAAAAGCTATCAAGGATATAGTTAAAACCGGTGGTATATTTCCACTTCTCGCAGCAATACCAGCGCTGATAGCTGCTGCTGCCCCAGCTGTCGCAAAAGCAGCCGCGTTAGGAGCTGTTGCAACAGCTGCTGAAATGGTATTAAAGAAAGCAACTGGAAAGGGAATTTTACACAAGGAGAACTTAAAAAAAGATCATCACGGACACAAAAGCCAACAAGGCGTCCAAAAAAGTCCAACATGCCTCAGGCGGGTCGTCTAAAATTACCAGTGGAACAGTACGGAGCGGGTCTAAGACTTCCAGGAACTCCGCCCTCATGGTACCCAAAACGGTTTAAACAGACGCAAAGCGTCTCGCACCGATATCAAATTTTGATTTGCTCGATGCTGCTAAACAACTTAAAATAAAAAATTTCAGAGGTGTTTTTATGCGAGATCAGTTACCGAGACAACCGAATAATCCAGACACTGGAATTATTAATCTCGATTACAGCGATGGTCCAGGAACGCACTGGGTTGCTTACGCAATCGATCCACGTGGAATTATGTATTTCGATTCGTATGGGTTAGCACCGCCAGTTGAATGCCTCAGGTACGCACGAAGGATTCCCATTCCAGTCTGGTATTAAACGCTACCAACACAAACACTAACTGATCCACCAATATGTGGCCGTGAAGTATTAAATGTTCTTGATGTGATATCAAAATCAAACAAACCTCCTCACAAGGTCGTGCACGAGTATACGGAAGATCTCTCATCGAAGCAAAGATATAAAAAACGCAGTGATGTAGATTTATCAAAATATGCGACCAAAGATGAAATCGACAATCTTTTAACGCTATCCGGGATACAGACAGATGAGGTTGTTATTTTTCAGGACCGACATGGCAAGCTAAAAACCAGCGATATCAAATGGCATGAAATAATTCGTAGGGTTATTGGAGCTACTCCGGATAACATCCCCGTGTTTACTGACTGCGAAAAAATCAAGGATTCAAGTGTATCAGTTGCAAGTCTCAGAGACGAGATGAAAAAAGTTGTAGCGGATCGCTTAAAAAATACCGGTGATATAATGACAGGTGAACTCAGCATGAACGGAAACAAGATAACAGTGTTAAGAGATCCAACATCCCCGGAAGATGCCTCAAACAAACAATATGTTGACGCGCATTTCGCAACCCTAGGAGCGTTATTATCAAATCGTTTAAAAAAACACCTGTGATACAATGACAGGTGAACTCAACATGAACGGGAATACGATAGTGGTTTTAAGAGATCCAAAATCCGACGAAGATACTGCAAACAAATTATACGTCGACAACGTAGACAATAAATTATCCACGCTGCGGGCCGAATATGACGTTCACGTAAACGCGTTTTCAAGACTTCGTAGAAATTTTCAAAAAATTAATGAAACCGCAGAAGAATTCTTTGGTGATCCACTCACCGTTTGACATATATCTTTCTGATATCGAAACCAACATTGACACGATCAAACAAACACAGCAAGATATCGTAAGTGGGATTCCTGATATCGTTAACAAAACCAGTTTGATTAAAATCCCACCTGGAGTAACTCCCGGGCATTTTACCAACATAGTATACACGGTATCATCTGGATTTGCAACATGGTCTAAACAAAATAATACTATCAAATACACCGCAACAGCTACTGGTGTGTACAGGTTTCCTGTGTTCACTGCTGCAAAATTTTAGATTTTCACAACATATCCCTGGTAACATTCCACTGACAGGTTTTTCCGGGGTTGTTACTATCATATTAAATAAAGGAACCGAAGAGGAGTTTATACTGGAAGCCGCCGATAAGAAACTAACCGCAACATCTTATTCGTGGTGTTTGAAATTTGTAGCTGAAACACCTCAATTGGTTACTGCGTAAGATAACACTGGTCAACAGTGAAATCATTACTGACTTGAAAAGGCCCTAATCTGTAGTATTTTGGTGTGCCGAACACGAATATAACCGTGAAAAATTTGTATTGGCTCTCGTTTTGAAGATATTCATATACCTCATTTTCTATGTTTCACTGTGTAAATTTCTCCAGTAGGACTGCAGCAACGTCCGGAATAATGATGTAACATTGCATAATACCATCATGCTCACATCATCCACAGTTGATTGCGTCATTTTCTGATGCAATGCAATACTAATGCCATGCGGCTGCTGAAGTAAGTTGACGTCAGCAGTGTACTATACATGTGTAGGCCTATTATACTAATGCCAGGCGGCTGCTGAAGCTGACGTAAGCAGTGTACTATATAAAGCCCAATCAGATAGGTTCAGCATTTAAAATATTTTAGACGTTGTGCGAGACAGTTCAAGCTACTGTTACATAAATCTTATTATTTTATCCATTTACGTACAATAAAGAACAGTAATGCCTCGAAAGTGTGTTAATACCGTGGACAATTTTTGCTATATTTGTGGGGAAGTGACATTTGCCAACCAGAAGAAAAGTATCAATTCTCAAGTGAAGAAGGCATATCATCTTTACTTCGGATGCAAGGTTGGTGACCAAGACAAGCCTTGGGCTCCGCATATATGCTGTGCTACATGTACAACACAGCTTTCACAGTGGTTGAATTGCAAAAGGTCATCAATGCCGTTTGCAGTCCCAATGGTGTGGAGAGAGCCAAGCAACCACCTAAATGACTGTTACTTCTGCTTGGTTCCTCCTCTTTCCGGCGGAATAACAAAGCGAAAGAAGTCGAGAATAGTCTACCCAAACATTCCGTCTGCATTGAGACCAGTTCCACATGGTGAGGGACTTCCTATTCCAGAACCTCCAGCAGAATATTCTCTTGATTCATCTGACGAAGACAAAGGTGAGTCGACCTGTTCTTCTCCTGGTCCATCAGCATGCAGTGATCCAGATTTTCACTGTGGTGCATCATCAACCCCACACAGAATAACACAGGAAGAACTAAATGACCTGATTCGTGATTTGGACTTATCAAAGAACAAGGCAGAATTGCTAGGATCAAGACTCCATCAATGGAATCTTCTAGAAGAAGATGTCACAATTACTGCATATCGAAAGCGCCACCAGCAATTGGAGCCTTTCTTCAGAAAGGAAAGTAATCTGATATTCTGTTCCGATATTGAGGGCCTCATGAATGCTTTAAAAATCACTCATGACCCACAAGAATGGAGACTATTTGTGGACTCTTCGAAACTGAGTCTCAAGGCTGTGCTTTTGCACAATGGAAACATTCTTCCATCTATTCCAGTAGCGTATGCTGTCCACATGAAAGAGACATACGATAACTTAAGGCAGCTACTGAATTCCATTGAGTATAACAAGTACAGCTGGCACCTCTGTGGTGATTTGAAGGTAGTTGCCCTTTTAATGGGACTGCAGCAAGGATATACAAAATACATGTGTTTCTTATGCGAGTGGGATAGCCGAGCAAGGGAAATGCACTACATGAGGAAGGAATGGACTCACAGGCAGAATGTAGCCATTGGAGAGAAGAATATCCAACACCCAGCTCTGGTTGAGGCTCAGAAAATCTTGCTACCACCCCTTCACATCAAACTAGGTTTGATGAAGAACTTCGTGAAAGCCATTGACCGGACTTTGCCAGCATTCCGATACCTGCATGAAAAATTCCCTCGACTCAGCGAAGCAAAGATTAAAGAGGGAGTTTTTGTGGGTCCTCAGATTCGAGAGCTTTTCAAAGATGACCGGTTCAACAACTTGCTGGAAGGTGACGCGAAACAAGCATGGAATGCTTTTCGCCTAGTTTCTACAAACTTCCTCGGAAATGTTTGGGCAGAAAACTATAAGGAACTAGTAGAAGACATGTTGATGAAGTATAAGAAACTTGGCTGCAATATGTCTCTAAAGATTCACTTCCTTCATTCCCATTTGGATTTCTTTCCTAGCAACTGTGGTATTGTTAGTGATGAACACGGCGAACGTTTTCATCAAGATATCGCAACAATGGAACAAAGATACCAGGGAAAATGGTCCACTACAATGCTGGCTGACTACTGCTGGACACTCCTCAGAGATGCTCCCGAACAGCTGTACAAGAGACAGGCGAAGAAATCTAAGATGTAGTCAATGACTTGATTTTTTATAGGTAGGCTATTACAGTTGACCTTTTACTATTGGAATGCATTTCGTTATGTAAACATTAATTTCTTGCAGATTACAAAAAAACTAGAGCCAAGTTTGCAATTTGACTGTCATATTCGTGTTCAGCACATAAAAATTGATAAGAATTGACTAATTTTATTTCAGTAACATGACTTTTGTAAAAATTTGTTGTCCAGTGTAATAAAAGACCCTGACAGCATCAACAACAACATCAGATGCGTAACAATATAGATACGATCAAGTACGCGAATGGCAATCAGAGTTAAAAACCCTCATCGACAAATGCAACCTAAAAGTAGAGAAATATAAACGACGAGCAGTCATCCTGGATAGTTGCATCCACCGGAGTAGTATTATCAGCTCTAACACCAGTAACAAATGCAATCGCAGTAACAATATACGTCTGTTCATCATCTGCCACCGCAGGTGTTTTTAATATAATCGCGAAAAATATATCCTCATGCACGAGCACAAAATTGCACGATTATGTCATACAACTAAACACAGCAAAAGCAGCATACTCAAAATTATCGTCGCTGATATCATCAAGCCTCAACGACGAAACAATATCAGATTCCGAATTCGCGTTAATGGTTAAGATATACGAAGACTGCACCCGCCATTTGAAAACAATAAAGATAAATAATGACGGAATTACTTCAACAGATAGTCGAAAATACAAGCCCCTAAAAAAACTTCAATGATAACAGTAAGCTCAACTAGACCAGAATTTAGTATTAATTTTCCAACTGCGATTCCCTTAAAAGAAATCACTTTAGAACAATTACGAGTATACTACAGTTGGCCCAATATCAGAGGAAAATCATTTGGTGGATTACCAGCAAATAATTCGTTTGTGTTTGCAAATAAAAATAAACAAGATGGCACTTCCGACTGGAGGATCATTGGGATACCAACCGGGTCTTATCAAATCGAAGAAATCGATGAAGAATTACAACGTCGAATAAAAAATATCGCAGGAAAAGAATCCAAGATAAAAATAAATCATGAACCAACCCTGTCTTCTGCAATCGAAATAAGCACCCCCGACTACGCCGTGGATATATATTAGAGTTCTATCAGAACAGTGTTAGGATGGCCTGAAATTCCACCTGAAGCACCACCGATACCACCAGAACCGAAAAAGTCTGATTATGTCACGGACAGACAATCATACCACGGAATTGAACCATCGTATAAAGAACGTTTGCTTAACATAAAAAATGCAACATTTGGTAGCGATTTTATCTTCTCCGGTAATAACTTTATTCGGTGTTTTTTTACCTCTGAAACTCCCACAAGAGGGGCTATAGCTGCTGTTATTGACCTAAGTGAACTTAATAAATACTTCGATGAAATTAATCAAGGACATAAAACACAACTACAACAACTACGGCAGCGCTTCCAAGAACATCATTTTGATATATCTGGTTCACGTAGCGAAATCACTAAACACATAGAAATATTAAATCAACTTGCAACCGATATGGAATATCTCAACCAGCAGGTAGTCGATGCAACAATTTATCACATCAATGACGACACAAATCGCTTTACAAAAAGATTTCTTAGCAAATAAAAAATAAGAGAAGCTGAATTGCCGAATTTTAAATTTCCCAGGTATAACGCAGACGAACTAAGGAAATATGTTAATGATCTCATTGATGAGTTCTTTCCTGACATACTCGCACAGTACAAAAAAAAACACTGCCACCGGCAAATATTCTCCGGCACAACAATGACCCGGAAGGGACAGGAAGACATGTATCCCCGGAAATCGTAAATATAACCTCTGTGGTCGCGGTCAGTCTTACGTGTGATGTCATTGACGGCAGCTACAGCATAGACACAACAGTATCAAATCAAACCCAGCAAGGATTTGTTCTTTATTCATTCACACCAAAAGATATACCACCTGGATATCTGATTGTGCAAGAGCCGATCAATCCAGTCTATCTGCGGTGTTATAGTCCACTGTTATCAAGAATAAATTTCAAACTAACAGACCAATCATGCCACCTTCTGGATTTAAGGCATGTAACATTACATATTAATTTACTTGTAAGATCCTAAGGATCTCATCGTAAAGATTTCGTCTTAAGACTTTTGTCCTAAAAATCTATGATTTTCAAGGATCTCATTCAAGAAAACAGTAAAAAGAATAATTCTCCTGACAGTCAAGGTGGATATTTATTTTACTGCTGCTCAGAATTATAAGAAATTTATTTTTACAGACCCTGATTTCTAATTAATCAAGTGAGTATTATATAATGTACCAGCATGTGAAGGTTTTTATACACGACAAACAAGTACTTGAAAACTACATCAAAAGATTGTTTACACAGTTTCTAGTCGACCCAATTGATCTGGTTATTGATGTATACGGTAAGGAGAATTTTTTATTAACACAATCGCAGCTGGATAAACTACAGCCAGAACGTAATTCTATGGTCACGTGTGATAAAGATCACATTCTAAATTACGCGCATTCCTGCATTAAATCTGATCTACTAAGGGAAATATTATCTAACTCATCAGATGCTGGTCAGATTGATATAAGTGAAAATAACTCGTCAGATTGATACAGGTAAAAAAAATAACTCATCAGATTGATACAGGTAAAAAATATTCTTTTTTACTTTCGATTTCATCTCTACGTACTTGACTTCATTTCCAAGTAATGAAATCACCTAACTTTCGTTTTCGATCGCTTCACGATCTGACATAATTTTTTTCAATTGTCTTACACGAGTATGAATTACCCTCCTGGCTTCGTATTCTTCAGATAATGCTGATCTAATTTTTTCGATAGCACGACACAGAGAGAAAAATTCATCCAGTCGCTGTTCTTCTATTGTAGACAGGGATTTATATAACACAGTCTCAATTGTCTTTATAAATTTATACTGAGCAGGCAAAATACACCGCCATTCCAATTTAGCCTCATGTAGTGTTTCAAAATCAGACATGATTTTTTTCAGGATTTAATTCATCAGATATATTAATTCCATTTTCTTCTAATTTTTAATAGCAGAAATTACATCATTAATATTTTCGTAATTCATTATTTCTATAATTGTATAATTTTCAAAAGAAAAATATTTTAGACCAAAACTAAACAGTAGCCATGATGAGCGGTTATCAATCATGGGTCTTACACTGGCCTATGTGTACTCCACGAGGTCCTTTCAGACTTTTATCTCGGAGATTTTATCTCGGATGAGACTTTTGTCTTAAAGATCTTTTCTGATAGATTCTCGGCATCCTCGTGATAGTTTCTTTAAGGCCGCATTCTTTCTGAATGTTTTGTTTTTGTTGGACCCATGTGACGTAGAGCTTTATGCATCCAAGGGTACTGTTTATTTTGGGGGGCGTCACAAACATACCTCCAGCGAATTCTCTAAGAGAAAGTGAAACGAAATGTTAGAGAATTCAGAAGACTGTCTGTGTATTGCATTCATTTACATACCCCCCGAGATCAAATCCCATGGGTGAAAAACGTCACCCCACGATTTGACGTGGGAGAGATATGTATATGAACGGCTTCGGCTGCTGCCTCCCAATTATTATAAAACCCTATAAATCCGGACCGTCGACAGTATGTACGTTACGGGACTCGAACCACTGGCATTGACAGAGTTGGGGACGAGAGTCAGCCAATCTACCATTGCACTATAGTCTAATCTAATGATATAGGATTTAAAAATTATCATATAGGTAACTATTGACAAACAGTTAACAGTCTGCTGCTGAATTTAAGTTCTGAACTAGAGTCTAAACATTACTGTGAAAATACTTACCTATACTGACAATTGTTGATTTTATCAAACGCGGAAGTGTTAATGCGAAAATAGACTGCGGCGCAGTGTGTATACAATAAGACGGTTATAATTGGCTGTTAAAAAAAATAACTGTTCTGCCCCGCTGGATAATAATACCTGCAAGGTAATGTGTTGCGCAATTACCTTGAAAGTCACATTGACGAGTCAAGGGGGAGATAATTGCATCATTGACTTTTACACAGTCGCAATAGAGTTATCTCCGTTATCTGTATCTACATAATAAAATAAGATCAAGCTATTAAATTTGTATGAAAACGATGATTTGATTATATTTTCTGCAACACGTTGGACCGAACGCGGGTGAATACCGAAATACTTGCCAGCCGCGCCCATTGACTGAATAACTCTTTCTTCACCGGTCGCTATATTTAAAGATTGAACCATCTTAGGCTTTCTGCTCCCCCCAGTATTTCCTCGTACAGAATTCTCCCTTTGTGTGATAGCTTGTAAATTTTGAAGAGAGTTATTAAGTTTATCTCCGTTAATATGATCGATCACAAAACCGTCTTTGATCACCCCACGAAAAACCTCGAATACAAATCTGTGATTATAATAGCTTTTATCCCCAGCGGTAAATCTAAGATAACCAGAATTAGTAACAACAACAACTGTTTTTTTCTGCAGACAATGTCTAACTATTCCATTACGATTCGCTTCGTAATTCTTGATGAAAGGGTATGGGATAAACTCTTGATTCATTTTATATAATAATGTATTTGTCTAATTTATAATTTGTCTGAAAACTTAGTTATATAATCGCGCTCACATTTCAGCGCATCATTATTATTTTTTATCATGATATCTTTTAAGTTCCCTGTATCGCTTACCGTCGCAACTTGCACATAACTGTGTTTTACCCCTGACTCCAATACCATATCGCAAACACGGCATTGGTCCTAAACTCCCTTTACGAATGATTTGTGAATGTTCTCCGCAGAATTCTTTTCTGCCGGATTTGTTACAAGGAGTTACAGATCCCACTTTATACCACTTGCACTGATTGGTTTGGCATATATATATATATATATATATATATATATATATATATATATATATATATATATATATATATATATATATATAATATTTCTTATTTAAATGTTTGTCTTAAATATAATATGGAGGAGTTTGAGAGATTATCTGCAATCAAGCTCCGGGAAGCTTTTAGATTCGATCTTGACAGACTAACCTCTGACTCGCGAAAGCAAGCCCTGACTGGTCTGTTTGATATTATCAGAGATGCCAAAGAAGAATTTCTTGATGATGGAGCCTCTCACGTGTGGTCTACATTCAAAATTATACACGACGACGATGTCAAGGACGCTACAATGATCGATGCACGAGGGAAAACGATCATCGATTACCCTTTTGATATTCATCAAAGTGATCAAAAATATCATTTCAGAGTAAAGTTTAATATGCGTTCGGATCATAAGAGGTGGATTATCCGTGACAAACGTGACCCTGTCCTTGCTAATGGAAGAACCGCTCTGTTAAGTAAAGATTCCAAACCAGGAATGTTATCTGGGATTGATAAACCATATTACGCTCGAGCGTATCCTGTGACCGCGATCATTTATGGAATCTATCCGATAAAAAAACCAACATTAATGATCTTGCCCCAATGAAATTTTCATCACTAAATTGTGTAGGTGAACGAGTAACATAACATTTTACAAATGCGATGCGCGGAAACGGTCTAACGGCGTTACGGAGTGAAAAAATAAACAAATGGGCTGAACGGGTCAAGGATACAGGAGCTAAACGATGTTGCCGAGTTAGAAAAAACATTAAGATTCCCCATAACCGTAGCAACGATAACAGGGGAAGTATTATACGAATCGAAATATAATCGGAACGGAGCTCCAATAAATATCATTGATCATAACGCTCACGCTTGGACCAGTGCAGTCACAATATTTCCACGAGATCGAACTGTAAGATTTTACCCGTCCTCGGAAAATTCCGGTTGGGGGAACGCTGAGAGAAACATGTTTGATTTTATTAAACAGATAGGTGAAAACGATCCTGTGTCAGTGTGGTTTTTTTCGAGTTCAGATAATGAAATATATGATCAGTTTGTACGCATTAACGGTGAAATATACCGTAAATAATCTTTTAATGCAACAATGAGAAAACTTTGCTCAGAGATACTCAAAAGATACTGACCGATTACTAACTAGTTGTTTCACTGTTCCATTAGTTGCAGCCCATGCTGCCAGAGAAAAAAATTCTTGGAAGCCAACCCGAAGTGAGTTTCTCGAAGATGTACAATTAGGTTGTTGCGAATACGGACACGGCGGATTGTGGAATGCCAAGTATAATTACAAGGAAATGATATCAGTTGATATGGTTGCGTGTTATCCAGGAAGTTTTCTCGGGATGGGAGAATGCTCTGGATACTTTAAAAGATTTGGACACCTCACAAACTCGATGACGCGAGTGGCCATTAATGGACCATTACCCGATTTTGACCTAACAGGATTCGCTCGTGTAGTGTCATTTGATTTCGCTAAGGGTCTTCATGTTATTTGTTACGTTTGGTTTGGTCGGCACTTTAGTGAAAAGCGCTGGGCACCAATAGTGTTGTTACGATATATGCTTGATTGTAAAATACTGGTATCATTGACGGTCAGTGAGGCAATTATATCATATCGGGCACAGACTGAAGTTTGGTTACCAACACCTGAACTGGTTGATTGCGAAAGTGATGATTACGATACATTAATCGCCAACTTCGAAGAGAAAAGAAACGCGAAGGATCTTGGTAGAAGAATAATTGGCAAGTTTACTCAAGGCGGTGCATATGATCATAAACGACATTATGCACGACTAATTATGGACGATGCTGAACGCGATTTTATAATCGATGATGCAACTGCGCCAGATATATTAGTAAGTCGAGAAAACGCTTATTTATCTGACGGAACTCGGCTGGGTACAATTGTAAGTTATATTGATGGCGAGTCACCTCAGGATACTCATTTAAGATCTTCGATGCTAGCTTATGTTTCCATCAATTTGCTATCGATGATAAATAGATTCCCTGACACTGCAGTTAGAGTTGCTACGGATTCGTTTTACATCAACAAGAAATACCTGAATTTGGTAACTCGTTTTACAACTGATGATGCATCATGGGGTTCGTGGAGAATAAAAGAAGAAATGGTATATGATTATTGTGAGTCCGCAGATGCTGAGATCAAAGATAGTTATTATAAATCAGAATTATCAGAAATGTCGAGTGCACCATCTGTGTACGATTCAGTATCCAGACAGAAGACTGTTTATCTCAATGGGCCGGGAGGGTCTGATAAGACGACTCGAGCGATTGAATTATTTCGAAATTCAGATATGATCGTGTTAACACCTACACACAGACTCGCGCGAGAGATGAAACAACGAGGTGTTAACTCATGCACTTATCACAGCTTTTTCAGATACAAGGGCGACACATGGACCCCTGATGGGAGAGAAATATATTCCGAGGATTATAATTTGGGACGAAATATGTACGGTACCGTTAGAAACATTAAAACTATTTCTCGATTGGCTATTAACAAAAAAAAACAGCTGTGATAATGTGTGGCGATCACGGTCAACCACCACCTTTTGTTGGACCATCTCCACATTTGTGGATAAAAGATTTTGTTTATTATTATGAAGAAATAAACGATGATTATAGAGCGCTTGATGCAGAATTAAATGAGTTTAAGAAATTAATTAGACTACAACCGAATAAAATTCAATGTGAAATTATGCGTAAAATAATTTCAGAAACTTCAATGAGCGACTTTTGGAAAACGTGGAGACCAGACGATTTGATAGTGGCATAGTCAGAGACACACTTCAACAGCAGTTATTTCAATTACACAAGAAAAAATTTCCAACACTGCCAGCGCCATTGTGTTATAGACCAGCTGATTCGCGGTTACAGAATATTAACGTTGATATACCAGGACAGTCAGGGAGGAAGCAGAATCTCGTATTAAATGATGTTGTTGCAGTTGATATCAATGTTGTTGAAGATGCACTGCGCGCTGATAAATCCCGCTGGACGCTAGGATACGCAATGACGATTCATTCGTCTCAAGGACTGACTATCTCTGATATAGTTGTTTGGATCATTGATGATCGTATCGAGTGGTCAAACTTAGTTTACTTGGTTGTGTCCAGAGTCAGAAGAATATCTCAACTGCGGAGAATTGTCTTGGATGAGTCAATGGCTGATGAAATTAATAATGAAAACAACAGTGATATAACAAGGAAAAAAATAACTGGTTACAAACAGTGACAAAAAAAATAATCTCGATTTCGACCTTGATGTTGAATTTATCATGAAAATGAAACAACAGCAGAATAATCATTGTGCAAGCTGTAATTGTATAATGTTGTGGCAGTATTCGAGTAATAATCCAAGACAATTCACCGTAGATAGAAAGGATAATCGTCTTGGTCATACACGCGAAAATGTGAGGCTGACCTGTCTTGAGTGTAATCGACGTCGGGGTGCTGGCACCCTTGGCGCTAGTTAAGTGATCTGGGTGGTAGTTGTGTGTGTTCGGGAATTACTTGTAATTGTTCACGTGTGAATACACGTTGAGGAGCAGAATCCAGTCTGTAGATTGCTGGTCTACCAGTAGATCTAGTTCTGTTAGATATCTTGTGTGTGGTAATATTCCAGATAGGATCAGTCGCTCTTTTTTTACCCTTTTCAAGTTCACCTGGTTCATATAAATATCTCACAGTGACATCGCCCAGTATTGATTGTGTTGAAAAATTACGTCGCTGTACGAGTATATTTTTGTTTTTTGTGGTAATTGTGTTAATAGGTTTCATGTTGGCTGTTCGAGTAATTTCACTATTTAATGCAGCTATCACACCTGGTAATCTTGCAACCCATTCGCGTGATCTTTTGTCCTGAATGAATTCCTTCGCGTATTGATATCCAAATAACTGCTCAGCAAGTGTTCGATTAAATCGCTCAACAATTTCCTGATCATGGTGAATTTCAGTATGTCCTCGTCTAATGTTGACATTATGTTGCTTCATCAGCGATGATACTGCACCCTGAAATTCTTTGCCAGGATCAACTTGTAACAACTGTGTCCATCGTAGAGGTCCTCGTTGATAAATTCGTTCAAAAGCAGAAGCAACCTCAGATGCTGTTTAAGTCGTTAACGGTTCTGCATCTTTGTATCTACTTGCAACATCAACTACAGTTAACGCGTATTTGTATGTAATTTGACGTCTTCGGATTTTAATAGTATCATGTGGCAGAAATAATATATCAGCTTGGTGAACTTCATTAGGAACACTAACATCAAAATGTGCAAAGTGAATTTGTTTAGGCGGTGGTTGGTAAATTTGCCATATTGCCTGTTTGGATAACCAAATTTTAGCAGTAACGAGCGTAACTTTTGCTGCTTCAGCGAGTTTATTAATTGCTGCGCTACCCCTCCAGTATCCTCTTGGGGAATAATAAATCGACTGCATTATAATTCATTACCAGCACCTAGCGCTAATTTACCTTTCATTGCGGATTTTATTAACCAACTAGCTAACCTCTCCTTGAAAGATTTATCAGTGATGGAATTTAGCGCGTGAATTAATTTCACATCTGCGAGATGCCTATCTTGTAGATTTTTACTTTTATAAGCTACATCATGAGCATGACATGCCTTATCAATAGCATTTATCGGATACTCACCTGGTTTTGGTTGATCTTGTCATCAAGTCTGATATCAAGTCTGGTTCCAGGGCCACAGTAATTATATGCTGGGAGGTGTTTTTCTCCTGGGTATTTAGCCCACGGAGTTCCAGGTAGTTTTGTTAATTTTGCTGCGATGTCACCTCCGTGTTGCTCCTTTTTTTACTTGACGCTGACTTTGACTTTGGTTTTGACTTTGGCTTTGGCTTTGGCTTTGACTTTGGTTTTAGCTTTGGCTTTTGCTTTGGTCTTGACTCTGGCTTTGGTTTTTGGCTTTGGCGCTGGTTTTTCACCTGACTGCACTGACTTGTCAGTGGAGATAAATTTAAATTTCTTTGTACCGCATCGTTCACACTTGCCCGTAACCGCGGATCTGTTATTTTTTGTTGTAATGGTTGTTAGATCACTTGTTGGCGTGCGCGCCCTGCATTTCACACAATATAAATCCATATTTATTTTATATTATTCTAATGGAGATCACTGACCTTTCTGCTACAAGGAAACGGGAACCAGTTAAGCATCAAGCAGCGCTGCCAAATTATGTTCGTATGATTATTATAGGTCCATCTGGAAGTGGTAAGACGCAGTTGTTACTAAATTTAATAATGAAGTGGATGAAGTGGGATAAATTATATCTGGTAGCTCCATCTGTAGACGATCAACGATGCTACGAAGTGTTAAAAGATTTTAATGAAAGCGCAAAATTGTTAAATGAAAACGGCGATGATGTTGTTGAATTTATAACTGACATTAATGAAGCGCCAAATATTGATGATATTGATGGATTTATTAATAATTTAGTTGTTTACGATGATGTAATGCTGGATAAACAATCAAATCCAGCTAGGATATTTTCCAGAGGTAGACACAAAAACACAGATGTAACTTATGTAACCCAGCGGTATACACAAATTCCTAAAGTGATCAGGGATAACTGTAATATTCTTACTGTCTTTAACGGAGTTGATACTCACACGTTACGAAATATTCATCAGACCTGGTGTAGCGGCGATATGGACATAAAAAAATTAAAAAAATTTCTTTGGTCGTGCTAAAATAACCCCGCATGGGTTTATAACAATAAACTTACACGGTCCTAGAACACGGTATCGAGTTGGTCTTGATAAAAATTTTTAATTCATAGCATCAGGGAGGGCGACGACAACGAATTGGTTCATTTGGTAAATCGAAGCGCCATTAATGGGTTTTTCAACCAGAAACCGTATTTGGACTAACTCAGGAGCACCTCCCAAAGAGGCTGATCTCTATGAGAGTTCCTCTTGAAACGTAGTCGACGTTGTTTCCAGTTGAAAACCCCTCCTTGTGGAGATCTTATTTCAGTATTTGGAACATTCCTTTTTTGCAGGATTTGCCCTCCTTGCTGCTAGTGTTGTAGTGCAGGAAGGTCTGTGCAATTACATTGTTTTAAATTATAATGGTCGATTTAAAGCGGTGGCTTGTCATTTTTGATCGGAAATCACAGGAGTGGGTGGGTGGGAGCTTGTTGTTATTATTAGTAGGGTGTAAGGCGTTGATAGAGATAAAACTTCACATCAAATGATCTGGTAACAGGGAGCCAAAATTAGTCCGCAGAATTTATCGATGTGTAAAAAATTCCAGATCAGTATCACGTGACCGTTTACATCCAATCAAAACATAGAAAACGCAGTCAATTTATAAAATTTGGAATTATTTCTTATTAAGGTTTCTGCTTTATGTTAAATGGCCTTGGCGTGGCTGAGTGGTCTAAGGCGTTCGCACTTATAGATTATTCACATATCATCTCTATCAACCAGTTTTCGAGTCTCTGCTCGGCCAGCGTGGGTATGTGAAAAAGCTTGCAAGGATCTGAATTTTCTCTTATAACCAGAGCTAACTGAAGGTCATGGCTTTGGATTGCAGTAATCTTAAGCCGAACAAGCACAAAAACAAAAAGTAACATATTTTATTTATTAGGAGTCATATTGTCCATGGAGCTTGAGCCATGCCTACGTGATCAAGGATATCACCTTTAAATGACTCATATTATAGGACTTTTCCTTGCTTATTTTATGATACCCTTTTGAAATTAGATGCTTAAAAGTGCTAAACCAGCACTGCATGCAGAAAGACGTAAACCTATTTCTAAGTGACTAAATTCCAGCGAAGTATATGTTGATATCGTATGTCATATAATCATCTAACAATTGATTTTGTAAACTGTTAAAATCCAGGATTGTGAGAAAGTTGTAAATTATAGCTGTCAAGGTGTAGATGGCAATGACATGAAATTTTTTTACCTTTAGCATGGACAAATATATTCTTAGATTTAATCAATATATATTTCTGTCTTGCAATATGTCCAGTTCCTCGTTTTACTATTCCATTTATGTAAAGATGATGCTCTTGCTACTACCGTCTTCGATAAATACCAGTTCTTCGTTCAGCCGACAAAGCTTCGGCGCATGTCGCTGTCGCACCTCCGGTCCACGTGTTTCGCATTTCCGACACAACTGTTGTCCACGTGTCAACATTAAAATGTGTGTATGTATGCATGTATATAGTGTTTCACGGCACCTTAACACGAAATTTGCTATATAGTGCCAACTAAAGCTTAAGTTCTAAAATTGGGAAGATTATGTCCACAATAAAAGTTATGTACAACGTGATAAATATAAAACTTAAGGAAGTTAACATTCTGCACAAGTAACGTAAATGGGTAACAAAGTTGAAATCCTTAAACACGATTAAAACTCATTATATAAAGGGCATTTCCTTACAAAGTCCAATGTGTGATTGGCTGGTATGTACTCATTCAGGTTTATAAAGACGTTCATTGTCGGAGTACTTATATCTTACAGGGTGGAAATACACACACTGGAAGTGCAAAGACACTGACCGGGTATTTATTCTGGTCGAGGCTCACCATTCAGGAGGTATGCATTAGTCAAGCATAACGCCATTTCATTTCTCGGATTTCTTCCATATGAGGGATACCACTCTGCAATAGTGGGTTTGATATCCATAAGTCTGTGGAGTTTTCATCCACATACTTTTCCAAGTATGACAAAGATTGGAAATCATTAAATTTAACCTTCCATTTCAAAACGGTTAATTGCAGGACAGCTTTGGCTGTTTTATCTGTTCTATGATCTAACCTTTATACAATGTTTGATTAGTTAGCCAACAGGACATAATATTTTTCCATGACTGTATGAAAATATCATGTTTCTGTGATATCTGTGATATTAAATTGGTGTCAGATTTTGCAAGGCTTTCAATATGGACAGGGAATCCAAACAGATGGCGAAATTTGATTTTGAGATGTTTCAAAGCAATTCAAAGTTTTAACTGTGTCTCTAATTTCTGTAATAAAACTGAGGTCTTATCGAGCAATTCTCATGTCAAAGGATGTGAATGATAAGTCTATCAAGCATTCACGATTTAGTATTTGACTCTTAAAACTAGATCTATGCTGGATTAGACGGATTAGAAGATAGTTGGTGCTGAAAATACAGTTTTGTTCATCTGTGATATAACTGATTTGCCTTATCAATGAGTCTTTCTGAAGGAGAAGCTATAAATGCGCCTAGACCAAGTTTAAGTCCATGGCTCAGTCTTTCGGAATGAGAAGATATAAAGGCGCCTAGACCAAGCTTATGTCCCTGGCAGAGCCTTTCTGAAGGAGAAGCTATAAATGCACCTTTACCAAGCTTAAGTCCCTGACTGAGTCTTTCTGAAGGAGAAGCTATATATGCGCCTAGACCATGTTTAAGTCCCCCACTGAGTCTTTCTGAAAGAGAAGCTAAAAAGGCACCTAGACCAAGCTTAAGTCCATGGCTGAGCCTTTCTGATGTAGAAGCTATAAATGCACCTATACCAAGTTAAGTCCCTGGCTAAGCCTTTCTGAAGGAGAAGCTATAAATGCACCTTTCCCAAGCTTAAGTCCCTGACTGAGCCTTTCTGAAGGAGAAGCTATAAAGGCGCCTATGCAAATTTTAGGTCTCTGACTGAGTCTTTCTGATGGAGAAGCTATAAACGCGCCTAGACCAAGTTTAAGCCCCTGGCTGAGCCCCTCTGCAGGAGAAGCTATAAATACACCTAGACCAAGTTTAAGTCCCTGGCTGAGTCTTTCTGAAGGAGAAGCTAGAACAAGTTTAAGTCCCTGGCTGAGTCTTTCTGAAGGAGAAGCTAGAACAAGTTTAAGTCCCTGGCTGAGTCTTTCTGAAGGAGAAGCTAGAACAAGTTTAAGTCCCTGGCTGAGCCTTTCTTAAGGAGAAGCTATAAATACACCTAGACCAAGTTTGCGTCTCTGACTGAGTCTTTCTGAAGGAGAAGCTATAAAGGCGCTTAGACCAAGTTTAAATTCCCGACCGAGTCTCAGATCAAGTATCTGCTGGTAAGATGTGCACATCTGATCAGTTCACAATCGAGCCATTGGAAAGTTGATATGCAATGAATTGTATAACATCAAATGAATTTGTTTGTTTTATATTGGTCCCTGGGGAACCTAATGTGCTGTTAGAAAGTTAATTTAAGGTTACAACTTGTCTCTCCCCCACCCTTATGTGTTCTTGTCACCAAGGAGTATAAGAGAACCGTCAAGATAGCGTGTGGGGTCATACTGAATTTGATGTAATTGGCAGAAGTGCAAATAAACTGTTTTCAATTTAGACACTTGAAACCCAATTTCGTCTGAACGTGTTCTGAGTTCTGGCTAATATTCAGTAGTACTCTTTCCTCGACAGCTTATCAGTTCTACAATGCATTGGAAAATGGTCACCCGCATAGGACTCGTCAACAACTTCCAAGATATAGGTCGAGTAGGATCCCATGTCAAGATGTAGAGAGATATAGGTCGAGTAGGATCCCATGTCAGGATGTAGATATATATAGGTCGAGTAGGCTCCCATGTCAGGATGTAGATAGATATAGGTCGAATAGGATCTCATGTCAGAATGTAGATATATATAGGTCGAGTAGGATCCCATGTCAGGATGTAGATAGATATAGGTCGAGTAGGATCCCATGTCAGGATGTAGATAGATACAGGTCGAGTAGGCTCCCATGTCAGGATGTAGATAGATATAAGTCGAGTAGGATCCCATGTCAGGATGTAGATAGATATAGGTCGAGTAGGATCCCATGTCAGGATGTAGATAGATATAGGTCGAGTAGGATCCCATGTCAGGATGTAGATAGATATAGGTCGAGTAGGCTCCCATGTCAGGATGTAGATAAATATAGGTCGAGTTGGATCCCATGTTAGGGTGTAAATATATATAGGTCGAGTAGGATCCCATGTCAGGATGTAGATAAGCGTATTACGTATGAGTTAACAAGCAAATAGTTGTGATTCGAAACAAAAGTCAAGGTCATATTTATTTATCAGAATATCTGGAGAAAGATGTACCTGGCAAGGTGTGAGCGTCTTCTGTATGGACTGTTACAGTTTGTAGTGTAATATTTACATTAATATAGCCGTAATGTTCATTATAATGATGAACACTGCTGTTATCGAGAATGTTTGTGTTGATAGGTTATGAAATACTTTAGATTTAATTTGTATGGCCTTCTATAATGTTTCTCCTGCGCATCTTGTTGAGCATGAGAAATGGTCTTCTGAACGTGAATAAGTTAGTGTTAGTGGGAATTAACTTGCCATGCGGCGAATGATCACTGTTTTCACAGGGTAGACGTTCCGAGTTACACAATTATCTAGCATCTTTGTCTCACTACAACCAAAACCAATCCTTAAATATGTCTACATATGTTAAAACATTTGTGTGGAGTTACCTTACAGGTAACTCACTGCACCACTTTAAACAAAGTATATTATCAGAGTGAACTTTGGATTTTTACTCAACATGCAGTTGACCCGAACAATATGTTTGGCTTCTCTTTTGATTTTAGAGAAAATCCCTGGATTATTTGCGTGTTCATTAAATGTGATGCATTTTAAATTACTTGTTCACATCTGTTAACTTATGTAGGAGAAAACTAGGTGAATTTCCATGACTCGAAACAGTCTCCTCTTTTAAGGAAATGAACGAAGAGTTCTAGCCCTTTTGACAGCAGGTCCACCACTATTGGTTGTTCTTTCATGTGGGTGGGGCGGGGTGGTGTGTTTGGTGGTTTCCAATTCAAAAAGAACATTACTTAATCACCTGTACTCCACATCCACTTCGGAGTAGAGATTTAGGCTGATTAGACGCGTTTCTCCTCCAAGGCTACGCAGACTGATATACTCGAGTAAAGTAGAGAATGCTTACTTGTATAGACTATTTTAATTGGCCTCATGAAATATGTAATGTTCCAAGTAGACGTGTACTCCTTCAATCCCAAAAATGATCTGTAGCTACATAAGGATCAGATTATTTCTTTAACACTGATGCTCGGAATGACCAGCAGATTCATCGGAGTGGGCCTTTCTTTCCACCCGTCTGTCTAAAGTTGAGGTCGAGGTAGTGTGCTGCATAGGATTGGCAATGACCGGCGTCGACACTACTCAGCTACCAGAATCCTCTCCTCAAACCGACACGGAACGTAGCCCACGTCAAACAGGTTACATCTACGTACTCATCTTTTATGACATGCACGATGACGCATGGTGCATATCTACATCCCGGCGCCAAAAGGGAACAACCGATAAAGAGTGGATTTTTTTAAGTACATTAAATTAGCGCTTATGATTTTGAGCTCTTGTTTCATACAGTTGACTTAAGTTTTTTTTATACATATATTCGCCGTTTAGTCGTGCAATACTGTCTTCTTATTGGACTGATTCCTATCCATATTATTGCATCTCTTCTTTTCAATACACCAGCCATCTTTCATTATTTTTGTATTTTGTATCTTACACTGTATTACGAGTTGCACGAGCTTTATCACTGATTGTATTGGAATGCAATGAAATGTATCGAAACGGAAGGATTTTTATTATTTTAGCACATAACAATAATGGATGTCGCTGCAGACGTACACCTCATGTTTCATATAGCTGATACATATTCATACATTCATTTGCATTTATTAAGTGCGGGATTTTCGCGCGAAGTATGTTACGTATATCTGATTTAATTCATATTTATTTTAATTTAATTGTTTGTCAGTTTTATTTTTTTAATTCTATTATATGCTATTATAATGTAAATTTATTCACGGGAAATGATATTTTTCCAGAAAATCAGTTGACCTAAATCAATCTTTCGTAGACACCAGGTGTTGACCTAGATCCTGACCGTCATTGCAAATTAGTAGCAACCACGTAAATAAGTTATACTTTAATTTTAAAATAATTGGTCGTTGTCGATGTCATTATTTAAGATGGATACAATTTTTTAAATTTTTAAAATCATTGGTCTAATCAAGGCCATATTCTGTGTACGTGATTCCATCTTGAATTCTTCGTCGAGATTAGAACGTGAAAACAATAGAACATTTTTTATTAGAACTTACAAAATTTTATTCTCGGATTGTTCTTGGATCATTTTTGGAATTGATTCTATAAAATCGTAAGTTCATATTTTTTTCGGTTTTACATAATTTTTCCAGGGAACTAAATTATTGTATTTTTAAAAGCTTGTTGTTTTCACTCTTTCTTGTGTTGCTGTTTATTGGAGCTTAAAAAAGTGACATAAGAAGTAAAAATTATGATATGATGTTACATTGCTGATTCAAATAATGTTCTCTCTCTCTCTCTCTCTCTCTCTCTCTCTCTCTCTCTCTCTCTCTCCAGCATTTGGCTATGAATTAGCATATTATATCGTAATTGTTTATATTCATGCCTGTTGTATTGTGCAATAAGTCTCTGTTACACTTTGCTTAAACACTAACTGATCAATGAATATTTTCCGCATTTTATAATGATATATTGTACAACTAAATGCTATGCTTTTATGGGTAGCATTGAACACAAATTATTCTAAAGTCTAATGTAACCCTCACCATTGCTTCTTTTTGTGATGACTTTTTGTGATGACTTTTTTGTGATGACCTTTTGTGATGATTATTTGTGATGACATTTTGAGCTGGAGCAACATCAATAACTGTAATGGCAGAAGAATCTTTACATATCGGACATTGTCACTACAAATAATGAATCGTTCCTTTGTGGCATGTTTGTCAGTAGTAGTAGTGGTAATAGCAATAATAATAATAATAATAATATAGTTTTATAGTCTTAGCAATATTGGCAGCAGCAGGAGTAGATGTTACTGTTATTTCTGTTGCTTTTCAATTTTTATAGGTGTCATATGAGTCGTTTATGACACTAAGTATATTTGTTGTTACAGTAATTTGTAAGCCTTTGTTATGCTCTCGATAAAGAAGAACAAAAAGAAGGCACATGTATCTTTAAAAGTAGATGTCAAAAGTATTGAAAGTCTTCTTATGTGCGCAAAACGGGCGGCACATTCATTTCGAGAAAATCAGCAAATATTTACTCGAATTAAGCTATCCTTCTAGGAGATAGGAATTTTCCATAAGTCAAAAAAACTAGAAAACGCGAATGTTATGATAAATTACTAGGTACGTACGCAAAACCGATTATCATCTTTGTCATTCCAGTCTGAACAAAACAGTGAAAACATGTGTTTACACAGCTTCTTTGAGTTTCGAGTTAGTCGTTGGAATGATTTTGGAGAGTGTTTTGACTGTATATATCAACCAAAGGGCGTTGTGCTATTTCAAAGCGTATTCTGGCATGGCATAATTTTCTACGCTATTAATGAATCCGATTAGACACATTTTACTGCCAGTCCCTTAGTGTTGCGGCAGTTTCTGTGCAGCCATCTGAGGATAATCAAAGATAATAGTACCGAGAAAATTAAATAGAAACATTATACAGTTAAAATGGTTCCTTTGTCTTGTTAATGAGATTCCACCGGTCTTTTAAATTCATCGTTTAATTGACACATGAACCATTGCAATATTGTACTATTTCAGTCGTCCCTTGGCCAGCTAATAGTCAGTCCCTTGCAGTTTTAATTTTATAACCTGTTTCATTAAGCATCACAAACTTTCTTCCTGATATTGCTGGCTGGAAAATCTTTATGTTTGCTTGGTTGGTAATACAAAAATTGCACTCAACATTAAGCAGGCATCAATAATTAAAATATTCAAATAATTAACAATATTATGAAAATTTAAATTTGGGAAAATTCGTCAATCCTTCTCTTAAAAATAAAGTGGTTTCTTTGTATTAAATATTAACACTTAAAAGTATTTATGCATCCTTTCCACTATATCAACCGCTTCCATAAATACGGATATTGTCCGAAGTATCATAAACATATTACTAATGTCAAATTTCAATTACAGGATCAGTGTTATGATATTTAGTGACACTGGGGCCAGATTCCTGCAACATGTAATATCACGCCATCATGTATAATACATTGGAGCAATGCGTAAAATTTAGTTGTTATTATTATTATTATTTTTATACTGTGCAAGTACTAGGAGTAGTTATGAGGAATGATATGGACGAATTTATTTTGACGTTTTTGGGCTTATGTGAATTTAACATTAGACAGCTATTTTGAAAAGTAACTATGGGGTACTTTGATGAGCAGGTATATCCACTATTATGCTTTCAGTTTCCACCATGCATATAAAGGCGGGAAGGGGGACCAGTTGGATAAATATATTTGTCATAGAAACACGTATTATTGAGATTTTATGGGAACTGAACAAGATGGGCTATCGTCGGATCACAAAGAATTAATCAGGGTGGGTCTGACAAACTTAGTACCGGACACGAACTCACCCTTACTTACCAACACTCACTTACACACAAATAGATAGGTAAGAGGGATTTTAAGTATTGGATTAGGATTATAAGTACTAATTCTTGTTCTTTTACACACACACACACACAAACACACACACACACACACACGCACACACACACACACACAGAATATATAGAGGTGGACAAAGGCACGCCTAACTACAGAGAATGACTTATTTTTACAATCCAACACTCACACTTTTACAATACAACACACTTATGACGGATGGTAGAATATAGGGTAAAAGCACGCAAAATCCGTACAAAACATGGTAAAAATTTACTTAATAAACCTCATTCCGTCAAACTGTCGAAGATTGTCTCTGCTGAAACAGCACCATACAATTTGTTTATAGAATCAACATTAAAATATTATTTTCTCAGGTGAAGGAAGTTGAAGCCCTCTACAAAAATGTTTTCGATTGTCAATGGATACTGGCAGGGTACGCAACCTGGTCGATATTCGCCTTTTACAAGGTATTCATCAGAGAGTTATGTGTATCTCACAATACTTATATAATATATATCAGGGATGTCAATCTCCACCAGTGGGTTCGATGTTTTGAAGCTTGCTTCTGTAGTTTTCAATTCAAATATTTTGCCAGGTATGAAAAACATAATGCTTATTCATTTAAGATTTCTATATGTTATCTTCCATTTTAAAACAGTTAACTGCAGTGCAGCTTTTGGTACAATATCTGCCCTTTCGTTACAGATATTTGCAATATTTCAAACACTAATGTTGAACAGATACTTTTCATTATCTGAGGTACCGAGGTCTTTTATTTGTCTCAACAAAGCGATTTAATGGAGGGGAGGATCTTATTGCTTCCAGATAAAATATAAGCTCCTGATTCTGAATCGGATTAATTCCCTGATTTCAAATCGAATCAAGTCCCTGATTCTGAATCGGATCAATTCCCTGATTCTGAATCGGATCAAGCATATGCATGTGAGATTTAAAAGCTGATCCGCATGTCATCGAACCATGGTCAACTTCAGATCTTACTAAATATTGTATTCTTGGAGGACTAAGCTCTTGTCTACTGTCTAATATGTATTTGACACGACGTGTATTTAATCTTTGTCATTTTGACATTTATCCCTGAAGTATCTAATTTGCATGAGAAATGTTAAAAAATCTAAAAATCTTGCTTCTCTCGCAATGGGGATAAGAGAACCCGTCAAGGCAGAGTTTCAAGTCATCATGAGTTTTACGAGGTTCATAACAAATTCTTACATACAGATTTAGATTTCGCAAATTCAAACCCGTTTTATCGTGATGATTTCTGAACTATGTTTAAGCTCTCATGTATATGTGGCCAATAGTTTGCATGTTCTTTAATCTTTAGCAAATAAATATGTGGTCGCCATTTAACAAACAGTCTGTGCCTCGTTTAAGGCGTTTCACTATGTTGCTAGGTTTGATGCCGAAGGATAACTTACAATAGCGTTCTTCGTGGTATTCTGGCATCCTAAGGATAGATTTGAGAAAGGATAGTACTTATTGTAATCCTGGAATTTATGTCTTTATAATTGGATATAAAGATAGATATGTGAACTATATTAATTTAACTTAGATTGAATAGGTTATTCAATATGCTATTCTTCCAAGTGATGCCATAAAGCTTTCAACAGAGCAAGGACGATAACAGTTATTTGAATTTTTTTTTACGAAAGCTTCTCTAATTAATGATTCAGATCTGAAGAGATGGCCAGAGGTGATTATATGGCGTGTGAATCCACATCGAAGATTTATTAGTATTTTTTTTAAATCAAGATACTTCAGGAGTCTATAATGTATCGTTAATTCCAAACAACGTTTCTTGTTAAATACAGGCTGGTAGTTATTATAGACATTAGTTTTAAGAAATGGTATGATCCTTTCCTGGATTATGTACTTTCATCGTTGTTGCTTCTTGCCAAGCCGACGGGAAGTGCCCTGTTTCCCTAACGGTATTTAATTTTTTTTAGTAGTATATTGAATCCCTTGTCGGGTAAGTGTTTAACAAGCTGATACTGAAGAACACCTGGTACAGATTTAGAATCGTGAAATCGATCAACAGTGTTGTAGTTCCGTGAGAGTGATAGGTTTATTGCAATCTTCAGCATTAGTAGAGCGTGAACTTAAAGGAGTCGTTTCTTTCACCCCTCGTTATGATCGACTTCACAAAAAGAGTAAAGAACACTATATTGGAGTAAAAATTGTTTCAGTTACTGGAACAAGGCAGATGTGCAAATTGTACCACGTTGTTCATGTTTTATCGGTAAGAACTGGCAGAAGTATATAACTAATATTATCATCGTCCGCATCATTGCCATCATCTTAATTATACTAATAGAGAAGTTATGTTATTTCTCATCTTCATTATCATTATTAGCATAGTAATTATCATTTTTGTTTGTTCTTAATCATAAATCCGGGAATGGGTAGAATGAGGTACGTGACATTAGTACCTAACGGCAACTCATCACAAACAAATAGATATATGTGCCAATTAAAAAGTACGGTTCTAAGAAAGTCCAAATGAGGAATTTCACAAAAATCTAGAAAGACCAAAACTTTTCCCAAAAAATGCAAACATAAAGTGCAGCAGATAAAAAGTCAAAGGATAAACGTCAAAACTCTGTAAAGGGCATTCAAAATCAAAGATAACGGCAACAAATAAAATGGAATATTGACAGCCTTTACGTAACAGCGTTATACAGCACTTCAGCACAACAGTGACCACAATTCGCCAATCAAATGTCACCGTCAGAAATGAACTAAAGTCTTAGGAAGCCAAACTCCTCCAAACAAATGCAGAAACGATGTATGATAAAATTAAATATCAAACGTAAAAATGTTAAAATTTTGTGGAGTGTATATACAATCAAATATGAAGATTACACTTGTAAAATTCTCTAAACAGAATGTCAACATTTTGCATATAACCCGCACTCCCTCATGTAGTCAGCATTGTTTCGGGTGTGGTATCATCAAAAGGTTTATTCATGCAGTTGGCATCAAAGTACTTCCGTCTTTCATTGTGGAAGCAACATACTGGACAAATTATGTCTTTCACTGTCAGTGGACACTGGCATAGCATGCACTCTTGTTGTTCACGTTTCATCAAGAATGCATGAGTCAAGTATATGCGTCCGATATCACGATCATCACGATATATCAACGATATATCAACGATTTGTTATATAAGACAGATATCATTCTCCATTAGTGGGTTTAATGTTTGTGGAGTTTTCGTCCAAATATTTTATCAAGTACTATGAGCATGCCGATTATTTGAAGTAAGTATATGGAATATTACATTCGGAAACGGATGATTGCAGGGCAACTTTCTCATCTATATCTCTCCTTTAAATACCCTTTATAACAACACGCCTAGCCAACAGTACAGAATGTTTTTACAACTTGTATTATCACACCGTGTTTCTGTAATACCAGTAATATTAAGGAATCGTCAGATTTAAAGCATTGCAAAGACTTCAATATGGACAGGAAACAGAAAAGATTATGATATTTTGGCGTTTTGACAGGTTTCGGCGTATTTCAAACCTTTGAGAATTGATGTATTATCTGCGCTAAAAATTGAATCTGTTTTCTCTTGTAACGGGTTCAAGATGGTGCCTTGTGGTATTGCAAAGGGAAGATACAATTGTATTTCTATCTTTCGTGCCGTTTGCATATAGGAACGTATGGTCGCAATTGAAGGCTCTGATTCCATTAAATTTATCTGGTTAAGAGGATCTTTTACGTTGTGAAGACGACCACCTGTCAGATTTGGCTGCTGTTTTAAATTCCTTACATCGGAAATTGGTCAATATTACATAGGTCATCGACCGCTAGGTTGCCTATTTGTTAAAGTGTCCGTCTAGGATGCGAGAGGTAGTGGGTTCGAACCCCGGCCAACTCATACAAAAGACTTACAAAAATGGTACTAACAGCTGCCTCGCTAGGCGTCCAGCATTAAGTGGTTAGTGTTAGGACTGGTCGGCCTGGTGTCAGAATAATATGACTGGGTGGGGCATCAAGCTACATGTCTGCGGCATGATACCCCAGTGCTAGACATCACTATAAACTGTCACACTGCATACATCGTAGCGATATGTCTGAAAAATTGTTAAAGCTACGTTAAAACTCCAAATCACACACACACACACACACACACACACACACACACACACACACACATGGCTTATCACTAACGTTTTTTTTTTCTTTCTTTTAATATGGAGATAATATGTGCATTAATTGTAAAGGCAATGATATGTGAATAATTACTTGAGCGATGCCATAATAAAGTGCAGACATTACCGAAAAATCACCCGACGAATTTGCCCTTCGCGCCTTGGCAACCCTCGTTACATTATGTATGTAAGATCGGCCAGTCCCACCACCGCAAATTCTTTGCACCTCTGAATCATCAACATATTGTCAACTGGACGGCCGACCAGATCAGCATTCCACTGAACGTGCTAAAATACATGAACACCAACAGACCGATTTTTTTTAAATGGACAATATGCGAATACTAGTGGCCAAATTTACCCAAAATTCCAGTCACATCCTGTTGCGTCCGTTTGAATCGCGGCGTCAATAAGGATCCCGCATAGTAATCCAGAACTCCCCGATCTTACATCTTCTCTTTAATTTGGCCAGCTGAAAATACCAATGTATGCTAGACATTACACCGATCATTCATGGCACGAAATTCACTATCTGAATTTCTTTTTACACCTACCCTCATATAAATGTAGTAAAATGTTATCACGATTGGAAATTTCGTATGATACAAAGTGATCGATCGTCCTTCAGTAACCAGGGTCTAGTACTTATTGATTTTTCTAACAAGGCCTTGGTATGCAATGTGATTACGTAACACTTCACATCTTACTAGAGGTATTATTGGTTAGCGGTCCATCAGGTACAAGTTAGACTTTCATATACTATTAGAAAATTAAATTCATTTATATTTGATCTACTAATTTAAGGCAAAAGAGAAGATGGTATTCGAATAGAAGTGTCACTTAAATCTAACGATATTGGAAATGTTTAATTGCTGTAAATAATGGCAACGAGAGAGAAAAAACTAATGGGAAAAAATAGCAATTTACTTTATTTCTCAACTACTTAAACTGTATTGTTCATTTTGCTATTTTGAAAAGTTGTTCTGCCTGTTATTGACACACACATAACACTGTCCTTATCTTAACCTAAAGATCCGGTTTGCTGACTTCTAAATATTTGTTGCACTATGGTGATGTATAAGATATCAACAAGCCCGGGTTTGGGGATTAATGGAGTTGTGTATAATATAACTGCGCACAGTTTTACCATATCCAAATTGCTAAAAACAAAAAAATAAAAAACACGACTACACCGTTCGCTTGATAAAAGATTCAGTCAACACCGTATTTACATTCATGGCGGAAGTTTTTAGAAAAGACTTCATAACCTTTGAGATACTTTAAATGACAAGATTGATGATGTTTTCAGAACAAAATCTGTTATAGTGTAAAATATTTGTAGACTAAAAATCAGTGTATTGTTTTTTCTATATTTGAACACATGAACATTTATTAAAATTAATTTAAAAAGCTTCGTAAAGCTGTATCTTTTCGTTTATAACTTGATAATGAAAATATGAAACATTCTGGGTGAAATACTTTTCATATTTTTTCATATGTTTCTCGCATGTTAAAAATTGGAGTCCTGATGGTATCACATTTGTGAGATAACGTAATAGACTGAACCCGCATCACGATGCGTCCATAGACATTATGCTTTCCCAAAGATTTTTAGTTGCCTCCGTAAGCTTATGTCCCCTGTACAATCTTGTATGTCGACAATGACGAAACGCGATGTATTGTCTCTCCGTGCCTTACTTGCTGTTGTGGTCGGACAGGCAAAACGTTTTCTTAAATTAAAACTCCAATATGCAATTTATTGCAAGAAACTTAGTCATTTCAGTCCTGCCGTTATCTTAAATCGCTGATGATAGGCCTATGCACATGTTAAATTGAGACAAACTTGACATCAGTACCAGGAATAGTTCCACCATCATCTAAGATGAAGAAATACGTCAAGTCAGGAAAATTGACCAAGATATGATGAGAATCAAAAACTAAGCCAACTATTACTTTTTCTAAATGCTGAAGCGTTCTTGGGCTTGTCTTCTGGGAGATTTCCCTGTTTGCAGGTGTATGTCTCTAGACACCGTACTTATTAAAGAACCTTGATAGAATCTTCCGATCCTGTGGGAAATTAAGATAATTCTGTACTCCTTTCCTCATTTGGCTTAGAGCATGCATTCTCTCGCGCCAGCGGCCAGCACCCTTTAGGATTTCGTTTAGCGGTGTTGTCGGTAAACTTTTAAATTTATATATCTACGTTTCCTTTTTGAATGGTCTCGTGAAGACAGACATCTACCTCATGAACTAGATTCTGCCTAATCTACTCGAGGAACTAGAAAATTCTGCCTCACTTACCTCAGGAACCTGAAACGCAATTGCTAGATTTACCTAACTTGATATCGTGCCGATCCACCTGGTAAATGCCTACGTTAACAGGTTTTAAATTAGGAACGTTGAATGCAGTCGCGTTCTTTGTCGAGAAAATGTACTACTCGTCCCTTTGAATTCTTTTTTTGCTCGGGCAGAGAAAGAAAACTGCAAGGTTTTAACGTGTGAAAGTATGACCAATCAATGGTGAAGGTAGAGGGCGTTTGGGCCCCCCCTCCACGCATCTGCCTCAAGAAACACACTCGAAGTTCAAATAGTACACTTTTGCAGGAAGAAAAGATAAACTTGGCCATTTGAAGCAAAATGAACCACTCACTAAAATTCAGAAACCGCTTGGACCATGTTAATTGTTTCTTGTTTTGTTTGTTTGTTTCATGTTCCTGTTTTATCCTTTTTTAAATGTTTAAACTACAAATATATATCGTATCCAATATTGTAAACATAGATGTATATATTTAACGACTTAAAACCCCATCCTAACAACCGCATTCACTGTTCGAATTGAGTTTTCTAACTTCTATTCATACCTGCATCTTTTTTTAAATTACAGTACGCTGTTTAGATATTAATGCAAACTGTACAGTAACTGCGTAAAACCATATTCTACGTAAATTTTGCATGTGCAAGCCCTATTTTGGTCGCTGAAAATTGTTCAGAACATGTGCCAGGTAAATGCTGGTCGTCACGATTATTATCTTTGACCTCACCATCATTCATCAAAATCTAGCGAATCACAACGAGGATGAAAAAACTGCCGTTGAAAAAAGCAGTGATTAGTCAAGAGTAATGCACTCTTCATTAAAGGTAGCATGTACTAAATGCAATGGGGTGAACGGAATCAATATCGCTCTAAGCAACCCTTTTGTCCTCGTGCAGAAAGACAACAACCTGTTTATAAGTACATCGTATCGACCGTTGCCCGGTCAAAAACAGTGTACCATCAGCGGTACAGTACAAAACGTAACACTCTAAATCGTTATATCTGACTGACATGAAGTTGAGCCATACATGGAGAATTACAAATCCACGACAAAGTTATGGATTCGTGTTAAATGAGTTATGTTGCTTCTCTGCTTCAAAATGCATTTACTGTGTAGCTCTGAAGATATTGCTGTTCACTTTTCTTGTACAGAAAAAAGAGCCTCGTCCTCAGCGCGAATTCTAAAAAAAAAGTGAAAATCGCATTCAAACTATCCGAACTGTCAGACGGTGAATTTCACCTCAGGTTCCATCGGTAGTATGTCACACAGACGTTGGGATTCGCATCTTGACCAATTGATGAAAACAGGAAAGATTGTGCGCGCAGCCCTGATAGACCATGCTGGGTCTTTGCTGGCGGCGACCGCGGATTTCATACTGACGGAACATGAAATAGCCGGGATTTTGAGTGCATTGGGACATCAGTATTCACATTTAGTCACGCTGAAAATCGCCCAGGAGGTGTTTACATGTTTCCAGAACATTCACAACAACGATGTTCTGATTGGCCGTGCTGAAAACGCTGTGCTGGTACTTTATACCTGCAAAGAGTTCGTAGTGGTAGCACTGGCAGATCCTGAATCTCCAGGGTCCTGTATGTACGAGGTGATGACGTTTGCCAAATGGTCAAACCGGAAAAGCAAACCTTGCAGATGATTCTTGGGCATACTCTGCACTGGATTATGCTACCATTCGAGTAGTTAAGCTCGAATGGGGGACAATTTCCTTCTTGCACAGGTCTTTACTATTAACGATATTACACGTTTCTAGTTGAACATTCAAGTAACTACTACATGTATTCTGACGCTAGTGGAAATTCCTGCATAACTCCTTCGTCATAATGAAATCCACAAAAGGTCAACGTTTGTACGCAATTTCGTTTAGAATGTTTTACTACTTATTTCAAATATGTTAAAATTGGTAAAGTATTATTCTTAGTTAAATATTTTTGTACGTAATATTTAAATTAATCTGAAGCTTTACATTTATGTTATATTCTGTTCATTGGATATTTGCAGTTTGTCATATAATTGTTTAAATAGTGCAATACAATTGCACGACATCGACTCTAAAAGAACGACTTTCATTTTGTACAATCTCACTGTTATTCATTGTATTAATGCAAAAATTAAAAAGAAAACATAAAATATATTTCAACATTTTTATCCACAGATAATTTTATTCTGATTTTAAAACTTATGGCACTGTATCTCATTTGTCTTGATTCATTTGTAAAGTCAAACATTTTTGTACTAACGGCTTAAACGGTTTGAAAACATTCCCCTCAATGTCTTACCTCTGTATAATGATTATTTTTCTGTTGAATCTCCACCTTTATTTATATATATATAAATTCTCACGAATGTATGTATGTATGTATGTATGTATGTATGTATGTATGTATGTATGTAGTATTGACAGGTAGGTATCTAATCTAACGTTTTTACCAGACAGCTAGTAGGATTAGTAGTAGCGGTGGTAGTGGACATCACATAAGAACACTACTGTCTATATGGCGCCGATTAAACCTTTCAAAGTATTGAGCACAAAGAAACTGGAAGATAACATTTTCCTACCCCCACAAACATGAGATGATAAACGATAATAGTTACACCGTAAAGACATGACAAGTCCATTAAGTGTTGTATAGAGTAAAATATAAAGATAAGAGAAGTAAAATTGATAAATATAGTAAAACTTTATTGTACAAACCGCATTCCTGAAATGTTCATGATTTTCTCCGGTGACACATAATCATAATGTTTCTTCTCTGAGTTCATGTCAACACATTTCAGTCTCACACAGTATAAGCTGACACCCACAAGAAGAAGGTGATCCGTTGTCAGGCAAGGCACTCAAGTCAATGTGCATGCGTCTCCGATATGCGATCAGCACAAAAGCACTTTATCTCTGCGATTTGTTTCATGAGATACCACACTCAAGTGATCGGTTTTGGTGTTATGAAGCGTGCTTTTGAAACGTGAACAGCATCACGAAATAGTACGAGGGCGAACCACCCGAGAACAGAACGTTAGTATTAAGAGAATGCAGTGCACACAACAAAATTCTAATTATGTTTTAAGGATGTTACGTGTGTTACCTGTATATACTATTATAAAAACATTATACAGAACTTGAAAATCTTTACCGCCCAATTTTTTTTTGTGTGCAATTCATTTATACATTTTTTGAACTTGACCTTTACTTGTCACAATATAGTGACTTGTGCTGAAGTGTCGTCAGACACTACTACATCAATACGTTTATTAGTGAAGCTTTAATTCCACATAATTGACAAGAACGAAGAACATGCCAGTGTATGTAATATCTGAGTACATTATATCGAATCTTGCATAAAAAACGGGGGGTGGGGGGTGGGGGGCGGCAGGGCAGCTTTAGAAGGTTTATTTACCCTTTTGTTACGTTTAATTCCAATGCAACTAGGACGTCAACATTATACTTTCTCCAGTCTGTATGGGCAAATCATATGTCTGTGAGATTTGCTATGTTAACGGATTCTAAAAGGTGACGATATAAGGCTATCAATGTGGAAAAGGAATCCATAAAAATGACGTTTTTTTTGGGTGGGTGGGGGGGTCAGTGTAGTTTTAGTTCAAAGATTAGAGCATGGCTGTAATTTCTTCTGTACAAATAAAGGCGTCCGATATTGGACTCCATATGGCATTTTAACAGCAGTTTCAGCCCTGTCACCATCTTACAAACTTTCCGTGTAATGGAACCAAGCGCCACGAGAGTAAGTTTTGATTTTAATGAATTCACTTCAAACGAGGAAGATCAAATATTTTTGGAGGTTTTAGTAACTACTGCGGAAATATGGGGATGCAGAATTTTGCAATATTTGCAAGATTGGTTTTGCTGATTGCAGGTGAGGACGAATTCGTATGCCAAAATATGGAAATAACTTCGCTATTTAAGTATACAAGGTTTGCTATTGTGGTATAAAGACGAAATAGTATGGAGGATTAAATGGATCAAAGGACACAACGTTTACAGGGATGCAGACAAAATCCTCCTTGAACAAAATCCATCCATCACAATGAAAGATAGGGCATAATCCCCTCATCCGTTTTAGGTTTATCCATTTTTAAACGTTTTAAATCATCACAAACATAGATCTATGTGTGCTCACTTGAGCCCTTTGATGTTTTGTGTCGGTTTCACTTTCGTAGATAAAAGACGTATGGTGTGCGGGTTAGAAGTTGGATCTTAACAGACAAGAAGATTACGTTGCATAATTATGGTTTTGGTCTAAAGACTAATTGCACTTGCGTGTACTTTGTCACCTCGCAGTCATAAGTACCGAGTTTACTGTAGTTGACCATTATTGTTATAGTTTGGGAAGTACTTAAAAGCCATGTCATAATTGTTTTGGATAAACATGAAATTTCATAATGAAATTAAAATCTGAAGTATATGGAAATGACTTCTTTGTTCCCATCCCGTTTCAAAAATAGATCAGTTTGTTTGTGACGGTTTAAAAAGCGTAATGACTTAGACTGGAGGAGGGGATTATGTTCTTTCATTTTGCCCGTGGGGGGGGGGTGATTTTGTCCTATATGGATTTTATCATTGGAGTGGGTTGGGATTTTTGCCCTAGATGGATTTTGTCATTGGAGTTGGTTGGTTATTTTTCCCTAACGGGATATTGTCATACACCGACTTTGACAAGTCAAGTCTCAATCAGTTCTTAAAACAGCTAATTTAGTTAGATAACTAAACCACTATATTTTATAGCAAATGGCAGGTGATATGATATAAATAGTGCTTTGTCTTGTTTACTTTAATCTTGAATACCATATTTTCCATGAACGAAACGTCTATGTTTTCTTATTATGTGGGTTAATTTACAGAACATGTCCTAAGGTTCAATAATCATGTTGCAGTCTCTTTGGGCGTAATAAACGTTACAGTCAACTGTATCATGATGAAATGTGACAATGAAAGCAGATGTCAATAAACATTTCTTATACGCGCGTATTACGGAATAATTTTGAGGAAATATATGTTTGTTGTAGGTTTTTTAGGAAGGTTAAAGGTCAATTGCAAACGATAGCATAAATATTTATAACGTGCATTTCTACATCTTTCCAAAGTATAACAAATCTTGATCCAAACCGAATAAATAATTTACAAAACAAGCTATTAAACTTGTGTTTTAACCCATTGTAATAAAATTAGAGTAGCTATGCTGTGTATGCAGTTCTTTTAGTTTTAACTCACTGTATATGGCTAGACAAACCATGCCATATATGCAGTTCTTGTTGGTCAAGTGCGATTTCACGTTTGTTACACAAGTATATTATTTCCAGTATGTGAGCCGCGGTTGATCGATCGTTAGCGTGGGGATGCTGGTTCGAATTCTTCTCAGTTGCCGTGGTGTGTCCTTGGGCAAAACACTTTACACCGGATGCCGTAGCACCAAATAACATACTGGTGCATGCGCCGTAACGTATAAATAAGATCAGTGTGTGTGTGTGAGTGTGATTTGGATTTTTAACGTAGCTTTAACAATTTTTCAGTCATATTGCTACGATGTCTGCAGTGTGACAGTTTATAGTGATGTCTAGCACTAGGGCATCATGCCGCAGACATGTAGCATGATGTCCCACCCAGTCACATTATCCTGACACCAGGCCGACCAGTCCTAACACTAGCTTCTTATTGCTGAGCGCCAAGCGAGGCAGCTGTTAGTACCATTTTTGCATGTCTTTGGTATGACTCGGCCGGGGATCGAACCCACGATCTTCCGCTTCCGAGGCGGACGCTCTAACCACTAAGCCACCGGAGCGGTCTAAATAAAATTAATGTAAAAGTTTGTGTTCCACGTAACCATTTAAGCTCACACAAATAATCGAACTTAGCCATTATAGCAAGTCACTTACCAATTCTCGCGTTTGCCACAGTACATTAAAGGAAATAATATGCTCATATCGCGTGACCAGAATACCCTGTACAAAGACGGTTCGGAAGAATAAGACAAGGTTCCAACTGTTATTGCAAAACCAACATGACACCATTTCAAGCATGTTACCCGATAAGACCATTATTTGTACCGTAGAAATTACAGTCATCATTAAATATTTGAACACTATTGATAAAAAATACTCTTTCTTAAAAAATTAAAAGTAAATGAAAAAACATTATCTTTGCTGATTCTCTGTTCCACTGAAAGCCTTGGAAAACATTAAGGATGTTAGCTGATAAAATAGGGCAGACAAAGTAGCCAAAAACTGATATGTAGTCCCCGGTCAATCGGCACAGGAAAAAAACAATCGCAGGCTATAATGTACCTCTTGCATAAAGGTCATACATATCATCCTATTCCTATTTTCTCAATGACCACCCTCGACCAGAAAATACACCTTGGAAGTGTCCACTTAAAGTAGAGCCCGTTCTTGGTGAAAGTAGCAACTTCCACCCATGGTGATATTTTAATTTTGTTTGCTTGTTATGCCGTAATTCAATTGAAAGTCGTTGTGGAGAGTCAAATTGTACCTCTTAAAAACACCATGTAAAACATTTCGAATATATAAGTACTTAAGGGGGGCATTTTACGGACAATGGAAATCCCAGTCAGAATGGTCGTGGGCACGATTACTGACAAGATTATTCAGACACCCCCACCCCACCCCCGGGTACGTTTACGGACAATGGGAATTGAACATGGGGAATATTAGGGCTGTTTACGGACAAGGAAAAGTGAAGTTGTTGTATATGGACAATAGGAATGGAACAGGCAAGGTGACGTCACGGTACTGAAGATTGGTAACACTATGGAATGAGCTGACCTCAATCGGACAAAAGAGCGGGAAAGAAACCATGAACGTTAGGCGGGACATAGACATATATAACACATACAGCATTCAACATACATATATAGATGGATGAACATCAATCTATCACACAAACAACTATACAACAGGCTAAACAAATTTTAAGCAAGAAAACAAATCGTTTTGAGGCATATGAGTGGCCCTGAAAAGGGCCTTAGTTTTTTGTTAACATCATTCCGTTAACATATAGGGCAACGCAAAGGTCTTCTCTTCTTCAAACTTCTTCTGACTTCCGGAGCGTAAATGAGGACAGCATTGTCTCTCCACATAGATTCTTCTTTTTCAAACGCACGTATCGGTGATCCGGATGATTGTTTACGATGGTCTGACATAATGGGTAAGTCCGTACGGAGCAACATCAACGATACCAGGGTAGATGATTCTACGTTTGTCCACATCTGGTGACGAGAACAGGTGAAGGGAATGAAAGTGAACCGTTGTTATTTATAGTGGAAGAGCGGATCGAAACGGATTGAGTTTATTCAGCAGTCCAAACACGGGTTACAAAATTCAGGCACAGTGCGGAGTCTGTCTTCCAATTCGAAGAGAGCTGCCTGTGACGTCACGTTCCCTATAAAGATACACAAGAGTCTGTGCGCAGTTAATCCATGCGACAGAATTTTCAAACATGACGGAAACTAAGAAGACGATGAATTGGGGTGCACCGGCTGTGGAGACGAGAAGCGATGACATATCAGCGGCTACGAAAGTCAACGCAGTCTTACTTCCAGAAGAGACCGATTTTAATTGGGATTTAGTAGTAGATGTTCTCTCTTCTTCGCACGAATTTTGTTCCGGTACCAGTATCTTCACCACCATCTCCTTTGCCACACGTCGAGGATTTTAAACAGAGACAGAACGAAGAATTTGATAAATTTTTACTAGAGCAGAAAGAAGCAGAACAAGCTTTTCTCCCTCAACAGCAGCAACGAGAACATAAGTCAAGAAGGAAACGACAGGAAGAAGAAGCAGAGAAGAAATAATGTCTAAGAGAGAAGGAGGACAGTGAAAGTCAAACGATGACGGTACTCTTAGACAATTTGTCAGAGTTAAGAGTCTGAAACAAATGTATCAGACTTCTTTTTTACGACCCAAGAGAAAAAGACCCTCCCGAGCCAAACGGTCCAACCCTGTTACTACGCCTGAGATACCCTCCATAGTCATTTATACCAAAATCATCGACTGACCCTTCCCCCACTCCCCAACGAGAAGAACTTAAAGCTTGGGTTAAAAAGATGATGACCACTCCTCCTTCGAGAGAGGTCAAAAAGAAAGAAGTAAACCCAGAAGTGAGAAAATAAAAGAAGGCCAAAGCCATCCCATTACCACCCTCATCACCACCACTGTCCTTGACTTCTACTCCCGTGGCACATCGGACACGTAAAGCCGATTCCAAACTATCATTTCGCCCCATCCAAAGTAGCATCAGCGAAGAATGGGTGACTTATTGAAAAAAATGGAGAAGGTGTTAGGCAGTATTTACTACGACCCAGACCATCCTGCAGGTTACGGAGGAGTTCGGAAATGGTATCGTGCAGCCAAAACCCGTCTGAAAAGTATCATTTCACCCCAAATGCAACGATGATTACAAAAAGAAGCCACATACACTTTACATAAACCCAGCTGACGAAACTTTTCCAGAAGTCGCACCCGAGTGGAGGGCATCGATCATCGATCGCAAGCCGATTTAGCTGATGACTCACATCTGGCAACCTACAGTCGTGGCTACAAATATTTATTTTGCTTTATCGACATCTTTTCCAAATTTGCCTGGATCGTGTCATTGACTTCCAAATCGAGCAGTGAGTTTGGGAGAGCCATCAAACTGTCGTCACCCTCTTCGAATGCGAACCGACATAGGCACCGAATTTATGAAGTTTTCGAAAAAGAATTAAAGAAAACGTGACTTTCATTTTTATCCTCGAGAATCCCGAAACCAATTCCAGCATTGTGGAACGTTTTCAACGCACCTTGAAAGAACGAATGTGGAAATACTTTACACATCAACACACTGTCAAGTACATCGACGTCTTACCGCGCTTGGTTCAAGCGTACAACCAATGTTACCATCGGAGCATCGAATGTGCTCCCCTAAGATGTGACACCCGACAACAAAGTGACCGTTTTTAAGCGCATGCTTTGTACGTTCTCGACAGTGGCTGTCCTCAAGAAAGGTGGAGTGTTGGCAGTAGGAGATTGGGTGCGCATTGGCAAAACCAAACGCACTTTCGACAAAGGTTACATACTCCACTGGACCACTGAATTTTTTAGTGTCACTAGAAGAGTGCGTGGCCGTCATCCTGCTGTCTTTAAATTGGAAGACATGAACGGTGAAGTGTTAAAAGGAACGTTTTACTTGCCCGATTTACAACGCGTAACCAAAACAGAAGACGAAGTGTACGAGATCGAAAGCATTCTCGAACGAAGATTCTGTAAAGTGGGAAAACACCGTGTCAGAGAAATCAAAGTGCGTTGGAAAGGATATCCCCCTAGTTTTGATTCTTGGGTCTCCGCTTCGCAAGTCATCGACTATAAAAAAATTAACCACGATACCCTTCCAAACAACCTAAGCTACCTCTACCACCGCAGTGATCACTCCTTCACTGAGTTCTTCTCTGCAAGATCCACAAAAGCAACCCTTGTGTGTGTGGTGTGGAGAACGTGTGCTTAAAATGCAAATCGTCTTTTTTTGCCAAATATTTGTGGTGTATTGTGACATCGGTGCGGCCGACGCCAAACTGAGTTTGAAACAAGGAGACAAACAATTGTGGATCATTTTACTGAGCAGTCACATCGGTTACCTTCTTCCCAATACTTCCATGAAATACTTCTCAAACGGTAACAATGGGAGCCTTATGCCCAACGCCAGTCACCACCTCAACAATAATAATCACCAAAAAAATCCTCTTTAAGACACTCCTCTGACTTCGAGTGACCCCTCGGACAGCAGCGGAACTCTGGAATTATTAAAAACAACTTAACTTAACTGTACCCACTAACAGTTCCATGGAGGTGTTTCCCAACAACACTTTGTGTTGCACACGGTCAGATTACTTCAGGACATCCAATTAGTTTCGAAGGCCATTGAGAAGTGGCTTTGGTTAAAATCAAAGCCATCCTGAAACAAATCCTAAATGTCCTTCCAAATCAAATATTTTTAGCAGTCGAAGTTCATGCCGAGAAGGTGCAAGAGTACTTGAATACCAATGTAAAATATAAGAATAAAACACATAACTTACAAGCTCAAAAGTTGACCTATACCATATATACCATAGTAAATCCACCAGGTTACGTTTTAGCGTTCAACATTTGGTGAGCACGGTTGCTACCAGGTTCAATGCACTGTTAAAGCTTTGAAGAGTGTCAGGAAAAGTTTCACCATTGAGTACCATAAAGTGTCTCGTCGCCTACTGATGAAAGTACCAGAGAGTAAAGTGTTGTCCATTTTATGTTGTCCTGAATTGTTTGACATTTTGGGCGGGAACATGTAGATGATGATGACAATGATCAATAAAAAAGAATTAAGAGTCATTTCCGACAACGATTCTCTTACCAAGTTATTTCGTTCCTCGGTAGAAATGAACCAAGGACTCAGCTTGATCTTTGTGTACTCCGATATGGTGGAGTACAACGTGGTGGGACACGCCTCCGTGCCGTTACTGCGTGTCATTCCTTTCAAAGTGGATTCTGCTACGAACGCTGACGAGGAAGGTGGAAAGACTTATCACGTTTACCGCGAATTTGTACATCCTCACTATTTACCCATCAGCAAGTCGTATTTTGACACTGTCAACGTTGCTATAAAAGGAGATCTGAGACAAAATATTCCATTCACCAACGGGAATGTCACGGTGAAACTCCATTTTTGAAAAAGATTCTCAAACGGCGCGTAAGACATATATCCAGGGTACCGAAGCGTCGCTCGAAAGCTAGGAAATGGTTCAAGAGATATGATGATATCTGCCTTTTGTTCAATGACTCCGCTGTTGAAACCGATGGTAACACGAGGATTGCACGCTTTGAAAGATGCCGCATTGACGCACGGAAAAAAATTCTCCAAAATCTCGTCATCGACAAATAAAACCCCAAAGAAGCTTTCTTGAGGGCAGGCAATGTCTTGCTTCAAACGGGCAAAGACATTTTGGGCCGACGAGAAACTCCTATTAATACTCTGGACGCTACCGAGTCAGGCTATCCTACTTCCGTGGCTCCACAGGAAGGACAGGGCAGAAGAGACGACGAAAACACCCCTTCTGAGGACTTCAAACTCATAAAGTTAGAAAGACGAAGAAAATACGAATAGCCAGAGAATTAGACGTTTTTGATTATTAAATCATAGAGAGAACGAACTAAAATGATGCACTGAGACTCTTGCGCATGTTCTAAGTCGGAACTGGATCTATTTACCAGGCCATCCACCATCATGACGATGCAAGAATCCCAATGGGTCGAATTGCATCCTGTTTCCTCTTTGACGGGTTCAGCTCTCATCCAGTTTGACGTCAAAAAGGACAGCCCGAAGATTACATCGATGTGAATAGCAGTTACTTTACTTAAACTCCAAGTGAAAAAAGCGCCAGACAACACCAATCCGGGAGAGACTGACAGAGTTTCTCCAGTGAACAACTTCCTGCATTCCTTGTTTAACGGAGTGGATTTATACTTGAATAACAAATTCGTCAGTATCAGCATGGATACTTACCCTTACCAAGCGTACCTGGAAAATCTCTTGACGTACGGAAAAGAAGCCCAAAACACTAATATGGATGCTTGCGTGGTATGGAAACCTATCACAGCGGGTGAGCACACGTTCAAAGACAGCCCTAACAAGAGTTAACGAACGATCCCCACAATGTGGGCTTTAACGACAGTCGAAAGAAAATCAAGCAAGGACGTATTTTAGAACTAATGGATTGTTTTCATTTGGACATGTGGTTGCACGAAAAGTATTTGCTGAACATGGTGGATATCCGCCTAAGACTGCAGCTTTCCATTTATTTAATGACTCATGCCAAAGAGTACAAAAACCATCAGCCAAGAATCCAGACTCTAAGTACGACTCGTGAAAGTGTTACCTAATGTTGGAAACGACGTCAGCCACACTTTGATCAGAACGACCGCCAAGTATCCAATACGACGCGTGGAAGCAAATATCTTCACCCTTCCCGCTAATCAGCGATCCAGGATCGAAGATCATCTGTTCCAAGGACAGTTACTCAACCGTTTAATCAGTGGTATCGTCACGAATTCAGCCTTCAATGGAACCCACAATGAAAATGCTTTCCAGTTTAAGCATTACAACGTTAGCAAAATTGAAGTCAGTCGGGAGCGATGGCAAGACCTTGTGTACCAAACCTTTAGGACCTAACTTTGAGCCGACAAATTACTTGAAATCGCATTTGTCCCTGTACAAAGCCACCTGACAGTTAGGGACCAACACGGCATTTCGTACGAAGATTATGCAGGAGGCTACTCTTTGTGGGCTTTTGATTTTTACTCCAGACCAAGGCAGCGACGGGGGACATTTCCACCTTATATAATCCGGCCAAATTCGTGTGGAACTTCAGTTTAACATACCACCCCCAAAACACACGGAGAATGTCATCCTGTATGCTAAATTTGATAATACGATATAAATCAACAGTTTGAGACAAGTCATTCTAGACTATTAGAAGATTAGGAAGACTGTAATCCCTCTTTGAATAGTGATGAATCTATGGAAATGGAATGGGAGGATACCGTGGAAGCAGAACCCCAAGACAAAGACGAAGTGGTCAAAGTTGTGACGTCCAGATAGCCAGAACAATGACAAGATTTAGTCTCCTGTTTTGCCAAACACTTGGCATAACAAATTACGGATTTGATCAAGAAAGATTGCTACGGATGTAAAAATGATGATCCCAGTCAAATTCAAAACAATAAATGTATGATGATGAGTAAAGAACAACAAAATATGCTCAAGCTCTACAACTCATTAATCAGGGCTAAACTGGACTACGGTTGCCACTTGTATGCCTCGGCAAACAAGGACCTGCTTAAGAAGTTGGATAGCATACAATATAAAGCACTTATACAGACTATGTACGGGGACTCTACCTAACATCTCACTCGAGGAGCTACAAATACTGACGGCAGATCTACCGCTGCACCTCAGACGAGAAGAGCACATATTGAAATATGCTACCAGAAACTCAGTACATCAAGACACCAACCCAACCGAAATCATGATTAAAAAGTGCAACATTCCGTTCAGGCAAAAACGAGCTCTAAACCACCCAGCATGTAAGAAAATACACACACTCTGTGGTGAAATTCAACTATCCGGAATTCAAGCAGAACAATACAAAATCAAAGATCCTACCCCTTGGAAAAACTGCATGCCCAAAATAAACCTGTCTGCCTAGAACTTAGAATCCAAACTACAACACCCACCAAAAATACTAACATAAATCCAGAAAATCATCGAAGAAACTTACTGTGGATTTCTTAAAATCTACACAGACGGATCTAAATCGAAAGAACTAAACAGAACTGCTGCTGCAATAGTGGTGCCGCAACAACAAGTTGAATTTGGTGCAAGACTCCCGGATGGCTTCTCCATCTACACAGCAGCATTCTGGGCAATAAATGAAGCCCTCAAATGGATTAAGACCAAACACCACTGCCAGTAGGTCATTATAACAGACTCTCTAAGCGTACTCAAATCCTTAGAGACTGGCACGTCAAAAAGTAAAGCAAATATGCTAGAAGACACTATGTTTTCCATCAGGGAGATCGAAGATAAACAACAAACCATCGAATTCCTATGGGTACCTTCTCACATCAATCTGATTGGCAACGATAAAGCTGACCGAATGGCAAAATACAATCTCCTGAACAATGCAACAGAAACACTTAACTACAGTGTGTATGAGATATATAGCCACATAAGAAGCAAAATGAACAAGAAATGGCAGCAACTCTGGGACAACACCAACAAGGGCAAACATTTATACCAAGTACAAAAAGAGGCCACAAGGGTAATCAAGACACCTAAAATCGTGGAAATCGTGGACACCAGAACTATCAATAGGATCAAAACAGGAAAAACTTTACTCCGAAACAGCTTTGGGAAACATCTCAGGAAGGAAATGAACCAAGCTATTTACTGTCCACATTGCCCTGATGCAGAAGCACTGGACCACGTATTCAACACCTGTCCCAGATACCATAATCAGCGAGTCGGTTTCCAAGATTACCAAAATAAATTAATTCCCCTACAACATACCGTGAATTTTTGGACATCGATACCACATACATGAACATAATAAGGTACCTCAAACAAATTAACAAACATGGCAACATATAAATACAAGCACAAATAATTATAATAACAATTAATAGAAAGGCTAAAGAAGTAAAGTAAGACTGCTAACTGAAGCGTATGCCCATGGTTGTTGTTGTTATTGTTGGGGGGGGGGGGTTGCCGCATGTAGGCATGCAGCTAAGACAATACTAACCATCATGGTCTGAGAAAAACAACACATATTTCCATAACTATGCATACATATTATAAACGTGGAAAACCCCCGCCATCATACCCAGATACACACGACATCAAGAGTGGTAAGATATAAATAAACACAAAAAGTTCTTAGGCCCCAACCATCTTAAGACTATTAGGTGACGTAAGCCCAGTCATCAGGCCCTCATACACAAGGCGGAACTAAATAAACAACAGAAAACACAATCCCCCAACACTGATACTTAGACCAAACATACCAACTTATACAATATACCTTCCAAATTCAATATAGCTATTAAACAAAGAATCGTGGCGATAAAAGACCAGTCGCAAACATCAAGATCTAAGGCAATGGAAGTCGAGTCGAAGCAGTACAGCAAACACTGGCAAAACAGCCAAACACTACAACAGCACGAAGAAGAAAGAAAGAGGGTACCACAGAATGAAGAAGGAGTAAAGAAGAAAACGGACATCGACTTTCAAATTGCTAAACTATATGAGGTTCTTCCTTTGGCTATTGATGACCTCGTTCGATAAAAGCTCTATCCCCACAACCCTAACTCGATCCTTTGTATACCACCATCTAAAGTGAAAACCGAAAGTAAACACAGCGTGACACAAACATGTATAGGATGCCTGACACCCAGCTGATTGACAACATTTCGGAAAATCAAAAGTACACAATGGACACCAAATTTCAACTTTAAGTAGAAATAGTAATGAAATTACACAACTCAGAGGATTAGGAAAATTACACGAGTGGCTTACACACCATTGGAATAGATTTCTGTCCACTAGTACAACTGGACTTGATTTGAGTTTCTGGGCGTACAGCTTTCCTGTGGCGTTTCGCGTCTCGCGGTCCCCTTGCCTCCTTTCCTCAGCCGGACATGTTCATGAGTTAAAAAGTGCGACATTCGCACATAAAAGCGGGGCTGTAGTGGCTCCAGTCCTACAGTCCCGATCAATTGAAAATCTCGACCTTCTAGACTTAACCAGTCGCGTAAGCACTAGTTGTGTAGGTGACTTAAATCCTTTAATTGATTGATTGATTATCTGGCTACCCATCGCCATCGAAACAATATGAGTAACATAACTGCTATATTAATTCAAGACCTATGTGTGAGGTCAAGCATGAGGTGAGGACGCCTCCACAGCCAGCACCAGCACCACAGGCATAGCCTCTGCCAGCAGTACAAGGACCAGTAGTTCTCCAGACTGAAAACTGTGAAGAGGAAATAAGGAGGCCACAGCATCCACACGTGTGGCATAGGAGAAGACAGAGGGAAGTGTTCACTATCCCTGAAAGTGAAGCATGGGAGAGTGAAACCATTTAACCCGTCCCTGTGTTACCAGCCACACACATCATTTGGGAGCAAGATTGGAGCAGGAGATGTGTCTGTGGTACCAGACCCGGAAAATGTAACCATTAGCCAGCTGTATTTGGAGTTAAAAAAACAGCCCTACTCAGGGCTAACCAGATCTTTAGAAAAGAGACTATTCATGTTGCCAATTCGTGTGCATGTGGATTAGTGTGAATATAAACACTCACTTCATTACTGATGTGATTGTGTGTATGTGTGTATGGGTGTGTGTGTGTTTGTATGAATGCGCGTACATTAAGTGGATGGTAGATATTGTGTTTGTATGAATTCGCGACGCTTGTGTTACAGTGCAGTGTGTTTTTTTCCCTTCCCTTCTGTGTGGATATTAGAGTGTGTGTTTGCATGAGTTAGCGTACGTTTGTGTGGATAATAGACATTGAGGTTTTCGGTATTATATTTTTGGGTTTGTATGAGTTCGCGTACGTTTGTGTGGATAGTATATTGTGAAGTGCCGAAGTTTGAATTGCAGCGAACTTTTATCGCATTTAAGCCAGAAACGTTTTTGTGAAAGGTCACATCGACCTTTCTTCGTTCATATCCCCCCCCCCCCCGTGTCAGTGTAAACTTCAAAGGGTCAGCATTCCAACTCAGTGAAATTGACCGGGGTATCTTAACACGGTCCTTAAAAAGTAAACATTTGAGCTACCAACCCTAACCACTTGGTAGGAACCTATGTTCACTGATCATTTTGTTCAAAGGGAAATTGTCACGCACTGGCGTTCGCAGATTCCGAGCTGTCTTAACCTGAGGAAAGGAATTATTTCCTTGGGAAACACTAGGGACCGCTGCCTACGATTGGGCAAAGTAAATTAGCGCGTACGCTTTAGAGCAATCAGACTTTAAAGTGATGACCTTAGTCGAAATTCTTTAGTCTGAAAATTTCCTGGAAGAGGAAACTTAATCGAATCCGGGGAGCATAGTGAATAGTCCTTTCCTCATGAAACAAGAAAGGGACCATGTGGTCTTCTTGTAAAAAGAAAGACAGGTTTAAGCGCTAGGACGCACAAATTCCGAAAGATAACAGCAGTAAGGTACGCAATTTTAGTTTCACGTAATATTCTATAATTTGTTTGTTTTTGCACATGTGTTTGCTATGACTAGATTTCCATATTATGTATCGTATATTCAATTGTATGGAAATGTGTTGATGCTAGAGTTGTTATGCAATTCATTTTATTCAATTTCATGGAAAGTATTGATGCTAGAATTGTTATGCAATTTACCGTTTAATTATACAGTTATTAGCTCATTGGTAGAAATGATTGCATGCGATCCAAATCTGCATATGTGCAGGATTTCATAGGGTTATATGAAATACCTTCCTTTGTTTCTTAGGACGATACAGAGAACAAGAGTTAACGATTATTACCTAATTATATCTGATTTTGTAATGTTTGAATAATCTTATAGGTTAAGGATTGCTGTGAGTTACAATTTGTGAATTTCATGCAATAGTAATTGAACATGTAGTAGCATACGTAGAATGATGCGGTAATGTTCGATAGACGCTCACGTGGTAATTTAAGACCTGTCGCTGGAAACGAGGTCAATGTCCTACCGTACTAAGTCAGAATTTACGCAGCGTTGTCGACCCAACATGCTCTGAATAACGTAAGTGAATTGTATGTACCTCTAGAGAGTGGGGTATACAGAATTTTCGGGTAATTGTGTTCTATTAGGAACAGCTTTCTGAGAGAAAGACGGGACAGTCTGAAGACAGACGTCCGGGGAAAAGAAGAACGAGATCCGAATAAAATGACCAGGAAGTCCATGAAAGGGGCAAAGCATACAGCTTAGGAAGTATGAACTAGGAGACGTTGATATAAGGTCCAGACAGGAAGATGATGCAATTCGGTTGTGGACATTGCGCTCTTTTCACCTCTCTTTATGATGATGAAATAAATCCAAATTAGACAATCCTATAAATTATCTTGATATTATCTAACTTGAATTGGAATTACCGTTATTCATTTGTTCTAATTAAATTTGTTATTTTCTTGTCAAAGTGGGCTCGTATTGCTTTATTTCTTCACAGTATTCTCGCTGTGTTCTCTGGTGAAATTATATTCTTCTTTCACTCCCACCGGGCTACAATATCGAGAGAGGTTATCCTTTAGATAACGCCAGCCAAATCCAATTAACAACCTCTCTTACTGAAAGGTCTACATTACCTATATATATTGTTGATTTTTTTTCCTTCCCTGTGTGGATATTTAATTTGAGATTTTGTTTTCTTCTCCTCGTGTGTGGAAAATATATTTTGGGTTTTTTTTCTTCTCCTTTCCGTGTATGGTTAGAATATTTTGGATTTGTGGATAGTATATAATAGTTTTGTCTTCTTCCCGTGTGTGGATAGTGGATACTGGGGTTTGTATGAGTTAGCTTAGTAGATAATATGTGAAGTGAGTGTAAGGGATGTTTTCCTTCACGTCCGTGCTTGAAGTGTATAACTCATAGCGGTCGCCAGTTTGGAAACACAAAATATTCTTAGGCCCCAACCATCGACTATAAGGTGACCTAAGCCAAGTCAAAAGGCAACACACACACACACACACACACACACACACACACACACACACACACACTGCGGGGAACTAAATAAACAACAACAACACAGTCCCCAATTATTAACACGACATGTAAATCCAACACTTAGACCAAGCTATACTCAGACCAAACATACTAATTTATACAACAAAAAGGGGCACAATATACATTCAAAATTCAATATAGCTATTCAACAAAGAATCGTGGCGATAAAAGACCAGTCGCAAAATCAAGATCTAAGGCAATGGAAATCGAGTCGAAACAGAACAGCAAACTCTAGCAAAACAGCAAAACACTACAACAGGACGAAGAAGAAAGAAAGAGGGTATCACAGAATGAAGGAGTAAAGAAGAAAACGGACATCGACTTTCAAATTGCCAATCTATATGAGGTTCTTCCTTCGGCTGTTGAAGACCTCTTTTGATATAAGCTCTATACGCACAACCCTAACTCGATCCTTTGTATACCACCAACAAAATGAAAACCGAAATTAAACACAGCGTGACCCAGACATGTGTAGGGTGCCTGACACCTAGCTGATTGTCAACATTTCGGAAAATCAAAAGTACACCATGTACACCAAATTCCAACTTTAATTAAAAATAGTAATGAAATTACACAACTCAAAGGATTAGGAAAATTACACGAGTGACTTACACACCATTGGAATAGATTTCCGTCCACTAGTACAACTGGACATGAGTCCCGCGGTCCCCTTGACTCCTTTCCTCGGCCGGACATGTTCATGGATTTAAAAGTGCGACATTCGCACATTAAAGCGGGACTGTAGTGGCTCCATTCATACAGTCCCGATCAATTGAAAATCTCGACCTTCGAGATTTAACCAGTCGCGAAAGCACTAGTTGCATAGGCGACTTAAATCCTTTAATTGATTGATTGATTGAGTTTGCCTACCTCAGCTTTGACTAGTCAACACCTTAGGAAAAAATGGATTTGTTCAACAACTTGAAAGACAGTTGGTATTGGATGGTGGATGGAGCCTATGTGGTGGAAAGGCTTGCAGATGGATGGAAGTTTCTAGGTAGCTTAAACTTTGTGACAAGTCTGAAAGTAGCGAGAGATCTGTTAAAAACATGATAGAGGAGGAAGTGGAGAAAATTAAGAGGCTTCATTAAACCAAAATTTATTGGAACATTGAAGGAGGTACTTGATGGTGTCATCAAAGTCAGGTGCTTTTTAGAAAAAATATTGAATTTGACAGGGTGGTCTTTTGTGAAGTGGGGATTAGACCAATTAAAGAACGCTGAAGAAATGATAAGAAAGTTACTGAAATAGGAAGTAAAGAAGATTAAAGATGCATGGGAAAAGGAGAGAAAGAACAAAGAGAACAGAAAGAAGAAAGAGGACTTTGAAAGACTGAATCAAAACAGGATGAAGGTGCAGAAATTTAGATTAATGTGACATCATGACTGGATGCCAGAGAAGGAAAAGAAGAAGGGAATAAAAGAGAAGGTGAGAAGATGGTGGAAGAAGAAGAAGAAGAACCCAAAAGTACTTTTAGGGGCCACTCATATGCCTCGAAAGGATTTGCTTTCTTACCTAAAACTTTCTTTAGTCGGTTGTATTGTTGTTTGTGTGATAGATTGATGTTCATCCATCTATATCTGTATGTTGTATGTTGTATGTGTTATATATGTATATGTCCCGCCTAACGTTCAAGGTGTTTTTCCCGCTCTTTGGTCTGATTCAGGTCAGCCCCTTGCCATATTATTACCAAGCATCAGTACCGTGACGTAACATTACCTGTCCCATTCCTTTTGTTCCTATACAACAACTTCACTTTCCCTTGTCCGTAAGCAGCCCCAATATTCTCCATGTTCAATTCCCATTGTCCGTAAACGTGCCCGGGGGAGGGGGGTATGAAACACTTCGTGCCCACGACCTTTTCGGCTGAGATTTCCACTGTCCGTAAACAGCACACCCCCCCCATAACTACTTTATAGTAGAGGTCTCGTGTTTTGACCATTGTTTTTGTTTTATATACCAATTAAAGAACTGTAACATAGTTTTGCTGTTATCTTTTAGGGCTACACCTTTACTTTTATTTAAGCATATTCAGCTTCTAAACGCGTTTTAAAAGTTTTACCTTTACATACATAGACATAACTTTAATCAATGCAGTAAAACCAGTAGTGTGCTGATGTTAAAACTTATAACTACCTAACTTCAGTTATCCTAACTTTTATTTGAATATAATGATTGGATTGCATTTTTCTTGTCCCTCATTGTTTGTTAGATACGTTATGCTACTGTTTCCCATCATTATGGGTTAATAATGTTCCCTTCCGTGATCCTTGTCATTCCCGTTACATAACCTGCAAGTTGTCAGATGAAAATATTTGTATAGATTCAGATGTTGAAAAAGAATCAGTAAAAGGAAGATAGCATGGAAGACAATGATTGTGATGTACGCGTGTGTCACGATTCCAGTAATTTCGCATTTTCGTCACCCTTGCGCAGTCTCTGTCCAAAGCGTTCGACTCTTAGCATAAATATCAGCAATCCTTCACTAGTCCAAACACAATTGCGACAATTCTCGCACATATAGTACAAAATGAAATACTAGCACAAATAGTACAAATTTTAGACCCTAGAACGAATAGTACAAAGTGGAAACCCTTTCACAAATAGTATAAGATGAAAGTAGTATATTTAGACTCGCTGTTCCACCGCTTGCCTAAAAAAGAATTCAGTATAGTCTTACTGGAGACGAATGAATTTGTTTCTGTCGGAACAACATTTTACATTTCCAAGATGACTGACAATATAAACTTTTAGTCTTTCGTCTTAACGACCATTACCTTTTGTTACAAAGTAAATATATTCTATCTCTCAACATTCGTATTACGGCTACATGCGCAAAAAGAGAACAAAACCACTTTTCTTAAGAATGAAAAGTAAAATGAAAATTATCTCCCGGAAAGATAACACCAACGAATCCAGAGTTCTTAAGACATATAAGTAGAACGAGCAATAATTTCATCAAGGATAAAACCAAACAAGAAAGAAAAAAAAATACATCTGGACTTAAAAATCCTAAGTACACAAACTTTACGAGCAAATCATATCAAACCGGTGCAACAAGCAGACAGAGGAGGTCAGCTCATTTGACCAAATGAGGAGAATCTTTTATCACAAACATTTGATAAAACATCCATGCGCACATACATACTTTTACAGGTTTGGACTTTCATTGGATTAACATTGGACGAGGCTTAAGATATAGTTTTGAAGATGTACTTTAGACATTTGCCCATTCTTCGGCTATAGAAACAGTGCATCATGAAGGACAGCGTAGAAACAAAATAATTTTGGACAACAGGTTATAAATTATTTCAAGAAATGTTCATACTTCTATAATATGGACCAGACAGTAACAGAGGAAAGAAATATGATTTGAATCCAGTTCAAGACAAAATGAAATCTCCCACTACTACCAAGTCACTATAACTCTATGTTCAATGAGAGATATCGAACTTCAGAAAGAGAAAAAAGATGTGAAACTTAGTTTTCTGATACCATTTTTGGTATTGACAATATCAATAGTAAGGGTAGAAAGAAACTTAGATCTTTTCTTTGACGGCAATTTAACCAAATGATTGATATGTAATCAGCTCTTAGGCATCGTAACAGCGACTTCTGTTTTTATCCCCAAAGGTATTACTAAATTAAATGACAAACAACTAAGGATAATGAAGACATATAGATCATAACTGATATTTATTTGTAGAAACCATGGTTCTTCTTTTATTCAAAGCAGTTATGACCTTCTGATCCTAGGATTCTAACATTATCCAATCCATATACAAGGCTTCCAAAGTTACCTCGTGATCCTACAATCTCTAGGATTCTACTGTTATCATATATCATTAGGTTCATTCCTTAATCCCAGTGCAAACCATCCCAAAATACCACCTCAGCTCTCCTATTTCTTATATACGAGGGATAACACTCATCAAAAGTGGGAATGGTGTTCTTAACTTTGTGGAGTTTTCATTCTACGTATTTTCCCAAACAAGGAGAACATGCCGTTTGTCATCATGTGTAATCTTCCATTTGGAAACGAGTGTATATAGAACCTTGTTGACTGCTCTGTCTGCCGTGTCAGTGCCATTTATAACAATGTGATAAGTCAGCCATCAGTACAAGATCGTATTTCTGTAATATCTGGGATATTAAGGGGTTTTCAGAAATCCGAAAAGATTTTGTAACTTATGTCTGAGAGGAATTCAATGTTCTGAGTATGAGTGCAATTTCTGCAGAAAAATCACGAGGCTTTATCTGGAAATGCCATGAGTTGTTCCAATGTTCCAAGTTTTCGAACCGTCTTTATGCAAAGACGTATGACTACGGAAGAGGGCTCTGATTTCATTAAATGTATTCTAATAAACGATAGGATTTGTTTTATGTCTTTCTGAATTCACGTAGGTCCATTCTTATTCTGTGAGGTTTTGAGAACCACGGTGGTAATTTGGGAATGCAGAATTTAGCAATATTTTCAACATTGATTCTTTTGGCTTTTGTGTGTGAAAGAATTCGTATGCAAAAAGGTGGAATGAAGTTTGCTTTCTGAACATATAACGTTTGATACATTCAATTGGAAGCAGGCTTAGATTATATAGAAGTTAGTTTAGTAGCTAACCGAAGAGCCAGTTTCATTCGTCTCAGAAAAAGAGATAGTTCATTTGCCTCATCAAAGAGGCTTTCCCAAGGGGTCACTCTAAAAGCACTCAGACAGAGTCGAAGTCCCTGAATGTTTATCGGAATCAGGAGGTAATATGTGCAAGCAGATCCCTGTACAATCGAGTCATAGTCAAATTTGGAACTTACTAATATCCTGTATAACCAAAGGAAGACTTTCACTCTGATTTGCTATTTTCCCTGAGGTATCTGATTTGGAAGAAAAGTTAGCTAATGGACGACAAAAATCCTCTAAACATTTAGTCGTCTCCAGAATAAGAATAAGACAACCGCCGAGTCAGAATTACGGGCATCGTGCATACGATTTACTGCAGATGTGCATATAGAAATAGTTTCTAATATCTAAAATTTGAGCCCGTTGTCTTCTTCCCATTTCTTACCTATCTTTGTGATTGGTTCACGTTCAATAGTATCAGTACTCTTTGATATATTGATTTGGGGCCCCGAGTGGCCGAGTGGTCTAAAGCGTTCACCGTTACGGATCACTGCCATCTCACCTCTGTCTGCGTGGGTTCGAATCTTGGATTCGGCTAATGTGGGTATGTGAGAAAGCTTGTCAGTAGCTTCTCGTGGGTCGGTTGTTCTTCTCGGGGTTTTCCCGGGTTCTTCCTCCACCATAAATACTGGCCGCCATGCATAGCCTATCGTGTGCTGAAAAATGGCGTTAAACCCCACAACAAAAACAACAACATGATCTATTGATTTGTTAATATATACTGATCAGTCAGTTCCGGAATCAACGTTGTTGATTTGATATTGAAAAAGATGAGGGACAAAATATTTCACTGAGGTACACACAATGCTTTTTTTCCCCCGTTTCTTTGTTGTGACTTTGCTAGAATCATCAAGCCATAGATTCCTGGCAGGTTTGGAATCTTGGTATTGTATCCATAGTGAAGCTTTGTAAATAGTAGTATTGAATCCGCTACATCGTTCAAAGGATTAGCTGTCTGATTTGACTCGCATAGGTGTTGAACATTTTCCAGTCTATATTGTTAAATTGTCATCTCTGCCCTAGTCCTAGAGTCCTCGCAATATTACCACTTAAATATACTAGAAAGTAGCCACTAACAAATGGGTTGTTACAAAACTTCTCAAGATAACTCATGTACAAGAGATTGGAAGGGTGGTAGACACTCATGTACAAGTGATTGTAAGGGTGGTAGGCACTCATGTACAAGTGATTGTAAGGGTGGTAGGCACTCATGTACAAGTGATTGTAAGGGTGGTAGGCACTCCAATCAAACAATCAAATATTGACCATCTGATTGAATAGTTTTGTTTAGCTTGGTGACTGTAACAGGCACCATACAAATTGGGACTGTAACAGGCAACATATAAATTAGGATAGCAACAGGCAAGATACAAATTGGGACTGTAACAGGCAACATACAAATTGGGACTGTAACAGGCAACATACAAATTGGGACTGTAACAGGCAACATGCAAATTGGGGCTGTAAAGATATCAATGAGAGAGAGAGAAGCTTATAGAAGTCTTTATTCAAAACAATGATATTCACATTCCAACCTGTATCATGCCAAGGTATCCAACTCGCCTTAAGACTTCACTTCCCGTAATCCATCTCTTGTACACAAGCCTTTCAGAAAAGAGATAGACTCAATCAGAACCACCTAGGCCTCCCAGGATAGAGATACGAATCAATCATTGTCAAACAATTGTGTACATTATGCTTGCGTACCTGTTTCACAAATAAAACAAATCCAATGGATGTTTCTCTCTCTCTCTCTCTCTCTCTCTCTCTCTCTCTCTCTCTCTCTCTCTCTCTGTGTGCTTGGGTCGTATCTCTTTTCTGAGAGGCCTGGGTGGTTCTGAAAAGAGTCGGGGGGGGGGGGTAACCAAAGATACTTAACGCAGACAACAATAATTTATTGTCCTTTTTCCCACTGCAGTTCCATAGGCAGTTATTCACTTGAGGCATCCTTGCCTTTCCACATATACCCTTCTTACCAATTAGCCATATCTATGATCTTGGAGATAAAATATGATGATTCAGGATTGAAAAACATACTGGAAATAATAGTCGATGAGTCCACGTTCGTCATCATCTTGACCGATCTTCTGAATAGCTGACACAATGGACCATTTCACCTGTGTATATAGGCTATGTGCAGAGCGAAACTGCCTCGGATCTTGGACCAATCATAACGCATATAACTATAATTTATTCAGGGCCTGCATTTTCCAGTCAGCAATATAAAATCTTGGAGATTCCTTTTCAATAACGTTGATAAACATTACATAGTCCAGTGTCCTTCTCCTCGTAGATATAGCAGGTATCTTGTCTCTGTCTAAAGTGAGTAATGAGAGGTCTTGTTGGAGGTGTATTTACGAATGATTGTGTGTAAATCTCTGAAGAGAAGTTTGTACATTTGTTCTTTAGTGGCTCTTCCATTTTCAGAGATAGAAAATGAAAGAGTGTATTATCTTAGGTAGAGATGTGTCCTCTCCGTGTGTCTCTCTCTCTCTCTCTCTCTCTCTCTCTCTCTCTCTCTCTCTCTCTCTCTCTCTCTCTCTCTCTCTCTCTCTCTCTCTCTCTCTCTCTCTATATATATATATATATATATATAAGGTTAGAAAGAGAGCATGTAAAATAGCCAAGTAAAATTATCAAGAAATAATCATACCATTCCAAGAAGAAAGCTGAACACGATCGTACTATGTCCCCAAACACTCGTCAAGAAGTTGGTAGAAGTTCGTTCTAGCACTTTTGAAAAGGATATGAGTGATTTTCAAAACGATATGAGTGATTTGCAAAACGATATGAGTGATTTTCAAAAGTGATTTTGAAAAGGATATGAGTGATTTTCAAAAGGATATGAGTGATTTTCAAAAGGATATGAGTGATTTTCAAATGGATATGAGTGATTTTCAAAAGGATATGAGTGATTTTCAAATGGATATGAGTGATTTTTAAATGGATATGAGTGATTTTCAAATGGATATGAGTGATTTTCAAAAGGATATGAGTGATTTTCAAAAGGATATGAGTGATTTTGAAAAGTGATTTTCAAAAGGATATGGGTGATTTTCAAATGGATATGAGTGATTTTCAAATGAATGAGTGATTTTTAAATGGATATGAGTGATTTTTAAATGGATATGAGTGATTTTGAAAAAGATATGAGTGATTTTGAAAAGGATATGAGTGAGTTTCAAAAGGATATGAGAGATTTTGAAAAGGATATGAGTGATTTTCAAAAGGATATGAGTGCTTTTCAAAAGGATATGAGTGATTTTCAAAAGGATATGAGTGATTTTGAAAAGGATATGAGTGATTTTCAAATGGATATGAGTGATTTTCAGATGGATATGAATGATTTTCAAAAGGATATGAGTGATTTTCAAAAGGATATGAGTGATTTTGAAAAGTGATTTTCAAAAGGATATGAGTGATTTTCAAAAGGATATGAGTGATTTTCAAATGGATATGAGTGATTTTCAAATGGATATGAGTGATTTTCAAATGGATATGAGTGATTTTCAAATGGATATGAGTGATTTTTAAATGGATATGAGTGATTTTTAAATGGATATGAGTGATTTTCAAAAGGATATGAGTAATTTTCAAAAGGATATGAGTGATTTTGAAAAGTGATTTTCAAAAGGATATGGGTGATTTTCAAATGGATATGAGTGATTTTCAAATGGATATGAGTGATTTTTAAATGGATATGAGTGATTTTTAAATGGATATGAGTGATTTTGAAAAGGATATGAGTGATTTTGAAAAGGATATGAGTGAGTTTCAACAGGATATGAGAGATTTTGAAAAGGATATGAGTGATTTTCAAAAGGATATGAGTGCTTTTCAAAAGGATATGAGTGATTTTCAAAAGGATATGAGTGATTTTGAAAAGGATATGAGTGATTTTCAAATGGATATGAGTGATTTTCAAATGGATATGAATGATTTTCAAAAGGATATGAGTGATTTTCAAAAGGATATGAGTGATTTTGAAAAGTGATTTTCAAAAGGATATGAGTGATTTTCAAATGGATATGAGTGATTTTCAAAAGGATATGAGTGATTTTCAAAAGGATATGAGTGATTTTCAAATGGATATGAGTGATTTTCAAAAGGATATGAGTGATTTTCAAATGGATATGAGTGATTTTCAAAAGGATATGAGTGATTTTCAAATGGATATGAGTGATTTTTAAATGGATATGAGTGATTTTTAAATGGATATGAGTGATTTTCAAAAGGATATGAGTGATTTTCAAACGGATATGAGTGATTTTCAAAAGGATATGAGTGATTTTGAAAAGGATATGAGTGATTTTGAAAAGGATATGGGTGATTTTCAAATGGATATGAGTGATTTTTAAATGGATATGAGTGATTTTTAAATGGATATGAGTGATTTTCAAAAAGATATGAGTGATTTTCAAAAGGATGTGAGTGATCCTTATCCAACACCATATACATACTCTCTCCAATACTGAGAAAGTTAATATAAACTAATAAACAAAGTCGTTCGGTATCCTCTGAAGATTAATTTCACGTTCGAGTTACTCAATAAGTGACTTCCATAAAATTTGGAACGACTGCCTACATTTACAAGATAAAATTTAAATAGTTCAAGTCTCAAGAACTGGTAGAGAAATCAACGGTCTTCATTACAGATCATTGGATTATATGTCAGAGGAATTCAAAAACAAGCTCAAGTGCAAGATCATTTGAGTCTGTCAGTCACTAAGGACAGTTTGAAATCTGTTTGTATCGAGTTTAATACACCCGTGGGATTAACGTCTTCCGAACTCTTGGACAAAATCCAATACGTGCAACAATCAATTATCAAGTTTCACATGACCGAAGGAGAAAGCCAACCTTAAAGTGACACACGTTTTGCCCTCTTCAGGAAGCGGACGGCGTTAAAGTTTGTTGGTCATCGCGATTAACGCCGATCAAGATGAGATGTATTTTTTCCATGTGATCGTGGTGGCTTAGGCTTGTGCATAGAAAAAAAGGTACAAAGGAATTTCAGTCATTATGGGAATTTATTTGATAATAGGACAGAGCCAAACCAAGAAGAAAAGTAGAACTAATTTTAGAACAAGCAAGCATTTCGAGAGAAACCCTGTACTACAAGTTATTCTGATGGATCTCCTATTCGATGATGGAATTTTCCAGACGAAGAATGCATTGACATCTTTCATCACCAAACGGTTTTCGATGCAATTACTAGCATCACATGATTTCTCGTATGCGTATACTCTTTTCACAGATGTGACCTATGTGTGAGTAATCTGGAAAAAACATGTTCATTGTGGAGAGACATGTCGTGGCTGTTTCGCGCCTAGACCTTGCATTCCCGAAGGACAAGAACAGATTCAATGCTATACAAGAGCGTGTCACACTTGTTGACACTATATTCGTACCAAAAAGTAAATGGCACACTTTTGTGCGTGAATGAAACGATGTCGTATTTGTGTCCGATTCGTTGAGTTGGATATCATATTTAAAAACATGAAAACGAATTATTATTATTTAATAACCTGACCACCAAAAAGATAAGAGACTTTTACTTTTAATATTCTTATGAGATTGGAATTCACATTTCTAACTAATGTATGGCTCATCGAGGTATAAATAAGGTAACATGATGTGTTTAGGAAGTTGTACTCGGTTTCTCGTAGACAATCTGATACAATTTTGCAGAGGGTCGACTGATGGTACGATCTTCAGACAGACGCACAATCTTGTTAGATATGACTGTTTTGTCACGAAAATTTTGATCTTGACCTGATGTTTAGACTTATTTCAACACGTCAAGGTTTACCACTTGACCTGATTTTTAGAATTATTTCAGCACCTCAATGTTTATGACTTGACCTGATTTTAGACTTATTTCAGCACCTCAACGTTTATGACTTGACCTGATGTTAGACTTATTTCAGCACCTAAACGTTTATCACTTGACCTGATTTTTAGACTTATTTCAACACCTCAAGGTGTACGACTTGACCTGATGTTTAGACTTATTTCAGCACCTCAACGTTTATGACTTGACCTGAGTTTAGACTTATTTCAGCACCTAAACGTTTATCACTTGACCTTATTTTTAGACTTATTTCAACACCTCAACGTGTACGACTTGACCTGATGTTTAGACTTATTTCAACACCTCAAGGTTTATCACTTGACCTGATTTTTAGACTTAATTCAACACCTCAAGGTTTTCCACTTGATCTCATGTTTAGACTTATTTCAACACCTCAAGGTTTATCACTTGACCTGATTTTTAGACTTATTTGAAGACCATAGGTTTACCACTTGATCTGATTTTAAGATTTTTTCAACACCTCAAGGTGTACGACTTGACCTGACTTTTAGACTTATTTCAGCACCTCAACGTTTAGTATTTGACCTGAATTTTAGACTTATTTGAACACCTCAAGGTCTATGATTGAGACTTATGTCAACACCTCAAGGTTTACCGCTTGACGCGAACGATAGTTGAGTGTGAATCTTTTCTCTTTTCATCGGTAAGAAGTTGTCTCGTATTGTTTCAGTACTGGTAGTAACAATATTTGGGTTCGCCATCAGAACCCATATAAGTGTCCACTGGATGGTCATCGGTCCAAACTTGTTTGTCTTAGATATTTACAACCAGGGGCTAAGACGACGACGACGTGTAACGTATCGAAAGCATTCTGGATCTAAAATCGAGTGAAGAAGGGAAACAACTTATCCAAGAAGTCAAATTCCGTTGGAATGGATATCCAACTAGTTTCAATTCATGGGTTTCAGATTCACAAGACGTCGACTGTGTAAAGACTTAGAAGCACAAACATACTCTTTAAACATTACTGCATCACTTTCTAGGAGTGTATGCCTCCAGGAACTTCAAAAAATCAATCACAGTTGGTGAGGTGCGGGGAATGTATTCTTGAAAATCACATAGTCTATTACTGTCAAACAAGATGTGGTTTATAATGTTATTGGCACAGCGATTTAAAATGTGAGTTTGCAACAAGAAGATAAACAATTGCGGCATGTTTTACTCTACAGTTGTTCTGGCTGTATTCCTTACAAACCGACAGTAACAACGGTGTACTCGCCATCCTTGTCACATCACAATTCTTCCATTCACAGAGGCAATCGTCTGAAACTGTTGAACAATTATTTTCCTTTGACAACCAGTGAATTCTTAGACACAAGAACCATCGAACTAAGAATAATCAAATGATTTTGATATAACGTAGTGGCAGTTCTAATGATGTGTATCCCAACAACAAATTATGTTGTTTCACAATCAAATTATCTCCGTCCTTTAATTTTGGTAATGAAACGGACTGTACAGATGTTTCATCTCACCCCAATCTGAAATATTGTAGCAGATCAAACCACTTTCATTGCAGAAAGTCTCAACGAACAAGTGTAATAATAGTTGGACAAAAAGTATTCAGGCTTTAACGAAACCAAATGCCATGCTTCCGCTAATTCACTAATGTATATCTGTATCCAGAGAACATCTACAGGATATTATTTTAATGCCATACATCTGGTCCAAGCAATTTAAATCCTTTTCAACGGTCAGTTTGGCAAAGCTTTGGATGGAATTAACCGACGTGTATCGATCGCGTTTCCATTCATCTTCTCATCATCTGGAATTGAATTTTGCAGACAGCAAAACACTGTCCGTAACTTTTCCTCTCAGTTTGTTTTTTGTTCTAGGTAGAAACACAGCTCTTGCTATCCTATCAAATTGAACAAATTACTGAATTTGATGTTTGTGTACTCTGATGCCTTCGAGTATAGCGTTGTGAATTTGTGCATCTTCATTATCTTCCTCTCCGTAAATCGTATTTTTGTCGGTGTGAAAATTGGTAGAAAACGAAAGAACTATTCTATTTTCGAAAGGCAAAATTCACCGTGTTACTTATATCCTGTAACGTGAGGAGTTGCTCAACAACGACGACATGGATTGGGAGATTTCTTAAAATCATCTTTTAGAATGGCAATACGCGTCTTGAAACCTAATATCAGTCGAGGATTTCCTGCTTTAAAAGCCAAATGTTAAATATTGTATTGGGGATACAGCATTTCATATATCTTCTCACCAGAGTTCCCAGTATATATATATATATATATATATATATATATATATATATATATATATATATATATATATATATATATATATATATATATATATATATATATATATATATATATATATATATATATATAGATATATAGTTTACTGTCAGTAAATTACATCCAAATGCATATTCATCTTTGTTTAGGCAATCGTATTTTCGTAAGCAATCTGCATGTTTTAGTGACGTTAATAATATTGACTTTCGTACATAAAGATGCACAATTATTGAGTGACGTCACCCTTCAGACCATTTTCTTCAACCTTTTGTGTAGTGATTATTGCGCGTTTTGAGGACTAAATCATCGTAACCATAACACGTGTTTGGAAAAGGAAAGAGAGACAATAAAAAATAAGAACTGCAGAAAAAAACTGAAATACTGAAATTATTTTATGCTGTTTAATTCATGTGGGGACTACAAAGGAGAAGGATATTTTTCAGATGCATATCGCAAAAGAAAAGAAAAACAAACTAATGATTAAGTCGAGACCGAGTTGTTTTACAAATATGAGGTAATGTTCTTACAAATGGCCTACATTGCGAATGACATCACATAGCATGCTTAATCGATTGCCAGTAGCTTCTGACATAAATTAATATCTTTTATGTTGAATATATTTGGTATGTGTCTCAGACAAAGAGAAACTAAACAAATATATATGATTATTCTCTAGGGTTTAATCATTCGTCTGTTCAACGCAAGCTAAGGGCTCACCACATAACCACTCAAACGCGATTGGGTAATCGTGAGGCCTACACACAGACATCCGATTTCTCCTGAACAATGTTTTCTTACTTACCGAATGTATCGATGTATTGTTTCTCAATAAATCTCGCATAGTCATTTTTGAACATGTATTTCAATACATTTCCATCCAACAGTAATTATTTTCTACGACACGTATTTCCTCACTTTTCGATAAATTGCTTTTGGGCAAAATTTAGCAAGCATATTGTATTCGATGTGGAGATTTTGTATACTTTAATTCCTACATCCACTTTCTCTATCATACCTTTGTCAGTGAATTTCAATAATATGTAAACTATGCAAACTAGGTAATCTAGTTTGCAAACATGGGTACAAGCAAGAAAGCTGGGAGGGATGTGACCATGGGCGTCTGCAAAACATGGCTGGAAAGGCTTGACACAAGCCTCACTCCTTCCAAACCATGCTTTAAGTGTATTATTAAACTGCTTTGGTTATAACACTAAAAGCATAGTTTATGACAAGTTGATATAAAATTCCTAAATATCATTCGCTGAAATCCTTGAGTTATGTACTAATCATGGGGTCTTTCATACAGACTTCTGTTACTTTATTGTTTATCACCAATAATGATAATAGCTACATGACCACCATTTTATCTTGTTACAATTCTTTGCCGAATTTTTTTTTCGGTACTCGCCTATGTTCAAATTCTCCTGATTAAACAGTCGCGTTGACAATACTTGATAGTCAGAATAGACTTATGTTATTGGAATTTGTATATTCTCATTTGTGATACAGCCGCTATCAAAGGAAAATGGCAATATATTAGTGGTTGAAGATAACAACTCATTTCACAATAGCTTAGATGGTAAAACGATCAGATGAAGAAAAATACGCTTTTGTGGGCAGCAAAATAACTCATTATATACAGATGGCTTTATATGATTCGGTTGTCTGTTCGTATCGGAACTTATCACACTCAATGAACGCTCAATACAAAGTTATTACAGTCAGGAGCAAAACATTAGTTATTGTACACATTGCAATTCCGACAACGATGTATCAGAACTTTGTCACAGACAATGAACTCTCGTGACAAACTCATTACAGTAAAGAGCAAATCATGAGCAGAGATTGTGCATAGTGCGATTCCTACAGTTGCTTCTCACATGCCTGTAGGTATCTGAACTTTGTTAGAGCTCTACCTCGATTACGAAATCGGCATATGCCTTATTCAGACTCGTATTACCGATAATTTTATGATTATGGTTGTACGACCCATTAAGAATTATTTGTGGTTAACCTGATATTTAATCTCACGAATCAGTTTGAAATTTTAACCAGTATTTGTGTTAAATGCAACTTTTAAAAGATTCAAACTTAACTACTACCGACCACCAAATCGTTTGCTTAATGGTCAAGGGTCGTTCAACAGATTGATGGACACCATCTGTCTCAAGACCGTTTTAATAAATTAAAGTATTTGGCACGTAAACCCAAAACAAAATTATCTCAAGGATACTGATTTCGTTAACCCTCAGGTAGATATTTCTTAATGACAAGACTACTTATCACTCGGTGTCCATATACGATTTCCATAAGGAGCAGTATTATAGACATAATTATAGAATACAAGATTGGGGCGGTCTACTTATATACGCATATAACTGAATAAAGGAAGCAACCCTAGTCTAAGCCCTTTCCTTCCGTCTTCTCTCTCTCTCTCTCTCTCTCTCTCTCTCTCTCTCTCTCTCGTCTTTCAAATTCTCGATCGTCGTGATTTGAGAGTTCTGAAACTGAATTTTCGACTGTTTCAAACTCTAGCTCACATTTTTTAACGGGTGATCTGATTCAAAAAGCTCCATAGAAATATAACGTAACTGAGCCTATAACGGTTTCCTTGAATATACCTTTTCATCGATTGAAATGTGCTTCACTTAATTGGCCGGCTACTTTCATGAATCAATGCCTTGATGTAAAACGTTTAAATGCACATTTTGTGTAGCTCTGTGTAGATATATTCCATTTTATTGCAAAGGGGTCGAGATAATTAATCAACGTGACCAATTTAACTCTAAAATATTGGAAGCCATACAACTGTGGTTTCTATTACAAAAAACGTGAGAAAAAAGTTGCAAAAAAGCATACATTTATTGAAAAGTGTCGCCGCTAAAGGTACAAAGGATCATTTTTCGACATTAATTGCGAGAGAAAAAAAGGTGAATTGGAAGCCCATTCAAAAGACTTGAAGTAACAGCGAAAATAGTCCTCTCTCACAGCATTCCAAGATTACGACCTACCTTCTGGTTATATACCGATTTTATGAGATGAGAGTGCCTATTGAGAACTCGGTCTCCCTTAAAGTTTTCTAAGCAGTTTGATTAAAAGATTACAGACTATGCCAAACAATGATATAATTCAAACCTGGAACCGTCTAAGCAGAAACGAGGCTTGAAACGACAAGCAATAACAAAATATGTCCGTGGAACCAAAAACAGTGATCAGAATCGTAACAAAGTTCTTTATGCTCGGTATGGTCTCCTTCCTTAATTCAGAGCGAGTGACTAGCGAGATGCATGCATCCTTGTAACTCTTGTAAACCAATCATCCGACTGGATGAAATTAAACAGACCTTAATCATGATGGATGGACAGCGTCTGATCAGCACTGAACATTATAGACGAAATCCTGACGCTATTTCTTTTCTGTCGGCGGGTCTGACCAACTTGAAATTGTTCCTATCTCGACATGAAGATTCCGTCAAAGATAATGTCTTCTCGTTCAGCACCTATTAATTAGTTGGTAATCACGATTTTCCGATTCTTTAGTACTACAAGGCAAACACATTCTGCAATTATAATTTTTCATTACCACAAGATACATTTATTTGAGCCTGCTGAAATGTACTGCAAATAATAAATTATCACAATTTACTCCGCTTTTCTAATCCTCTAGTATTTAAATGCATCGCAGTAACGGACACAAGTATATTTAGATATGTAATTCTATATTCAACAATGTTTGGGTGTCATTTCAGCACATTGCAAGTTGTTTTTATCTATCTATCTATCTATCTATCTGTCTGTCTGTCTATACACACACACACACACACACACACACACATATATATATATATATATATATATATATATATATATATATATATATATATATATATATATATATATATATATATATATATATATATATATATATATATATATATTGTCATGGAAATTGCGGGTTTTCTAACACTCAAGCAGAATAAAGACATTCCTTAATGCATTTTGTATTTCAGTTCTTTCTAATAAGTACGGGAATTTCTATGTCATTGATTTTGTTATAATGCCTAATTAGTCGTTTTTAATAATATTGTAATGAATAAAACTAGATGGTATCGAGCAAACAAACTTCCATTTTAAATTGTCTTTAAACCAGAATAGACAATCTTAAACCTTGTATGATCGAGCTGAATACGAAAACTTATTATGGCCTTGGTAATGTTTGTATGAAATATCTGACACATATGTGGCTAGGTGAAAACAGTGACGAATTTACGTAGTTATTAATCACAACAACTTAAAATGACTTCATGTAAGCCATATTGCTCCTAACCTGGTGACTTAACAGATTTAATATATTCAGTGTGGGTAATTGGTCTTCAACCTGATCATCGTAATGATCATGTAGAAGGCTAGAGACCAATTGTCAACCAATCATCACAAAATGTTTGCTGAGCGCATCAGTTTCTAGAAAGCTTTATTTCTTGCTGATTCCAAGAACAATAATCTTTCAGTTAAAACCTCTGCTTCTGCGTCGAACTGGTACATAGCCACTGCTACAGACAACATGCGTGTCCAACTGAGGCTGGTACGCAGCCTTTGGTTCAAGCAATATGTCTCTTACAACACCTGGTACAAAATCACTGATGTAAGCAATATGTGTCTAACAACACCTGGTACAAAATCACTGCTATAAGCAGTATGTGTCTTACAACACCTGGTACAAAATCACTGCTATAAGCAATATGTGTCTTACAACACCTGGTACAAAACCACTGCTATAAGCAATATGTGTCTTACAACGAATGGTACAAAATCACTGCTATAGGCAATATGTGACTTACAACGAATGGTACAAAATCACTGCTATAAGCAATGGGTCTTACAAAACCTGGTACAAAATGACTGCTATAAGCAATATGTGTCTTACAACGAATGGTACAAAATGACTGCTATAAGCAATATGTGTCTTACAAGAACTGATACAAAACCGCTGCTATAAGCAATATGTGTCTTACAACTAATGGTACAAAATCACTATAAGCAATATATATATATATATATATATATATATATATATATATATATATATATATATATATATATATATATATATATATATATATATATATATATATATATATATATATATATATTAAAACGACCGGTACAAAATTACTGCTGTAAGCAAAATGTGTTTTACAACACCTGGTACAAAATCACTAATATAAGTAATATGTGTCTTACAACAACTGGTACAAAATCACTGTTATAAGCAATATGTGTCTTACAACGAATGGTACAAAATCACTGCTATAAGCAATATATGTATTAAAACGACTGGTACAAAATTACTGCTGTAAGCAAACTGTGTCTTACAACACCTGGTACAAAATGACTGCTATAAGCAATATATGTATTAAAACGACTGGTACAAAATGACTGCTATAAGCAATATGTGTCTTACAACGAATGGTACAAAATCACTGCTATAAGCAATATGTGTCTTACAACACCTGGTACAAAATCACTGCTATAAGCAATATGTATCTTACAACACCTGGTACAAAATCACTGCTATAGGCAATATGTGTCTTACAACGAATGGTACAAAATCACTGCTATAAGCAATATGTGTCTTACAACACCTGGTACAAAATCACTGCTATAAGCAATATGTGCCTTACAACGACTGGTACAAAATGACTGCTATAAGCAATATATATATATATTAAAACGACTGGTACAAATTTACTGCTGTAAGCAAAATGTGTCATACAACACCTGGTACAAAATCACTAATATAAGTAATATGTGTCTTACAACACCTGGTACAAAATCACTGCTATAAGCAATATGTGTCTTACAACGAATGGTATAAAATCACTGCTATAAGCAATATCTGTATTAAAACGACTGGTACAAAATTACTGCTGTAAGCAAACTGTGTCTTACAACACCTGGTACAAAATAACTGCTATACGCAATATGTGTACTACAACGAATGGTACAAAATCACTGCTATAAGTAATGTGTGCCTTACAACGAATGGTACAAAATGACTGCTATAAGCAATATATGTATTAAAACGACTGGTACAAAATGACTGCTATAAGCAATATGTGTCTTACAACGAATGGTACAAAATCACTGCTATAAGCAATATGTGTCTTACAACACCTGGTACAAAATAACTGCTATACGCAATATGTGTACTACAACGAATGGTACAAAATCACTGCTATAAGTAATGTGTGCCTTACAACGAATGGTACAAAATGACTGCTATAAGCAATATATGTATTAAAACGACTGGTACAAAATGACTGCTGTAAGCAATATGTGTCTTACAACGAATGGTACAAAATCACTGCTATAAGCAATATGTGTCTTACAACACCTGGTACAAAATCACTGCTATAAGCAATATGTGTCTTACAACACCTGGTACAAAATAACTGCTGTAAGCAATATGTGTATTACAACACCTGGTACAAAATCACTGCTATAAACAATATGTGTCTTACAACACCTGGTACAAAATCACTGCTATAAGCAATATGTGTCTTACAACGAATGGTACAAAATCACTGCTATAAGTAATAATGTGTCTTACAACACCTGGTACAAAATCACTGCTATAAGCAATATGTGTGTTACAATGGTTGCTACAAAATCACTGCTGTAAGCAATGTATGTGTTACAACAAATGATACAAAATCACTGTTATAAGCAATATGTGTCTTACAACGACTGGGGAAAAATCACTGCTGTAAGCAATATGTGTCTTACAACAACTGGTACAAAATCACTGCTATAAACAACATAAGTGTCCCAGTGAGGCCGGCACATAATCACTGCTATAAACAACATATGTGTCCTACTTAGGTTGGCACACAATCACTGCTATAAACAAGCTATGTATCTCATATCCCACTGCAGATGGCGCATTATGTAATGACAGACAGTAAACATGTTTCCTTCTTCATATGGGAGTTATGTGGAGTCCAGTTCTTCAGCAGTGCTGGGATTAGGATAGTGTTGAATGCTTTATGGATTTACTACAATTAAACCCAAAAGCCAGCAGCTGGTTTCTTATTATACTCGTATTGTTAAAAGTTGAATTTTTTTTTCTTCCACCAACACTTTATTCAAATTATACCGCTGGAGGAATTTCACTTCGAATCTCAGGAGTATGCGAGCAGTGCAAATCGCTCTCCTTGAATGCGGCAAATGTAATAGTTTATTCGTTTTGGGCGAATTGCTTTTTGTATTAGGCACAAGGAGGAATTTTTCCTCGAATCTCATTATATGGGCAGATCATTCTCATTGCGGGTAAATATCATTTTGTTGAAACAAAAGAGGATATGGTCTGTGAAAAGGCCACAAAACAGACTTTGAGAGACAGAACGAAGTTTCATTTCAGAAAGCTGGAACTCAACATAGAGTGAAGACTTTTCTAAATGTTCAGCAATAACTGTCTTCAAATACAAACGCCGTCAAAATATATCCATACATTACAGTCATCGTTGAAACTATATCTTGTTTACAAATGCAGTAGATACATACCACGACCCTATGAATACACCCGTTCTTGCATGCAAATCACGTATTAATAGCATCTGGTTGTGGCATTCGTGATATAAAATATTATAAATTGTCTAATCTCAGTTGATAAGTGTTATTTGCAATTACAGTGGCCATCGACAATAATTTATTATTTGGTTCTACAGCCTTTCTCTAAAACGTCGGAACTTCCTGCATGGTGTAAATTAAAATGTACACATCCCTGCGGGGCCTAATCAAAGATAAGAAGCTAATCGTATTGTATTGGGGTATTGTAGCAACCATATCCTTCAAAAAATACTATTACGAGAACATGCATTCGAGAATTTGTGTATAAAGAATCAGAGAATATCAAATTTACTGTCAAATATACAGTTGTAATATATATTTCTTAACGAGATAACGAAAGGGATCAGCACGAGAAAACTTGATATAGCCAAAGTGGCAATACTTGTGCTATCGTCAGCATAGCGATATCAAATCTGACCAAATAGTTTCCAATTTAGGAAATATAGCTGTCCTTATTTATGACATGTTTCTGTTTAACTGATTTTCCATCACATCCCTACCTCGAATAGATCCTAAAGGTAACATGCCGTACAATTATTTAACTGATTTTCCATCCCATCCCTACCTCGAATAGATCCTAAATGTAATATGCCGTACAATTATTTAACTGATTTTCCATCCCGTCCCTACCTCGAATAGATCCTAAATGTAATATGCCGTACAATTATTTACTGTTAACAAATGAAGAATTTTCAGTAAAAAGAAAACGCATAAAACCAGACTCCACACAACAAGTATATAATGCCAAAAACCTGACTCGCCACAACAAGATAAAATTACTAAAACTAAACTCTCCACAACAAGAAGAAAAGGGCTAAAACCAAACTCCTCATAACAAGAAGAAAATGGCTAAAACCAAACTCCTCACAACAAGAAGAAATGATTGAAATCGAACTCCCCACAAAAAGGAGAAAATGGCTAAAACCAAACTCCTCACAACAAGAAGAAACTGACTAAAACTAAAATCCCCACAACAAGAAGAAACTGACTAAAACCAAACTCCTCACAACAAGAAGAAATGATTGAAATCGAACTCCCCACAAAAAGGAGAAAATGGCTAAAACCAAACTCCTCACAACAAGAAGAAACTGACTAAAACCAAAATCCCCACAGCAAGAAGAAATGATTGAAATCGAACTCCCCACAAAAGGGAGAAAATGGCTAAAACCAAAATCCCCACAACAAGAAGAAAATGACAAACACCAAACTCCCCTCAACAAGAAGAAAATGGCTAAAACCAAACTCCCCACAACAAGAAGAAAATGGCTAAAACCAAACTCCTCACAACAAGAAGAAAATGGCTAAAACCAAACTCCTCACAACAAGAAGAAAATGGCTAAAACCAAACTCCTCACAACAAGAAGAAAATGGCTAAAACCAAACTCCCCACAACAAGAAGAAAATGGCTAAAACCAAACTCCTCACAACAAGAAGAAAATGGCTAAAACCAAACTCCTCACAACAAGAAGAAAATGGCTAAAACCAAACTCCTCACAACAAGAAGAAAATGGCTAAAACCAAACTCCTCACAACAAGAAGATAATGTGTAAAACCAAACTCCCAAGAAGAAGAAGAAAATGCGTAAAACCAGACTCCCCACAACAAGCATAAAGTTACTAAAACAAAACTCCCAACAAGAGGAAAATGCCAAAAACCAGACATCCCACAACAAGAAGAAAAAATGACTCTCCACAACAAGAAGAAAATGCGTAAAACCAAACTCCCCACAACAACAGGAAAATGATTCAAACCAAACTCCAAACAACAAGAAGAAACTGGCTAAAACCAAAATCCCCACAACAAGAAAAAAAATATTAAACCCAAACTCCCTACAACAAGAAGAAATGATTGAAATCAAACTCCCAATAACAAGAAGAAAATGCATAAAACCAAACTTCACACAACAAAAGTAAATGACAAAACCCAGACAAGCCACAACAAGAAGAAAATACATAAAACCAAACTTCACACAACAAGACGAAATGATTGAAACCAAACTCCCACAAAAAGGAGAAAATGACTAAACCCAAACTCCCCACAACAAGAAGAAAATGAATAAACCAAAACTCCCAACAAGCAGAAGATGACTAAAACCAGACACACCACAACAAGAAGAAATAATTGAAACCAAACTCCCCACAACAAAAGTAAATGACAAAACCCAGACACACCACAACAAGAAGAAAATGACTAAAACCAGACTCCCCAGAACAAGTATAAAATGACTAAAACCAAACTCCCCAAAACAAGAAGAAAATGTATAAAACCAGACTCTCCACAACAAGTACAAAATGATTAAAACCACACTCCCCACAAAAACGAGAAAATGCCAAAAACCAGAATCCCTTCAACAAGTAAGAAATGACTAAAACCACACTCCCCACAACAAGTAAAAAAATGACTAAAACCAAACTCCCTGCAAGAAGTAAAAAATGAATAAAACCAAATTCCCCACAACAAGAATAAAAATAACTAAAAAAAAAACCCCACAGCAAGAAGAAAATGCCTAAAACCAAACTCCCTACAAAAAGTAAAAAATGACTAAAACCAAACTCCCTGCAAAAAGTAAAAAATGAATAAAACCAAATTCCCCACAACAAGAAGAAAATGACTAAAACCAAATTCCCCACAGCAAGAAGAAAACGCCTAAAACCAAACTCCCTACAAGAAGTAAAAAATGAATAAAACCAAAATCCCCACAACAAGTAAAAAAATGACTAAAACCAAACTCCCTACAAGAAGTGAAAAATGAATAAAACCAAATTCCCCACAACAAGTAAAAAAATGACTAAAACCAAACTCCCTACAAGAAGTAAAAAGTGACTAAAACCAAATTCCCCACAACAAGTAAAAAAATGACTAAAACCAAACTCCCCAAAACAAGAAGAAAATGTATAAAACCAGACTCCCCACAACAAGTACAAAATGATTAAAACCACACTCCCCACAAAAACGAGAAAATGCCAAAAACCAGAATCCCCACAACAAGTAAGAAATGACTAAAACCACACTCCCCACAACAAGTAAAAAAATGACTAAAACCAAACTCCCTACAAGAAGTAAAAAATGAATAAAACCAAATTCCCCAAAACAAGAAGAAAATGACTAAAACCAAACTCCCTACAAGAAGTAAAAAAATGAATAAAACCAAATTCCCCACAACAAGGAGAAAATGCCTAAAACCAAACTCCCTACAACAAGGAGAAAATGCCTAAAACCATACTCCCTCCAACAAGGAGAAAATGCCTAAAACCAAACTCCCCACAACAAGGAGAAAATGCCTAAAACCATACTCCCTACAACAAGGAGAAAATGCTTAAAACCAAACTCCCTACAACAAATCGAAAATGCCTAAAACCATACTTCCTCCAACAAGGACAAAATGCCTAAAACCAAACTCCCCACAACAAGGAGAAAATGCCTAAAACCATACTTCCTCCAACAAGGAGAAATGCCTAAAATCAAACTCCCTACAACAAATCGAAAATGGCTAAAACCATACTCCCCACAACAAGGAGAAAATGCCTAAAACCATACTCCCTCCAACAAGGAGAAAATGCCTAAAACCAAACTCCCCACAACAAGGAGAAAATGTCTAAAACCATGCTCCCTCCAACAAGGAGAAAATGCTTAAAACCATACTCCCTCCAACAAGGAGAAAATGCCTAAAACCATACTCCCCACAACAAGGAGAAAATGCCTAAAACCATACTCCCTCCAACAAGGAGAAAATGCTTAAAACCAAACTCCCTCCAACAAGGAGAAAATGCCTAAGACCATACTCCCCACAACAAGGAGAAAATGCCTAAAACCATACTCCCTCCAACAAGGAGAAAATGCTTAAAACCATACTCCCTCCAACAAGGAGAAAATGCCTAAGACCATACTCCCCACAACAAGGATAAAATGCCTAAAACGATACTCCCTCCAACAAGGAGAAAATGCCTAAAACCATACTCCCCACAAGGAGAAAATGCCTAAAACCATACTCCCTCCAACAAGGAGAAAATGCTTAAAACCAAACTCCCTCCAACAAGGAGAAAATGCCTAAGACCATACTCCCCACAACAAGGAGAAAATGCCTAAAACCATACTCCCTCCAACAAGGAGAAAATGCTTAAAACCATACTCCCTCCAACAAGGAGAAAATGCCTAAGACCATACTCCCCACAACAAGGAGAAAATGCCTAAAACCATACTCCCTCCAACAAGGAGAAAATGCTTAAAACCAAACTCCATCCAACAAGGAGAAAATGCCTAAAACCATACTCCCCACAACAAGGAGAAAATGCCTAAAACCATACTCCCTCCAACAAGGAGAAAATGCTTAAAACCAAACTCCCTCCAACAAGGAGAAAATGCCTAAAACCATACTCCCCACAACAAGGAGAAAATGCCTAAAACCATACTCCCTCCAACAAGGAGAAAATGCTTAAAACCAAACTCCATCCAACAAGGAGAAAATGCCTAAGACCATACTCCCCACAACAAGGAGAAAATGCTTAAAACCATACTCCCTCCAACAAGGAGAAAATGCTTAAAACCAAACTCCATCCAACAAGGAGAAAATGCCTAAAACCATACTCCCCACAACAAGGAGAAAATGCCTAAAACCATATTCCCTCCAACAAGGAGAAAATGCTTAAAACCAAACTCCCTCCAACAAGGAGAAAATGCCTAAAACCATACTCCCCACAACAAGGAGAAAATGCCTAAAACCATACTCCCTCCAACAAGGAGAAAATGCTTAAAACCAAACTCCCTCCAACAAGGAGAAAATGCCTAAGACCATACTCCCCACAACAAGGAGAAAATGCCTAAAACCATACTCCCTCCAACAAGGAGAAAATGCTTAAAACCATACTCCCTCCAACAAGGAGAAAATGCCTAAAACCATACTCCCCACAACAAGGAGAAAATGCCTAAAACGATACTCCCTCCAACAAGGAGAAAATGCCTAAAACCATACTCCCCACAACAAACAGAGTGAAAGCATTGTTTTACTTTAAATTATCATAGACCAAACTTATCAAGGCCTCTTCATATTTAAGGCCATCCACATCCAGTCTTCGACAAACAGATTATAATGCAGATCTGCTGATTGAATACACTATTCAACTTTTTAATTAGCGATTTCAACTCTCATCTCACTGTTATATGGGAAAGTCCGATAATTGGTGAGTATTTGTTGCAAATTGAAATTAAGTGACTATGGAAATTAGGGTGCGGAGAGTATTACCAAAATAAACTTTGAGCTTGACTACCTTATTCTGTTATTCGTAGTAGTAGTAGTAGTAATAATAATAATAATAATAATAATAAACTATCTTTAACAAGGATAACACATTAGGTCATGGCTGATCCTTGCTGAATTTGACATTTAGAGTTTTCTGGTTGTATTTTGATGCAAAATCAAAATATTTATAGTAATATAGACAAGTTTTGAAAAGGCTAACTTATTTTCAAGAAGAAATCGAATGTTGACGCCATGCCCATAATTCATTAAAAGAAAATCCATTTCACGAAATTTTAAGCTTTCTATACCGTAATTTAGATATGGTTAACATACTACTTTTCTTTAATACAGAGACAGAAACCCACAAAAAGATGAAAATCTGTCTGAGACAAACGATGAATATGTTTTGAAAAAGCACGCTTTGAAACTGCATGCTTATTTAACGTACGCTTGCGAATTACGACTTAGAGTGTTATTTCAAATGGAAACATGAAACTGGAGACCTTTACGTCTAATTGATTTTCTAATCACTTTATCTCGATGTAAAAGCAAATGCTAATGAAATTTGAACATAAATTTGAGCAATGCCAATATGTTTTCTACTGGTATTTATGCCTGAGCTGAATAGGCTTTCATGATGAAATCAAGAACTCCAAACACGTAAGACATTAGAAATGGAGCGCGTTTCCAATCATGTGTGGGAAAAGTGTGTTGCTTTTCAGGGGGTTTTATGCTGACACACGCAGGGACTAAATTAAGTTGACAAAGCCCTTATTAAATCACGTGAGAAGAATAAATAAAACAATCTGCAGCTAAGCTGCAGTGTACTGGAGAGAATGCAAGAGGCGGTTCTACATACATGATCCAGAAACATTATAAAGTATACGAAATCATCTACGTGGACGAAATAAATACGTTAATGTGTCTTACCTCGTTAAATGCTACATTTATCTAATAAACGTATTTGAAATGTCGGGAAAGAATTAGGAAAATGCCAGTGATAATCCTAGGAAATAAAGTAAATGCACGTAGCACGAGGAACAAATGTGTTTTCAATGAGCATGCAGCAATTATTCTTAATTTTGAGAGAAAATACTTAAATCCATATTGAGATATGAATCTATGATTCCTTGATTGAATTTGTACTCTCATTTGGTAAATGATGTCTGCATGTCCAAAACAAAAGTGTAGGATGTCAGTAGCATTTTAAGCTACGGTCAGCTTCCGTCAGTGGAAACAACACTGGCGTGATCTCCATTATCACTACAACTAACGGCAACATATGAAAATTGTAGCCGGCTAGTACTGGTGCCGTCGTGCTGAATTGACATTTTGAACATCGGAACATCTATATAGTGCGATAATATCAATGAAAACTCAGATGTCTTAAAGAACCCAAAATGACGACCGCAATAACTTCTACTGATGATACTCATCTTCCACCATCAACACCACCTGTATTGTAATACAAAATTCGTGGGCCCTATGTTGCCGAGTGCTCCAAGGCAATCACCTTTACAGATCACTCAAATCGCATATCTGCGTGGGTTCAATCATTTGCTATGCCAACATAGGTATGTGAGAAAGATTGCAAGAAGATTTACATGGATCGATGGTTCTTCCATGGGCGTTCCTGCACCTAATTATGCTGTCCATGTATAGTATATCATGTGCTGACAAATGTAGTTAAACCTACAAAACCAAACAAACTACATAAATTAAAAGTGAAGAATACCTAAGTCTGTGTTGGAATAAAAGAAGAAATAGCATTCAAGGACATATTGACATTCAGTGAATTATTGGCAATCAAAGACTTAGTGGCATTCAAGGATATATTGGTATTCAAGGACATATTGGTATTTAAGGACATATTGGCATTTAAGGACATATTGGCATTCAAGAACACATTCAGAGATATATTGGTATTCAAGGACATATTGGCATTCAAGGAATTATTGGCATTCAAGGACATATTGGCTTTCAAAGAAATATGGGTATTCAAGGACATATTGGTATTCAAGGACATAATGACATTCAGGGACATATTGGCATTCAAAGACATATTGTCATTCAAGGACATATTGTCATTCAAGGTCATATTGGCATTCAAGGAATTATTGGCATTGAAAAACATACTGGTAGCCAAGGTCATATTGGCATTCAAAAACATAGTGTCATTTTATGTTGGAATTGCAAAATAAAATACTTTGAAAGCATAATTTTTCTACCTGAAGGTGGTGGTGAAGCATGACTTTGGTTTTTTAAAGTTTTTAAACTGACTAGCCATGGTTTAGAGCACTGGTTTATAATATTAAGTTCCGAGCTGAGCATATATCGGATCTTGTTAGCATATACAAGAAATGATAACGAACCTAAAATATTTCCTTGAGTGACTCCATCAAGAACGAGTTAATTAGATAATTCAGAAGTATTAACAAACACATTTCACGTCGAGCAGAAAGATAATTGCATTGACAGCTAATAAATGAAAGTTGATTATATGTGTTTTCAATTTGGAGACAAAATCTTATTAAGTCAGTCGCGATGTAAAGTCTTTAAAACATGACCAAATACTCTACATCTATCTGAGCATTTATAAAAAGCATTGCACATACAGTGGTATATAAAGCATTGCACATACAGTGGTATATAAAGCATTGCACATACAGTGGTATATAAAGCATTGCACATACAGTGGTATATAAAGCATTGCACATACAGTGGTATATAAAGCATTGCACATATAGTGGTATATAAAGCATTGCACATACAGTGGTATATTAACTGAAATATGATGGAGTTAAAAGGGAGAAAGTCAGATTGACATTTGTAACGCAGATAATTTTAATTCAAATGGTTGTAAATAAATTTAAATACAACTCTGCCTGACAATACAAAATAAAGATATAACTTGTCAGTTTGACAGTTCTTTGGGATTCTTTATTTTTAAAAACAACATTACAACAGCATCTTTCCAAATATTTTCGAAATGGTTATTTTCTTAACAGAGTTTGGTACTAGCTGGGGTGGCACCTTTTCACATTCGAAGACTGAACTGACGAAGTCAAAAGCTTTATTTGACTGTGGATAGTTTTAATAATATATAGGAAATCTTGTTCTACAATCCTTATTTGGGATAAGTTTTCATTCGTATTGCAAAAGATTCAAAGCAGATCAAATTGGTATCATCCGATTTTGATATATTTGTGAAAGCAGTGCGGTAGTATTCTGCTTTATTCTGAAAAACGGCAAATGCTCTAAAACAGTTCCATCGTACTAAGAGTATGTTGTTTACTCAGCTGGTGGGATAATATTAATTTTGTTTAATTTAATTCAGTGTTTTATTAGATGTAAATATTCCGTGGCGATGCATCCCACGAGGAGATGTAAATATTCTTTGCGTTTTATCCCACGAGGAAACAAATCTTGTGCAAATTTTCTTCTGGTTGTTTTCCAAATTTGTTTAGATTTCTATGCTGTGACCATAGTCGCTTATATATATATATATATATATATATATATATATATATATATATATATATATATATATAATCCAATTTGTACGTTAGCATTTGTGTTATTTAAGTCAGAGGTTTCTAAAAAAAATTAATAAATAAAAACAGATGGTGATAAAAGGCTGTGGGACCAGTAGCACATACAAAAATGGAAATTTAACGCTACAAGGTGATAAAAAGCTGTGAGACTAGTTACACATACAAGAATTAGCATATAACACCAAATGGGTGATAACATGGTGTGGGATTAGTTTGCACATACAATAATAAACATTTGACACCAAATGGATGATAAAAGATGTATGACTAGTGGCACATATAAGAATTAACATTTAACACCAAAGTGGTGATACAAGAGCTGAACATAAATCGAAATTAAACAGCGAATTAATGATATATATTCAATGTAGCTATTATGCTGATTACATAGATTGAATTTTGTCCATACATCGACGAAAACCAGTTAATTTAATTAGCAATATCTGTAAGATCCCTCTTACTTTGAATGATTTGAAAATTATTAATAAACACAGACATTGTATCTTCATGTGGGGAGCATAGGCGCCCACACATAGTGGCAAGGTGTTGCACATGCTCCCCCACCTCCATTTTAATTCTAAACATATTTTGGTCTACATCCGTAAAACATTATGGCTGGCAACTACATATATGCCCCCACCCATTCCGAAAATATTTCTGGTGGGGAGGAATCTGGTCACACTACCAATGAAGAAAAATGTTATGATTCGCAGATTCGTGCAGCTTATTTGACAAGGGAACGATCGGTAAAATCACTTGGGAGTTTTGGGTGCCACAGAAAACAAAGTATATTCAAGCGGAATTAAATATACACTGATGGAAGCTTGATATAAAGTCTTCACTTACTAAGAGGGTTATACGTTCACCAATATTATGGGTAGCAGTACATGGGACATTGAATGAAATATTTTAGTCATATGTAAAGGGTCTTCAAATAAAATCATGTCTGCCCCAATTAAATAAATAACAATGTCGGTAAGGTTCTCTCTTAACCAAAGATTGTTATGCAATTAAGTTTTATTCATTGAGAATATATTTTGCGATGATTATTATCAGTAACAAGATACGTTCGTCATTATTCTCTCTCCCTCTCGTACTAGAATGATTGCACATAGACTTTCTTTCCTCATGATTGTAGATATCGTGTTACAGAAACTGGTGGAGATCAACCTTTAGATTATAAGTGTGTTTAATCTATTTGACAGGGAGATGATAACAGGGTCTACATTAGATTACTCAGTTTAAGTCGACCAAAGTCAAAGGACTGCTTGGCAACTTCGCGCGCCTGCGAAAGTTTCGTTTTTGCTCCTCGTTATAAAGAAGTTTGCACATCATGTAAGGACGAACGCACCGCATATAAAGAAGTTTGCACATCATATAAGGACGAAAGCACCGCATAAAAAGAGGTTTCCACATCGTATAAAGAGGTTTCCACATCATATAAAGAGGTTTCCACATCATATAATAAAAATCATCATCTTAAGACAGCTCTGGCTTTCTATACTACCATACAGCAGAGAGAAATTGCAATCAGATGGAGGGGATTTGTTTTCGCACTAAGCTGAAGAATATTATGTAATGAGCAATAATTTTCAAAACTGAAGGTGCTATAACTAAGGTGTGCTAATCGGTGGCATATGACGAGAGAAATGTCTCATAATCAGTCTTACTATGTTTACTGGAAAGTCTGATTGACCGTTTCGCACCTGTTTCGAATTACTGCCAAAGGATACAGAAGCAATCCCATTAAAAAAAAACGATTCAGATCGTCCTGTACAGAGTCTTGCCTGATCCGATACATCAGAGAACACAAATGTAACACTGGAGCTGATCGCATCTTGTCCATCATGAGCTACTGGCACAATTGGACATGGCATTGGTGTGGAAAGTGTGATATATTGTTGAGTCATGAACTTATTGAATACGAAATTGATTTGCTGTTTCTGGAATACGAATGTCTTGACCGGCCTGGCATGTAGACAGAATGTCTCACTTCCCAATGTTGTGCAAAGAATGTCTTGGCTGGTGATATTTCATTCTAGCCTAGAAAGCTGGAGTTTTATCTCCAAAGAACCTCAGCATTATGGTGTGCAGTATTAGTATGCTTTAATACATCTGTCACATTTCAGTAATATTATCCTTCAATACATCTGTCACATTTCAGTAGTATTATCCTTCGATACATCTGTCACATTTCAGTATTATTATCCTTCAATACATCTGTCACATTTCAGTAGTATTATCCTTCAATACATTTGTTACATTTCAGTGACACCTTGTGCGTTATTTTAAAAAATTCGGTAACTTCTGAAGTATCTCTGAAGTAATGCCTTGTATTTTCTGACTATTTTCAATACTTTATATTTGTATGCATTATAGCAAGTTACCGACGTTTATCCTGTGATATTTAGTTTGCTCCGTTACGTCATTATACTTAGGTTATTGTCTGCAACGTTTCATGCTTTCCCTGAGTAAACCAGTTTTGCCACACTAAAGAAAATGGGGAGATGAAGTTAAAGAACGATTTTAAGGTACTATGCGTAGCAATTCCTCTCATGCTTGAATTCCCGTGCATATTGGGATATTAGTAATATAGGCTGGACCCACGATTCCAAGTTCCGTCGTACTTCCCCGAATCCGTAAATTTGTCTTAAATCAAGAAAGACAATATATGTATTTGAGGGGTGGGGCAATATGTGGCATTCCTTCTCTGGGGCTTATATTGATGTATATTCCCTATTTACCAGATTGTCCCAGTCAAAACATTAGAACCTTATTAGTTTTTAGGTCTCTTCTACGATACTTTTGAACAGTGGTTAGAAAGGTAAGGTAGGTTTGGTAACATGAAACGTTCTGTAGAAAATGGATGAGAAAGCTACTATCAATAAAGGATTTTTAAAATAATTATGTACGAAGGTGAGTCCACATCCGTTTCTCGGGCCCCCTACTTTATTTATGTAACTAGGCAATTTAATTTCAGGTGAAGCAAGAACGGTGTTTTAAATATGTTTCAGAAAGTTTAAGAACCCGCGTAAATATTTGAATTAACAACTATAACAAGGACCACGAGTATAACAAGGACCACAACTGTAACAAGGACCACAATTATAACAAGGACCACAAGTATAACAAGTACCACAACTGTAACAAGGACCACAATTATAACAAGGACCACAAGTATAACAAGGACCACAAGTATAACAAGTACCACAACTATAACAAGGACCACAAGTATAACAAGGACCACAAGTATAACAAGGCCCAAAACGTTGTAAGGATAATTAGATCAATTTGAACAATTAAGAATTAAGATTTAAAATTCAGTAAAGAAAAGATCTTACAGACATGCCTCTAATTTATCAAGGTCACACGGGATGCGCTTGTTTCACACATTCATGAAGCCGATCCTGTGTGTAATTTACAGCAGTTCCACGTGCAAGGGTTATCATTTATTTAAGGGTTTCGAGTGTCCAAGCCTCAAAATCCTTAATTCGCACAGATGCATCTGAGCAGACTGTTGTATGTATTTGGTACATGATTAAAAATAGTTTTGCAAGTTGATGTCGCACGATTATTCCAAAATATGTATGTTACTAACTACGGCGACGTATTCCTGCTACCCAAAAATTTCTTTATTTGGAAAGATCGGAATATAATATGGAGGCAACGAAAATTATGTTCCTCTTTTTCGAAAAACATTTATTTGAAACAACGAAGATCTTTATTCGTAATAAAGATTTTTCTTCCCGCTTTTGGAAACACAAATCCTTCCAAATATTGTCTTCAGTTTTTTTTTTTGTTTCATTCAGATGTGAGAATGCATAATCGTAGTCAAACAGTCTTTTCATTAAGAATCAATCTATCAATCAATCAATGAATCGATCTTTTTCAATGAACCAGAAAACCATTGGCAATAAACATGTTTTAACAAAGTGTCCATCTAAATATCCCTCCAAGAGTCATTTTTGCACGTGCTTTGTGCATTTTATTGACATGGAAGTCAGGGTATACAGCGCACACTCGTGGTGATACCTAGATGGATCTGTAACCACCCGTTATCCTTTCCTTTTATCAGTCGATCAAAAGGAGATAGTTTACTCATGAAGCGGAAAATTTTGTATCGTCACGAATGGTTTCTTGTTGATACAATGTTTGCACTACACTTTTGAAATATTCTCTTATATTTACTCAGGAAAAGTAGATGTCCATTTACTTGGTTTACATCTGAACAATAAATAACATACGTTTTTACATCATACTTTAATGTTGTGTTTTATTCATAAACGGATGCAGTTATAGGTCATACTCTGAAATCTTTACGTCGCAAATATCAATATTATTTTGTCCCAACACCTACGGCAGTGGCGTCACTCGGGTTGGTGTCACCCAGTGCGGTAGCTCATGGTGTCACCCCCATGGTCCTCCTTCCGTAACAGACCATACAGAATCCTTAGTAATGTCATTTTGGTGTCACCCCCTCTGATGGTGTCACCCGGTGCAGTCCGCACCCTCCGCATCCCCCTAGCGACGCCACTGCTGTGCCTGCTAGTCGTGTATTTAACAATGATCGGTTATCCGCTTATGAAATCCGACTAGACCGAGCAGTGAGTGCTCTGTAAAATTTGCAATTTTTCATTTTGGTGTCACCCCTCTGAGATGGTGTCACCCGGTGCGGTCCGCACCCCCCGCACCCCGCTAGCGACGCCACTGACCTACGGTACTTATATGTAGCTATGGACATTACCTTGACAGAGATGTGTGTGTGTGTGTGTGTGTGTGTGTGTGTGTGTGTGTGTGTGATTTGGATTTTTAACGTAGCTATTAACAATTTGTCAGTCATGTCACTACAATGTCTGCAGTGTGGCAGGTTATAGTGATGTCTGGCACTGGGACATCATGCCGCAGACATGTGGCACGATGTCCCACCCAGTCACATTATCCCGACACCAGGCTGACCAGTCCTAACACTAACCTCTTAATGCTGAGTGCCAAGCGAGGCAGCTGTTAGTACCATTTTTGTTCATGTTTGCTAATGTACGTCCGTGCCTTTTTTATGACAGTGTATGTCTGTCTATTTGATCGTCCTAATCAAACAGAAAAGGAACATGACATGAAGGGTTTATAAATAAATAAAATAAATAAATAAATAAACAAATAAATCCTTTACAATATTTACAAAATTGTACAGTGTTATTCATTGTTTGAAAAGTCACAATTACGGGTCCAATATACGAACGCATAAAAGAATCAGTGCAAAATAATTTTGTAAAGGAACATAACAGTGTCTCTTTGAAATATGTGATTAGCTTTGAATCTACGGTAAATATTTCAAAATAGGAATTACATGCATTACATTCAAAGATATTTTCTATGCCACATGCCATCAATATAATATGGTAATATTTGAAAATATATATACTATTTACATTACTATTGTCTTTTAAAATAGGGGCTTCATTTCTATGAAACACATACAAATAACTACTCAATACATCTAATTCAAATTGCTTGACAGCCTTTAAAACGATTGACGCTAACAGATTATTTGCATACAGACACACACTTAAGGAAAAACAATATCGATGTGTCAAGCTGATGTTTGTAGGGTAGGCTTGTACTTTTGTTGATGACGAACCAGCTTGATATGTCCTATCACTGACACATCTCTGACGGTACGGAATCCATTTGTTTCTAGCAACGAAAGCTTTTTATAGTCTTCGACTTTTGTTGCTTTTAATGAAAATTTTCCCACACTTCAGAGAGCCGCCTCAGACAGAATGCAATTTTGATAGTGTTGTTCATGATTTTTATTGATTTTGACTTTTTCATTTTTAAAATATAAGATTCCATCTGCAGGTTCAAATACCTAATAAATATCTACATATATCCATAAATATACAGTATATGTGATCTAAATGATGAACGTTTCGGTATGGTATCTAAATTTTCTGCTCAGATTTTATATAGATCTTAGAATTTATTCTAACGAAATCTTCGAATTAATATAAACGAAAATGGTATCCTTCTTGAAAGAAAATGAATGAATTTATATACTAACGTCCAAATTCAATGGAATATTTTTCAGAACAAACGCATTGCAAGTGAATAAATATCGTTGGTTTGTTTTGTTTTGGTTCGTGTCTTTTTTTACTTCTAATTTAACCCTCGTATTTAAAAGACGACATTCTAATGAAGCTCTCGTTTCATCGGCATTGACAGATATCATACCGTATTAAGTTTTGTTTTCATCATCGCATTTTGGTGTGAAGGCGCTAGACATATTACGACATGGTCTTGACTAAATCCAGGGACACTGTTCAACATTTTATATAATGTATGAGCCATTAATTTGTTATATATTATGCGGATAAATTGATTAACCACTAATTAAACTTGTAAATATATTACCACTGTTGTGTAAACTTCAAAACTAATACACGTCTAAGCTGAGATATACGTTTATTGATGATAGGAGAATGGTCTGCCTTCATAACGATTGTGTTTGTTTTAAGTGAATACCATTTAATTGTGCTGTGAGCCATTGGACAATACGTAACTCTAGAGTTGTAAGACAAGTGTTACGATTATACGGTCTTTAAGTAACAGAAAGAAGAAAACCAATACGTTTTGTAAAACTAAATAAATAATTTAATTCTCAATGTTATAAAATGAAAAGTTAAGTGGAATTTACAGCATTATGAATTAAATACAAAATATTATTAAAAGTTCTAAACAAGTCAAAAAGAATTGTGTTCCAATTGAATTCCAGGTCTTCGAATGCTGTGTCACAGTGGCATTGTCCCGAACTATTTTGAATACAATCACAATAATCCCATAATAATAGTTTATTCCAAACAGTAATATGAGCACTTTCTAAATCCAATGGATAATCTAAATAAATGTTTCCTCTTAAATTAAATCTGAACACAATATTAAACACATTCACAGACTTATATTAAAACAAGAACATATGAAATAAAAATGAATTAATTCTTGTCCTTATATACACACATACGGCTGCAACATGGTAATGTTTTTCTACTCGACCCATGTTTCAATACTTCCTCCGTGACCTATGTCACAACAGCCCACGTCTCAACATAAACCACATGATTCAATCATCCAATGGAAAATTAATTTTTTTAGACATATTAACACCTGTTTATTGTATTTATTGATCATCTGCGATCTACAACGACGTGCCAAACGTGAAAACACAATATAATAACAGAAAGCTTGCATAGAGAACAAGTAAATGGTTTATCCCGTCTTCTTTACATTTTTTGATAAGGGGTCCAACCTCTGCAAGTAATTATATCAAATATAAAGTAACTCACTATGAGTATTTATTAAACAACAGATTAAAGGAAAGTTAATTTTATCTGAAAATAATTAAATTTGAAAGTAATACTTAAAGAAGTAACCGGCGTTTATGTATTCCGCAAATATGTATTAAATTTCAGTTACCATTCAAGCCTCTAATTTGACTGAAATCAAGTTATTTTATAGTTTAATTTATATTAAAGTTTGCTAAGCGATGACATTGTGACGAAAATACATTTCTCGCTGATTAAAATTCAATGTATTCGAAAGACATGGTATTGCTCACGTTATGATACTAACATATATTGACTGAAATTCAAACGTTTACTTCACTTTTTAAAATTTTTATTTTCGTGTAGCAGTTACATATACCTTTAAAAAAAACTGGTACTGATCTTCAAGGCCGTAGCAATACTAATTGGTTTATTTGATAATTGTCTTGGTGATGATGATGACTTCAATTTCACCAAAATAAATCTGAAGTTAAATCCAAACTGAAGACATCTGATTAGTCAGCTTTCAGTCAGGCTTCAATTTTCAGTCCCCAAAAGGTCCGTGAAATCTAAACTAATATTTAAATTTAGCCTAAACTTTTGATGGTGAAATTCAGGCTGGTTAGATTGCCAAGCTATTTAAACAATTTATTTTGGCTTGCCTGCGAATTACCATCGAGACATATATATCAAATCAATTATCCAAATGGATGGAGGAGGCAGCGTACGGCATGTCAGACTTTGCATTAAGTTACATTTCCATAGCACTGTCGCATGAAGGGTCACAGAACTTTATGAGATGTATTCATCATCCGGGATACTTCTCCAAAAAAGCAAACGTAGATAACAATAATACTTTTTCACGACTCATACTGGTGTATTACTTACCATGCTCAACCGAAAGTCATAGTAACTAACGTTTCATGCTTCAGTCATTTTGTTATAGCTTTGCAATTGGCTCTGTTTTGGATACTCTTGTTTGATCAGTCATGAAGCTTGTTGGATTTATTCATTCGAAGAGTAACACTCACCCGAGAAAAACAAAAGGCAATACTGACCTATGATTCACACTCCTATAATTACCCGATGGTTTTAAAGGCCAGTTATCTGACACAGTTTATATGAAACTTTTCGGTGTGTCGTGATTCTATATACCAATGAGAAAAACGTGATATTATGCGTTATTGAACTCCATTGCTCATAAACAATCATTAAACATAAGGTCATTTATTTCTAAGAATTTACATTCACACTTATGAGACACATATCACAGTGACCTTCTTTCTTGTTTTCGTGAGTTCGCTAGATATTTGAAATCTGCATTTGCGGAGACAACCAGATATAGTGTTTTCTGAATGTTTGTATTTTTACTAAACTTCAAAGCATAATTACACAAAATACGCGTCACCTCGGCCAGGTATGTTTGTTGAACATATTTATATGATATATGATAAGTGGATGACTTAATCAAATTTACAGGCACTTTAAGTTACTTGTATATTTTATTTTATATGTCTATCTATCTATCTATCTATCTACCTACCTACCTACCTACCTACCTACATACCTACCTATCTATCTATCTATCTATCTATCTATCTATCTATCTATCTATCTATCTATCTATCTATCTATCTATCTATCATATTATTTATAGTTTTCAATTTAAGGAATACTCATAAGTTTTATTTATTTATTTATTTATTTATTTATTTATTTACATTCATTATTTGACTAGTTTTGACTGGCAGTATGATAAAAGTTTAGCCAATCAAATCTGGTTAAACTTTTGTTTGTATTTCCAACTTGTCATAAGCATATTAATCTTCAGACTTTCTGTTTTTGCAAAAAAAATCCTAAAAAGGGAAACATGATTGTCAGATTTTCAGGGTTATCCCAGACTGGTTTAGCACAGGACTTTTAGGAAGTTTGCTTATCGTTATTTTCCTGTCAAAGACGTATTATTATTATTCACACCAACCTGAATTTATTCAGCAAATTAATGTATTTACTCCTTCTGTGCATTTTAGTCGGCCATTGTGCATGCAAAAGAAAAATAGAAACTGAAAATCAGGCCTTGCTATAAAAAGGAGAAACATTACTGGCATTTAGTTCATTTCAAAAAATTCCTGAGTCAGCTTTCTTGTGTAATATGGGATAAAGTGATTTGACCTGTCATTCCGATTATTGTCAGGGTGACAGAGGAAACAACAGTTGGAAGGAAACGGTCTTTACCCAGCCTAGATGCAAATCTTGCTGATAACAACGAATTTCTCCAAAAAATGTTGCACCTTTATAATTATAGTACTTCAGTGCTTACCTTACTACTCCTGTCATGGCCGCTGCAAACTTGTCCATAAAAATAACTTGCATACGCTATAAAGTTTTGGCTTTTAAACCGTATACAACATTCAAAGTTATGATCAGCTGAACTAACTTCGCAAATTATAAACCATAGCTACAATAAATAAGACAATTAAAAAATATATATTTTTATGCAACATTTGGATTTTTAATCATGTTTCCTACGCTTTAAGATAAGGATAAAAGTCATAGTAACTAACTTTTTTGGACATATCTTTCTAAAGATATTTTATAGACAGCTTAGTAAGTTTTCTATAGAGAAAGCATAGAAAGGGAAATGTGGAAATAAACCAGAATAAATTATCTTTACATCATATCATTCATCCATGGTGCCAGTTTGACGAAAAGGCTATTTTTAAAATGTTTGCTCTCATACTTTCAGAAACACAATCGTCACACTATTCACTTCCAAAATTAAGGAAAATGCTCTTCATTCATAAAACTGCTAAGATAAAAAATAAACTTGAAATGTATATCTTGATAATTGATTTTAGCTCCAAGACGCTGTAGGACTGCACCCCCTCCCCCCCCCCACTCACACCCCCACACCCGCGAAAACAAGCTCCAGAAGCACCGATTTTAGATCCATGATTTCTAGGGTGAGGAAATTGATACTATCTGAATTAATATCAAGTTAGATTGTGCTTAGGTTATCAAACAAACATTGTTCTTGTAGCCGTCGTATTTTGTTATTTTTGACAGGCCATATTATACATCCTTTATATTTTGCATGGCCATACTAGACATCTTTATATTTTGTATGGCCATACTAGACATCCTTTATATTTTGTATGGCCATACTAGACATCCTTTATATTTTGTATGGCCATATTAGACATCCTTTATATTTTGTATACTAGACATCCTTTATATTTTGTATGGCCATATTAGACATCCTTTATATTTTGTATGGCCATATTAGACATCCTTTATATTTTGTATGGCCATATTAGACATCCTTTTTATTTTGTATAGTAGACATCCTTTATATTTTGTATGGCCATATTAGACATCCTTTATATTTTGTATGGCCATTGTATACATCCTTTATATTTTGTATGGCCATACTAGACATCTTTATATTTTGTATGGCCATATTAGACATCCTTTTTATTTTGTATGGTCATATTAGACATCCTTTATATTTTGTATGGTCATATTAGACATCCTTTATATTTTGTATGGCCATACTAGACATCCTTTACATTTTGTATGGCCATATTAGACATCCTTTATATTTTGTATACTAGACATCCTTTATATTTTGTATGGCCATACTAAACATCCTTTATATTTTGTATGGCCATATTAGACATCCTGTATATTTGGTATGGCCATATTAGACATCCTTTATATTTTGTATGGCCATATTAGATATCCTTTATATTTTGTATGGCCATATTAGATATCCTTTATATTTTGTATGGCCATACTAGACATCCTTTATATTTTGCATGGCCATATTAGACATCCTTTATATTTTGTATGGCCATATTAGATATCCTTTATATTTTGTATGGCCATATTAGACATCCTTTATATTTTGTATGGCCATACTAGACATCCTTTATATTTTGTATGGCCATACTAGACATCCTTTATATTTTTTTAGCCATATTAGACATCCTTTATATTTTGTATGGCCATATTAGACATCCTTTATATTTTGTATGGCTAGACAAGATATCCTTTGTATTGCAGATTGGAATTGTTAATAAGCTGACGATTTTGCAGCGTTCGTATTGTTTGCCACAATTAAATAACATGACACTCTTAATTACGTGTGTAAATATCATAAATATATAGCAATCGTTCAGCAAGTAAATAACACAAGAAAAGCATGCTTTATAAAAACAATAGAACAATTACTATGTGACTTGCCGCGCGAGGCAATAACAAAACAATCAGCATAGTGACATAGAATATCAAGTATCAATGATTATAATATATATTTTAGATAAACACAATAGTGTAATACACCGAAGGTATGTGATATTTGTATTTTCCTCTCCGTTTAGAGCTTTGGTAGATTTTAGTGGTTACTTGTTTCATTATGTCGAGTCGGTGTTGAAAATATTTTCTCAAAGTGAGAAGTTAGCCAGTTTGTAAATAAAGGCATCATCATGAGCAGAATATTGTATTGTATCATGACTGGTTTCGGAAAATGAACCAACCCTGATTCTTAACATAAAATATTATCTAGATCATTTCAGGTATGTATGTTTAGCAATTTGAAATAAGAGCAATTCTTTTTGTTAGTTGTTTGGGTTGCGATTTGTGGTCCATTGCGTGAAGTTCAAATCTCCGACTTAATAATGGCTAATACAAATGTGAAACGAAAACAACCATGCAAATGTGAATTTAGGGTCTAGTGAATGTTTGGTTTTTAGTGACTAGAGAAACGTTTTGTGTGGTATTCGTGAGCTGAAGAACTATTAATCGACTACGACTGTTATCTCGAGATCTTCGGAAACAGGAGAAACAACGGAACTTAAGTCACACTTTGCAAAGGTGTCTAGCGAGACCTATTGCGTGTTAGAATATGAACTTACTTTGAAACTAATCTTTCCATCCAGTTCATAAACCATACTGACATACATATGGGTAACTAAATCGTTTAGATTTGCAATAAATATGTTAACATTTGACATAATCGTACAAAATATCAGGCAAATTAGAAAAATGGTTCTTGTTTAAAAGCCCTGAAAACAACTTTAGTAAGATCGCTCATCATGTTTTTTCTTTGCGCAGCTTGACAAAAGTTCAATACTGTTTGGCATGGACATTTTTTCGGTATCATTTAGGTATGTATTAGGTATCATTTAGGTATGCATTAGGTATGCATTATGATATTATTTTAAACCAAAATCATCAAATTTCCGACAAAATAGAGCCCGGCATGAATTTTAAACTCTACTTCACCGATTTCGTTTGAAGTTATCGCTTAACCTGATTTGAAATAGAAATAAAAAATAATTAGCATCCCCAACCCCTTCATCGAGTCCTGTAGAGTGCAATGTTAGGCAAAACAGTGGTGTCCTCACAAAATATCCTGTATAGTGCAATGTTAGGCAAAACGGTGGTGTCCTCACAAAACATCCTGTATAGTGCAATGTTAGGCAAAACAGTGGTGTCCGGACAAAATATCCTGTATAGTGCAATGTTAGGCAAAACAGTGGTGTCCTCACAAAATATCCTGTATAATGCAATATTAGGCAAAACGGTGGTGTCCTCGAAAAATATCCTGTATAGTGCAATGTTAGGCAAAACAGTGGTGTCCTCACAAAATATCCTGTATAGTGCAATGTTAGGCAAAACAGTGGTGTCCTCACAAAATATCCTGTATAGTGCAATGTTAGGCAAAACGGTGGTGTCCTCACAAAACATCCTGTATAGTGCAATGTTAGGCAAAACAGTGGTGTCCTGACAAAATATCCTGTATAGTGCAATGTTAGGCAAAACGGTGGTGTCCTCACAAAATATCCTGTATAATGCAATATTAGGCAAAACGGTGGTGTCCTCGAAAAATATCCTGTATAGTGCAATGTTAGGCAAACAGTGGTGTCCTGACAAAATATCCTGTATAGTGCAATATTAGGCAAAACAGTGGTGTCCTCACAAAATGTCCCGTATAGTGCAATGTTAGGCAAAACAGTTGTGTCCTCACAAAATATCCTGTATATTGAGATGTTAGGCCAAACAGTGGTGTCAAGCCATACACTGGTGTTACGCCAAACAGTGGTGTCCTGACAAAATATCCTGTATAATGAAATATTAGGCCAAACAGTGGTGTCCTGACAAAATATCCTATATAGTAATGTTAGGCCAAACAGTGGTGTCCTGACAAAATGTCCTGTATAGTGAAATGTTAGGCCAAACTGTGGTTTCAAGCCAAACAGTGATGGCTCATACAAATGTGAAACGAGAACAACCATGCAAATGTGAATTTAGGGTTTCTAATCTCCCATTCATATAAAAAATCTTAGAAAAGGTTGTTCTATCCCAGCTTGCATCTCATCTGAATTCAAACAGTCTTTTTAGCAATGTACAATCTGCATATCGCCCTTGCCACAGTACTGAAACTACTCATCTAAAAGTAGTTAATGACATTCTCTCTGCTTTGGATAGCGGAAAGATTACAGTCCTCACCCTCCTTGATTTGTCTGCAGCATTTGACACAACAGTCCATCATATATTACTTCAACGTCTCCAGCATGTATTTGGCATTCATGGTACAGCCTTACTGTGGTTCAAGTCCTACTTGGTCAACAGGACACAATTTGTGTCCGCAAATGGAATACACTCCAGCCCAGTTAATCTATGTTGTGGTGTTCCACAGGGGTCTGTTCTTGGACCTGTTCTCTTCATTCTATACACTCAGGCACTCTCAAGTGTCATAGATCATCATTAACTGTCTCACCAATTGTACGCTGATGACACGCAAATATACAAATCTAGCCACCCAACTGAAGTTGATGCTGCCATCCAAGGTGTATAGAGGTGCATTTCTGATGTGAAATCATGGATGACATGTAACAAGTTGCAGATGAATGATGATAAAACTGAGGCCATTCTGATCACAACACAAAGACTTTCTCATTCACATCCTTTACCTCAAACAATAAACGTCAGCAACACCAACATTAAATTCACACAATCAGTACGAAACCTAGGTTTTACTCTTGACAGAACTCTCACATTGCACCAACATGTCATGAACATATGCAAGGCTGCATATCTTGAGATGAGACGCATCAGCTCCATTCGCAAATATCTTTTAGTTGATGATGCCACTAAAACACTTGTGTGTTCATTAGTACTTTCAAGACTGGTATATTGTAATTCAATTATGTCAGGTTCATCTCAATGTCTACTCCAGAAACTTCAAAAAGTTCAAAACACAGCTGCTCAGATCATAGAGTACCACGATCAGAGCACACCTCCCCGCTGCTCTGTACCCTACACTGGCTACACTGGACAACAAATTTTTACAAAAGTCATGTTACTGAAATAAAATTAGTCAATTCTTATCAATTTTTATGTGCTGAACACGAATATGACAGTCAAATTGCAAAATTGGCTCTAGTTTTTTTGTAATCTGCAAGAAATTAATGTTTACATAACGAAATGCATTCCAATAGTAAAAGGTCAACTGTAATAGCCTACCTATAAAAAATCAAGTCATTGACTACATCTTAGATTTCTTCGCCTGTCTCTTGTACAGCTGTTCGGGAGCATCTCTGAGGAGTGTCCAGCAGTAGTCAGCCAGCATTGTAGTGGACCATTTTCCCTGGTATCTTTGTTCCATTGTTGCGATATCTTGATGAAAACGTTCGCCGTGTTCATCACTAACAATACCACAGTTGCTAGGAAAGAAATCCAAATGGGAATGAAGGAAGTGAATCTTTAGAGACATATTGCAGCCAAGTTTCTTATACTTCATCAACATGTCTTCTACTAGTTCCTTATAGTTTTCTGCCCTAACATTTCCGAGGAAGTTTGTAGAAACTAGGCGAAAAGCATTCCATGCTTGTTTCGCGTCACCTTCCAGCAAGTTGTTGAACCGGTCATCTTTGAAAAGCTCTCGAATCTGAGGACCCACAAAAACTCCCTCTTTAATCTTTGCTTCGCTGAGTCGAGGGAATTTTTCATGCAGGTATCGGAATGCTGGCAAAGTCCGGTCAATGGCTTTCACGAAGTTCTTCATCAAACCTAGTTTGATGTGAAGGGGTGGTAGCAAGATTTTCTGAGCCTCAACCAGAGCTGGGTGTTGGATATTCTTCTCTCCAATGGCTACATTCTGCCTGTGAGTCCATTCCTTCCTCATGTAGTGCATTTCCCTTGCTCGGCTATCCCACTCGCATAAGAAACACATGTATTTTGTATATCCTTGCTGCAGTCCCATTAAAAGGGCAACTACCTTCAAATCACCACAGAGGTACCAGCTGTACTTGTTATACTCAATGGAATTCAGTAGCTGCCTTAAGTTATCGTATGTCTCTTTCATGTGGACAGCATACGCTACTGGAATAGATGGAAGAATGTTTCCATTGTGCAAAAGCACAGCCTTGAGACTCAGTTTCGAAGAGTCCACAAATAGTCTCCATTCTTGTGGGTCATGAGTGATTTTTAAAGCATTCATGAGGCCCTCAATATCGGAACAGAATATCAGATTACTTTCCTTTCTGAAGAAAGGCTCCAATTGCTGGTGGCGCTTTCGATATGCAGTAATTGTGACATCTTCTTCTAGAAGATTCCATTGTTGGAGTCTTGATCCTAGCAATTCTGCCTTGTTCTTTGATAAGTCCAAATCACGAATCAGGTCATTTAGTTCTTCCTGTGTTATTCTGTGTGGGGTTGATGATGCACCACAGTGAAAATCTGGATCACTGCATGCTGATGGACCAGGAGAAGAACAGGTCGACTCACCTTTGTCTTCGTCAGATGAATCAAGAGAATATTCTGCTGGAGGTTCTGGAATAGGAAGTCCCTCACCATGTGGAACTGGTCTCAATGCAGACGGAATGTTTGGGTAGACTATTCTCGACTTCTTTCGCTTCGTTATTCCGCCGGAAAGAGGAGGAACCAAGCAGAAGTAACAGTCATTTAGGTGGTTGCTTGGCTCTCTCCACAGCATTGGGACTGCAAACGGCATTGATGACCTTTTGCAATTCAACCACTGTGAAAGCTGTGTTGTACATGTAGCACAGCATATATGCGGAGCCCAAGGCTTGTCTTGGTCACCAACCTTGCATCCGAAGTAAAGATGATATGCCTTCTTCACTTGAGAATTGATACTTTTCTTCTGGTTGGCAAATGTCACTTCCCCACAAATATAGCAAAAATTGTCCGCGGTATTAACACACTTTCGAGGCATTACTGTTCTTTATTATACGTAAATGGATAAAATAATAAGTTTTATGTAACAGTAGCTTGAACTGTCTCGCACAACGTCTAAAATATTTTAAATGCTGAACCTATCTGATTGGGCTTTATATAGTACACTGCTTACGTCAGCTTCAGCAGCCGCCTGGCATTAGTATAATAGGCCTACACATGTATAGTACACTGCTGACGTCAACTTACTTCAGCAGCCGCATGGCATTAGTATTGCATTGCATCAGAAAATGATGCAATCAACTGTGGATGATGTGAGCATGATGGTATTATGCAATGTTACATCATTATTCCGGATGTTGCTGCAGTCCTACTGGAGAAATTTACACAGTGAAACATAGAAAATGAGGTATATGAATATCTTCAAAACGAGAGCCAATACAAATTTTGCACGGTTATATTCGTGTTCGGCACACCAAAATACTACAGATTAGGGCCTTTTCAAGTCAGTAATGATTTCACTGTTGACCAGTGCTATCCATTCGATCCAGAATCAAACATAAAATTTGTTCTCTGTGCTACGTTTCACTGCCGGACTCTAGTCCAACATACCTATCCGACCTCACCCATGTGTACACACCAGCAAGATACTTACGCTGCTCTTCTGATAATCGTATACTCATTATTCCCACTATGAAAACAAAGTCATATGGACAGCGTTCTTTTGCACACTAGAGCCTAGCAACATGGAATGAATTGCCATCTGAACTTAGACACAAAGACACAGTGATCCCATTCAAGAGTGCTCTTAAAACTCACTTATTTCGACTGCAAGAACAAACTTAAAGACCTAATAATGTTTCCTACCTTAACTATTTTCAGCACGTTTTTTATGTTTCCTAATTTTCTGGTATTTGTTTTTGTAATCATATCATTATATCTGTTTTTTATGTTATAGGTGTTGTCTAATGTTGTAAAGCGCTCAGAGCTTCTAAAGATTAGGCGCTATACAATGTCCTCATTATTACTATTTTTATTATGATTATTATTATTATTATTATTATTATTATTATTATTATTATTATTAAGCGAAACAGTGGTGTCATGGCAAAATGTCAACCATATTAAGATCGATCAGCTTATCGTTGCATGGCAAATTTTGTAAACGACTATACATTTCATCTTTACTCCCAGTGGTGTACTAAGAGTAAAAGGCGTCCGGGCCGACGATAATGGCGATGATAATGACCCATAGGGTCTTTGACGCACCAAGACCGCTCCTTCCTCCATCGTTAGCACGCTACTGTTTAAACTTTTTAACCCAATGCTTCACGATTTTCAGATATACTGCGACAGTATGAACTATGACAATCATTGCAAAACTTATTTTATACCTAATCTGTTCTCATAAAAGTGTAGATGGATTGTTGGAATAAGACGTGTGACATTAACCCACTATTTTCCCAGGACAGTTGAAATGCCTCGAATATAGTGTATGAGATACATGAATATTGACAAATTTCTCTAAGTACTTATTTAATCAAATATAGACTTATCCGATAAGTGTGCTACAGAGCTCACTCCTTTTAAATACGTTTTCCAAATATTTAAATTCACAGACAGTTTCTAGTACGAGAATAAGGTATTGAAAAGATACATTTCTATCTACCGCTGTGCCTTTTCGAAAAATCATAATTATTGTTTTGCTTGTATTAACTTGTAATCTCCATTTTGTTTTAACAAAATTAGATAAAATGTCCAATCCATGTTGCAAACATTGTCAGTTTCAGCAGCAAAACAACAAGATTGTCTGCACACAGTAAAATAATAATTCCAAAAGCCTATGTGAGCAGCCTCGTATCCTTTTCATTCAAATTCTTCCTCAAGGTCATTTATTTAAATTTCAGCACATGTTCAACCAAACTGAACAACCTGTGGTTGGCGCAGCAGTGTAGCCAGAGTGCAGTCCTTCAATACCAGTGTATTATTGCACATTTCGTTCATTTTGTCTCTGTGTTAATTTAGTGAACCTGTTGGCAGCAATCAAGTTACGTAGTTCTCTCAGCGATAAAGTTTACGTGTGTCGTAAATGGCTAACAATCGACAGGGGAATTAACGCTAATTTTAAATTAGTGGATTGATCGAAGTTAATGCCAAGGAAGTAATGCATACCTAACAAAAACCCGAAAGTATAATTTTCCAGAAGTTTCTATAAAATAAAAATAAAAATTAGAATATTATAGCACTAATTGTTGCCAATATTTTCATTCTATGACGCCTTAAAATGCATTAATCCCAGTGACAAGAACGAGGAAAAACTGTTAGATTCCATTTAAAGCAATTTTAGAAAACTCATGTTATTTTAAATTTGTACATTTTGTTATGTACCTCAGGTTCAGATAACATACAGCGACCTGTGATTTATTGCAAGAAAGTAATATTATCTGTCAGATGTAATTATGATATCAGAAGGTTGGCAGACTCGATAGCAAGGCTAACACATACTATTAGCTTTTTGGAAATGTACCGTAATTAACTCCTGATATGAAAACAAACATTACAAACTCATTTTACCGAACATTTAGAAGATTCAAAATGATACACTAAAATTTTTAGAAAATCTTATCCTTCCCGATTTAACCATTCAACATCAAAAAGATATTTTGTATCAAGTACGTTTAAAAAATTATGGACACGTGTACAATTAAAGTGACAGATTTGTGTTCATGTACAATTAAAGAGACAGATTTGTACACATACAACTAAAGAGACAGATCTGTACACATGTACAATTAAATCGACAGATTTGTACACATGTACAATTAAAGAGACAGATTTGTACACAAAGATATTTAATATACCTCGTAGCTCAGTTGGTAGAACATCGGACTCGTAATTTAAAGATCGCGAGCTCAATACACTCCCAGGCCAGTCCAAGTTGGCTGCCTTTGATAAGCCTGGATAAAGGATTTTGCTCGCATTTCTTCAGCATAATACACCCAATGTATTGATGGATATTCGAACTTTCAAACGCATAATTATAAAAAACTTAGTTGTTTAACTTCTTAACGGCAATATATAAAACATAGTTTGAGGCAAACAAAAGAAATACTGTAAAAGTAAGCCGACAACAATGGCACTTTATTTCCAGCTAATCTCTTTATCAAATTCTACTTCCTGGAAATAAGAAAAAAAAAATAGTTCAAGTGATGGTAAGGCTAGACAACAACGTTATATATATTTTACTAGTCATCTGAAGTACAAAATTAAATCCATCTTAACAACACAGGTAACACCTTTGCATACCTTTGATATCTTAAAGCGAGGAAATCACTAAACTAGATTTTCAAATAAATGCTAACAATACGTTCATATTGTGTTATTATTATTGTGATGCAAACTTGTATAAACTAGCCCAGACTTTGCTATAAAGGTTGATTTATTTTAGTATTGTGACATTACTGCCCATTTGTTGTATATAGTATTCATATACCAGCTCTCCTGGAGAATTCTGTTGAAGGTGTAAAAGTGTCATCTTTAAATTTTTATTTAGAACGTCTATAATATATATTTTACCATCAGCGGAGTTTTCTCTGTTGGCTGCACACTTGATGATTTATGCGTGGATTTTGTTAACTCCGGTGTTTACCCAAGATGCTGAACGGAAAGTGAAGCCTCACAAAAATTGCGATTGGCAGCGCTGAGGTGAGATGCTCCAGAAAGCATTCTCTGTAAGCGATCTTGACTCCGCCTCTAGAAATTCCAAATACATGCACGTGTGTGTCGGATAAAGCAAATATCCTATGGTAAGAATTACATCCGAAACGGGTTTTTTTTTATATATATCTCTTCAATCTGGGACTAGAGTACATGTAATATTTGGTTTGGAGGCTACAAATTTCGGATGTCAAAAACGTAGTGGGTCATACCAGGTAAATCAGATTTTCTCAGGATCGGCAAGTGCTTATGTGTGCAACGTGAAGTAAATCTATCAACGGGGATTGTCATGACATATAATAATAATAATAATAATAATAATAATAATAATAATAATAATGATAATAATAATATTGTTTCCTTATTGACACATTTTAAGCCACATGACGAGAAGTGCTTTGTTTGCCATTTCATCTTAAGACTGTCATCGAACAAGATTCTTTGAAGACAGTATGCATGCATGTATGTATGTATGTATGTATGTATGTATGTATGTATGTATGTATGTATGTATGTACGTATGTATGTATGTGTATGTATGTATGTATGTACTATAAGTACTTATTTAACTGATTTTTCGAAAAGGTGCAGTGGTAGATAGAAACGTCATCTGGCTTAAAATGTGTATATTTGCATTTAATAATATTTTAACAGTTTAAAACATTTTGGATATGCAAACGTAACACGTTATTCAAATTAACTTTTTTTCACACCCAACTCAGGGTTAGATTTCGCAGACATTGGGGGGTCTAATTTATTCGCAAATTCATAGAAAATCTCTTACATTTATTTCACTCGAAATTAATTATTATATAAATAGCAAAGCGGCCTTTCTCCAAATACAACTTTTTCATCGGACATGTTTAAACAAACATTTTATGCATGCACTGTTAATTTGGTCACACATATATACAACACACCAGCTGTCTTGTCTCAATCCGAAACAACTCGCTGGTACTACTTACATGGAACACTTCGGTTGTTTAAGCTAACCTTCTCAGTGGCAATACATCATGATTGATGGGAAACTTTTCAGTCAGTGCTAGAAAATCCCAAGGCTTTTCATTAGTTTTCTGCTCCTGTCGATCGAGATTATCTTGGTATGGACATTACGTTCCCTTCAAAGATAATAAGCAATGTATGCTAATTGGCAAATTTATTCAGGAACCCTTTTGTATTACCGTATATGGTCTATTAAAGGTATATTCTGACTGCAATCAACATAGACCCCGATCTGCCGTCGTATAATAAGCAGACACATCAGGGTCTATTTAATTTGTTCTATTGATTACAAATTGTATAGACCTGCATCTGCTAGCGTATTATGGACAACAGAGCTGGGTATGCGCAGACGTATAAGCCAGTACAGACGGTATATGACCAGTACAGACGGTACATACCCAGTACATACGGTACACGGTAAGAGATGTTTATATCACTTACTGTAAGCCTTACGTTGTTTTTATGTATAAAATATGATTTGTGTTTCCTTTCTCTAACAAGGTCGCACAACTTATGCCATTATATCTTTTGAAAGAACAATTGAATAAATATGTGCTAATATATTTTCCATGGAAATTAGGAAACGCAATTTAACCGGAAAATCAAGAGGTTGTTTACTTCAATCGTAAAGCCCTACATCACTGTTAAACGCTATTTTTTTCAGAATGTTAATCCATGATTCCATACAATACCAACAGAAAGCCATTGGAAATTATTAAAAAAATGTTGCATCTTATGACCAGATTTTTTAATATAAATATATCAATCAGAATCTTATATCTTTCTGCAGGTATCAGTTTTAGTATCTATAAAGGTGCAGCAACGGTTAAGAGAGGTACACGTAATGCAGAAACCTTAAAGAATGTATTCATTCTCGTACGTACTGTGTTACAATTTACAATCTTGTACGTACTGTGTTACAATTTACAGACTTGTACGTACTGTGTTACAATTTATAATATTGTACGTACTGTGTTACAATTTACAATATTGTACGTACTGTGTTACAATTTACAATATTGTACGTACTGTGTTACAATTCACAATCTTGTACGTACTGTGTAACAATATACAATCTTGTACGTACTGTGTTACAATGTACAGTCTTGTACGTACTGTGTTACAATTTACAGTCTTGTACGTACTGTTAATATTTACAATCTTGTACGTACTGTGTCACAATTTACAACCTTGTACGTACTATGTTACAATTTACAATCTTGTACGTACTGTGTTACAATTTACAGTCTTGAACGTACTGTGTTACAGTTTACAATCTTGTACGTACTGTGTTGCAATTTACAGTCTTGAACGTACTGTGTTACAGTTTACAACCTTGTACGTACTGTGTTACAATTTACAGTCTTGTACGTAATGTGTTTCACTTGACTATACAAATATTGATACATGTGCACAATCTTCTAATGACTGCTTTCAAAACCATTATATTTCATTTTAATTGATTAATTATTACAATTCCATATTTAATTATTACAATTCCATATTTAATTAGCACAATTCCATATTTAATTAATACAATTCCGTATTTAATTGTTACAATTCTATATTTAATTATTACAATCCATATTTAATTATTACAATTCCTTATTTAATGGTTACAATTCTATATTTAATAATTACAGTTACATGTTTCATTTTTACAATTCCGTATTTAATTGTTACAATTCTGTATTTAATTATTACAAATCCATATCTAAGTATTACAAGTCCGTATTCAATTATTACAATTCCGTATTTAATTGTTACAATTCTATATTTAATTATTACAAGTCCATATATAATTATTACAATTTCATATTTAACTATTACAATTCCGTATTCAATTATTACAATTCCGTATTTCCTTCTTAAAATGGCAAGCTCATAGTAATCTTTTGTGGCTGGATTTTTTTTAATTATTTTTTTTTTGTCGGTGGGTCTTTCTGTGCTCATGGGAACTCTTCTTATTACAAACGACTGTTTTGTATAGGTCATTATAACCTTGACAGCATAACAAAGTAATATTGTAAAGTTATTTTGATATACGGAGTATATTATGTTTTTTCAAGTTGTTTGTTCTACTGAAAAGGAAAGAGTTTCTTAATCAAAATCGTAAAAAAGGAAAAGGCATATTCAGACGTAAAGTGTCTCCTTGTCAGATTAGAATTGGCACGGAAACTATATGCTTCCTTACTGTGTTAGTTTAAAGGTTTACTAATGTAATATGTGTATCTTACGTAATATTTCTCGCTTGGCTGACACCAATATTTTACTAGAGAAACTACGTTATTAGCGCCCAGTAACCATACTTGTCTGCCGCATACGAGGAACGTCTGCCAAAAGGTATTTTTATGTTGACTAATTCTACATTTCTGGGGGGTAAAAACGAATTGAATAAAGTTATAATTATTTGCCAATATCGGTCAGCTGTATCACTAATATATAGTTTCTCTCTCAAAACGTATGGAATCCCGATATAGAATATAAATTGCATCTTAAGTCGATTTTCCATAATTAATATACAAATATACAACCAATTGAAGAAATATTAAAGAACAATTATTAAGATATCATTTTATAACGACTAGTGTTATCATTTTATAACGACTAGTGTCATCATTTTATAACGACTAGTGTCATCATTTTATAACGACTAGTGTTATCATTTTATAACGACTAGTGTTATCATTTTATAACGACTAGTGTCATCATTTTATAACTACTAGTGTCATTATTTTATAACGACTAGTGTTATCATTTTATAACGACTAGTGTTATCATTTTATAACGACTAGTGTTATCATTTTATAACGACTAGTGTTATCATTTTATAACGACTAGTGTCATCATTTTATAACGACTAGTGTCATCATTTTATAACTACTAGTGTCATCATTTTATAACGACCAGTGTTATCATTTTATAACGACTAGTGTTATCATTTTATAACGACTAGTGTTATCATTTTATAACGACTAGTGTTATCATTTTATAACGACTAGTGTCATCATTTTATAACTACTAGTGTCATTATTTTATAACGACTAGTGTCATTATTTTATAACGACTAGTGTCATTATTTTATAACGACTAGTGTCATCATTTTATAACGACTAGTGTTATCATTTTATAACGACTAGTGTTATCATTTTATAACGACTAGTGTTATCATTTTATAACGACTAGTGTCATCATTTTATAACGACTAGTGTTATCATTTTATAACGACTAGTGTCATCATTTTATAACGACTAGTGTTATCATTTTATAACGACTAGTGTTATCATTTTATAACGACTAGTGTTATCATTTTATAACTACTAGTGTCATTATTTTATAACGACTAGTGTCATTATTTTATAACGACTAGTGTTATCATTTTATAACGACTAGTGTTATCATTTTATAACGACTAGTGTTATCATTTTATAACGACTAGTGTTATTATTTTATAACGACTAGTGTTATCATTCTTTCGAACTGCACATGCGAATATCATCTACATACAGAAATTTCACACACGGTTACTTCGACTACTACTGTTACTACTATTACTACTACTACTGCTATTATTATTATTATTATTATTAGTAGTAGTAGTAGTAGTAGTAGTAGTATTACAACTGCTGCTATTACTACCAAGAAACTTAGTATTGATTTAAAGACTGTAAAATTGTCTGCTGTAAACATGTTTGAAGAAAGAAACCCGCAGAGAAGGTCAAGTTTAGTTTCTTTTTTCCCCGTCAATTTTCTTTAATCAAGAAGGTATCGTGAAACGACTACGCTTTAGTTCCATTTTGCACATGAAGTACTGTAATCAACAACACTAATGATGTAATGCATCTGTTATATATTTTAATGAACTACGGATGTTGTCTGGAATGCATGTGATTGAATCGAATACATGCATGACAAGTCAAAGTCAGTGAATGGCATGCATGAACAAATCAAAGTCAGTGAAACAATTGCATGAATAAGTCTAAGTCAGTGAATCGAGTACATCAATAAGTCAGACAGCGAATCAAATACATGAATATGTCTACATCTCTGAATCAAATTAGTGAGTCAATGACTAGGATTCATAAGTCTAAGTCAATGAATACATGAATAAATCTATGTAAGTTAATCGACTACATGAATAAGTCTATGTCAGTGAATCGACTACATGAATAAGTCAAAGTAAGTGAATCAAACACATAAGTCTAACACAGTGTATCAAATACACCAATAAGTCTAAGCCAGTGACTCAGATAAACGAATAAATCTAAGTCAGTGAATTGAATACATGAATAAGTTTAAGTAAATGAATCGAATACATGAATACATTTCAGTAAGTGTATCGAATACATGAATGCGTCTCAGTCAGTGAATCTAACTTTGTGAAAGATTTGGATACAAGAATAAGTCGACGTCAGTGAATCGGATAAGTGAATAAGTCACGAAACAGTTAATTGTACAAGTAATTAGTTCAATATTGGGAACATTTTTACCTATTGAAACGAAAACATTGTTAAGCCAGTCCATCATATGATAAGAAAATAGAGTATGGTTACCGTTGCATCGAAAATCTTGCTGTCTTAATCTCTTCCAAATTCAAAGATTACAAAGAGATTAAAGTATGGAGGTAATATACGTAGGTATTGTTTCTCCACTTCGATATACTTCTTTTAATTTTTTTCTTCAAATTTTGAATAGAAATAATAAAACGAACCGCAATGTATGTATATATGTATGTATGTATGTATGTATGTATGTATGTATGTGTGTGTGTGTGTGTGCGTGCGTGTGTGCGTGTGTGTGTGCGTGTGATTGTAGGATTTTGCTTATTGTCATTATTATGGAGAGATATAAATTCAGTCATTAAACTTCATTTAGCAAATTTATCTACCAGCTGCCTATTCGGTAATTCGTCATTTATATGATTTTGTTTTTTGTTTATTTCTCTTTCTTGTGTTATAAGTTTGAGTTTTTATTTAGGACAGGGAAAACATCGATTATAATTTCACAACTGTTACCATGTTTTTCTTATTGTGTTTGTTTCTCTACCCCTCTTTTTCTATTCTTAAATTGTCTTAACAGCCACTCTTGAACAACAGAGAACTTAGAAGAAAGCCCATGTGACGCAGATAACGTATCATATGATTGTATCCGATGTATATTCCATGCCTATTTAATTTGATAATAACATTCCAAGCGGGGAGGCTGAAAGCGATAACCACAGAAGTTATCTCCTTTATGAGTTGAACAAATGAAGCAATTAATCATTGAACTGATCGCTAGCTGGACGGACACCATGGCTCTGTAATGACCGGACCTCTCTTGTCGGGAAGTTGAATGATAACTGATTTGTCTTCAGCCATTATACGAATAATCCGTCCATGCCCATTAGTGAAGCATCTTCAAATGGCTTTAGGTTTGTGATAAGTATACCAGCATCGCAGTCAAGGCTGATAATAAAAATAATTTAAATTAAAAGAGTGGTATACCCCCCTCCTTACATAAGCTGGGATGTGAAAAATCACTTACCACCGTGACATTTGCAGAAGACATTGCTAATTTTATAAAACAATAACTTGAACAAGTCTTAGACCTGAAAAGCAGAACTTTAACACATGTTAATGCATTGTTGAGGATCTTGTAAAATAATACAATGTGTGTTCGGTGATAAATAATTCAACGAGAGGGTGAGAATTTCTAGTGTGAGGAAATAAGATGCTTTAAAACTCCGATCATGCTTTCAAAGCATTTCACAAGCAGAACGGTTATTTATCTATTCACTGTGATCATGAGTAGTTAAACATGGGGTGGATTGCTACATATTTACAGGAGTTAAATATAAAAGACAAAGCACTGTGTACACATATATATCACCAACCATGAACTAGCATGCATACTTTTCAATAAATACATAATAGGTGTTGGATTCTGGAATATAAAATGAGGCGATAAAGTTTGATAAAGATAGAGTGAATCTTTTGGAGGCTTAAGTGTATTCTAATAGTGAGTATCTAGTGAAGAGAAAAGAAAAGCGAATATGGAGTCAAGAGAAGCAAGCGAGTATGCAGTAGAAAAAGGTGAGTATCGAGTAGAATAAAGCGAGCATTGAGTCACGCAAAGCAAGTTTGGAATTAAAAGTACCAAATACTAGTATCAAGCAGAAAACAACACTAAGGGAAAAACCTCTAAACATTTTTAATTTGGAATGTGGAGGAACTGGGGTTACAAAGTGTTTCAGGTTGCCAAATAGCTACTTAAAGAACTCATGCTCTGATTTGTTAAACGAAGATCATGGCCCCCACCCCCACGCGTGAGCCCTAAATGCCACACATTAAACGGTCTGTCCCAAATATTGGAGAATAAATGTAGCCATACGAGAAAGATTATATGTATGCATAAGACACACCAGTTTCTCTGTATTTTCGCTTATTAGCCCCGTCTTAATGTATTAGACTGACCTTTCATACCCTGTCGTGTTGACGTATTAAACTGACCTTTCATACCTGACGTTTTGACGTATTAGATTGACCCTTCATACCCTGATGTTTTGACGCATTAGATTGACCTTTCATATCCTGACGTCTTGACATATTAGACTGACCTCTCATTTGCTGTAGTCTTGACGTATTATAGAGATCTTTCATACCCTGTCGTCTTGGCGTATTAGACTGACCTTTCATGCATGACGTTTTTACGTATTAGACCGACCTTTCATACCCTGACTCTTGACACATTAGACTGACCTTTCATACCCTTTCGTCTTGACGTATTAGAAAGATAGTTCATACCCTGACGTCTTGACATATTAGTCTGACCTTTCATACCCTGTCGACTTGACGTATTAGAGAGATCTTTCATACCCTGCCGTCTTGACGTATTAGGCTGACCTCTGACCTTTTCATACAGTACTTCAAATAGCAGTGTTATGCATTAGAAATTCAGATCAAAACAAAAATTTCTGAATTATCTTTCTTTCAATCTATCCTTATTCTTTCAATATTATAACTTTTCTTGCGCGAATGGCTTAAGTTTTGGGAGATTCAGAACAAAGTAAAGAGAGAATGACTGGCGTCTATAGTAAGTAATGCATGAACATTGTCAATTTATCACAAGATATCCGTGATTAGCAGAAAGATAAATCGACATATTGTGGTCAAGTAAAGCATATCAACGGATTTAATCCTTTATATTAAATTCTATATTGAGGCTTTAAATGTAAATGTAGGGAAAATTAACTATATACGGTACATTCTGTTGTACTCTAGTGCTTTTTTTAACACACACATAGATGCACACACAGACACACACACAGACACACACACACACACACACACACACACACACACACACACACACACACACATCAACAACTTTTAATAAGATAACTGTCACGGAAATAGCGCTTGCCCGTTCCATGTTTGACAGCCCTATTTGAAGACAAATTAAACTTCTACACAGAAACCATTTTATATTCTTCAGCTGGGACAGCAATGACATTTGCCCTCTTAACTCCTAAATTGGTAGGGTTATTCCTTACCTTAAGTACAAGCCATCCACAAATTGTTGGCCCGATCTGTGACGTGAAACTAATGTTATTTTGCATAAGCCATTTTTCCTCTTGCACTCAGTGATCTTGACCGTTGAACTTATGACCTTGTGACTCCAAGCCCAATGGTCTTCTTTATTTCCACAAGTGCAAAACATCTACAAAATTTGCTGAAGTATGTCATGCAGAACTAATGTTACTGTGTACAAACCATTTTTGAGAATATTTCAGTCCCAGTGGCCTTTATCTTTCATTAATTGATACCAATATCAACAGTAAATGGCCTTACACCAACAACAAGCCATCGGCAAAGATTGGTAAACGTACATTGCTGACGTTTTTATGCGGTAAAATTTTTTGTTAGTCACGGTGACCTTAATATTTGACTTTTTGATACAATAATATCAATCTTTTCTCGTTTGTGTGTACTTTATTTGTGTATCACACGAGTGCTTAGTATTTGCTAATGTTACATGTGTTGTTTCCCTTGTGTCAGTTTCCTATAATTACCTCAGTATAGATCAATGTTTCTTCTGCTTCTTTAGTTTATTTTATCAACTCGATCATCGCTTTTTTGGTGCTCGGCAAATACTTTTCAACTCATCAGAACTTGTTTGGTGCTCGATACCTACTTTTTTCAACTCGATCAGAGCTTTTTTGGTGCTCGACAAATATTTTTTCAACTAAGAGCTTTTTTCTACTCGATACCTACTTTTTCAACTCGATACTCGCTTTTTTGTGTAATCGATACCTGTATTTATTGATTGATTTCCAAGATGGCCGCTATCGCTTAACCGGCTTGAAGCAGCTGTTCCGTTTTTTTAGCGCCGTTTTCATGATATTTGTGCGTGTTGCCTGTTTTCGTCTACGTTATTGTGTTCATTATGTATTGGCTGTTAAATTCGTATGTGTTTCTTCATCTCCTTGTTTTGGAAATGAGAACAATTAGATTTTTTTTCTCAGCTGTCTTGCTCCACTGTTTTTGAACAAACCGCCATCACGTGATACTCGCCAGTCAACCCGTCTATGTTACGATGGACCCTCATTAATTGCTTTAAATGATCACTCCTTTGCTCTCCACACTACGTTGTGCTCTAGACTAAACGAACTAGGACTACATTCATCATTACGTAAATGTAAACAGAAGCGGAAAAAGAAACGTTGTTTCAAAGCTGGCCGACGTAGAACAGGAAGAAGAATTCCAGTTGTCTCCCTTATTTTGGCTCAACAATTTAAAAAACGTTCGACCGTTAATTTAGATAACTTAATTCAAATCCCAATTAATTCGTCAACCTTTGTGTCAGCTATCCAAGAGATACCTCTGCTTATTGTATTATTCAATGCCCATTCAGTAGGACCACCGGAAAAGCGTACAGAAATAGTTAATTTTATCAACGACCAGAATATTGACATCTTTTTCCTGACAGAAACATGGCTAAAAACATCAGGCGATGAGCCCAAGTGTGTGGATCTAACACCCACTGGTTACTCGATCAAGTCGTTCCCACGTAATTCTCGCGGAGGTACAATTGCTGTCATCACAAAGAACTCCATGATAAAACGTCTTAACCACACCACAACATTCAATTTCGACCACACATCGTTTGAACTAGTCCAAACCACACTCACACTGGACCAAAGGTCAGTCCATTTTTTCTGCCTATACCGCCCTCCTCCTAGTAGAAAAAAACAAGCTGCTGACTCTCTGTTTTTGGAGCAGTTTCCGAATCTCCTGAGTATGGAAATTTTATAGGTGGCAACCTGATTATTCTTGGAGATTTCAACTTTCACTTTGACTGTCGTGGAAACCCAAATACATCAAAAGTCATAGATTCCATTAATGTTTTCAACCTCAAACAATCAGTTAACCAACCCACCCATAAACATGGTCACATTTTAGACTGGATTCTTCATAGACCTGATGATAACATTCTACGGTCCTCCATGGTATCCCATGACCTTGCATCAGATCACCTCTGCATTATATGCCATCTTGACGTATCAGTCCCTAACCCTCCACCTTTATCTGCTACCTAGAGAAATCTCCGTATGATAAATAGAACCAAACTAATGCAATCCAAGCTAAACTAACAACTTGCTTACCTTCTACCGCAGAACAAATTGATAACTGCCTGCGTTCATTGCTTGACAAACATGTCCCAGCTACCAAGTGCAGAGTATCAATTCAAAAGTTATCTCCAAGGTATAGCAGTGTTAGGGACCAGCTTCGCACTGCTAAAAGAGACCGCCGTAAAGCTGAGAGGCTTTGGCTTCCCACCAGACTCATTATTCATAAGCAAATCTATGAAACCGCTAAGAAGAATGTCACAAATATAATCCAGCGAAATCAGACCACTATGCTACTAAGATCATGGAAAGTTCCAGCTGCAAAGAGCTCTTCGAGATTACTGACAAGCTAATGTCAAGGAACCAATCTACACCACTTCCAACTACCTTCTCGCCAGTCGACCTTCCGGACATATTTGCAAATTTCTTCCGTGACAAAGTACAACCATTAGAGATAAGCTTGGCACCACAATTTCAATTGACTATTCGTCACCATACGGTTGGGATACAGAATTTGAGCGGCAACTATTAGCAGCATTTGAACCTGTCTCTATGGATTTCGTATGTACAATCCTGATGAAGAGTGCACCAAAGTCATGGATACATAGATCCAGTATTGCCTTCACTAACTGATGTTATTAATAATTCTCTCTCATCCGGGGAATTCTCATCATTTTTCAGAACTGCCATTGTAAAGCCTCTGCTGAAGAAACCAACACTAGACCATAACGATTTAAAGAACTACCGCCCAGTTTCTAATCTCCAATTCATATAAAAAATCTTAGAAAAGGTTGTTCTATCCCAGCTTGTATCGCATCTAAATTCAAACAGTCTTTTTATCAATGTACAATCTGCATATCGCCCTTGCCAATGTACTGAAACTACTCTTCTAAATGATAAGATAAGATATACAAGAGTGCGATTATGAAAGATATAGATGTGTGTCTGGGGGGTTTGTTATTGGGGGAAAGACAACCAGTGAGGTTTGCTATTTACGGATTTCTTAGTTGTAAGCATACTGACATTATATTCTGGTTTCACTTCATTTTTTAAATACACCGTTTTAAACAAGATGTCGGAAAACTATATTATTTCTCAGTAACCGTTATGAATAATATTTAGAACGTTTGTGTCCGTAAATATATCAAAGTTATGATAAACATATAAAGCTTGAATATACTTTGAGGTTGTGATATTTTCTGAAAGTATGACAAGTGATTGGTGCATGCATACTTTGTACAACTTGTCATTATCACACCATCGGAAATTGAAATAATTAAAATCAAAGTTTAGGAGAAGGCTCCTGTATCACAAAAGTAATCGTTTTGCACTGAATCTTGGTAAGACTTTACACTGAACCTTGGTAAGACTTTAAAATGAACCTTGGTAAGACTTTACGCTGAGCCTTGATAAGACTTTACACTGAGCCTTGGTAAGACTTTACACTGAACCTTGGTAAGACTTTACACTGAACCTTGGTAAGACTTTACACCAGCATTTAAATAGTGTATCCGTTATGGCTTATTACTCAGATTGACCAGCATGGTTTCATAGTATCATAGAAACTGTATGACTAAGAAGACTGTAAAAGAACAGAGCAAGCTTAAATTAGATCATTATTTCTGTACGTAGTTTATTCAGTGTATCGTGAACATTTAATCGCAAATCAATTACCGAGACAAAGAAAACTAAGAAATAAAATCATCAATAATAAATATAACTCTTTAAAAAAAACAGTGAATGACACATTTTACAAAGATATAGTTTGTAAATTAAACTGCGGAGCAAAATTCACGTAGTATCGATTATACATTCCCTATCTTTTCGTTTAGAGAATCACTCATAGTACATAACCTTTCTTCGGATATTAAAAGAAAAAAAAAATTCACCGGGTCATGCATATTACTTTAAGAGTTGTACAAAATATGAACATCAAATTATTAGTCTCTTCCAGGCACATAACTCTTGCTGGGAGCTCCTAACTTACAAATTTCAGTGTAGTTAACAGTTATTATTTTACAAAGATGCTTAATTTCATGAAAGCCATTGAGTCAAAAGGTGAATGTTTCAATTTATAAAATTCAGCAGTCAATGTCATTGTTTGACATTGTTAATGTTTTACATCCATTTGTACACGATCAGCGTGGAACCAGCAGGGAAACACTCTGCATCGATGCAAAACACATGTAAAACACATGTAAAACACGTGCAAAACACATGTAAAACACGTATAAAACACGTATAAAACACGTGTAAAACACATGTAAAACACATGTAAAACACGAGTAAAACACATGTAAAAAAGAAAACCCCACATGTAAATGTAATTGTGGAAAGGAAATATTATTTTACAGTAGCGCAGACTGTGGGTATAAATTAGCAACTAACTGGAACTGATACTGAACCCAGATAAATCGGACAGCAAAATATTTCATATAAACGAAATGACCAATTTGCTTTAACTATCGGACACATAGTAAAACCATGTACTTGAGGTTGTTCTGATGAAGTTGTCAGCGGGTTCTATATTTAGTTAGATATTTTAAACAGAAATATATGATTATCTATTCAGTTTGTTAGAATGTGGAAACAATACTTTAGTGAGTGCTTACGTCACATAATTGTCGGTGTTTATCTATGTACTAAAGCTGAAGCAAAATGTTTGACCTCAAGCTGTCCTTAATATATATTGACTGTACAAAAATCTAATCATTTAAATCCATTCAAGCTTGCAAATTATAATCAGACAGTGCTGACTGAAAACAATTAATTCTTCTGACAGGAATGTATAGACATGGAAAATGTCATGTACATATACGGATCGTGCGACTCAAGTTTTGTCACGACTGTTTAATTTCTGCAAAAAGGATTCACAGTCCGAATGTGCAAATGAAACAAAAGTGGATGCCATTTGTTGATTTAAAAAATATTGTTTTTGTTTATGTTTGTCACAATGATTGCTTTTACTGTCGCTCTGAAGACTGATGAATAATATTCCGGTAACTTATTTTAACAGAGGACAAGTTTTAGTGACCTAGATAGACTACTCGCAGGCTAAGAAAGGTCACACTTTTTACGTGAAATACAATATAATTATCACAAGAGATTATAGAGATAAAAAGTGCACATAAATATAGACACAGGTAAACAATCAACTAATTGAGAAAAACTAAGGATTTCCGTTATATTGTAAGCCTGATGAGCATCTTAACAGCTCTAATAATTATGTTTATATAATGTCAAGGAATCCGATTGATGGAGTATGTATGTCGCTAGTCTCGATTTAATTTTTGTCTTGCAAATGCATCTAACAGTGTCTTAGACAGTTCACCAGTTTCGACATTTTTTAATATCCTTCAGCACTGTATGGAAAGCATTAAAACATTTCTCCAGTTAAGAATACTTAATAAATTCTAGGAAACATTTCATTTTAATATCAAAATATATGAAAGTTCCTTGCATGACCTAAATCTTATAAAGCTACAGGGTTCGCATTTGCTTCGCCTCGCTTGAATGTAGTTAAAATCATATTCCGTCTGAATCGGTTATATGTTATCTGAGGCCATCCAGATAATTCAAATAAATTTTAACACGACGGGTTCATGTGATATTGATATTATGTCTACGGGTTACTTGAACATTGTACATCATAACACTCAGTTTGTGTTATCGCTGTTACCATGTGATATTAATTTTATCTACATAGTTCTTATTTAAGGACTCGAATTTCTGCCACTTTCGCTGAAACTTGTCATGAAATGACATTCATCATAATTTACATTGTTGTTAGATTTGTGCCAAACATCATTAATAACTTTCATTTATAATCTCTACGTGACTCAGTGACTCATTGTGCGTCTACTCTGAAATAAAAGAACAATATTTTTTATATGATATTTAAAAATGATAAAATGTTGTACACGAAATTATGCCTTGTGCAAGTAAAGGGAATCAACCGAAAAGAGCATCGAATTATTGTTATCATCATCGCTATTAACATCGTAATAATAATAGTTATCGTTATTGTCCTTTTCAACTTACGTATCGGTATTTTACCATATATTATATAATTACGACAAATGCTCAAGTTTGAAAAGTTTAGCTAAATGACGTCAGGACACATCGTAATTTAATAAGAATATCAGACATGTAATAAAGTATAAGCTAATTTTTTTAATATTTATGAATTGTAAAAATGTGATTCGGTTACTGAACGAAAACAAAATGGAACTCTTAGTCGCATATTATAAATTACTTGAATACCAAAACAAAATGAAAGCAAAAGGGAATTAGCTCCTAAAGATCACGTTTCGTTACGATGGGACATTTTTGAGGAGCTGGATGAAATCGTTTATCTCGGACTAATTGCTTCATACATAATATACCCTACTAGCAGACACATATGTGCAAATTTATATTTGGAGCGAATTACCGTCTATACTGACTTAAAGGTTGGTCTACCTGAAGACTACATAGACAGAGATCTGCAGTTGCATAATACTCTCGAAGATCTGGGTTTCTAAAGCATGTTAGGAGATATGAGTAGAACAAATAACAGACTCGGATGTGCCAGCGTTATGAATTATGCGACGGAAGTTCACGGTCTATGATGGGTACAATTAGACCTAACTTAGAAGCATGCTGACGATATATATATATATATATATATATATATATATATATATATATATATATATATATATATATATATATATAAACACGACAGCAAAGACATCAGCAGACTGATATTAACACATGTACATGAGAAATAAGAATCGGAAATAGGAATTAATTATTTGATCAGTTCTCCTCTAATATATACGTCCAAAAGTAGCTATGTTATATCTTGTTTATAGATGATTACTACAATTTACACTCATGAACGAAAACACTTTTTAATATTGATTTAGTCATGTACCAAAGGTTACGTAGGCGATTCCACGTTCGCTGTAGACATGGTACCGACATACCATTGGCTAAGTAACATAAAACCATGCATGTCAAAGAAATGAAACTGAAGTGATGGGCTGGTGGCGACAACAGACTCGGTCACGATCTACCACCATCACAGTTTATGTTAACCAACTTCTGCAGCCGAATGATACTTAGTTTCGGATATCCATCCACATGAATCTTGTTTCAGTCCATCCTGAGTTATATTGCGAGTCCAGCTTTATACCGGTCACTTTTACTCGCGTTAGTCAAGTATGGCTTTTAAAATACATGCATCTAGAAAGTTCACATAGTGGTAGATTTCCTGAAAATTTTTACAAACAATTTTTATGATAATTTCTTAAACAGTGTATTTATAACAATGATGCTAAATGAATCTTATTTTGAAGAAAGAACAATGTCAAACAATCGAGAAAAACATAATAAAGCAACAGTCATACTGACTAAATATTTTTAAGAACGCAAAATCATTATTTTATTGTTCTCAGAAAAAATTATTGCGCACCATAAAAAGAAGCAGTGGAAACACCCCACGAACTCCCAAAACTTGGTACATATCGGTACATTTGCTTGTAATGTACACGTTTTGATGGAGAAGATTTTATTATATGTACATATATTGCAAACAACGAACAATGGCAAATTATTTTATAAAAACTTGTTGTCTCTGTTTCCCAGATTTGTAGTTGACAAATAATTAACGAGAGTCGAAAGTTCTTAGTCTTCTTAAAACAGAACTAATTTTACACTGTTTCTTTTTTAGTTTTCTACAATTATCTTGTTGTTATCTTTCGAGTTTGATGATGGCCATGCCACCAGTTACTGGTTTGGTTTATTTGAGTACGTGAGTGGATGATCTTGCCAATCTGCGCACTGATCTGTCTCTGGTTTCCATACTCACCTGTCTCTGGTTTCCATACTGATCTGTCTTTGGTTTCTATAATGATCTGTCTCTGGTTTATATAATGATCTGTCTCTAGTTTCCATACTGATCTGTCTCTGGTCTCCATACTGATCTGTCTCTAGTTTCCATGCTGATCGGTCTCTGGTTTCCACACCCGTTTCCATATTAGTTACAATTATATTCTTTAATAAATGATAGAAAGCATAACGCTTGTAAGTTTAAAAGACCCCAACGACAGATGCATATAAAAATACAGCCATCTGATTTCATAGGCGAATTGTATGTCATTGAATAACCCATATATTGTATGTCATTGAATAACCCATATTGTTTGTCATTGAATAACCCATATATTGTATATCATTGAATAACCCATATATTGTATGTCATTGAATAACCCATATTGTTTGTCATTGAATAAACCATATATTGTATATCAGTGAATAACCCATATTGTATGTCATTGAATAAACCATTTATATTGTATGTTACTGAAAAACCCATATATTGTTTGTCATTGAATAACCAGTATATTGTATAGCATTGAATAGATCACATACTGTATATCATTAAAAGGCTTACATATTGCTGTCAGCGTATAGCTCACGTAATGTTCCAGTACTTAAAGGATAATTGTTCCTATGCATCAATGACGAATAAAATAATTCGGAAGAGAACGTTTTGTAGTAATTCGCGATCGTCTCTGATGCTATTCAAGCAGTTTCTCTCTCAAAATACCAAGTTCAGGATACATTTTATATTTTGTAAGAAATTCCTCGATATGTCTTCCTCAGCTAAGATTCAAGACTTTTTCTAATGGTTCAGAAGCTGTCATTTATTTTACTTTCTTTATCCTTATTTACTAAAGAATAGTTTTGCTTTTTATAACACCATAAACGTAAAGAAAATATTTGTTTTTGCAACAATCTCAATGTCATAGATGAAACTTAAAAGATGTATTGAATCTTAAAACGTTCTCAATCAATATATTGATAACAAAACATTTTTATTTTTATCTCAGAATATTGTACTGTGTTATTTCTTAGACTCGCAGTGCGTCTGCTTGACACCTATCAAAATAGTATTGAACCAGGAGAAAACTTTCTTTACAAGTGTTAAAAAATGATCGGATAGTCAGGATATAAGGCGCCGTAGAGGAAAAAAGCTGGTCCAATGAGAAAGTTGCAGTTGAAATTTCGATGTCGTATGTCGAAAAATCCAGTATCACGTGTGGGGTCAAATTGCAAGTTCTTAAAGTTCCATTGCCTAAATTGAGATATAAGATTTTATATGTTGAATTATACAGTGGTGGTTTAAAGTTATATTTCCTATGTCGACTTTTTACAGTGTATATTTTGAAGTACACAGTGGTGGTTGAAATTTCAATATCATGTCAGAATTCCTAATTCACACGTTGCATGCAACTGTTTGTGATGAAAATTCCATTTCATATGGCGATTATTTTGATTCCATCTGTTGAATTTCACAGCAACGACAAGCAACTTCCTTGTTTAAAAATAACGCGGTCCGTTCACGAGTGCGACCTCTTGCGAAGAAATTCATAGTTATTCTCGACCTGTGAATTGTAACTTTCAAACTGTAAATGCATGAAATTATTCTATTAAATAGCATCTACGTTATATGTGTAATGATACTTTTAACACCTTCACATCATTTCACCATATCAAAATAACAATTCTGACAAGCACAATAAAATGTCCAATCATTGCTGTGTAATTCAACAGATACAATCTCAATATATGAAATGGAACTTTCAGCACAATCAATGTGATTCAACATGTTAAATTAAAACTCTCGTCACATGACATTAAAATGTCAACAACCGCCTTGTATTTCAGAAGATACAATCTAAAAACGCGACATTGGACATCAAATTTTCAACCAGCGCTGTGCAAATTCAACAGATGAAATCTAAATACGCAACATATCAAATGGAACATTCAACATAAACTCTTTGAACCAATACGTAACTTAGGAATTCTCGACGTATGACATTTGAGTTTCAACCTCCGCCGCGTAATTCAAACTGCACAATCTAAAACCATGACATAGAAAATATAACTTTCAACCACTACTGTTTAATTCAACAGATACAATGTAAAATCTCGACCTAGAAAATAGAATTTTAAGGACAAGAATCTTTGATACAACACGTGAAATTGGAATTCTGGATATATGACAACGGCAACGTTCTGACTGGACCAGCTTTGTCCGCTACGGAGCCTCATATCAGGAATGTTTCCCTTGGAGACTCCTGTTGAAATGAAAACCAGTTTATATGTTCCTCTTATAAGAGGCCGATTAAATGAACGTCAGCTTGTCCCTAGAGCCGTTGTTGATGGGCATAACGGAAGATAAGACGTAATGCAAGCTGTGCTGGAATGACACAACATCATGTGATCCTTGTAATCGTTGACATGGCATACATACTGTAAATTTCTGGTTTGCAGTTATGAATTTAAGGATTTTATTGGCTCTAGCTGTTCTCACATCAAATGAGTATGCCACATGAACTGCTATGTCCTTTATGCTAACAACAAATGTAGTGGAATTGTCCATACACAACGCTTTTGGCCCTCACAGATTCTGATCCAGCAATAATACCCCCACCCCGTACAGATCTATCATTTCCAAATATTTTAAACATAAATTCCTCCAGAAACAACTCTGAAGTGATGACAGACCTCTCCGCTTGAGTTTTCTTGATATCAGCTATGTCTGGTGTTTCAAATATTTATAAAACAAAGTAACTACAATATTTTACTCTTAATGCCATTATTTTCAACAACTTTATGCATTTGTTCTTCAATTTGCTGTGTCGCATTTGGGATTGTACGATGTACTACCACTTCCTTCGCTATTTCTTATATGAATATGTTATTGGTTTTCATAGGTGTTTGTTTTGAAACAAGGAGTTCATCACATTGGGACATATCCAAGTACAAGATGTAGTTTAAATTTCATTATATAATAAATTACCGATATTTGAGCTGTCATTAATAATCCAAAACCTGCGACAGTCACATTGCACAGCTATATAAGAATTAAGGACCTGTCAGTTACACACAGGTCACAATCTACTACACGGTTTGGGCAAGACCAATCGTTTTCATTTGATATTAAAGTATTCGTATTCATGTTTCATGATACCATTGCACCTGAAATGGTTCCATACTTTGCAGTCATCGCATTAAATGGTCCTATCCTTTGTTGTGACATGCTTTGAATACAGTCCGCAACGGTCATTGTTAGGACCAGAAATGAGTTCGATATCCCCTGCCAAGATTGGAAATAATGCCAGCTTGATACAGTATCCTTGTTTGAAATGTCCTAATATGTCTGCTTTGCAACAATGTGTTGACATGGATAAAATATTGCAAGAGACCAGAAGGGTTGAATTCTGGTTAGCAAAATTGTCGTAATGCGCCTCGACTGGAAGTAAAAGGGCTCAGAAGACTGTAAAAATGGCAAACGATAAAATTGTCCTAACTATATTACTTATACCATCAAATTTGTTACAATTAAAATATAAAGCGCTCATAAAAGTATGTTTGAAAGTAACCACAATTAGAAATCACCACTAAACATTTACAAATCACCACTAAACATTTACAAATCACCACTATAAAATTCCTAGAAAATGGTTAAAATATCAAGTTTAACTGACAACATAGAGGTACTTCCTTTATGGTTGACTCATGCACGTAAGGACGATACAATGAGAGAGAGAGAGAGAGAGAGAGAGAGAGAGTAACGGCTGGTGGTTAACGTCCAGTCCACTACTGTTACATTTGAACATAAACGTGCTACTAAATAATGAACAATTCACGTAATTGAATAAAAGAGGTAAATATAGTAATCAGACAAGAACACGAAGATAAATGCATACATCGATACGAATAATAAAACAATGACTTTTACATGTATACAATAATACATTTTAACGTATCCTAGAATTCGATACTAAAACGATCGACATTTAGAAAACTGATTACTTAAATATTATACCGAAAAGAACATGAAAAAGCATTGCAGGTATGCAGCGTATATGAGATGATCTGATGAAATATAGAATATAACTGATAATTATGTTTACGCTTGAATTAAGCCATAAATAACAGTAATATGTACGTAACACAATGGAACACTGCTAAGTTCAGATACGTCATACAGCAGATTATAACAAATTAAACGGCACACGCGCAAACTTACATGTCGTCAAACACCGACCCACATACAAGGCACATGGTCTAAGGGAGGTAACTTAATAAGTTTATAGTGCAATAAACAATGACGTAATTGGTGTCACACAACATTCATCTTGGATGTGTAATTTAATAAAAAGAATTTGAAAACGAAATACAGTCAAACATAGATGGATAAATAAATAATCATTATACATAGTAAAAATATAAAAACCAAATATATACTGATGTACTATACCGTAGCTTACACACTGTCATGCATCAGTAATGTTGACAGGTAATCAATAAAACGGTACAGCTTAAGATAAGAAAATGAACAAAAGGGTAAAATTCACTGCAAATTATTAATGCTAATAGCACGAAATAAAACAAAACAAATGAGTAGTTTAAGACTGAATCAAAGGGATTTAATTGTAGAATGAGCGTCACTATGACTGTCTACTTCGAATATGTTTACCATTAACACCTTTGGGGTCGTCCATTAATTATGTCAAGAAAATGGGGGATGGGGTTGAAGAAGTTTGACAATTGTTGACATGGGGGAGGGGGGAGTTCAAGATAAATGTTATTTTTACAATAAATTTAATAAATCAAAAAATAGGAAGTTAGTCGGTGCGTTGATATGGCACACACTCGCTCGCCCGTCAACAGCCCACCAATTTAATCCTAAACCGGTTGAGCTCTTGCCAAGGAAGTCATAGTCTTGCATCATCATATTTTGTTTTCATTCAATGTAGATTGTAGACTGTAGACAGATTTTTAAGGGAAGCTGTTACTAAATTCAAAGACTGCGCTGAGCCATAGACATCTAAATAGTATAGCTATCCATGGACTTCTATTAAATAGCATCTATGTTATATGTATAGATGCTATATATATTGAAGTCCATGAGCTATCCCTCCAAGGATGGATAACTGAGCCTAGGAAACTTGAGAGCTTGACTATTATACAGTCATCTTTAACATAATACATAAAATAAATTATGTAGCCTACAACTTCTTCAACCAGATGCAGTAACCTTAATGCCTTACAAATATTGTACACTTTGATCACAGACTATTGTTCATTTCAGGCAAATGCCCCACCCCTACCAATTTGCATGTGCTGTAAAATTGCTGTAGCCTATATACGAAAATTAACATTGCCCCCCCCCCCCCACCGAAAAAAGTTGAAATAACGTCCCTGCCGTGTACTCACCAGCGAATCTCATCACATACAATGAATCCACAATACAAGTAATTCCATCGGAAAAATGCACACACATTTAAAATATTCAATAATTTTGACACAGGTCATATAGGTTGAAATCTATTAAACAAGTAAAAAAAATGTATTAAAATTTATTTGTAGACCTTTTAATTTCCATAATTCTATTTTTAGCATAAAAGCCAGCCGTATAAAATATTGTTAGTTTGTGGGGGGGGGGGGTAAACTTTTATTAGGGGGGGTCACTGAAAGTTTGACAGTTGGTGACAAGGGGGTGGGTAAAAAATTGCCTAAAAATTGTTGACATAATTAATGGAGGTCCCCTTTCAAGAAGATTAATCCAGCTTTGTATGTACATCATTGGTTGTATGGTTTTATAAAGATTATTCAAATCTTTAAACAGATCGAGCCTTCTCCTGGTGAAACTCTTGCCAAGAAATAACTTGTCTGGTTTTTCTTTTGATCTGATATAGTTTTGAGAGAGAAACTCTCTTCTTTTCTTGTATGCTGAAAAATCGACAATAATATTCGCCTTGCATTTGAGCGGTCAGTCCAAGACACGAGATCATTGATATCTTATTTAGAGAGTTGATTTTCATGACGGACATTACACATGGTAATGATAAGTTAGTCAGTGTCCAATTTTAGGGTGGATGTTGTTATTGTACTTATGGGTTTAGCGGAAACTAGGATATGCACTGGGGAAACTATAAGAATCCAAATGAAATGACTGGCAGCTTTTTCACATATTCACACTGGCCATACATTATCTTGTTGAAAGATAACATTTCCTTGAGAGGAAGAGTTGTAGTTTGTTTTATCTCAATCTTTAAAAATAATTTGTATGTTCTCCTCCCTTTTGCTGCATTTCTCAAGGTCAATAGAACAAATATGATGCTTTAAAAAATGCATGTTCCTGGTGTAGTTTGATGACTTGTTATTGTCGCTGTTCGAATAAAATTCTGAATTCTTTAGTAGATACTATTATTTATGATTCCCTTCGCACAACTTCTGTTATACAACTTCATGGAATATTCTTCGACTACGTAAATCCTAGAACCTTTTTGCCAGTCAGTATTGACATGGTCATCTCTGGTTCGATCTTGTGGCCTGTTTCTTTATTTTGCCGTTTGAATCCCTGGAGATACCTATAGGAAGTTAGTTCATACATTTTAATGTTCGGATCTCCCTTAGAGCAGAATCACGCAATCCTCTCTCTATCAGCACGTTGAAGGAATTAGAAGTCAGTAACTGTCAAGTCTTGACCAGGGCCCTTGTCTTCTAACTTACGAACTTTACTAACTGTTGTTGATGACGTTGTGGGCTTTCTTACAAATTTGCATAATGCAACTGTACATATTTATTTTAATATTATAATGTGTATATGTGTATTCTGCAAAGAGGGTTGGCAGATGATTTTAATATAATGTATAATGAAACTATTTCAATTCCAGATTTACAGTAAGAACAGCTTCCTAAGCAACAAAAAAATGTGCATTAAGGTTGATAAGAAGAAACAAGGACGGACATTGTGAAAATATTTAAAATAAAAATTAAAAAAATGTAAAGGTAATGGTGGCTGTATGTAAACAAAATCGCCTCCAGAACACCCATCTGAAACAATTTAATGAAATAAAGCTCTCGTACATGACAGTCAATTATGACAAGATATAATGTTAGAGACAGAGTCAGACATATCTTTGTGTTCTGGTCTTTAATACAGTAGATTTATGATACGGCAACGAGACCATTTTCAAGGATGGTTGCGAACTGAACCGCCTAGATATGTTAAATGGTTTGACATTGCGTAAGTATTTCTCATGCTGATTTGATCGTCACTCTTTTGTAGATTTAAGCAAATTTATTTTCAAACTTGGCAAACAATCACGGGGCTATTTAAAAATGTAGCCTGTAGTACGCTAATTGATATACCTGGCCAAATCAATACACAACTAGAAAATTAAACGTAAAGTGTAGAGATGCAACAAGAGAGATTATTGTTTTAAAAATGAACTACGAGCAAAGGTTTAAATTATTGGAAAACAATAAACAGAGGCATGCGAATAAGAAAGTAAGCAATAGAGGTCATAAGGTTGAAATCTAACTACACTAGTTTAATTTAAAATTATCAAAAACCCAAGACATTTACATCAAAGGCACATGGAAGAAACTCACAAGATACAAGAAAGGAAACCGGGATTCATATGAATGACTATATGAGTGGGAGAATTAAGAAGTATCAGAGTATCTAGGAAAGCGATCTGAGGGAAACGACAAACAAGCAAATAAGCAAGCTAATGAGGGGCAGTGTTTGGTGTGAATTGTAACTGTTTTCTGTGTCTCGTACCATGCTGTATTATAGGACCAAGAATGTAAGCATTTCGACAAGTGTGATTCCAGGAAAAGTCATTTTTAGTTTGTGGAAATTGCTTCAGAATGTCAGTCTTGCCATATTACCAGTGCCCAAAATCCTCAGAAGAGTAATGTCGCTTTGACAAAAGTTTGAATTACTTCTGGCGCTAATAGACTTTCGTTTAGACGAAGAGGCCCAAGCTGAATATATTATAGTGTGTTATTGACCGAATCAAGATCTTGCATTATTTAATGCAAATAAATCGACAGCGATGATTCTCACAGTTCGTAAGAAAGCAACGAATCGTCTCCCTGGACACGTCGAGATGCATCAAATCAGCAGAGTCAATAGTCCCCATGGGGAGATTATTATAATGCCAGAAAGAGTAGATTGTTTTTTGCAAACATTTAAAATAAAGGTTAAACATCATAAAAATGGTTGGATTATAAGATGGGTGTGTAAAAAAGGCTAAAGTCAATAAACCTAATAAAAACGTAAAAGTTATATTTAACATTTGACAAATCATATCGAGGTGATAATTGCAGACCTAAATAACACTACTTCAAACTGGAACTTTAACATTATTAGTCCTTATTAGTTTTTTATAATCCTTTGATTTCGGTAATTGAATTTATGCATAATATTGATTCTTATTTTCTATTTTCAAATCTTAAATTACCAAAGTCAGTTCATGAACTGAAGTTACCAAGACCGTTTTAAATCGAACTGTACATTCACTGAATTCAATTTCTGTTATTGTCTTATCTTTGTAGTGATAAGTTTATAATGTTATTATATTTCACGTCGTCCTATAAATAAAGCTGAAAAAGAGTCTAGAAATGTATTTTTCTCTAATGAGAAATTAAAATATATTTTGAACTTTTAAGATTATGTAGTGTTTCTTGAACCACTGAGAAAAGTAAAAGAGCTACTGCTTTTAATGTTATGATCATTTAAAGTTCATTGGATTTTCTGTCTTTTTACAGCACGCAGGACTATAAATTTCGATGCGATATATAAACAGATTAATGTGTTGTATTCTCTTATTTGTTATTTTTCAAAACAGCTGTCTTAGAACATATTTATCCGTTGTACAATTTGTAAAATTAAAAGAACGCTTTCAAATGTACACAGCGTTGCCTTACTTCAAAACAACACAATACGTATATTTAAATTGGAATTTGTTAAATAAAAGCTCGTTTAAAATGATATAATACCTTTTTGGCTGCTAAAGAAGAGTCTTCAAGGTATCAAATATGATGAATTCAAAGAATGGTTTACTAAACACTCTACCTATACATTACATAAATAAGCCATGAAAAAGATGTCAGTTCAAAACGTTTTATGCAAATGAATTTGATTGTCATCTGTCTTATATTGATGACAAAGGAGAGGATGATAATGTGAATTATTTCTATTTTTTAAAATATGTATCGGTTAAGAAACTAAACTCCAAAAGAGCGAATGTCATATATAATGCATTTAGACAAATTTATCAAAAAATGGGAATCAGCATATATATAGTTCCATGAACAAAAAGTTTAGGGCTTAAGAGTTCCTGGACACAAGAGACCATCAACTGCTTTTCTGCTCTTTCTGACAAAAGAGTTTCAGTAACTGAAAGATTTTAGAATACGTATGAATGCAGTAGTGTTTTACAGCACCTCCACAATATGCATTTAAACCGACTCGTATTAAATCAGGGGCTTTTTGACATTTTTCTATGGGGTATCTAATGTGTAGAATGAAAGTTCGTTTACGGTCGAATATTAGCCCTACAAATTTACTCTCCTCTACGATAGGAATCTAGACAACCATCACGATAGAGCTTTGGGCCATCATGAATACGATGTGATCGGCAGAAATGCATACAGTTAGTGTTTAATTTAAAACATTTTAACCGTTCTCTTCTTAACTTTAATTATGGTCATCTGTAGTTGCGATCATTTGTATGCACACTCTTTGATCTATAACAGATCAAACGTCGTCAACATATGCTGAGCAGTCAGTCCATGGATTAAGACATTTCATAATATTGTTAATGTTGTTGTTGAACATGGTATTTGTCACCTCCTCTACTCAACATATCCTCAACAATCAGTATCCTCTCCTGCAACGATCATGCTAAACAGGTCCTCTCCACTGAGTTGCCGCTTGACACATATAGAGAGAACGCATCACACCTGTAACATAATGATAATTCTGTTAAGGAGAGTTGAGAGGATTAGAATCTAAAATATGAAAATAGTTCGCACATGCATAAAAATGGGCTAATGTATTGTCTAAGCTGATTTAATGTTACAGTAGTATCAATCTTTGATCAACCTAGCTATTCAGTAAGTAGGTCAAAAGTACTTATGAATTTAATTAATTACCTGGCAATGGATATTTATGAAACGCATACATACAGTATAGATGAGACAGTTACGATTTCAAATGATAAATGTCTCCTTGATCAAGTATACGTACCTAATTTTACATAGGAAGTAAATAATCAGACACGTAATATTAAAGGACCCATTTCACGTAAACTAAAAGATATAAATGGAGAACATATTGACTGGACATTTTATGAGGACGTGTTGTCTTTAGGAGGAAAAGAAGATGATCTGTAAACGTTTTAAAACATTTTGAAATTTAAGAGTCTGAACAATACACAATCTGTGGTCGTGAAATGGAAATGCTATGTACTATTTGAAATTGAAGAGTCTGAACAGTACACAACTTGGGGTCGTGAAATGGAAAGGTTATGTAGTATTTGAACAGTTTGGAAACCACTGAAAATTTTGTGTCGCAAAACAAATGGAGACTTTCCTGATCAAACATAAGACATACAAGTAAGCACTGGAAATGAAATAAACACCTCGTTGTGTAATGAAACACACTTAAGGACAGACGCTATGGGATATTGCATGACGCATTAATCAGTGTGAAAATCTTACAAGATGCCTGCTAATGTTGCACCAATATTTTGGAAGAGAATACAATTTCCACCATCAACAGTAAGGAAAAGTTTGGACGTTCTGCTTAGATAGTTACAAACAGATAACTATAGTGTTAAAAAATCTTCGAAACATTGCCAAAGTAAATATGTTTCATATCATGTCATTTAATTTCTTGAAAGAGTCTGAACAGACACAATAATATAATAATCTTTGACTTGAAATCAGTTGAGAGAGCAATAGCAATTTCAGATTCATAAAGACTAGAAAGAATTCACTACAAGGAGCAGACACAAACACTTATCTCCAGAATTACTGCACTCGTTTACAAGAAAGTTTAAAATAGAGGAGATTTGATGCGGAAATAGTCTAAGATTCGTTTTAAGTTTTAACGTGTCGAAAACAACCTTCAAGAAAATTATACGTAGGGCAATTATAGATTTTAATTCTGTAAGATTTAGAGATGGAGTGCTGGAATAAACAATATAAACTGATATGTGTCGCAGATTAATGACTTTGCACATCAAACCTAATAGGCTATATGTCATGCCACCCACAAATCTTTCCTGAAATAATTCAATATATAAATTAGCGTTTTGAATGGTAAAACTATTGAAAAAAACCTGTACAACCAGCCAAAACATACGAAGTGTAAATACGATATTACCAAAATGTGTGACTGAACAATATGCCTGTTTTATGGTTCAAACCAAAATGTGTGACGGACCAATATGCCTGTTTTATGGTTCAAACCAAAATGTGTGACGGACCAATATACCTGTTTTATGGTTCAATCCAAAATGTGTAACTGACCAATATGCGTGTTGTATGGCTCAAACCAAATTGTGTGACTGACCCAATATGCCTGTTTATGGTTCAAATCAAAATATGTGACGGTCCAATATGCTTGTTTTATGATCAAATCAAAATGTGTGACGGTCCAATATGCCTGTTTTATGGTTCAAATCAAAATGTGTGACGGACCAATATGCCTGTTTTATGGTTCAAATCAAAATGTGTGACGGACCAATATGCCTGTTGTTTGGTTCAAATAGAAGGAAATGTAATTTTCTTTTGTGCTCCAAAGTCCGGCAAAACGCACTAGGAGATCATTGATACATCCCATCCAAATATCATTTTGACAGATACAAATGCTGGTTTCAAAGATGACCTCCTTAAGTAGAAGATATTGATAATTTTGAAAACGAATCCAAAAAATGCTATCAGATGTAATTCAAATAGACAACGTATTCGTTAAGCCAGTTAGTGTAACATAAATAAATAAGACACAAACATTTGGACAAATATGTAATAAAGCTTGTATGTAAACAGCTATTGTTATTGCAGACTAGAGGACCTGGCAATATTAATGCCATCTAAGATAAACAAACACATCAATAAAACTACTTTTGCAAAAAGTACTTTAATAATTTAACGCCTGAACGTTCCATATTTTCTTTATTGTGCGTTTGAAAATATAACGTGACCAATATCCACATGCAAACAACACTATAATCAAACATAGGCAATGCACAACAGCGAAATATACACAATCAGGATTTGTTTTGCCTTTAAATAAATGCATAAACGCACAAAAATCACGGACCTATAGACCTCAGAGGAACAGACCGATAGACATAAATAAACAGCTCTATAGACCTCAGATGAACAGAGAGTATTAATACATTCTACAAGCATCTGCAGGAAATATATGCGATAAACGTATATCAAAACCTCTGCTTAAATGATATTCAACAACGAAGATAAGAATCATTTAAATACAACAAAAATATATGATGAATTTCTGCAAAGGACATTAAAACCAAGAAAGCTAACGATTACTGTTGTTTAGCTTGTAATACATAGCTACTACATACAACGAGAGTTATTTGAGCTACAGTTATCAAACATGTATATCGCTCTTTATCTGTAATTCGGCCGACTGTTTCTAATCTGTTCTGGATAGTTTTAGATTTATGTGATAATAGCAAGAGCAACTTCTATACAATATGGATGATGACAAATTCATGGAAATAATCAAACATTTTTTTTTTCAAGAAAGAAATATAAATATTTGAGAAATATATTTACTCAGATTAAATGGATACTTTTAAAATGGTTTAAAGAAATTAAATTACCATAAATCGGGAAATGTTATTCCAGTCTCCAAGAATTAAATGCAACATAAATAGATAATCAGTTTGCAAAAGATGTCACCTATTATTTCAATCTGCAATTTATTTGTGATCTGCATGGCTGCTACGTCAGGAAAGATGCTTCAATATTACATGACATTTCTGAAGAGTTTAGCAACGTTGGTATAAGTATCTTGCTAGCATTTAGAGTGTACCTGGACAAAGTCATGGGGCAAGTTGGAAAATAAGTAAAACCGAATTAGAATTACTTGGTGACTATGACATGTTCACGATAATAAAATATTTGGGAATTTTTAGAGCACGGATCAGCGTTATATCACATAAACATAATGAGAACCATGTGGAAGCGAAATGAGAAATAACGGAAAAGAAGATGACTCAAAGTCAAGTCAAGTCATTCAGCAATTGGGGGGGGGGGAGTTACGTTTAAAGCTCTTTAAAACAGTAACAATAAAAGAGTGAAGACCACAAACTTTGTAAACTTTAATAAATAATTTATTTCCTTAAAAATGCAAGGTAAAAATGAGAAAAAGAATTTATGGTTCTGGGGATCAAATCCAAAGATAATCCAAGAATAATCCAAGAATTAAATTAGAGCACAAATATTTCCATGGAAAAATAATCTCTTGGAATCCAAATAATTTGAAGAAAACAAAATAATTGCCCAAAAACTGATCACAACATAAAACACTGACTTCTCAAGTGGTATGGCAAGAATAACTATTATTTCTCAATAAATCAATACTAAGTCTTAGTAAGACGCAAAACAGATGCCCGGATGAAGGTCAAATGATCATCTTTCTAGAATAATACAGAAACTTTTTACATGTCTAACTTCACTTTTTCCCAGTATGGCCTCGATTTCACTTCATGAATCTAGTCAAAGAAAGTTGTTGTTTTTTAAAAGTTTTTTACGAAAAATAGTCAGGTCATATTGAACTGAATTTCTGGAAAGTGAATTTCTGCAAAATGTCAAATCAAGTAAATAAAATCACATAACAATAACATGAAATGGAATAAAAATAATTAAAACAAAGAAGTAAACAACGACATTAAATCAAATATACATAACTATATACATTACAATTATTACGAGTCTATGTTATTAAAATAAGTAACAACAAAGAGTAAAAGACAACAAGCTTTGTAAAAAGTTAACAAATAATTTATTTCCCTAGAATACAAACTGAAAATGAGAAAAAAATAACTTACGGTATTGAGAAATAAATCCCAAAATATCCAAGAATTAGATCAGACACAAGTCCTAGTTATTTAAAGTCCTGACTAAAATTCAGTAAAAGTCCTGAAGAAATCTAAATCTGAAGGCGATGACATGTCTGTTATAGCTTATGAAGTGCTGATATGTCAACAGTCCTTTGTTGAATCACAGTAACATAATTCCAGGTTTGAACATACTATAAATTCCAGTGAATGTCTTTATCCAAGAATTTTATCAGAGTACTTTTGTATTTCCAGAGAGAAAAAAAGTCTCTTGAACTCAATAATTTGAAGAAAATAAAATTCAGTCTATTCTGGTCACAACATAATACAACTTGAAAGTGCTAGATGTTAAAGCACGAATTGTAAAATCCTCACAGTTACTATATATATATATATATATATATATATATATATATATATATATATATATATATATATATATATATATATATATATATATAGTTCTTTACTTGACCTCAGGTCACAATTAGGATTTTCGAGAAGGAAAAAACATTACCTAATGGAAAATAACCTTCTAAAATGATCTAATGAGCCTCGTTTACTGACAACACAATAACCTGTAAAATTCACTTAGTAAATTCCAAACACTCGATCAAAATAAACCTATTTACTCCTTCGTTTTTTGTATATTGTGCCGAAATTGCTTCAATCGACTTATATTGCAAAATGGCAACCAAAAAAATATCAAGACAATGTAGATCCGATTTGGAATGTCTTTGGAAAGAAACGTTATTTATTTTGTGTAAACCAGAGTTTGCGTTTTCCAAACCAAGCAACCTGGAGGGTTGTGCAGTTTCTGTCTATACTCGCATATGGAGAAAACATATTCCTGTTCGCATTACAATTCCAGAATTCTCCATTGCACTGCGTCCTCTCTATTTTTGAGTTTTTCTTCACTGACATATAAAGTTTTATTATAATAACAATTTCACTCTGTGCGTCATTCATCACTGGAGCCTATGCTCATAAAGTGGCATGTCTTATATATGTATTTTTAAGTATCCTAGCTATTACAATAAATAATCGACCGGGTTAATTATCCAATATATTGTCAAAACATAAAGGTCTGTATCACTCATATTTATTGAAATAATTTTAAGACATTCAGCAAATGTATTCTGCTTTTCAACTGTGAAAGAAAATACTTGCTTAATAAAGAAATAAGCACACACAGGGATGACGTGTACATGGTACAGAGGTTCTGTTACGGTAGACTTTCTCATAGTCATCGACAGACACTATTTGATGCTGGCCTTGTCTTGAAGTGAGAAATTATACGCATTAGCCATAAAGCATAGACCATGAGAAAATATACTTTCCATTTTTCACAGGGAATGGTTTTTCTTATACCATTATGGCAATTAATGTATTATTATCTAAGTGACTCGGTGATCCCGCCATGTTTTCAACCCGTCTAAACTCACTCCTTCCCATTTTCTAAATACATTTTTACTTGAATTTGTCTTTTACCCAATTCACGTTCATTTGTGTAAGGCTGCATGCACCAGAACGCTTTTTCCATGTTTTTCCATGTTAATGCAGTTTAGGTAGTTTATTTCTTTGCGAATTCAATGTAAAATGATGCGTGTATGTATGTATGTATGTATGTATGTATGTATGTATGTATGTATGTATGTATGTATGTATGTATGTATGTATGTATGTAGGTATTATGCATGTATGTATGTACGTGTAAACATTTTTATACTAATATAAACTAAAAGCTAAAGCGGATAATTTACGCCAATTCTGACTCCATTTTTTGGAAAATGATCCATCAACAGCTAGCTACCTATTGTGTCCTATGGCTGAAATAATTAATAATTATAGCATCTATTTCAGTGATATTTAACAAATACTGTTATTTCTAGTTAATAAAATATTGACCATAATTTCAGACTTTTCAAACGCGTTGCTAATACTACTAAACAGTACTCTTTTCATGAGCACAGTTTATTGCTTTGAAAAACATTTAAGAAATATCACACACTTTTTATAGTACCTCCATCGTTTAATGTAGAACCGAATTCAATAGGAGTAATAACATTATTAGAAGAGATGTTTGTTGCAACATCTCTCAAATATTTTGTCTGTATCTTAAACTAAACATTTGCCTGTAAGTCCGAACAACACGAATTTTAGACAGAGTAATTTAGCTTAATTAACAATACGAATTTTCGAAAAAGTTATTAAACTTAATTAACAATACGAATTTTAGATAGAATTATTAAGCTTAATTAACAATACGAATTTTAGATAGAGTTATTAAGCCTAATTACCATTACGAATTTTAGATAGAGTTATTAAGCCTAATTACCATTACGAATTTTAGATATAGTAATTTAGCTTGTGATATATCGTTTAATAGTAATATCTCTCACTTTTAAAGAAACAATTAATCTCGTCTGGACAGCAGCTTGATTGGTGTTAAGGTTTTACAACATCTCTTCTACGTAATAGTGATTACTATGTGTATGTGTATGTGTGTCTGTGTGTGTGTGTGTGTGTGTGTGAGAGAGAGAGAGAGAGAGAGAGAGAGAGAGAGAGAGAAGGGTGGGGAATAGTTGTACAATCAGTATTGGTTTAGCTTTTTCAATATCTCTGTAATTTCAACAAAACGTTTACCTCTGAGTTGCTGTATTAAGTTTATAGGCCTTTGTATATTATTATTAGTGTTGCTGTATTAAGTTTATGGGTCATTGTATGTTAGTAGTGTTGCTGTATTAAGTTTATAGGCCTTTGTATGTTAGCAGTGTGGCTGTATTAAGTGTATAGGCCTTTGTATGTTAGCAGTGTTGCTGTATTAAGTTTATAGGCCTTTGTATGTTAGCAGTGTTGCTGTATTAAGTTTACAGGCCTTTGTATGTTAGTAGTGTTGCTGTATTAAGTGTATAGACCTTTGTATGTTAGCAGTGTTGCTGTTTTAAATTTATAGGCCTTTGTATATTATTAGTGTTGCTGTATTAAGTTTATAGGTATTTGTGTATTATTAGTGTTGTTGTATTAAGTTTATAGGCCTTTGTACGATAGCAGTGTAGCTGTATTAAATGTATAGGCCTTTTTATATTATTAGTTTTGCTGTATTAAGTTTATAGGCCTTTGTATGTTAGTAGTTAAGTCCACAGGCTGTTTTATGTCAGTAGTTAAGTGTATAGACCATTGTAAGTGAGTAGTAAAGTGTATAGACCATTGTAAGTGAGTCGTTAAGTGTATAGATAGATAATTGTAAGTAAGTAGTTAAGAGTATAAACCATTGCCAGTGAGTAGTAAAGTGTATAGACCATTGTAAGTGAGTCGTTAAGTGTATAGATAATTGTGAGTAGTTAAGTGTATAGACCATTGTAAGTGAGTAATAAAGTGTATAGACCATGGTGAGTTGTTAAGTGTATATATAATTGTAAGTGAGTAGTAAAGTGTATAGACCATTGTAAGTGAGTCGTTAAGTGTATAGACCATTGTAAGTGAGTTGTTAAGTGTATAGACAATTGTAAGTGAGTAGTTAAGTGTATGGACCATTGTAAGTGAATAGTTAAGTGTATAGACCATTGTTAGTGAGTAGTTAAGTATATAGACCATTGTAAGTGAGTAGTTAAATGTATAGACCATTGTAACTGAGTAGTTAAGTGTATAGATAATTGTAAGTGAGTAGTTAAGTGTATGGACCATTGTAAGTGTTTTAAGTGTTTTTGCCGTTGCATGTGAGTAGTTAAGGAAACTTTAAATAAGCTTTAAATACCCCATTAACGACTTTGATTCTGAAATCTCTCACGTTATAATATTTTAATCAATTTTGTTGCTGTTCTGTCCATTTCCTAACGTCGGTATGGTTCCATGGCTGATCTTTTGGACACATCATAACCATTTTTAATTGGAATATAGAAATGAGCTACTGCATGCAAGTGTTATGGCCAAGACCTGTTTTTGCTAGCCATTAAGTTGATTCGAATCTATTTGTTTATTTGTCTATTTCAGTATTTTATAATTTATTTGTTTATTTAATATTTCAGTATTAATCCGAGTGGAATTTTCATTAAATTAATTACTTACTATATACTTCAGTGTCTATTAATACCTATGGATACCTATAGATATGAAAGACGTTCGTGGCGCGTCCACATCGCGAGTCCACACAACACATTATTGGCGGTCATATCAAAGAAGACGATGGCTCTATATATTATGTTTGTTTCCTTTTAACAGTCAATTTTCTTTCATAAAAAAGTTTAATTTCCATGTCCTTTCCCAATTTTATATAAAATTACACATCTGCCTCAGAAGAATAGTTTTTTTTTTAATAAGCTATCGCTATCTTCATTTAATGTGCTTGTGAATACGTCAATTTACGCGTTTTACTTTCACCATACATATCTGCTACTAGTCATAATTTACGACTACCTTTCATACATACATATTTGATCCTAGTCATACTTTACGACTACCTTTCATACATACATATATATTTGTAGTCATACCCTACGACTACCTTTCGTACATACATATTTGCTCACTGTCATACTTTACGACTACATTTCATACATATATATTTGATCCTAGTCATATACTCTACGACTACCTTTCATACATACATTCATGTTCGTAGTCATACTCTAATTCTACCTCTCATACATACATATTTGCTCCTAGTCGAACTTTACGACTACCTTTCATACATACATATTTGTTCCGAGTCATACGCTACGACTACCTTTCATACATACATATTTGCTCCTAGTCATACTTTACGACTACATTTCATAAATACATATTTGCTATTAGTCATACCCTACGACTACCTTTCGTACATACATATTTGCTCCTAGTCATACTTCACGACTACATTTCATAAATACATATTTGCTATTAGTCATACCCTACGACTACCTTTCATACATACATATTTGCTCCAAGTCATACCCTACGAATAACTTTCGTACATACATATTTGCCTCTAGTCATACTTTACGACTACGTTTCATATTTGCTATTAGTCATATACTACGACTACCTTTCGTACATACATATGTGTTCCTAGTCATACTTTACGACTACCTTTCGTACATACATATTTGAACCTAGTCATACTTTACGACTACCTTTCATACATACATATTTGATATTAGTCATACCCTACGACTACCTTTCGTACATACATATTTGAACCTAGTCATACTTTACGACTACCTTTCGTACATACATATGTGTTCCTAGTCATACTCTACGACTACCTTTCGTACATACATATTTGTTCCTAGTCATACTTTACGACTACCTTTCGTACATACATATTTGTTGATAGGCATACTATACGACTATCGTTCATATATACATATTGGATCCTAGTCATACTTTACGACTACCTTTCGTACATACATATTTGTTGATAGACATACTATACGATTACCGTTCATATATACATATTGGATCCTAGTCATACCCTACGACTACCTTTCATACATACATATTTGTTCCTAGTCATACTCTACGATTACCTTTCATACATACATATTTGCTCCAAGTCATACCCTACGACTACCTTTCATATATACATATTTGCTCCTAGTCATATTTTACGACTACCTTTCATTTACAAATTAAACATTTGGTCAATACTGCGTACAATACAGGCTGTGATATTTTTTATTGTTTTGTCTATACACGATAACTACCAAATGAATCATGCGCAGCGGTTTCTTACCTTACTCTTAACGTGAAGTTCCATTAGGACTGGGAGCATGCGTACAGCGTATTTTCAAACTATTGCATCAATACATATTATAAAAAGGTGTTTTTGGTTGTGACCCGTTTTGGGGGCTAATTATTTTATTTTTTTTGTTCAAATTAGTTGGATTGCAAGAGATTATTTTACCCTGGAAATACTTGTGCTCTAAATTAATTCTTGGACAAAGGACAGTTATCTAAATTTACACGGAATTTAAACACTTGAATAATATTTTCTGTTATTCAACAAAGAACTGCTGACACATCTGTACGATGCTTACCAAAGAATAGGTCATCACCTTCCAGAGAGAGAGAGAGAGAGAGAGAGAGAGAGAGAGATTCTTGAACTAAGTAACAGAAAAGAGCGAAAACTGTTTTGCAAATTCAACCAATAATTTATTCGTCCAGAATACCAAACGAAAATAACTTACCGTATTGAAAATTTAATCACAGATAATCATTCAAGTTCTATCACAAGTTCAAATGTATGAAGTTTTAACTCAATTCCATTGGTATTTCAATTAAACTCCAATGTTGCATGTGTTGATCAGCCAATGGTTTCCAATGTACGAATGTTCCAGTGCCTGGATGTTCTAATAGTCTTTTGATGAATCACAATAATATAATCTGAAAACGTTCTTGTCTGAACTCACTATAATTCCAAATTCATGTTCCAGTCCAAGAATGTTATTGATGAGCACTTTGTATTTCCTGTGAATAAAATCTTTCGACTAAATTAATTCAGCTAAACAAAATCTGACCTAACGATAAGACTGACACTTCTTCAAGTTGTAAATGCAAGAATGAGTAATTTTTAACATAAATAAGAATATGCCCTTCTTTTTGACCTAAGTTACAATCACAATTTTCAGTAAATATTCTTTCACTTAATGGAATTTTCCATTCTAGAAGATTTTAGAGTCAGAACCAACAAACACACACACAGATATATATATATATATATATATATATATATATATATATATATATATATATATATATTAAAAAACATTAAAGTTTGTTTGCATGATATTTCACAAATTAATATCTACATGATCAATAAACACATAATGACAGATTCAACAACAACAACGATAATAATAATAATAATAATAATAATAATAAATAGTACAAACATCACATAGTATTCAGTATCCATTGTACGTTTACCGCTGATTTGGATTCAAATTGCACATCAAGCAAGTAAGTCAATTTCAGTTTGTTTGTAGCTGGTTTCTTTATGTAGAAATTTGTAGCTGGTTTCTTTATGTAGAAATTTTTAAGCTCTATCTGAAACCCTGGGAATCCAATAATTTTTTGTAAATCTAATCAGCGACATAAGCAATGTAATGAATTTTCAACTACTGCACTAGAGCTGAAATACTTATCTGAGTGCAAATATATTAACCCCATGGGTGAACAAATCTGGTTCTCTAAACAGACAATTGAAAAGCGGATGCTTTCTATGCATGTGACCAAGTTATCTAGTATGTATAGGTGTTGTCTTAAGACAGTCTGCCAAATAAAAACGAAACAATTCCAAACCTCAAGATGCACTCAGATATTCTGCTCTTGTATGTTACTCAATTTCTTAACTAAATACAAAAAGGAAACACCAGTCCAGCATATAGTCAAAATCTATTTCTAAGGTCAAAACTAAACGATTCATTTTTATATCTATGTCAGTTCTTTCAATCGGGAAGGTAACATTTACAGGATTGATTTCGAATCTATGCTGGTTCTATCATTCGGTAAGGTAAAAACTAAACGATTCATTTCTAGTATCCTAGTATATAACTGATTATGTTAAGATGTATGTGAAGCGAGAATTGGTACTATGAAATGGCTGGGTCGCCCTGCATTTTTTAGTTTTCACATTCGAGACGCAATGAAGAATTTATCATGCAAAAGAATATTTGATTACATATAAAAAAAAACGTAGAGGTTTTTCCTTCATGCTGGCATTGGCAGAATGCCCTATCTTTGTTTAAAATAGATTGTAGTCTCTACTCGTCTTTTCTGATCCAAATAATTTTATTCTCTTTAATCCGGTGCACAAAAGTCAAAGCCTGTTTCATCACCTGTGACAATCTCATTCAAGCATTTCTGGTCACTTTTCAAATTTTGCGAGGAGGTGTTTTGACAATTTAACTCGAGTCTGGTTTTGATTAGACATCAACAATTGCACGACCCATCTAGCACAAACCATGCTGAATATCAAATGATTATTCCGTATTTTAAATATAGTTGAGGAATAAATGCCTCTGTGTGTGTGTGTGTGTGTGTGTGTGTGTATATATATATATATATATATATATATATATATATATATATATATATATATATATATATATATCACCTGCCATGGCTTTGCGACCATCTTTAAAACGATTAATTCACCTCAAATGTGCAACACAATTACATCGAATTACCTCCAAAATCTGTATCTGTCTTTCATGATATTAGTCCAAGACTACAATACAATATGCTTGAATTACAAATCACCGAAACCTTTTTTGTATTCTACTCAGAATGCAGTGACAAAATGTAACATAATTGAAAATCATGTTTTAGTTTATGAATCACATCTTGCAACTGTTGCATTAAAAGCATTTGTCATTCGTCTAGCGCAGTGCATAAATCTACCACGTACACCGACCATTTATTGTGAGTTGTGATCATATTTTGAGAATGTAGCGTAAGACTTGCTTTAGTTTAATTAATGTTTCTAGTATTATTTTCATTTCAACGGAGTAAGGTATTCGTATTGCTAGTCACCTAGATAATTTCGAAATCAATAAAACGGTTGGTAGTAAATTTGTAAAGAATGTAGCAAAAACACACCGTGTACTTTATTCTAAAGAAGTAATATGAGTAACCAATTTAAAGTCACCCTGTATTTTCCATGAGATATATCTGGTATATTCTGAAGAAAACGGTGTGTTATTATAAGATTGTATCTTACACGAACTTGGCAATGTTTGTAGATCAGAGGCTCATCCGATTAATCTCCTGGAAAGACGTTTTATTACCTATTCCTTTAATTTTGTATTCTGGAATTGGTGTCCCATACATGTGTTCAGTCTGTGTTTCCGTATCTCACAGAGATTCGAACAACTTAAGTTATATCTTTATGTCCGAGCGTAAATATTTTTAGACGGATTGAATCCAATATAGATAAATCCCAATTCGTGTTGAATATCATTCGTGCCGTAAAGCTAAAAATACGTTAAATGCGTTAAAGAATGGGCATGTAATTAATACAAAACAGCATTCAAGGGTTTGTCCAGAGGCTGGGGAAATAACTCGTTTGACATGTCTGTGGTAGATGGCCTCGACGTATCACAACACCTAAACTCACTCGTTTTCCTTCCGCGACACAGAACAAACACGTATGCAGCTTTGAGTATGCATCAACCCGATTTTCTATCACTTAGGTCATCTCCTCCATTTGCAGCTCATGATTTGTTGTCTATGTCCACTGATACAAAATAAATTACATTCTGGACATTATTTATTCTCCGTTCATATAGGTGATTTAGACTAAAGTCTGTTGTTTAATTTTAATTTAAAAGTATCAGACTGAATGTTTTCGGTCTATTGTCTTCTGACGACTTTAAATATTATCATATTTCCGGTTTTAGATCTAAATATTTACCGTTACCCCACCCCCAAGTTTTAATACTGTGGCATTACAAGCTTGTTTTTTCTTGTGAAACAAGTATTTACTTCTATTAGGCCTTTCCATTTGGCTCTCAGTTCTTTAATTTACAACTAACGTGCTTATTTTTAGCATTGTTGTATTCAAAACCTAGGGACTTTTAATCACCAAATGGTTATGATTTATGTATCCCTCTCTAAGGAAAATGTGATTTGATTATCATAAGCCCTACGAAAAGAGGACTTTGAAAAATAGAATCTCATTAAAAAAAAGAATATTCTTTGCCAGTCATGAGAGCTTTGCTCTATAAACGTGTGCAATGGCTCTTTTTAAAAATTGTCTATATTATTTCATATGCTGTTTGAAGCAAACTGTTTTTGTTTTTGTTATTTTGGCTTCATATTGTCCTTTTTTCAGTTCTCCATGCTATTACTGGCTAAAGACGATACATTCCGTATTAGTCACACAACTGAAAAACTAAAATACTAAATAACCAAAGAATCCAAGACGCTAACTTTTGTATCACTGCATATCGCAACAATATGTTTCTTGCCAGAAATACTCTCTGAAAGTATCAGAAGCTCACAAGTAATTTTGAATACATTTCTGGCTCAGTAGATTTCAAGCGTATACTTGTCGCTTACGAAATTCTCTCTGTTTTTCTCCAACGGCAATAAATCGGTTGTAAACTGAGAGATACTGTCAACACAGGAACAATAAAACATGTCGGGATTTTGCTGTGATCTGGCGAGAACAATTGACATTTTACATACTGCGTAGAATCAAACAAGATTTATGAAGTTAATCTTGTAGGATAAAAATGAAGATCATCAAGTTTTAATTCATAACGATGATGACATACATACATACATACATACATACATACATACATACATACATACATACATACATACATACATACATACATACATATATACATACATACATACATACTGCTGCAGGAGCATTGTAGATCTGCAAATATATAGCCATAGGAATTAGGGAAGGATAGTAGACATTGTTTAACTATATTATTTTATCATGGAAAAAAACTTGTTGGAAATGATTGGTTCTAAAAACACAAATATTTGCTTAACATATTTTAGGCATCAAGAAAAGAGTGGATATTTTCTTTTCCTCCGTTAATATAGGATATAGTTCATCGTATGAAACCAAACATATACAGATTTTGGTGTGTGTGTGTGTGTGTGTGTGTGTGTGTGTGTGTGTGTGATTTGGTCGCTAAGATGTCACAGTTTATAGTGATGACTAGTACTGGGGCTTCATGCCGCAGACATGTAGCATGATATCCCACCCAGTCGCATTATCCTGACACCAGGCCGACCAGTCCTAACACTAACCTCTTAATCTGAGCGCCAAGCCAGGCAGCTGTTAGTACCATTTTTGTAAGTCCGAAATCGACGCTTAGAAGATTAAGTTCACTCTTCGACACAACACCCCCACCCCTATTTTGTACCACTCTTTAATAGGCTGATCATATAAATATACGTGACGTAAGAGAACAATACGATTGGTTGACCGATTATTTGATAAACTGTTCGATCCTATCTGAAAACAATGCAAGTCCGATTCAGAATGCATCACAGCAGGTTTTGACGTTGTTGTCATGAAAGAAAGGGAAATAATCGGCGTCTGGTCCGACTTCGTTATCAAAAATAAATTTTCATGTCTGAAACGTAAGGCAGTTACTTATTATATGTTCTAGCTCACAAGAATTCGTTTCTTTTCTTGCAGGCTCAACTTTTGTAGGCACACACAATCAAACGTCATGTGGCATGATGGGAAATCTTATAAATATACGAATATATTTCTCACATGTGAAAATATAGGAATTTTAAAAGCATGAAATTATTTCGCCAATACGTCTCCATATTTCAAACATAAGTGTGCAATTAATTAATACAATCCCTTTTATATATCCTTGATAATTACATTTAATGTACGCTAACTGATTTATAAGTTCTGATGCACGAATACTATGTAACTGGCCTTATGGACTATCACGGACTAGCATGGACTAAACATGCCAACATTCTGAATGCACTATTTGCACTTTCAGGAAAACGTTTATTTGAATGAAATAACAGGTAGTTAGCGACCTTTTCAGACCTGGCAAAATCACAACTTTTTGCTTTGCTAACTGATGCCAAAGTCAAAACTCTGAACTCAATACACTTTCTGTTCGTGAGATAACGCTACACTCAGTACACGTGTTCTGTTTATGAGATAACGCTACACTCAGTACACGTGTTCTGTTCGTGAGATAACGCTACACTCAGTACACTTGTTCTGTTTATGAGATAACGCTACACTCAGTACACGTGATCTGTTCGTGAGATAACGCTACACTCAGTACACGTGTTCTGTTTATGAGATAACGCTACACTCAGTACAAATGTTCTGTTTATGAGATAACGCTACACTCAGTACACGTGTGCTGTTCGTGAGATAACGCTACACTCAGTACACGTGTTCCATGTTGGATTTAACGTTACACTCAGTACACGTGTTCTATGTAGGATTTAACGCTGCTTTATATGGACTACTTGTAGCGTTCTTCACTTGTCAACGAATAACTAGAAAATCCAAGAACAATACAGAACTACATACATCTAAACTGAATTAATATTGCCATGTACACTTTGGAATCTAACACGAGTGTCAGAGACTCGTTTGTATTTGAATTTTCACGACTGATAACAGAAGATATTGAATCTACTGAGAATGAGAAAGTTTAGAATTTGACGCATTTAGAGCAAATCATGTCATATATTTTTCATAACTGACCAGTCATCTTGTTTCAGTGTATGTGCTAATTAAGTTCATTAAATCTTTAACGTTTTCTGAATTTTGTAGAAATCCATTGTACTAAATCACACACTAAGATTGACTAAGACTATATTACCTATGTTAGGCAATACGATGAAAATCAGCTTTGTTTGTTACATTTTCTGGGCATAGTTGCATTTGAACTTTTATTGCAAGTGACCTTTCCAGGATTGACAGAATCGCGCCTGTTTGTTGCCTCAGAAAGCATGCAAGCTACCAAACGATCAATGAAATCAGAAGAATTAATTGGATAAATATAGGTGCAAGCATCAAAAGACTTACACGATATAGACTTATCTTAGAAATAACTTTTAACCTCATTGTTATTTATAAAATCGATCATACCGTTTTTTTACGGATCTAATTAATGGTATTTTGCTTCCATGAGAAATATTTAATGGAAATTTCAGACTGCACAAAACACTACTTAGGGGTTAGTGTGAAATCAGTCCTGATTGTTACATCAATCTATTGTTACAAAAGCACATTTTAAAGTTTACTGGAATTCATTCGGAACATTCTTTACTGTCGGACTTCACAATAATGTAAGTTACTTTTAAAATTTTCGCATTGTAACTTCGAGAAACATGTTTTTGGTTGATTTTAATAAACTTGCTGTATTTGCTTCTTTCTGTAACTTCGTTTATGACTATCCAGTCGTAACCATATATATATATATATATATATATATATATATATATATATATATATATATATATATATATATATATATATATATATATATATATATATATATATATATATATATATATATATATATATATATATATATATATATATATATATATATATATATATATATATATATATATATATATATATATTGAAACAATGCTCAAGATCCTTTTGATGTGTTCGTTAACGGGAATGTCGTTTACTCCTCCATCCCTATTTATACGCCTTATTCTACAATCCATTATAGTAAAGCATATGTTATGGTGTAGAATATCTACCGATACATTCGAAGAGGAGATATTCAACTGATAATTTTACGACGAATGATTATCGTCATAAACAGATCTTTAAAGAGCTTAGTTTAACACAAACGCTTTTAAAAGAAAAAGATTATTGGAGAGATTAAATTTGAAAATATCACATATACTACAGTTTTGTAAAATCGTATATATCAGGTATAGTTGCTACTCTATAACAGAACGATGAGCCATCAATGTGGCGATAGATAAAATAACAATGAGCCATCAACGTGATGATAGATAACAACAATGAGCCATCCATGTGGCGATACATAACAGACCTGTAACATAGGTTATCATGAACACTATTCATGTTAGCATGAAATAAACGTTAAGATACAAAATTCCAAATCAGTTTATAAACTTTCCAGCTTCCAGATACCATGTATTACTGCTATGCGTAAGCGGTCTTCACGATGGATGTCAAGCGACATTTTATAGAGTTGATTTAACGCTAGAAAATGGAGGTAATGAAAGCAATCTTATTGCCCATGGTTAATGCGGAAGACGAATCATGTATTGCCAGGAAGATCGACAAGGTATTCCAATAAAATAAGAATTCCACCAAGATATAAAAATTTTCGTTCCTGGAAGTTCTGTTTACATGTGATGATGATCCTCATCAGCAGGATAGTACCACGTGATTCAATCATGTCACCAAATTCTGATCTTTCTCACCGATAAATTTAACATGGTTGCTTAGTATTTGTACTAAATTCCAACTCTCTGACTCGTTCTCGAAACATTTAACTCAATATCAAGCAGAAGAGCAATGGCACATACGTATATTTTATTACTTTTTTCGTTATTTGCATATTGTCGCCAGTGGCCGATACACATAATAGTAATGCTCCGTTATCAGTCTCTGAACATGAAAATGCCAGTCGGAATATCCTCGTCCTTTTCCGTTGTTATGCATATCTATATTTTGCGTATTATTATCATGATTATAGTTTGTAAAAATAATGTCTAACATTAAATACTACCATTTTTTATGATTACACATTAAGATGTTTCATATTCATCAACACAGGAAGTTGTTATCTGTACTCTTATTCACGTAATCATATTCACGTCATTCTGACCCTAAAGTCGCATGTTTTCTTGAAAGGACAGGCTGACCTAGTTTTGGATTGGATGGCGGATAAAGTACTTGATCTTATTTACAAGTCTGAATGCACTGTAAATAAATTATCGACAGTCTTTCTGTTTAAGTAACTGCGTATTAGCTTTCTGTGTAAGAAACGTTTACCCGAAAATTAGATATTCCTTTAATGAATATCAATCTTAAAACATTGAGTTGTGTCTGCTTTAGGCGATTCATTTAATTCAATTAAAAGTGCTTCGACAATACAAATCTAATTGCTTTGAATTCATTTAAAGACATTTTGGATTATATCATTGTGATTCATTTATGCTTTATGTTACATCAGTAACATAGTGAAATCATTCGGAATAACACTGGAACTAATTTTGATTACTGGATGCTTTTGGAGTTAATAGAACATTGAGGACACTGTATGATTTCATTCACCACACTATAAGCTTATTTGTATTTATTCACTTTGTATCTTAGGGAAATAAATTATATTTTCAAATATACAAAGCTTGTTGGCTTTTCGCTCTTTTTGTTACTCAGTTTATGCAGCTAGATTCGCAAAACCTTTAAGTCGAGTAAGAAGCCTCTGATGAAATTTGTTGCCATTGAAAGCCATATTCTGATATGCTATCGTTCACATGGGACGATATGAAGGGAACACTCACAATATGAATGGCATCTACCTTCGCTGCCGTAACATATATGGTAACTCCGCCAGAATCGAATCACCAAACACATCTAAATAAAATATAATCCTACAACTACATCCGAGGTTACTTCACCACCTGACGGAAATGGCCGAGCGATGCTCAGATTGGTTAAAATGTAAGTGATTTAAATAAATTTGCAATAAAATACTTAGGATGGACGTGAAACACACGTATCAATGAGAAGTATTTATGTCGTAGAAAAAACAATCTGTATGATTCAACCCGATTGTACATGGACCCTCGTATGAACAGTATTAATCACTAGCGTACTAACAGGCAGGCGGAGGCGAACTCGGTGCGAGAGGTCTTAGGGCGCCAAAACAGCTGCGAATTATTGCAATGTGATGCCAGAAAAAGCCAATAAAATAAGTAGCAAATGCTATAGAAAATAAAAGCAGTAAAGCAACTACGCAAGAAATAAATTAATTAAAGTTATTTTAACAAATTTAAACAGTAACAACAGCAAATGCCTATTGAACTGGTATCATATTCGTGCCCTTCTTTGTAACATTTGAAACTGTAATACTCATCAAGTACGTAATACCTCAAGTTTGAATAAAACATTTTGTCAGATGAATATGTCATTATAGCGACACAATATTGTGTCGAAAGAGAAAGAATAATGAGATCAGCGACTTGATAGTGTTATTATATATTTATTTAACCATTTTTCTTTGGGACTCACGGTATTAGTTTGTGTTCTCATAGTAAACCTATGCCAACACTATGATATTACAATTTAAATAAATTTTGAGTTCTCGTGATCAAACCTATATTTATCAGTATGCAGAGAAAACCATATGAGCCGATGCATTTTCTGGATCTATGTATATTTGGAACATGTTCTTTCAATTGCACATCAAACATTCAGGTACTAATTTCAGTAATGAGTGTTCCAAAATTAAATCTGTTAAAGAACTGGCAATCCATCAATAAAACAATGTCTCTGTTCTTTTTTCAGTTACAGCTAGGATAAGCTCTTAAAAACGTTCTTTTTATAGAGATATGTCTTACATTATCAACCAATCCTGACCAGCCAAACTCATATATACTCTGTTTTATCTTCACCCATTTCCAGTCTGGTTCGCAATTTTCCACACCATTTGTATCGTTAGTCTTTTGATGGTGCTACCTATTGGATTCAAGGGAAATAACTGAGTTCCATCACCTTTGTGATACGTACTCAGAAGCATACGACTTCATCATCAACAGAGGAGATGAGTGAAAGTTGCATGTGGAATACCGTATTTGGAGAAGAAAAATTACAAGCTTTTATTATAATATACAACAATAACATCATTGCTTTAGGTTATAATCTCGCTACATGAAAAGCGCATTTTCTGATTAATGTTTCACGCGAATGCAATACGAAATTATTCATACAGGAGACGAAATAATAAATAGATAATTACTTATTTCTCCTAAGACTATGAGCTGTTTCGACACAAACTCAACACTGTACTGTATGGCCAGTCCCTGACTAAGATGCTATACAGATCAGTTCCAGGTGAAGGAATGTAAGTCATTATATGTTTACGGAGTCAACATTGACTGCATCATTGAATGGATCAGCATGTGTACATACAACATATTCTTGCCAGCTGGAAAATGGATCAAAAGGAGGGGAACTGCCAAAAACAATTAGTTATCGGCATCGGCACAGTGATTAATCGACCTAATTATGTTGTATAACTATTCTCTTGTTAATAGATTTTGTCATAAAAATATATAAAAAAATAATTCAAACTAGATATCACACAAACTATACACATCTGACTAAAAAAAGACAAATTATACACATCTGACAAAAATCAGACAAACTATACACATCTGACTAGAAATCAGATAAACTATGCACATCTGACTAAAATCCGAAAAACCAAACACATCTGACTAGAAATGAGACAAACTCTACACATTTGACTAGAAATGAGACAAACTTTACACATCTGACTAGAAATCAGACAAGCTATACACACCTCACTTAAATCAGACAATATAAACATTCGACTAGAAATCGACCAAACTATATACGTCTGACTAGACATCAAACTATACGCATCTGCTGGATATCATACAAACTTTACGCATGTGACTAGACATCAGAAAAACTATACATATATGACTAGACATCATATAAACTATACACACCTGACTAGACATCAGACTATATACATCTGACTAGATATCAAACAAACTATATACGTCTGACTAGACATCATACAAACTATACGCATGTGATTAGACATCAGACAAACTATACACGTCTGATTAGACATCATGCAAACTATACATATCTGACTAGACATCAGACAAAGTATACACATCTGATTAAACAGCTGACAAACTTCACGCATGTGACTAGATATCAGACAAACTATACACATCTGACTAGACATCAGACAAAGTATACACATCTGATTAAACAGCTGACAAACTTTAAGCATGTGACTAGATATCAGACAAACTATACACACCTGACTAGACATCAGACTATATACATCTGACTAGATATCAAACAAACTATATACGTCTGACTAGACATCATACAAACTATACGCATGTGATTAGACATCAGACAAACTATACACATCTGACTAGACATCAGACAAAGTATACACATCTGATTAAATAGCTGACAAACTTCACGCATGTGACTAGATATCAGACAAACTATACACATCTGACTAGACATCAGACAAAGTATACACGTCTGATTAAACAGCTGACAAACTTTACGCATGTGACTAGATATCAGACAAACTATACACACCTGACTAGACATCAGACTATATACATCTGACTAGATATCAAACAAACTATATACGTCTGACTAGACATCATACAAACTATACGCATGTGATTAGACATCAGACAAACTATACACGTCTGATTAGACATCAGAAAAACTATACGCATGTGATTAGGCATCAGACAAACTATACACATATGACTAGACATCAGACAAACTATACACGTTTGATTTGACATCCGACAAACTATACACATATGACTAGACATCAGACAAACCATACACATATGACTAGGCATCAGACAAACTATTCACATCTGACTTGAACAGTTTAACTAGTGATGGCTGAATATTTTTTTAAATTATGTATTCCGAATCGATCTTGACTAAACTTATATCGTTATTTTAAGTATTATTATAATTTCAAATTCTGTGATATTAAACTTCGATAAAAGTAACGCATGAGGTTTACCAGAAAATTAAAACTTATGTCTTATCGTTATCATCTTTGTCATCATCATTATTGCTGTTATTGTTGTTGTTGTTGTACCCATGACAAATATAAAAGCATGTTATTTCACAATTAAATTATTGTAGGATAGATAGAAACATAAAAAACATTTGGTGGTATTGTTTTTACAAATACTATGCGGCCTTACCCTTCTAAAATATTTCACATGACAAAAACATTTATACCACCAGTACAAATAATTTCATCTGCTCTCAGCAGGAAATTATCATAAAGAAATTATGTTCTTTAATATATCGCACAAAGCTGAAGAAACTATGAATGGAGATTTCATGGATCTGATATTTGTAAAAGATTCTGCGCAGTCCACCATAACTGCAAATACCTTTACACCTCTCGAGTTCGCCCTAAACATCGCTGAATGCACAATATAAACACCATCAGTACCAACACCACCACCACCACCACCACCACCAATAATAATAATAATAATAATAATAATAATAATAATAACAATCATATTACAAATTACTACTACTACGTATGCTAATAATTATATAAAATAATAATAAGAAGAAGAATAAGAATAATACTAGTTATCATAATAATAATTGTTATTGTAGATCACCAGCCCAACACACATGTAGCTTAACATGTGGTTTATTATATCATTATATGCGATATAGTATTACAGTTTACATGCACTGTACACGTATTAAATGCATGAATCTTCATGCATGTCGATCTTCTTAAAGAGTCTTAAAATGGCATCATTTCCAACATGTGTCTAGTTTAATGCATACCAAGTTATCTGTTAACATATGTGGTCCTTTTATTCAACCTAATTTTCCAATATTTACAAAAAAAATCTTGCTAAATTTGGCATTAACCTACTATTATTAGTCATGTGTATATCTGACAAAAATTTGTTGATGTCTGGATTTTAATAAATATTATTGGGTTCTCCTTAGTTCAGTATAAATTGGTCATGCCAGAATAGTGTGATACTTTTTTTCTATTTGTGTTTCTTATCAGAAATAATGAGTCTTTATATCGAGTAAATTCATATTTTCCTATATTTGTTCTAAACGGTAAACTTCCTCCTCAAAGTAAGCAAATATTTATCCTCTAAAATAATTTTGCAGTGTAAATTTGCCTTTACAGTTTTAACCCCATTCCAATTTGAAATTGTAATATAGTCTTTGCAATCCGCTATTTGGCATATTTACAATTCGAAATCAATACTAAAGGATTAAAATATATTAAGCGTTTATCAAGTGTATTCTTCCAAATTAATAGAGAGTTTCTGAATAACGTCATATATCGCCATATTTGTGATCAGAGGACAGATTTACCGTTGACTTTTTATGGTGTGTGGAAGTTTTGATACATTCACTGAATCTCAAGATACTTTTAAAAAACTTATATATATAAACAGAACGCAAATCAAGCTTTTTGTTAGTATCTATATTTGAGATTTATAAGTTGACTTTCCTTCTGTATGCCTTATTAAAAATAGTACATTTTGGTGATCGCGTATAGAAGAAACTGCCATGTTGTCCTTCGTCCAGACAAATTGAGAAGAATATTGTCTGCTAGTGACCTGATCGGGAAGCATCCATCATAAAATATGCACGTGGCCTGTTTATTGACAGACCCAGTATAAATTTATAAAACCTAATGTTAACTGTTTCTATATAGAGTGATTCATGGAAGCCACATAGTTCGGTTCTGTAGTCAAAATAGTCGCAATTTTGTCTCAGATATGTGCAACAAGGTGTGCATCAGTACTTTGTCAAATCTGGATAAATTTCTCTTCAGTGTGTGCATAGTTTTTGCTGCGTGACAGACCAGTATTGTTTGACACACGTGGCAAGAATTTGTTGAGTGGAATATGAAGCCCAA